>CM042065.1:147759-747759 GCA_023512825.1 Liposcelis brunnea | reverse complement strand
GTAATGTGTTACAAACAATTTTTTTGTTTCTAAACATTCTTTAACACATATTCTGCTGGGGCATGTTTTATGAGGAACGATTCCGTGAGATAATCGTCGAGACGATTTTCTCGGAGAATCGTTATGCCGTGGCATATCGAATTGGCATATAAAATAACTATATCTATACGTAACCTCTTCGCCTTTGCCACGGGAAATCGAGCCACTTAATTTCCGTGAATAAGAAAAATTGTCAACGTCGAATGACTCTTTCCATATTTTCAACTGCTCCCAGCTGTCGAAAGTCAGCGTCTCCGCTTCACTTTCAAAGGAGTGGCGGTCAGTGAGGTGAACCCTCATTTCTTTTCTCCGAAAAAACTTCATTTCGCAACCTTCCGCGGGACATTTTTGAGCTTTTCGCTTGCTCTGCCATCCGCAACAGCGCTTGTTGAGGATGTGCATCTTGAGGTTCCTCTTTTTAGAAAAGGAACGGTTACACAATGCGCATGTAAACGATGCGCTTTTGTGCCTTACATTTTTTTGGCAGCTCTTATTCAGAACATGTCTTTGCATAGAGAATTTCGTCGCAAACGTGGCGGTACACTCATTGCAAGAAAAGGACTCGTGATCTCCTTTATTTTGCTTTTCTACTTTGCACTTGTTACTTTTCATGTGCCTCGTCAAAGAATACTTCGACGCGAACGAGGCAGAACATTCAGTGCAAATAAATGAATCATTTTTTTTGGGACGCGATTCGGCGCCAGGGGAAAATTTACAGAAAGCAGTTTGATGTCTTGTCAAACTGGATTTACTGCTGAATGTATTTTCGCAAAAATTACAGAAAAACATTTTGAAAAAGAATTAATCGGCAAATAAAAAATTCACTAGCATTCAATTTAGAACAAACAATACTAAAATTGTAAATCTCAAACTCCTAATTTGTCACTTTTCCCACAGATGCTAAACAGAAAGAAAGAAAAAATCAAACAAACATTCTTCCAAATGATGTGGCTAACATTGAGGAATGCAAAGCATCAAATAAAGACCATCATAGCACAAACAAAGCAACCAAAAGAAAAACACCCGAAAATAGAAATTATCTGGCATAAAGAGCCTCCGCAAAAAATCAAAAAATAAATAATGTTTAAATATTTCAAGATTTAAGCCACAATCACAATTTTTAAAAATCAATTATTTCCTTTTATTTCTGCTTGAAAAGAAAAAAATGAGACTATAAAATCAGCAGCAATGCCTTTTTTCGTTTTTCTGTATTAAGAACTAATAAAACACCAAACAAATAAAAAATGTTCACTTTTGGTTTTAAAAAAAGTTTGTAGAAGGATAAATTCGAAAGAGAAACCCTCATTTATTATTTATGAAACAATTAAGAAACATCAAATTCGATAGATTAAGCATAAACCTTGATAGTAAACAATTATGTCACAATATGATTAATTAAACACTTACCAAACAATTGTTTTTCGTAACACGACTTCTCGGTAGGTTCGGGACCTTTTGATTTTAAAGCTTTTGACTTGCAACCAAAAGAAAAACACCCGAAAATGGAAATTATCTGGCATAGAGAGCCTCCGCAAAAAATCAAAAGATGGGGACTATAAAATCGGCAGCAATGCCTTTTTTTGTATTCTTTTATTAACAACTAAAACGCCAAACATGTAAATAAAAAATTTTCACTAATGATTTAAACAAAAATTCATTTCTTCAAACCCGTACCAAACACACAAACTTTCCGATCTGAACCAAAAGGGTAAAACCTTATTAATAACCACTGATAGCGACAATAATTGTAGGTTCAGGTTTCAATCTCCAAGGAGGAGGGGCAGTAGAGATATGTCAGTATTGCACTACCGAATTTAAGGGCGGAGATAGACAACCCGGTTTTTAAATGAGTAAATAAATCAATGAAAAACTATTCATATTTATGGAATTTAATATCGTTATCTTTTGGGCCGAATTATGCTTACTGGGCCCTTAGCCTGTTAATTTTTAAAAGAAAAGTTATAGAAATAGTTAAATCCGATTTTTCGCCGCTTTTAATTTAATGCCACAGCTTTATACTGTATAAGTTTCCTTTTAAAAATTGATAGACGGTTATATCCAAGTTATAGTTCCATTATTGCTATTTCTGGATATAGCAATTTTTTTAAAGTTCTTGGCTGTGGTGATATCTGGGTATTTCCCAGGCGGGCTTAGGGGGGCTTTGCCTTATAGTCAAGCACAGCTTGAACTTACTTAAAAGGCGCGGCAAACCTCCATTTTAAGGGCGCTTTTTTCGTAACTCCATCCACCCCCCACCCTTCTTCTTCCCAATTCAAGAATAAGTTTGATTTGAATGAATTTTTGTTAAAACTGTATTGTCTAAAAGGAAACTTGATAGTTTTATCTGTAGATGCCCCAATCAGGAATGCAGGGAATGCTCCCCTCAAATGATTAGAACTACTTTAGCTTGCCTATTCTATGGGCCTTAAAGCATTGCGAAAAATATGTAATAAGTTTTTTTCTTACATAAAACAAAAAAAAGTTATTCATGTGCCCTTGTTCTCTCGACCGAATTACAATCGGATAAATTTAAAAAAAATCCCTGTTCAAATTAAATCTAACTCGATTAAACTCTATAAATTTTACATTACATTTTTTTGCACTCCTGTAAAAAAATTTGATTCGGACGACCTCATGGCCATTTTTAAGAAACACCAATTGAGTAATAAAACATACATCTGAATGATTTTCAACTCGGTGTTGAAAACCATGGGACTGCCGTTTCACATACTAAAACTAGATCCCAAAAATCTTTCTTATTCTGGATTACTCGTATTTTAGGAAGCTTAAAAAAGTACAATAGGTGATCATGATTAGGCTGATCATTAAAGCACACAGTTGCAAAAACATGCTATACTTAATGTAAGTTTTGTGGACGAAAATTCGACTCTAGATAAAAATCCCTGCCCACACCTGTAAGTAAATTTACGCGATCGCCACGGTATCGGGTGTATCGTACCAAGTACTAACAATTCTCAATCAGACGTTTTCGAATTTTCAGCGAAAACAAAGCAGGAGCTCTTTAAAGTCGAGTTTTTTGAGTTTTAATTCCATGCAATGTAAATTCCGTTGAAAAAATTCCCATATAAAATATATAAGAAATTATGAAAAACCCTTGTAACTTTCTTTCTGTTATGCTTACTCCTAAAGTCCAGAATAAAAAACCAGGATAAAGTTTTCGCTATTGTTGGTTTTTATTTTCCGACAAATTTTTGGGAGAAAAGTAACACTAAGTTGAAAAGCATCCATATACGTCCTAAGTGAGATCTCATAGGCTCGAACTACTTGGTTGCGACAAGATATTAATTAGAGTTTGGTAAATTCGTACCTGTCGCGTTAATTTTTTCAGCTATAGGAAATTTTAAAAAAGATTTAATGTAAATTTTCCTTTTTTTTATTTTAAAATGAATGAAAATGTTTCCCTTAAATGCCGAATAGCTACCGCACCTTGCAAGATCCCGCCGGCTAAAAGTAATCGCTGGAATTTCTCTTATACGTATTCCTTAACTCTATGTACCCTATCGTAATTTTTGAAAGTTCATTTTTCATCTATTAATTATATTGTCGCTTATCGGAAACAAATGCAATATTCGGAAATTAAACGCAGAGCTAATTTAAATCTGTTAAACTCATTTAATCGTCTTAAAACCCGTATAAAAAAGAATTTTCGAGTCGGTAATAATTACGTAATTATTATCGGATAAGCGGTAATATTACCGAATATACTCCCGAATTCCCTTGAATCCAGTAATTAATTACCGACTCGAAAATTCTTTTTCATACGGGAAACTTTAACTAAAAAAAAAAACTATTCAAAGCTGAGTCTAAAGCGCTATATTAAAAAATATTTTTTAGAAAAACCGAATTTTCTTGCCATTAATACATTCTGTCAATTTAATCTGATTTTTTTCCCCTTGCTTTGGACGCCGCAGCGCTGTATCAATAAATTCTTAAAAACAATTTTATTAAATAGTTGCTTTCAGAATTTTTTGCTCATTACAGATACCACATACATTATTACCGGTATCAAAACGGTGGCTGCAATAATTAATGTCTTTTAAACTAAAATTTCTTTAAATAACTTTCAGTTTATTATAATGGGCTAGGAGTAGGATGAAAAAATTTAAGGAAAGCGCCATTACAATCTCAATAGCTGTACTCCATACCGGTACACTATTCTTTGAAAAAATAGGTAGGGACAGAAAAGAGTTTGAACAATGGTTAGACTTGCTCCGCCTTTAACAGCACACACAGATAGTTTCTTCAAAATATCAAAATGCCTTTTTCGAAGTGGACGTGCTCCATTTGCCTCTCCCATTATGAAAACCAGAAAATTGCAGCAACAGTTTGTGGCCATGTTTTTTGTTGGGACTGCATTCATCATTGGATGAATTTGCATGATTTCCATGCTCCGTGCCCTAACTGTAGGAGCTTAATAGTAAGAGTTGTTAGGCTTTATCCTTGAAAATAGCCCTTTTCAGGGCTGGTGGAATAGGCCTACAGGGGAAACCACCTTTAAAAAAAACGCGCCGGGCACTTTACCGCAAGGTGGTGAGGAAATTAGTGCGTTTATATATCTATCTTCTATCTTTACATATTATAAGATCAAAAGTTTGAATGTTTGTTTGCTTCACCAAATTTGACTTCTGAAATTACGTCGTTGCGGTTGATTAGATTAACCCGCATTTCCAAGCGGTGTAGGAAAAGTTGGATGAATCGTAAAGTTTTCTATGTAAAAAAAAAGTCAACGGAACAGCGGGAACCGTTCTCCGCTGCCCGCGCATGAAACTTTTTTTTTTTAGTACAACACATCCAACACGTGCATGTTGCTACGGTCAATTAAAACTCACCCCTCATAAAAACGCTTGACTTTTTGTTTTGGGATAAAATTTGGATTTTTCAGCATGGAAATTGTTAAAATACTAAAAAATGACGACCGTCTACATTTTGAGTTGGTCCGGCAAACTGTTATGAGGCAAAATTGTTTTTACAAAAGAAACGCATAGACGCCGACAACAATGCGTTCTTGCTGCTTTCTATGCTTGCGTTCTTAAGCAACCCTCAGAAATTTTCGAGAAATAAATTTGAGAACTAAAAAATATATTTGTAGAATTAGTCAAAATAATTCTAAAGGTGTACGAGTTTCTTCTTTTACATCAGAAAATTTTAATTTTCTGCATTGAGGGAACGCTGAAGACATAGACATATCAAAAGAGGACAATGATGCAAGAAAGACAAAATTAATTGAATTTAATACTATCAAAAAAAAAAAAAAAATGACAATAACATTCAGGAAAAATGGAAAAAAAGAGAGAACGCTACAAAAAATTTTATTGACTCACGACCAATCTTCGAAATGTAAAGTCCGCGCCAATAGGAGACAAGGTCTTCTAAGGGATCGACATTTACAGTAACACAATAAATAACACATAACATTCTAAAGTGAAAAGGGGCCGATGAAATGTATACTCATGCAAGAGATAGGAGACAGGCGGAACAGACTGGCAAAAATGGTGGAACAGGAACTTAGAGAAATAAACAAAAGAAAGAACAAAATGTTAAAGACCAGGAAAGAAAGATAAAAACAAGAGCATTTTGCATTTGCTCATGTGCAAAAAGGTTTTCGATTTTTCACCAGTCTTATTAATTCTTCAAGAATTTTAAATGACTTTTTTTAACAATTTTCAATAAATTAATAAGAATTATTGTACTCTTAAAAATATTTTTAACTGTATTGTTTTTAGTAAAACTTCAAGGGTGACAAGTGTCAGGTTTAAGTGTCTTGCACAAGTAAAACGCAACTACATACTATATTTTTTTGGGTGAAACTAAACATCTTACAGTTCTGCGCTAAATGAAACGGAGGGTAGAAGAGGCGTTTTAAAAAGTTATTTTGTTCCACGAAATCCTCATATCATTTTTCAAAACTCAACATACCAAAAAAAATACTGTAGTATCGATTTTTCAACCTCATCGTAAACCTGTCAAATGAAATCAATGAGAAAGACTTATTGCCCATTTCCACACCACCTTCGGCTCATCTCTCCGTCTTTTGGCAGCGTCCTTTTTGGTATATCAAGTACGGATAGAGCTTTTGAGGTAGGGCTATTGGCGCGTTTTTTTTAAAGTGGTATTCCCCGATAGGCCTAATCCACTAGCCCTGAAAAGGGCCATTTTTTCTCAGAAAAGTTAGAAATTGCTTTTTTTTTTACTGTTTTACTAATCCAGGAACTTGGCATGCCGGGCAGCAAGATCCAGAATTTCTTCCAACTTGCGACAACCTTGATTATTAAGGTGAATGTCTCCATCGTAGAATAAGCTTTCATTAATGGATACGACATTATTTTCTATCGTTTTTAAAAATCCTTTGTAGGAGAGACAAAACCTTACATTATCCTTGTACTTGCAGCACAAGAATCTTGCAAGGCGATTGGCTCTCGAAATCTCGGTTTTAAAAAAGGATTTAGGTCGAGGCAAGATGGAGGAAACCACAACGGACACGTTTTTCAATGTGTGAAGCTTATCAATCGTAACCCGAAGCTCTATAACAAAAGTTTCAGGGGACTGTCGGGTTTTCGGATTGAGGGCTCCCACATTGTTCGTTCCAAAGTGTAGAACTATTACTTGTCTTGTACGCCGGTCCTGCTTTAGCAATTCCCTCCATATTTTCTTCCTAGTGTTAGGTCCGAGTTTCTCTCCCCCCCATCCAAAAACTTTGACTGCGGGGAAGGTAAAATTCGATACTCTCAACCTTTTCACCATGCTATCCCCGAAGAGTAACATTTGTATTGGCTCCATGCCTGTACAAACAAAAGTTGTCGATGTGAGGGGTTTTGGTTACCGAAGAAATTACTTCCAAAAAAAAAGTAAATGGAAGGGACTTGCATTACAAAGAGTCTTTTTCGTGCGAGACAGGCATATCTGCCAAATTTAATAAACGGACGAATAGATGATACAATGATTGAATGAATGAACAGAATGGAAGAAAACGGTACTATGATCGCAATCACAAACTAGAAGAATAGCAGTCCGGGGAGGACTACTCACTTTTTCGCTCAATCGGGGGGTAGCTTCATTCGATTAAGGCATCATTGGGGACTTGGGGAGGTCGGGGGTGACTTGAAATCAGGAAATGGACCGAAAATTTAAAATCCCTAACTACTAATTAGTCGAAATCGAGTCCCATATCACCGCTATTTGTAAAACTTCAAAATTTTCGGATTTTCCGGGCGATTTTTCACGGAAAAATGTTAAAGGGAAAAGTTGTTCCTTATAAGGTCAGGTTTTTCTGTACAAAAAATTAAAAAAATCGTTAGGGCCGTTTTCGAAAAAAATTCTCGAAATGTCTAAATTTGGCCTTATTTGGCCCTGCCAAAGCTGTGAATTTGTTCTAAACTTGGCAGAGTTCCCTTCAAATTACGAAATGGACCGAAAATTAGAATTCCCCGACCATTTTTCAATCGATATCGAGTCCCGTGTCTGCCCCGACGGTAAAACTTAAAAATTTTCCGTTTTTCCGGATTTTTCGGGGAGTGCGATTTTTCACGGAAAAATGCCAAAGGGCAAACTTGTTCCTTATAGAGTCAGGTATCTCCACACAAAAAATGAAAAAAATCGTTTGAGCCGTTTTAGAGAAAATTCCCGAAAACTCTAAATTTGGCCTTATTTGGCTCCGCCAAAGCCGTACATTTGGCCGGATGGCCTTGATGATGGAATAACAGTTTCCCCTCTTCCTGAGGAAGGCGGTTGCCAATTTTCGTTGGGTTATCTTTTTCGGTTTCGGAAAACGAAAGTGCAGGATGAACAGACGAACGAACGGACAAACGGACGTCAGCCCAAAAACTATTTTTTCGGTTATTTCTCGCCATTTCACAGCAAAATACGCAGTTTGGCGAAATTTCATTTTTGACACGACCGCAATACTTCCTCACTCTAGGGAGCTCGAAAGTAAAAAGCACCAGCGCTATAGCTCGAGATCATGGCCTTATCCCTGTTAAGATCTTTAGTAGAGAACCTATAACAACTTTTGCTTAACGACCTTAAGTCGGTAAAGCATTTTTTGCTAAAAATGTGAAATTTTTTATTCTTGACTCCCGGCATTATTTATTTTTCAAAATTTGGAAATCCCGTTCCCGGGCTTTTCGCTCCACTGTGTCCCGGGAATTTTCTCTTTAGTAAGATATCTATATAAGTGTCTCTAATAAAGGAATAAAACTTATTGTCAGTTTTACTACAAATTGGGGGGGGGGGGGGTTTCAGGGTCGTCAAAGGGAAATACAACAAAGACTTTTACAAACTCTATTTATACAATATTAGTATTTTGATTGACTAATCCCCCTTTTTGATTTTATCGTAGATTTTCCCCGTAACGATCAACCACCCTGCCAAATATCATTCCGATCCGTTCCAATCCCGATTCGTTTTCAAATTCCGAATTGACCATAAGCATACCCAAGTTTTCGGTTTTTGGTGATACTTTTTTGATATTGATGTTTGGACTCCCTAAAGTCTGAAAATTCAAAAAAAAAAAAAAAGTATGTCAGAATTCCTAGGACTAGGATGATAAGCGTACCGCTACCTCAGCAGGCCTGAATTTTCATCAAATTCTGCTCTTCCAACCCGTTCATAAACGTCATAAACAATAAGCTTTACGAAAATTATGAAATTCAATTTTAGCCATCGACCTTACAAATCAAGAACTAAACGCCTAATTTCAACCAAATTTCATGGATTAATGGTATGCTTTTAGGCAGTGATGGGCACTTTTTTCAGTTGGGTTAAAAGTTAAATATTTTTTATTAAAAAATAAAAAGTTAAATTTATTTTCGTTAAAAATTTTCACTTTTAAATAAAAAAATTTCACATTTATTTAAAAATTTAACTTATTATGCTCTTCTTAAATAAAAATTGATTTCATTTTTTAACTTGCGTTAATTTTATTAAAAAGTGCCCAACACTGCTTTTAGGTTGGAAACATCGTCAAAGTTTGAATGATTTCGGTTGAACATAAACGATTTTGAAACAACAAGTATTATAATAAAAAACCGAAAACTTGGGTATGCTTATGGTCAATTCGGAATTTGAAAACAAATCGGGATTGGAACGGATCGGAATGATATTTGGCAGGGTGGTTGATCGTTACGGGGAAAATCTACGATAAAATCAAAAAGGGGGATTAGTCAATCAAAATACTAATATTGTATAAATAGAGTTTGTAAAAGTCTTTGTTGTATTTCCCTTTGACGACCCTGAAACCCCCCCCCAATTTGTAGTAAAACTGACAATAAGTTTTATTCCTTTATTAGAGACACTTATATAGATATCTTACTAAAGAGAAAATTCCCGGGACACAGTGGAGCGAAAAGCCCGGGAACGGGATTTCCAAATTTTGAAAAATAAATAATGCCGGGAGTCAAGAATAAAAAATTCCGGAAGTTCCCGGGAATTCCCGGGCAGAACTTGTACTCTTAAGTTAGTAAAATGTGATCCAAGTTTACACAAAATATCTTGGAGTTACATAGGAATAGGGAGATGTTTTTCAGTCAAATTCATATTCAAATTCGACATCAACTTTCTACTATATTAAAATTCAAACGTGACTGGCACTGACATCTATCGTCAAACAGTTTATTTAAATGAAGCGCCATCATAGTAAGAGCGGTAGAAAAATAACTTGACTCACAATTTCCCCTACTTACCCCTCCATGACCATAGCATACACACATTTCGTGCACAGCTTGGGTGCTTGTTTTCGTTCAGGAGGTTGATTCTCCCTGCATTGATCCGTTTATTTCTTCTGCCGTCTGTTAATCTGCTTTCAGAGACGATTAAAGGTGATATATTACTTCTCATTTTATTTTCAAGTTTCGCTGACTTAAAAATTGTTAAATTTTGAAGTTGGAATCTTTAGTGAATGCTCTCTTAGACTTATTTAAAGAAGACTCATATTGAAAGCAACGTCAAAGAAATGGAGCAGCTAATTTTGAAGTATTTTCATTTGGGCTTATCCTATAATGAAATACGCCTTCACCTTTTAAGACAGGATAATATTGATGTTAATTTACCATTTCTGAAAAGATTTTTGAATTCAAGAGGCTTATTTAGAAAGAAATACTTTTCTGATTTAAATGATGTAGTAAATTTCATCAATGGAGAACTGAAAGGATCCAACCGTAAAGTGGGGTACAAATGGCTACACAAAATATGTGTTAAAAACGGCCTTGTTGTCACTCAGAACATGGTTAGATTGATTCTAAAGGAGCTTGATCCTGATGGTGTCGAAAAGCGGATTAAAAAAAAATGATTCGGCGTACCTACTTTTCAAAAGGACCAGGGTTCACTTTCCATTTTGATGGATATGATAAATTGAAGCCCTTTGGGCTGTGTATCAGTGGTTGCATCGATGGATACTCAAGGAAAATCATTTGGTTGAGAGTAAACATGACTAATAATGATCCTGATGTGGTAGCAGGTAAGACCAAATTTTAATAGTTTCACTAATCCAGTTAGACAATATTTAAGTTGAAGTTTAAAATTATGCAAATATTGTTTACAGGTTATTACGTTGATGCTTTGGAAGCTTTAGGCAAATGTCCATTAACAGTTCGTGGGGATGGTGGGACAGAAAATGTAACTGTATTTCGAATTCAAGAATATTTGAGAAATGAATATTCAAACTCCAGCCGACCATCTTTTTTAACTGGAAAAAGCTGCCAAAATCAAAAGATTGAATCATGGTGGTCAATCTTGAGAAAACAAAATGCTCAGTTCTGGATAGAATTCTTCAGCTGTCTAAAAGATGATGGTTATTTTACCAATAATTTTATTGACAAAAACTTGATTAGATTTTGTTTCACTTCCATTATTCAGGTAAAGTTAAACATTGAAATTATAGCATAAAATTATTCTTTTTATATTCAAACAAAGGGTAAGGGGAAAAAACATTTTTATGCTGATGAATTGTGGCAAAGCTACAAAGCAAAGACTTATTCTTCCTAAAACAATGAAATTTGATAAATCCAAGTAAAGGGCGTAGAGTGATTTTGTTAATTAATATTGTATTAGAATTTTTTATATTGTCTTTGTATAGCCCAGTCAAATCTGAGCAAAGCAATGCAATTCAAAATGTGTAACTGAAGAAAAAATTGTCTTCCTCAAAATCAGAAATCGTTTAAAATTCATTCTAGACCACTGCTATACACTAAGAAATGAAATTGTTATTTTTATATACATTAATTTTTTTTTTTTTTTTTTCAAGAAAGAACTGGATCAGGTTACTGAAATCTGGAATAGCCACAGGATTAGGAAATCGAAAATGGCGACATTGCCAGGTGGACGGCCAATGAACCTCTTTTTTGCGCCAGAAGAATCCGGTGGTGAAAACTGTCTCATTACACCCCACGAGGGGTGTTACTAATTTACCGAGCAAGTGCATCCAAAGTGCATTCCTTACGGGTCTCCCCGGATTTGAGTTTTTCACGACCGGCATAGTCGGACCACGAAATTTTTTTTTTCTAAAGGGCCCCCCGAAAAATTTTTAATTTTTCCGGATTTACGGGTCTCGGTGAATCCCGCCGAAAGTTTCGTGGTCAGACTAAGCCGGACGTGAAAAACTCGAATCCGAGGAGACCCGCACAATTTTTCCGCGATTTAAAGAAGACCCGTAAGATCCGTAAATTGAAAATTTTTCGGGGGGGTTGGGGGTTGATTTAGGAAATCTGAAAGGGGCTAATATGACGTATCTCGACGGGGGGAAAAAGAATCCGGGAGGACCCGTACGATTTTCGGCCGATTTCAATGAGACCCGTAACATTCGAAAAAATAATATTTTTTTGGGGAGCCAGGAGGGAGTTCAAAAAATCGAAATGGGTCGTTTTCGACGTATCTCAACGGGGGGGAAAAGAATCCGGGAGGACCCGTACGATTTTCGGCCGATTTCAATGAGACCCGTAACATCCGAAAAAATAATATTTTTTTGGGGAGCCAGGGGGGAGGTAAAAAAAGCGGAAATGGTCGGTTTGACTTATCTCGACAGGAGGAGTTCAAATCCGGTGAGACCCGTACGAATTTCGGCCGATTTTAATGAGACCCGTAACATCCGAAAAAATAATATTTTTTTGGGGAGCCAGGAGGGAGTTCAAAAAATCGAAATGGGTCGTTTTCGACTTATCTTGACACGAGGAACTCATTTCCGTTGAGACCCGTACGGATTTGTCACGATTTCCATAAGACCCGTAACATCCGAAAAAATAATATTTTTTTGGGGGGCCAGGGGGGAGTTCACAAAATTGGAAATGGTCGGTTTGACTTATCTTGACAGGAGGAACTCAAATCCGGTGAGACCCGTATGGATTTGTCACGATTTCCATAAGACCCGTAACATCCGAAAAAATAATATTTTTTTGGGGGGCCAGGGGTGAGTTCACAAAATCGGAAAGGGTCGGTTTCGACTTATCTCGACACGAGGAACTCAAATCCGGGGAGACCCGTACGGATTTCGCACTGGAAATGGGAGACCCGTAAGGAATGCACTTTGGATGCACTTGCTCGGTAAATTAGTAACACCCGTTTTTTAGTTATAAAAAAAATTGTTTTTCTCAATGATATATTTGTTTTCCTTTAGTATAAAAACATCTTAATTCATGTCAGGTTCTATAATTCAGCTTGATGTAACAGTTTCTTCATTCTACCAAATTCACTGTCGCGGTGAAATCTTTTGTTTGTGAGGTGCCGGTTCCTTTAATAATTTTCGACTGGCTGCTTCTTCTTCTTTTCTTGAATTTTCCAATTGGTTCGTTAATTGAGCTAGTTCCTTTCCCCTTTTCTCTATTATGCCTAAATAAAGCATAACATTAAACGTCGTGACATTCGTGTTCTCTCCTAATAAAGAAAGAAAAAATTACACTTGTAGCCATCATTAAAGTAAAAAAAAAAAGATTGCAAATGTGTTTCATAACAGGTAGTTGTTGTTTCGCCGTATTGTTAAATTGTTTGGCAATAATGCGTGTTTGCTTTAATACTAACCCAACAATTGCAAGACTGGGTTGTTGTCACATTTCAAAAGCTTGAAAACGTACTCGATCCCTTCCAACAGTTTGTTTATAACATTACGACAATCCTCCAGTTTTTCTTCAGCAGCGTCGGCTTCTTTCTTCCTTTCGTTTAATTCTATTTGAAGAGTTTGTAAGGTGGCTTGTTGTTGCAAAGCTCTCGTCTTGTTCACCTCTCTCTGCTCTTCAATATTATTTTTTAGCTCATCTACCTGCTCTTGCAAAGTTTCAAGCTGAAACCAGAAATGTATTAATCAATATAAACGACACTTTTCAGCCTCGCCACAAGTAGATGATTGATCATCTTAAGAATCCTTTTGAAAATTCTCGGAGACTGAAACCGGCCGACAACGTCGTACAAGACCGATCTAAACTGCGATCCGGTAAGGTACCGATTAATGCCGGTAAAACAAACCCAAGATATATGTATTAAGAGGCGCGGCAAAGGGCAGCGCGACACAGCACAGTACAATTCACCAATTTGTCGCTCTGCTTCATGCGACCTCGCAACAGCGAATCGCTTCGGCCCTTATTAGCGCTTATGCTTAATTTGTGCAAAGATTTTGATCAAGTGACAAACTTAAGCTAGTAGCCGGAGATTTTTCGTCTTTAAAATGTGAAATTTTTCGTTAGCCGCACATCGCATCCCGATGTCGCCGCTTAAGTCGGACTCTAGTCAAGATTTTTGCTTCTGTTAAACGAGAGCGTTGAAGCGATTCGTGGTGTCGCCCAACGACACCTTTTCAGGCTTTGCCGTGCTGCCGATTATTATTGTTTTTTGAAATTGATGTCGCAAGTTAAATATGGACGAAGCAGAGCGACGCTGCGCCAAGTCACCTTATTGAAAAGTACAGTACAACTTACTTTTATGCCTGCCGATTCAATAGCTCATCAGATGATAGCTCTACTTGTGTACTGTACTTTTACTAGTTTTAACAGTAATAGTAGTAGTAGTAGTAGTAGTAGTAGTAGTAGTAGTAGTAGTAGTAGTAGTAGTAGTAGTAGTAGTAGTAGTAGTAGTAGTAGTAGTAGTAGTAGTAATAGTAGTAGTAGTAGTAGTAATAGTAATAGTTACAGTTATAGTTATACCTATACGTAATTCAGATTATGAAAATGTTGCGGAAAAAAAATTATCAAAACGCTCGTTATTTGAAATAAATCAAGGAAAATTCGCTTCTTGTGGTATGTTTTTCTTTTAAAATTGCCAAAATGATGAAAATTTTACCTCATTGTTTAGCTCATTTACATAATTAAACAAAGCAAAATTTTCTTCTTCTTGTTTCAAAAATTGAGCCGATAACCGATCTATATCATTTTCTCCTGAAAATTCTCGGATTTGTTCTAAAATCGATTGGTAAGTGTGAATCTGCGTTTCCAAAGCCTCTTTTTGCTGTTCTAAAAGAAAGAAAAATCTAGTCTAAATCATTTTTCTTTTATACAGGAAAACGATTGAAAGTTGAAAATTGATACGTTTTTTCAAAGCTTCTTTGGCTTCTAAATCCGCCATGATTCGCTTTTGTCCTTTGACGCCCAGAAATTCGTGAAGCTTGGAATCGTGGTCCAGTTTTCTTTGCAGTTCTCTCATTTCCTGACTATGTATTAAAAGATCTTGCTTTCCTCTCTGCTTGAGAGCCTCAAGTTTAGCCTGAGCTTCCTCTCTGTAAACGAAAAGAAGCCAGTAATTCGTTTCATTAGTAAGGCGGCATTTTGAAGAAAAAAAAAAAAAAAAAAAAACTTGTAATGCTTGGTATTTATGCAGTACATTCTATCAAGATTCGTTTCGCGGTGAAATGTCATCGACATAACGAATTTTTCTATTTAACGGATACTTTTTTGGGATCCTGCGCTAGAAGCAAAATTACATGCTAAATTACCCCCTTCCCTGTTAGCCTAGCGATTTCATGGCGGATTTCTTTATAACGAAAAGAAAATATCAGGTGTATGTAACTGTGCCATTTCACGACAGGTAACCATACCATGTCGTTTGCCAATATTTCTCGTTTCCATTAAAAATCAAAATAAAATAATTTACAGGAAAAGACACTTGTATGGATACTGAATAAAGCCCGAGAAATATTGGTAAATGGCAAGTGGTATGGTTACCTGGCAAAAGAAATTGTACAGATACCTTCAAAAATGAGCTTTTTTCAACACAAAATTGCATTGAAAAAACAGTATTTTCAAGAAATTTATAAAATGTTTGTTTATAGTTTGCCATATTTTTTGTAAAAATTAGCCAGTTGATTTTTACTCTTGAACAGAAAAGGCAAATTTTATTATCCAGATAAAATCTGCGATTTTTCCCAGGAATATTTTTTCGTGATTCTGACATTCGTTATTATCGAAGTTTCACCGTATTTTATTAAAGAGTTATTTACTTTATTTACTGGCTATAAGATTTTTACCTTTGATCGTAAGCTAATGTGCTTTGCTCGATAAGGTCCATCATAATTTTTTTGCCTGCATTCAATCTGCTCGTTAACTCTTGATAGAGGTGATTAAAATAGGTCCTCTCTTTTAAAAGGTGGTCAATTTCTTCCCTTAATTTATGGTTGCTAGCGAGCAATCTGTTAAATTTTACTGTCGCCTAAAAATGAAACAATTAAAATGAGGTCGTGTGTAAAAAAAATACTATTTTCACTGTATTATAAGGAAATGCAAACAATATCAACTTAGCATTCGACAATTAATAACTGAAGCAGGTTTTTCACACAACTTATTTATTTTTATCTCCCTTTAAATTCAAATTTCCCCCTTTTCCTTCAAGAATATAATATTGTAAAAATGACTGCAATAAAACTTGGCCTCGTTGACACTTATCGGTAATTGAACCTCGAGGGAAGCCGGAAGACATGGTGAATGTTTGTTCTGTTTTTAAAGCAGGCGAGGCAGTTCAGATTTCTGGTTCTAAAAACGTTAAAGGAAACCCCAAGGCAAAGAGCTTCTTTTTACGTAAACCTATGGTCTTTTTCCCTCCCTCTGGCAGCATCATCCTTAGTTTCGGTTTGCAAGAAATCGAGACAGAATAGATTACAAATATTTTTCAGATCAGTTTCTTATTATTTTACTTACGACATCTAATCTATTTTCAAGTTGCTGCTGTGCTCTCTGCTGCTCTTTAATTTCTTCTAAATTGGATTCTTTTACCCGGTATTTTTTTTTAATTATATAGACTTCCTTTTCGACTTTTTTAATCTGGTATTCCAATTCATTTAACTGGCTTTTTTCATATTTTATCTCTTGATCTAACCTGTCGTGCTGCTGTAATAGCTCCTTAAGTTTATTGGTGCTTTTTTCATCTTTGCTTTCATGCGTGGGGCACTTAACGCAATTCAAATTTGTTAAAAGCTCTGTTTTTTCTTTCTCAAGTTTTTCGATCGTTTTTCTTTGCTTCTGAAGCAATATTTTAACCTGGAGTGAGAGAAAAATCTTTGATTAAAGCTTTATGGATGATAAAGTTGTTTGGCCCTAAAGGTTTTAAGTATCAAACATCTAATTTTTACCAGAAAATCCGATAAAGTCGAGTTTGAACCTGTAAGATGGGAGTAATAAAAAAAAATGTAACACTGAATGTAAATTATAATCTCAACATATAATTTTTATTATGAGTGAAAAATGACATTTTTCGTGCGAAAAATCCTGAAATCTCATACGTTACATCCGAGTTTTCTCTACGTTAGAACCGATTTCAACTGTATTATTTACTTACACAGCTTTTCTAGAGGAAAAAAAAGTATAAAACACTTGATACGCGATTTCCACCTAATGAGCGAATCAACGAAAAATAAACCGTTCGTGAAAACTTTTAAAAGCGAACATAAACTACAGCAATTAAATTATATTTTCCGAAAATAAGAATCTCATAGAGTTGCAAAAAAAGATGACATTTTTCTTTTTCAAAAAATGAAAAGCCGATTAATTACATAAAAAACTTCACCTCTTCCGAATAAGCTTCTCTATCTCCTTCCATAATCCTGTATTGTCTCTGCAGCCGGCCCAATTCTGCCTCTGCCATTTGATCCATCTCCAAGTCTTCCGAAGTCACATTCATTCTTCTAGCCATTGCTTAAATAGCGTTTTTATCTCTAATAATTACCTAAAAATGCACCTGCTTTTCAATGGTTATTGATTTAACAACAAATATTCGCGGTGTTAGGAGGAAACGGTAGTTATAGTAACTGGTGGCTTTTATAAATGACTCACGTCTGGCAATTTAACCGAGCTAGAAGATAAAAGATTGAAACTAGCTGTGCAGGGAAAAAAATCAGCACCTTCATTTTTAATACTATGAAGGATTTAAGGGCGCCGGAGTTGCCACAATACCGCCAGAAAACTTACTTAAAAAATATTAAAATGTGCTATACGTATTTCGATTTACCATTGTATCGTGGTAACGGCAAAAGCAATTAAAATCATATTTTTGCTTTAGTTCTGTTATATCAATAACAGTAAAGCTTTGTAATTGTCCAAAAATCAATCCTTTTGGTTTTTGCGAATTTCGACCTGTTATAAAATTTTTCGGATTGGTCACGCCTAGTACTTAATTTTTTAATTTAATTTTTATTTTATTTAAACCGTTCGAGTTCCTTTCGGAACTATTGGCGTGCGTTAACAAAAAAAACCCTTAACAACAAAAAAAAAAGAATAATTGAAAAAGAATAACAATGAAAAATAATCAAAATCAGCAAAACGTATTGAAAAAAAAAAAAATAAAAAAAATAGAAATCGAAGCCTTGACATTATAATTTTAATTTTTATTTTTTAACCTCGATTTCTATTTTGGGCAGATGATCCAAGATCTCTCCAAAATCGTAAGGTGCTAAAGCTAGCAATTCCGATCGAATTGTTCTTTTAAAAGATCCGAGTGGTAAGGCCAAAATGGAACGAGGGAGCAGATTATAGAACTTTAAGCCTGCGAAATATGGTAAACGAGCCTTAATTTTTAATCTACATAGATCTGACTGCAAGAGATGTCCCTGACGAGTATTATACTGATGATAACAGCCAACTTTGTCAAATTTAGACTCGTGCTTTTTTATATATATTAAAAGTTGAAATACATATTGCCCATAAATTGTAAAAACGTTATGCTGTCTGAAATGTTCCTGGCAATGCGCATTGTGTTTAAGCCGAAGTACAAACCTTAAGGCCTTTTTTTGAGATGTGAAAATGGTGTGCAAATTATCTAACGATGTCCCCCCCCCAGATTAATAGGCAATACGAAATATGAGAGTGAAAGATGGAATGATATACCATTAACCTAGTACCATTAACCTAACTTAACGCGACTATCCGTGGAAAATATCTTCATTATTGCCTTTAACATGATAGCTCTAAAATTAAAAGGAAAAAAATATTACGTCAGAAAAGGCTACAATAATAAATTATATAATTCTCAAATTTTCATACAATTGCAGGCTATTTATATTAAAATTTATTCAAGTCCTAAAGTCCAATTAATTCCTTGCACTAAAAACAAAATGCAAGGCTGCCAAGCTACTAGCCATCGAATCCAATCTAATAGTTGTCCATAGAGAACATGAGGTCGTTCCCATCTGATAATATGTTAAGATTTTGATTCATTACGGAAACCTTACAACTACTCAAGAATTATTTATTTATATTTTGGACAAACGATCATCGGCTTAAATTGGCATCGTATGACAGCTTCGGATTTTAATCTTATCGATACAGCAAAATTTCATTTGTTAGCCACCTCTTAATTCCGGGTTTGTCCACATCTTGAACGATTTTCGATGTGCTATTGTAGGCTATCGCAGTAGCGCCATCCTATACTAGCGCGGTAAACTGGAGAAGATGAAATTTTGTCTAAGTAGGCTTACTTATATATTCAACTTTTTTATATTACTGATTCCATCGCATGTTTCGATTTGTAATGCTGTTGAATCGGGGAAAAGAGAGGCTTAAGGGTATACATCGTCCAGAATCCTATGTTAAATCTCCATAAGAAAGAAAAATCGAATAGCTCCTTTCAAAATGACGGTATCGCAGTCATTCAAAAACGAAAATAAAGTTTGGACTTTGATTTAAAAAATTAGTTTCAAACATTTGTAAAATTTTAGTTTTAAAAGTTTCAAAAAAAGCTTTTAAAAAAACCTGAAATATCGACCTTTTTGATCATTTTTTGTTTTCCTAAATGGAAGGCATACCTTGAAGTTAATTAAAATTTGGGAAAGCTAGTTTTTTAGGAAATTTTACGCTCTATCCGAAACTGTTTAGGAAATTTAAAAAAAAAAATTCTACTCCGAGAAATAGACCTTAGAAGTTCGAACTGAATTTTTAGGCTGATAAATGCAATAACGATATATCTGAAGAGGTTTTATTTTCAGGTACAGAAAAAAACAAGAAGTTTATAAGAACATTATTGTGGCCATTGCTTCGACCCTTTAAAAGGTTTCTTCTAAGGATGTGCTATGCTTTGAGTGTCATAAATTAAAATTTCCGCACTTGCAAGGGGTTTTTTTTTGGTCAACACAATAAGAGATAATAATGTCATCGGCTATTTATCGGTTCAACTAGTTTTTCTGAAAATATTTGTGTTTCCATTTAATTTTAAGTTTTCGTAATCTCGAGTCGGGGATGCTCTTTTGTGCTTGTACAGATATTTCTCTCTCGAAAAATAATTAGAATTTTGTCATTTTTTTTCTATTATTATGAAACGTCGAAAACACATGAAAAATGTGAAGTCGAATTGTCGTGTCTAGTAATTCGGCTGGGTTTGGCCCTTCAGCCCGTGTTCCGACTAATGCGCCAATTTTTTTCGATTTACTAACTGAATGAGCGAGATTAAATTTGTATCTAACCTTCTTTTTTTATCGAAGAAAAATGGGCTGAGCTGTATCAGAAACACAATCGGACCAACCAAAACGGTTGTAAGCGGTCGATTTCATATTTTTTTTATATCATTTTCATCGGGAGAAAGTCAGGAATGTAACTAAGATAATATAAAAAGTCAAAAATTAATAAGAAACAAATCACCCTATTTGGTAATAGATAAAGTGTAATAAAAGAAGGATTACCATTTTAACAATACTTATGAAAAAAAGGGTCTTTCGGATACAATAGCGATTTTTTTCCGTATACCTGACCAATCTTCTTTTTTTTCGATTGCATTCAAAATCTATGGAAAACCAAACAGTAGCAACAGTAAAATTCTGTTTTTTTTTTGTTTTTTCTTAACAACTGCGATTTTCAGAAAAAGTTTGCTGAAAAAAAGTTAAAAAAGAAAAACTAAATAGCTCCAGTCGTTTGCTGTTGAACAAAAAACCGACTCAAAATTGCTCTCCAACGGAGCTCCAGGTTTTCACCTTGCATTTTTTCTCATAAACTAAAAAATAGTCGGAAAAGGACCGGACTTTGATTTTTTGATTACTAAAAACAGTCTCCTATTTCAAAATTTTAAAATTGGAAAAATAAAAATGAGATGTACAACGTTTACAAACATTTGATTTCAAAATCTTTTGTCATTTGCCATACTAAAAACCCCATACCTAAAAAGGCAATAAAAGTGTCAACCTTTTTAGGTTTACCACTTAAACTGGATTTTTTTTCACCCATACCAGTGTATTATGAAGTATTGCAAATTTTATATAAGTGGTGTACCCACATAAAACTCTTTTTAGAAGATGATACCTTAATAGGGGTTGTCTTGCACTATTTACCTATCTTAAGATTCTAAATTTTTGATTTTGTATAGTTTTAAAACGATGTATCTACCCAAAAAATGTCCTTGAAGAAGTTCGAGTTTCGGCGATGTATACCCTTAACATGAAATAAAAATTTTACAATTTCAATTGTATAAAAGGATACGGATTGCAGAACATCTTCTTCAAATCGACTTTTTCTTTACAATATGGACACGTTTGTTTTTTTCCAACTATGCACCAGCCGCGAATGCAAAATTCATGGAATCTGATAGAAATGAGTTAAGAAATATATTCTTAGTTTTAAGCTAAAACAAACCTAAAAGCCAAAACAACAAATCAAATAAAATATGTAGAAAATAATTTCCAAAATGAGTACGTGTATTACTGTATCCATTCAAGTGATATGGCCATAGATTGTAAGGCATTTTCAATCATTTTAGGCCAATTAATTTGTTAGATAATTTTTACATCTCTTAAGAAGCCCACATACCAAGAATTAATGATTGAAAAGGCAAATTTCCTCATGAGCGGATCACGACCCATGTTTGACAACATTTTTCACGAATTGTCGTCATGTCGTTAACGACAGTTCCTACAGTGTCCGGAAAATGGTAAAAATAAAAGGATACACATGATCACAAGAAAGCTTGTATGTATTCTCTAAAACACCTTCTTCATTTAAAGGAGTTAAAAGTCTATTGCCACAAACTGCACATACATTTTTGTCTAGGCTTCTTGTGGGAATTCCCTTGGCGTTGTAATACTGAAAAAAATCCCACGTTCTAGTAAACTTATGTCTACCTACTTATTTATGAAAAACCATCTTGCAATGTGTTTCTATAAAGGTTATAATGATCTTAAACCACAGATTATAAACTGTGCTTAAACTTCAGTCGCGCCGATTTGACTTGAAAAAGTCTCATAAGCTAAGCATAGGAAACATATTCTTATGGAAAAAATAACATGGGCTTGCCTCCCCCGAAGTATTTAAAGTCGCCGCCCCTGTTAAACTTATTCTCAACTCATCTGAGAGGCAAATTTAGAGCACCGTCGAAAATGCGCTCTTAAGAATTAATGCGTACTTTATTAGCGCACTAGAACTTTCCTTATGAAAAAATATCCCTGAGTCTGTGATTATAACCTACTCGGGAATAATTTTATACTTACTCCAATTAGAGAAGCCATTCTATCCGCGCAGATCTCAGCAACATCTCTGCCAAGTACACCATAATAGAGCCCGTAAAATAAAAAAAGCAGACCACAATCCATCCAGACGTGTGGTTTTATATCAAAAATTAAATTTAACCCGAAAAACGTTGCCATTAATATTACATAACCTATGATTCCAAGGCCATAACTGAGTTTATAGAGAAAATAGAACCATTTGTAAACTAACCTGAAAGAATATACAGTCTGAAACTACACATTTTTAAAAAATGATTAATCTTTGACTAGTTTAAAGATTCGACTCGACTATAATGCTTATATTCGGGCATGTGTTTCTTAATGAATCAACGGCTGAATGAATGAATGAATGAATGAATGAATGAATGAATGAATGAATGAATGAATGGATGAATGAATGAAATGAATCAATCTCTGAATTATAGGAATATTTACTGTACAACAAGTACCGAATCAGACGAGGGTACGACTTTTTTTGTTTAACATATGAGCAATTCATAAATCTGACACAAATTCGTAAACATCCTAATTGTTTGACCTGTTGTTTTAAGGGAAAAGAGGCCAACAATCCGTGAAATTAAATTAACCTAGGATTTCACTTCCACTTCTAGTTTTATAGAACCCCACTAAACCTTACCCTAATTTAAAAACATTCAACAATTCCCTTTCCGCTCGTTCCTGAAAATGAAACAAGCGGAAAAAATATTTTTAATTCCAACTCAGAGAGGTGAGCGGTGTCTCTTTTTTCCTCATTCCGATTGAACAGCAGATACTTAATTTTCTAACCTCTTATATATTGACTATGACTAGTAATTTAAAATATTAATATTCTCGCCCTCAGCAAGCGTGAAAGAAAAAGTTAATAATAAATGAAAAAGTAACAGTTTCATATTCTTTGCAAGTATTGAAAATTAAGTTTATTGTTCTTGTAACATATATTAATTAATGTAACTTGACTGTAAAGGAATATTTAACAAACAAGTAAAATTTTTAGGGATGTTTTAAAATTTTAAAATATGACCAAATGATGATGTTAATGCTAAATTAATCTTTTTTTTTCCTTCACCATTATTAGGTTGTGTCTCTTACCTTTTTGAAATCCAGTTTTAAAAATCGATTTTTATTGATTTTTACTATGAGGAAACCTTTAAGTGTTACAATGCAAGTCTTCAATTTTGTGTTGCAAAATTAATGATTTTCTTTTGTACTGAAAAAACATACCTTGGGGTTGTGCCTTCAATAGGTTTTTCCAAGCTTTTCCTAAAAATTAGACCTGTTATGCATGAAAACATTAACCAAGTAAAGATAAATCTCCACCAATAGTTTCTAATGCCTATGATTAAAGGTATAATCCACATCCCAAGAAGAGTTGCTGGTTGATATGACTGATAGTGCCTTTGTTTCCATTGTACAAGAATAATTTGGGCAACAACTAATGTAACAAGAAGAATGATGACCATTTCAGCATGCATCGATTCATGGCCCTTGTGTTGTTCATGAATTCGAATATGTTCCAACCTGGTGCAAAAATTAAAATTTTATTAAAAGCTCATACATAGTATTCCCCTTAAAAAAAATCTCAGTTTAAATTAAAATCTTCATTAGAAGCAAAATAAGTTCTTTTTATTGGAAGGCTTGACTAATGACAGCTCTTATCAATTTCATCTAATTTTTTTAAAAATAAAGAGCCTACTCAGTCATAGGCACCTATGTAGCAAGCAATGAAGTATTCTTTTATCTAAGTGCAATCCATGATTAAGGGAAAGTAAATCAATCCAAAAGTATTTAAAGTAAGTAGTTCTGAATGCTGGCCCGGCTATAGTCCTGGCCGAGTTTACAGAAAATTTAGCATACCTCCATTTTTCTTCTGCTGTTAAATCATCTGCTGACTAAAATTGTTTGGAAAAAATTACTTTTTAGACATTGTGGTTATTTTTGCAGTTTTAAAAAAAGCATTTGCAATCACCTTATTTTCCAATTGCCTTTTAATTTTATCAATATATTTATGATCATGAACAACATCCATTTTTTCACCAGTATCTGTGTATGTTTGTTTACAAAATTAATGTGGCACTAGGAAGAGGACACCGATACCGAGGTTGCCACATTTATAAATTTATCGTTCGCACCATATACGTCTATGGTTCGCATCGATTCATCAATATTTTATGTCTATCGTCTATGTTCTGTTCATAGCAAACATAACATAACAAACAACTGACTGAAGTAACATCCACATTTGTGTAATTTATTTCGAAGTACAATTATTTCTGGTTATGATTTAGAGGAATAATTATACCATGTCTAGTTTTGACAGTTTTGATGGGGAAAGCCCTAAGCAAAATTTTTCAGACAAAGCGGCTGATATCGACCAGGAGTTGAAGGATTTTTTAATTTTGGAAAAGCAAAAAGTTCAGTACCATTCTCAGGTTGGTAAAAAAATTCTAATGTTTACTAGCAGTTTAGTCGCTTTTATAATGTTAACAAATTTTTTAAGATTTCTTCCTGACTATAAAATTATTGTAACAATCGTGTCAAGTGATAATGTCCTACTCGGACCAATTTATACCGATTGCCTTTCATCTCTTTTTACAACATAAAATTTTATCTTGATTACAAGAAATCTAGAATGATGTAGGTACATTAAAGAAGCCCAGCTGCGGTTAAAAGATGAACCAAAATATTGTCATCTTAATTTTTGAATAACATGTTCAAGTTAACCACTTTCTAAATGACTGCTCCAATAACAAAATAAAATGACACATTTCTTTTGATTCCAAACCTTTTTATTCTATACAAGATGTACTGTAATTTTTATTGGGGCTTGAAAAAGTAAAACAACTGATGATTTGTTAAATAATATTGAGGCATCAGATCAATTTCTAATTTCTCCATTATTTTTCAGATTAGTGAATACAATGATTTTTGTTGGGATAAATGTGTTGATAAACCAGGAGTGAAACTAGATAGCAAAATGGAATCTTGTTTAAACAATTGTGTAGAGAGATTTATTGATGTCACAATGTTCATTACCAACAGGTTTGCTCAGTTACTTCAAAAAACTTCAGGTAAATTTTAAACTTAAAATGGATAATATGATATAAATAGCTATGTAATTTTTTTCAAACAAGAAATGCCAAATTTTGAAAATAGTTTTTCAAAAAAAATGCAATTAGCACTTGAAAATTTTAAATTATTAAGTCACTAAATTTGTTACCAGGTTTTTAAACTAAAAACAAAATTCAGATCTCTTTTATTATTGCTCAAAACAGTGAAACCTTTTTCAGTAATGGGATTCATAAAATAACAATTACCTAGTTTCAAGTGAAAAAATGGATGAGTGTTTGATTTTAATTTGCTGTTTTATTTAGGTTTTAAAAATTATTATTGTTTGAATTTGACAATAAAGACGGATTTGCACTCAAACATAAGTGTCGTTGGTTTATAAAAATAAGAGGAAATAATCCAGTTATAGGGAATTGAAATTTTATTTTAGCGTTTCATTTTAGATTTCGTAAAATTTTGTTTTGTGTTTGTTTATCCAGTCACAGAGATTGTTTTAATATGTGAAAGCATCTAAAAACTATTTTTTATAATGCTCCAAGTTAAAGGTGTCTTGTATTGTTTCCTGCACTCAGGTTTTTTTTTTTGAAACCGATTTATACAGTAGATAAGGCGTACGATGATTAATATGGTATAAAGGTAATAATACTGCCTAAATTAGCTGCCTAATCTAATTCAAATCGTGATGCTTGGCAAAACGGAACCCAAATGATTTTAAAATCGTTCCGAGTAACATTCTTAATGACTAATCAATCTCAAAATAGTCAAAGTTGTCAAAAGGAGTAAGGACATCCCCCAAAGCGAGATATTTCTATTGCTCGTACGTATAGTGGTATTTGTAGTTTTTGGGTTTCGTTGTGCCTGAAGTGTATAATCGAAAATCAAACCGACACACCTGCATTGAAAAAATAATTTAATATGAGATAGTAAAGCACTAAAGAATTTATTTCATCGTACAGTACGAAAGTAATAACATCTCGAAGAGAAGAACAGTAACTGCTCGAAATATAGTGATATTGCTTATCGGTCTTTAACCACGATCGTCGATCAAAAACAAAACATCTAGCTAGATATCTAAGAATAGAATTACGGCCATTTTTTACCGGGACCTAATTCTGTTTTTTTATATTCTCGGATTCGTGTTACAACCTTAAAAACTTTTCAACAAGTTATTCCGTAGTTTTTACTCGATCTTTCTCTATCGCCCGCAATAATTCCGCATTTCCATAACGGTACACGCTTTTCTACAGCATTCGTTGACGATCGTTGTAGCGCTTCGCCTGAAAACTTTGCCCCCATTTAAGGAAAGAGCCGTTCTTCTAGTTCTAAATGGATACATTGCATAGTTGTCTTCGTTCTTTCTCCAATCCTCTAACCGTTTTTCGCTTCCTGAAAATAACATCAAGTGATTACCCATTTTTAACGTGTCAAGTCAATAGCGCACCATGAAGCTAAAAATAAAAAAGATTACATTTTATCAAATTTAATCTTTTTCAGTTTTAATCGTGATTTTCAGTTTATGTGAAATTCGAAAGGTCGTGCAAATTCCTCGACAGATAATATGACTCAAGCCAGATATTCAGTGTATGCACACAGTACCTTCACTTTATAAAATGGATTGGGTTTTTGAAAAATAAAATTAAAAAATAGGCCATCGCTTCTTCAAGATAGATTACGCCATTTGTCTTATTCTTAACATTAAAACCGGGAATTTTTTTAGTTAATGAAAGTAAGTCAAAATAAAACTCTCATTGTTTAATCAAGAGCTTACTAAGACTCAAAGAGGAAACTAAGAGTGCGGTTTTCGACCTTGCTGAAAAGAAATTGTAAATTATCACTCCATCAGTAGGCTATGCAATTACTTTCAACATTAAAGTAACCACTGATTTGACGGACTAGTGGAAGCGAAACATGTTTTAAATTTAAGGTTTTTACAAATTATATTTATGATCTGAATATCATACAAATTAAAATTACATATTAAAAATTAAATCAGGCCTAAGATTTGGTTTTTTAAAGTACGACGAAATCCTGTATAGTCATCCCATATCCGTGGGGGTTATGTTCCAATATGTCGCCGCGGATAACGAAACATTGTTCTTATAGGAAAAGGGGGCTAGAAGAAGTGTCTGAAAAAATTTCCAAAATTCAGGAAATGCTTGGAATTTTAGTGAAAATGCCCATTCTGATGCTGAAACTGGTTTAGCTATTAAAATTTGTTAATGCCATTTTTTGATCACTTTTATCATCGATTTCACCTGTTCTCTTGTCTCAAAACATTTCGTCTTTTAACTTCAAGGACTCCTAGGAGTCATCGGTTTTTTGATTTAAAATTAAAAAGTTTTCATCGGTTTTACCAACATTTGGCCGGACAAACACCGCGGATAAGTGAAATTTGAGCGTGTAAAATGAATTTTAAATCCAATTTTCTTTCACGGATAATGGAGGATGACTGTATGCATCATTTTTACCAATTTCTCGCAGAAAAGGGAGGTTATTATTTTTGATCTCGTAATAGCACGAAATTCGCTCCGTTTTCACTTCATTGAAAAATATCTTAATCAGGCAACAATCTGTTCGCAAGCAATCAGTCGCAGACAACTTTGTCAATCTCTTTCTACTTTGTTCTTTGAACTTTTTTCTGATTTTATTTTCTTTAAGATCAGCTCTAAAGAAATCATATTATGCTTAATTGCATTATGAAAATGTCATTCAGGATTATGATAAATGTAAATTGTAAAACTAAATTAAACAATCTAGTAAAAAATAATTTCAAGACGAAACCAATTTCGGCTAGTGCTGTTATTGATCGAGTCGTAAAGAGTAGCTTCGATTCTTGCAAATTAAGACATGACAAAAACAACAAATTTTCTATAATCTTGAAGGCAAAATACTAGAATCTTGATAAAAATCCCTTATTTTTGTAGCGATGCAATTTGCCTGGAAATCATAGTAACGTAAATTTTTGATCGCAGACTTGGTGGGCAATAGAAAAATGTCCGTCCTCCCCCAAAAAAGAAATTCGTCCGTTCCGATGAAAGTCTGCATAGAGAGATATTACTGTAGCTCCGAAATAACAAGTAAACGTAAATTCTTGAAAATAACAAGTCGTAATTGTAGTAGGTAGTAGTATTCCAGAATAAGCAGAAGCCATTCTGAAAACGATCCATGTGTTTATGTTATGTTATGAACGTTAGGTCGGCTTGTTATAATTATTAATTATTAATCGTTTATTGTATTATTCAATATAATAGACGGGAATACTACACAATAATAATAACAACTGGCCCTACTACGTAAGGTTTACTACTTTTTATTCGTTTTCCCCGATAAATTGGGTATTTTCTTTATAAACTTTATCATTTTGAAGGTTTATATAGAATACGATGTGTAATAGTTGCAAAGAAAATCTAATATTCTGTCTATGATAGCATGACTTATGATGGAAAATTTTGATACACCTTGGTTTCTTCAGAAAACACATATCTTCTCTTGACTTGTATGCTATTTCCTCTCTGATTACGTGGGAGCTTTTATTTTCAATTCACCGTCAAAAACGTCGTCAATTTTGAAGTCGTTTTTTATCGTTAAAATCAGGGGGGAATACTCGACTGTTTTTGAGGGCATGCATTAAAACCAAAGCGTTGAGCTCTTGGAATATCCAGTATACTTATTATTATCATCAAGCGAGACTTGCTTAAAATAAAGCCTTCCAAACTAACGTTTTATTCAGACATAAAAAATTAGTTGTTTTACTTAAAAGATTTGAAATTTGGAAACTGCGGAAAGAAAATTGCGAAAGGTTTATGTCATTTTGTAAAAGGAACATTCATACGATACCTGGACTATTGAGAGTTGTGGAGGCGTGCGTAACAATCCTTATGCGCTTGCAGTAGAAATCCAGAGGGAATTGCATCAAGGTTTTTTTCTCCCTCGTAATAAGGACGATACCCTCCCAAATTCAAAATCACGTTTGTAATTTACCCTAAAAGAATAAAGATAACAAGGAAAAAATACGTGTAGCTTTTTATGCCCTGCAAATCTTCGAGCTCCCCCCTAATTCGTTATCATACTTATTGTGAATCCATCATTTTAATGACGTTTAAATTCGAATTTAGTTCGAACGATTGTATAATGTAAAGTCGAGTCAAAAGGTGACTTCCAACAATAGCCATTACAGATTATTATTGTTACGAATGAAATTATTTCGTTTTGTTTTGAACTAATGTCGAGGAAAAAACTTAAGCTCATGCTTGGTTCCAGAGTCTTAACCGGATATTAAGTCTAGTGAGTCATAATGTCGAAAAAATATAAAAATACCTGCTTCGGTTACCCTTTGAGTTTTGTTTGTCATCTTGCTTCGGCCAAATTCAGGCGCTCCCGTTTTTTTTACACGAAGCATCAAACCCTTAGTTTTAGACGCTCACACACTGGGAAAACATTTTCAATGTATAGTATAACTTATGTAAAGGAACTTATTTTGGGGACGGGCAACTACCCTTGCTAGCCTCCGTTTAACCGATACCCGTTACCCGTTACTTTAAAAGCTTACTTTTCAAATTTCCTAAGACACATGGAAATTTACATTTTTCTGCCCTTTTTTCATTTCATTTCCTTCGAGAACAGAATCTTTGTTTAAGTTGATAAATCAAATTTACCTGCCTTTGGCCCTTTAAACTAGGATATGTTTTTTAAACATTAGATTTACTTAGTTCAAAAACACTTTTTTTCATTATTTAGAGTCGGAATCTACTATTGCAAACTAGAGGTTATGTGTAAATGGAATCTGAATCAATCCTTTAAAGTTAAGATTTTAAATGATTAATTCGAATTTGGGTTTTCGGTACAGGATCAATTTTAAGCCCGGAATTCCCAAAATCAATTTCTACCAGGGATTTTAAAATTTTTTTTAGTTATCAAATCGATTTTTACGAATTGCAAAAGAAGAGAAATAGAAAAAACAATAAGCAAATCATTTTATTGACTTGAACACTCTTGTTTAATTTTACTATTGAAAATTTATTGTTATATAAGTCATTTCATACACTTGAGGGTGGCAAATACCTGAGGTACGCAGTATTTGGCTTCAGAAAGATCTCTTAAGAAAATTATGATTCCCCGAGAAAAAATTTTTATGTATAGGCATGCATGAAGATACAAAATCTTGCATGACAGAGTTCATGTATATCCATGTATGATTATGTAAAGAAAATGGAACTATGACACGGGTAAAAATTTTTGTTAAATGGTCCTACATTGAGGTGCATAATCGTAGCACATCATGAATGCTCATATAATTTCCAGATGAATGATCTTATACGGAAAGGTATGTTCATATTTGACCGTGTAAGAAATTTAATACAAGCGCGTATACGAATAAAAATGATATTATATGAAAAGGTAAGTTCATATATGACCGTGTGTAACAAATTTCTTACACGGTCAGATATGAACTTATTTTCCGTATAATATCACTCATGATATTATACGGAAAGGTAAGTTCATATTTGACCATGTGTAACAAATTTCTTACACGGTCAAATATGAACTTACCTTTCCTTATAATATCATGAGTGATATTATACGGAAAGGTAAGTTCATATTTGACCGTATATAACAAATTTCTTACACGATCAGATATGAACTTATTTTCCGTATAATATCATTCATCTGGAAATTATATGAGCATGCATGGTGTGCTACGATCACATACCTCAATGTAGGACCATGCATAAAAATTCGTACATGAACGTAAGCGACCATGTAACAAAAGGGGACTTAGAAAAATTTCAGTTTTTAAAATTTTAAAATTTGGTTCATGTATGACCATATACGAAAGCAAAAATGTAGGTCATAAGTACCAGTATTATCTGTCTAATTATCAGAGCTCTAGGTGGTGTAATGGTAGAGATATGGCTTACCAAGCAGGAGATGAGAGTTCTAATCTCAGTGCTGGCCGTTTTTTTTTCCGTCCAAAAAATTTTTTTTCGGCTTAGAGGTCTTCTAACAACCCATTTTACGCAAAAAAAATTTTTCCGGTGGTTAAGTACAATTTTTTTGGCCTTTTTTTTTTGGCCCGAATTTCAAATTTCATGAAAGATGTTATATGGTCCTTCATGAGAAACAAGGGGCATATACGTTCATGGGTTGCTATCTAAAATTCATGACCATATACGGAGTTTTCATGTATGAACTTCTACGACCATGTAGGACCATTTAATGAAAATTTTTACCCGTGACTTTATGAAAAATTTTTTGTAAGTCGATCAAGTATGCTAGAACAAAATAAAACATGCTCTTACTTTAGTTTTTATGCTTTTGCATGATTTTGTATGATTTTGTATGATTGTACTTGGTTAGGAATCCATATATTTGAACTTTCAAGATCATGTAACATCTTTTTTTTTAACCACCATCTTTTGTCATGCAAAAACATTTATAAACATTTATGACTTTGCTAAGAACAATATGACTTTGCTAAAAACAGTATGGCTTTGCATGATCAGCAATAATTATATAAAGAGAAGTATGAAAGCTCAAAAAATTTTTCAAATCCGAGTGTAAAACTTTGTATGACAATACCAAAATTTGTATTCTCACACAAGACTTTGTATTAATATGCATTATCAAGTACAACCATGTATCGCCATACTAAAATCTTTTTTCTCGGGTCGTAAAAATTTTAAACATTTTTTATTTTTTTGTAAAATTATTTTTAAAATTCATACGGATACTGTATTGCAAAATTTAAATACGCTTAAAAAATAGCTGAGGCCGAATTCTGAGCGGATATAACCCAAATGAAAATTGAGAAATTATTATTTTTTAAATCTGCGAGATTTAAGCTTTGAAAGCTTACAAATAACAAAGGTGCCTACTTATACAGAATAGTGTACTTAATTGTCTCAATGTGACAGTCGAAATACCAAAAGCATTGCTTTTTCCAAGTGTGCATTGTCATTAATGTTCAATGTTATTGGAATTAGTATTATAAAAATTACTATTAATTTAGTTAATACTTCTTGACATGATGTCCACTAAACTGAGTCAGTCATTTTATTTTATTTTATTTTATTTCATTTCATTGTCAGAAATAAAATGGGCAAATGAACTGATTTTAATGATATTGTTTAAATTAGTCTGACATTGAATAACTCGTGGAACTGAAATCTGGAAAAATAAACCAACATCAGTTCAGTTTGAATGAGAAGTTTTAACCGTCATTTTCGCAAACCTGAAGAATGGAAATTTAGTGAGTGATCGCACGAATAATAGCAAATGGGAATATACCTCCAGATTTTTTGTACATCGGATTATAAACTCCATTGCATACTAACTGCATAGCATTCGTGAGAGTGGGACCACAAAAAACGGTAGCCGATTGAGATCTTGTAACATACTGAGCATTCGTTTTGTCCAGTCCTTCGTTTCGTGCGCAGACGATGAACACTAATGCAGTCGCCATTCGGGGTACTAAGTACATCTGGAAAAAATGATAAAGCAGATGGCGATGATTAAGTCATTTGTAAAACAAGATGAAACGTTATTTTTCTTAGTAATTATTAATCATTTTCCTCCCCCCCCCCCCCCCAAAAAAAATCGAATAGAATGATTCCGATCAATATCTGAATTAAAAACAAATGTTTTAAAATAGGTACAACTATTTCCTATTGAGCTGAAGGTAATTTTATTCAAAATCTTGGTTTTAAGGAAAATTTAGTTTTTTTTTACCTTTATCACACCAACAATTAAGAATATTTTCGGATGAGTTTTCAAAAGCTCGTGTTCTTGGAAAACGTTGACTCGTAAGTGAATGCAACATTTTGCAACCGCCATCTTTTTTCCGTATTATTGTAAGGGAGTGAAATTTTAATAAAAATCGTAAGATAGATTCTTGTTTCGCATTTTTAAAAAAACAGAGTTTCATGTAAAAATTAGGTGGCTATTACATGTTTTTGAAAAATCGCTTAAAAATAAAACGTTAAAAAAAACATCTTGATGTTTATATTACTAATGACCCATCAGCCTTGCGAGCAACTAGAGGCAGAGGTCAGTGTCACCGGCAGCATGAATCATAACATTTAAAATAAAACATATACAATATATATATAACTTTAACTTAATTTTAAAAAAGTAAAAGAACCAGCAAATTTGGAACAAACCAGCACAGTGGAATTTAAAATTTTCTCTGGAAGCAATTTATTGTCAAAAATAATAAAAAGTCAAATCAATCGGATAAATCTCGTATGAAAAATGTTGATTTTTTCGAAAACTTTGAAAGTCATTTTGTTTTGCACAAATTTTCAATTCCGAAAAATGTTGAAAAAACATTTTCTAAACTAGACCAAAGACTTTACTTACGAAAAAAGGGAACTGAGAGTGCGCGTTTCCTCCAACTTACAATTGCTCCAAAACCGTTTGGAGGAAATGCAAAATCGGTTTTTTTTGCACTTCTTTTAAAGTTTTTGCAGAGGAATTATTGTCCGAGGATTCGGAAAGGGAATACAAAGTATTAACTCTGATCTCTTAAATATTGCATATCCTCGAAAAATCGTAGAGCAAATATAAGAATCATTATTTTGCATTTGCTCAATTATTTTGGAGGAAGCGCTACGGAGCCACATAAATGCCAGAGAAAAAATCCTTGCATTCATTTTACTTAATGGTTTGCTTTTATTCGAGTCACTTTAAAACCATTCGGAACTGGCGTCATCTAGTAAGAAAAAAAACGTTAAATTTAGTTCGTCAAATTAAAAAGTCTCGATATAGTTCTAAAGCAAAAAAAAAAAAATCATATAAAAGCCTTATTCTTTCGTACTTAGTACCGCAGAATGAGACGACTTCATACGTTTAGTTTTCGTTATAAAAAATTCACGTTCCTGCCCCCTATTTGGCTTTTACCATTGTAGAAATAGATAAATGTGCGAAGTTTTAAATAAAAATTAAAAAAAAGAAATTTGACAAATGTACAAGCAGTAGATATAAGTCTTGAAATTAACAATTTTATTTCACTCCTTTGAAAGGGAAGTATTGCCATTGCGACATCTTCAAAGGATCCAAATCAAAACAGATATAGATTTGAAATCATCCGTCTTGACCAATGAAAAGATATGGAAAATACATATGTTAAAAAATAAAGAAACCGTTGGCCTGGAAAGTTGATTCGGTCAATGCTAGAAAATAGAAAGTAAACATTTTGTCAGACTTTGATCACGAATATCATATCTTCATTGAAATTAGTCGTTTTGTCAGTCAAGATAAATATGATCTCCTCAAGCACCTCTTCGATCTTCGGCTTTCGATCTTATTTTAAATTTTACTTAACAAACTAGGAAAGTGGAAAAAATTCTTTTATTTCCCCCTTTAAAATTGATACAGTAAAACCTGTCTCTGTCGGACACTCTTTGGAGCAAAGAATTATGAAGGGTGTCGGAGTCCATTTCTTTTTTTTTTCTTTTTTTTTCTTTTTTGGCATTCATATTTAGGTTCACACGTAATAAATTACCAGGATTAATATGAAAGGATCTTTTTTTGGGACGTCTTGGTAAAAATTCCCACTTTACGAGGGTTTGGAACGGTCTCCTTACAGCAGATTGAAGGGAAAATCGGAAAAAACAGAAGTTAATATGACTCACGTCCGCCTTGCAAAGGTCTAAAATGCATCTAAAATGCACTTTGGGGTCATGATTTCGGTGTCCAAGTTCTAGATAGACAGGTGTCCGATATATGAAGGACAATTTACACTGTTTTCCCTATTTAAAATTTGGGAGCAAAAAAAAGTGTCCTAGGTGTCCCGTTTATGGAGGATTTTACTGTACTTTGATTTTCCATCACACGGTTTGCTTTACCATATGCGTAAAAGGAATAACTGGTTCCGAACTGGAGGATGATGTTTTGAATCATTTTCCGGGTGTATATTTTCTTATTTCCTTTGTAATTATTTTTCTTAGCAAGGCAATAAGATTAAACCTCTATAGGAAACCATTCATCGGAAGTGAATATTAAAAAAGCTGTGATTGTTCAAGTGCGGTCGAAGTTTGTATTTCATTTAGTGGAATTAAAGAACATAAAAAAAATATTAAGGCGTGGATTTTGCACTGCGGATTATTACTTTGCATAGAATACATAGAATTCAGAAGAATGATTTTCACTATGAAGTAAATATGCAGCCATTTTTAAAATTGTTGATCTTCACGGTGGATTTCAATGAATGCAGAAAAAAAATTTTGATATACTGTAATATTCACAGTTAATTTCTCAAAACGCAACGTAGCGTCGTCGTATGCCGCGATGCCAAATTAATATAAATTTTGATTTTACGACTTACGGCTACTTGCGGCTCTGCAACTCCAGCCTGTTTCCCTTAAAAATCTTGTTTTCCAAGAAAAACATAATGTCTTACCTACTTGTGACGATTATATTTAGATGAGCCATTTTTTGGGCACATTGAAATGATTTTTTGAATCTAATCTCTTGCCGTAATCCCCAAGCAACGGCTTTTTTTGTGTCCCGGCTTGAATCATTTTTACGATTCCAAGACCAACGGCTTCTTGATTGGCAATTTTATCGGACCGGCCTCTTTACCGGGTGACTGCCGTATCATACGTCTGGTTTATTTTTTCCGTTGTAATTCTAAAATGTAGTTTTTTTTCCAAATTCACTTGCGATAATCTCTTTATTTTATTTTCTTAGAATTCGAAACTCAATTTACGGCGCATATATCAATTAAGCCGAAAAATAATTATCAATCGAGCCAGTAATCAGTTGAGCCAAACATTTATCGGTATAGTTAATGTTGCTGGGGCTTTTCACTCAAAAATATAACAAACAATTTACAAGTCCACAGCCTAACCTGCCGCTTACACTGAAAATGTTGACTTAGGAGTTACATGGTACTTTTAGCTTTAGGTATCCTTTGGCGGGTAGATAAAAAATCGTCAATTTTTTTTTTTTGGGGGGGATAACGCCGTCTTACTAGATGTGCAATGAACACACTTGATCCGCTTTTGATGGAATGCTGAAATCCTTGCATTAGGTTCAAATGATGGCATTGCTCTAAGGTGGAAACGGTCAGAAAACGTTTGAATTAAAGGGTGGAATAGTCGATTATACTTCCGTTTGTAGGTCGGGTTCACAGAGTCACAATGCCGGCTCTGTGAGTTCCGCTGGTCTTTAAAGTCGAAATTTCGAGTGTAAATTCTTACCAAGTTTTCGCTTATTTAAATTAGACCAAAAGCAAAAATAAAAAACGGTGTTGGCTCAATCGATTATTTATTTTTGGGTAGGATCGGCTCAATTGAGGACTCCTCAATCCGAGGAAACAATAGGGATTGGCTCAATCGACTTGCGCCGAGGAAATTAAACCCATACAGCAAAATTTAACACTGTCATTCTGTAAAATCGATTTTGGCAATAGATAAAAACTATTTGAAAGCTCGTTGCTCTTTTAACTACGATCAGCTTACCTTGTCAGTCATGAAAAATATATTTTATCCCATCGCTTGGAATATGGAAAGAAATTGTAAACTAACATCAATAAAATGATGTCGCGGACCGAGAAGGATATTTGAACGCTGCGTGCGCTTAGTCTCCGTGGTAATCACCACGCGACTGCCACTCGCTCACAAGAATACATTTTCTCAATTACTTACCGTATAAGCTTTTGCTACGATTATTCGACCGTGCAAAATGTTTACTCTGACAATTTTAACAAAGCTCTTGCATGAGGAAATTAGTTACACGAAAATTCTCATCTTTAGCTTTTATTTTTCTGGGTACGTTGTTTCGAATATTTCAAAGTTTTTACAATTAATTATTGTTTTGCCTTGTTTTCGCGGGCAAAATTTTTCTTACTCGGCAAAAGCAAATTTCAAGGCAAGATGAATTAATATACTGCATAAATCCAGCGTTTCTTCAAAATGTTGTATTAAAAAAAAGGCACACCGCTAATTTACAAAAGAACGCTTTTTTTATAACGATTTTAATCACCCGAAACTATTTAAATAATTTTTTTTTTAGCTTTTACCATTTATGTACAAACAAGTAGATACCTATTTATTGTTTTACAATTAGAATACAAGTTAAGAGCCGAAAGCTACTTTTATCTTTATTTTAAGTGAAAAAAGCTCGATCGCCCTTACCTTTCGCCGCTTATTAGACTTTACTTTTGTTTAAAACGAACCCCGCTCTGAACGAAATGCGATGACTAAGATTTTATTGGGAAACCATCGACTATAAATTTCTCGAATCGACCTTGTTTCTCGATTATGGAAATTGAAAATTTTTGTGAGGGTGGATCGCTAATCTTAATCGGGGAGTACATAATTGTTTACAGTCAAGTTTCTAAAGGTAACGGTCATCACCTATAAAATAATTATAAGCGATGTAGTGTAAAACTCGAACCATTGCACACACGGCTCTCAATTATTGATTTTACTTAAAATACGGATATGACAAAAATGTGGCGTGACAAATTAATAAACGGTGCATTTAAACTTCGAGCGATGCACTTTACCTCTTACCTCAGTTTAAAATAAGCCCTGTTTTCAACTTATTATTCGACACGTAGCTTAACGGAAAAGGAAAAGGTAAAGGATTAGTAAGCTATTACAATCAAATAGTATAATTCACTTTGTTTCAAAGAAATTTCATATATTTTTCGAAACATGCCCGAGGTTATTTCTGCCAAGTTCCGGAATGTTGCAGCACATCGTGGTCGCAAAGGACGCTAGTTACGGCTGGTTCTACTAGAAGCTAGTCGTTTTGCGCAAGAGAAAGAGAATTAAAGGCGGCCAGAGCCTATTATAGGGAGAACAGCTACCGAACGGGGTTTAATTATGAAGAGCGCCTCTTACGGTTTATAGCGGTAAAGCGATGTCATGAATCAAATTTTTTAGTTTCCTGGTTAAACCAAACCAAGTTTCGTAATCGTGGTATAAAATACTGGGCGTGAATGTGTTTTGCTTTTAATGTAAGGGCATTAAAGCAAAAAAACGAATCCTATTTTTAGTTTAACATATTCCCTATTAGACGCATGTGCGATGGGTTTTACTGCTTTATAGTTTCAAGTGCATTGACCTTTGAAAATTTTGGGGGGCAAAAACCAAATTTTACCTGGTTTTTTATATTATTTTAGCATTTCCGGGGGAGGCACAAGCATATTTTCATCAAATCGGGGAAAAGCCCCAAAAGTCCCCGAAAAGTCGGGAAAGATGTTCCTTGCCCCCCAAGTCGGCACGCCTGATCGCTTTTACACTCAAGTATAATTAAAGTATAGAAAACGAAGATTGACCTTATTCACACCCGGTACCTCATATCGAAACTCAGTTTGCTCCTTTTTATGAAGAATTCGTAACATTCCGAGTGGGTACGAAATCATTACGGTTCTAACGCTTTCGTAGGGCACCCTCTTTCACTAATTTAAGGGACCCGACCATCATCGACCAATATTTTTAATAGCCAATTAAGTGGATTTCAAAAAATTAAATTGATTTTTTGTTTATGATCTAAAAATGCTTTCAGTAAGTTAAGGCGCAAACATTCTTAAGACCCGGTAAGTTTTTTTCCTGAAAACGGCCCTGCTTGCGCCGAAAAATTTTTAAAAATCGTCGGCTTCCTCTAGAAAAGGTTGTGGTTATTAATTTCGTGAAAACAAAAATCATTTCAAAAATAGGGTATTTAAGGGTATTTAAGTGAAAGAAGTGTCTAATTCACAAAGACATGAACGACTTATGACCTCTCAGACCTGCAATTTAGGACCTAAAATAAACGCAATAACGTAAAAGCAAGAACAAGTTGATTAATAATACATTACAAGATAAACGATTAAGCTGCACGGCCTGACTGTATAGACCTAATATATATGATGAAAACATAAGCTGCCTACCGCTTTGCGTAAACTTTCCTACTTTGCAGAAAAAATTCAGGTCAACTTCGTGCTTACCCTAGCTAAAAATTTAACGTACATGAAGTGTCGAATCTGTACTCAAGTTTACTTCAAAGTACTAAGAAAATACTTTAGGTATTAACAAGTTGAATCGCATGTGAACAACCAAGAATGAACTATATAGTTTATTCTAATAAATTCTTAATAACCTTATTCACATTCGATAATTTGTAAAAGTAGATTATAATCTACTTTTTCAGCCGAAAAAAAGCATAAAACTCCATTTATTTTTGATTATTTTTATACTCAAGTATAGGAAAAGTATGATTCAAATCTCTGATACTTTAAGTATACTGGAAAGACGTTTCAATTCTTTGCTTTGGGTATAGTCTTAAACAAGTTTATTATGTTACTCTTTTTTTATCTACTATATATATCTATTGTACTCTATAATCGTAATATTCTTTAAAAGTGAAACATACAACATTAACATTTAATATAAGTTATCTACGTACAACTATATACAAATTAATATTTTACTGGAGAGTAAATGCGAATTTTTTTTAAAACTGTAAATCGGTTCTGTGTCTGAATCCATTAATAATCTATCTTCTTGTTTTTATTTTGGTATAAATAATTTTTTATTTTACAATAAACTTATATTCCAACTTAACAAATAAGCCTGTGTAAATAACTTGATTCAAAGGTGTGTACTGCACAATAATCGATGGATAATTTTTTCTACTCTTGGCTCGATTCGATCGATCTAGGCAACGACAAATAGTTAACTCTTTTTTGGGTCGACCCTCTTTTTTTAAAATGTTTTACGAAGGATGCTCTCAACTGTGCTTTTACCCGTAGTTCCGGACGGGCTCTTATAATTCACGCCATTTTGTAAAAATCAAAAATTTGTTTATAAATTCCTGCACAAAAGCCTTAAGAAGTGGAATAATTGGTTGCTCGCACCCCACTTTCGACTCGAAAGCTACTTACTCGTTTGCACTCGTGTATAAATTCTACTATTCTTTTACATTCACAGAAACCGATCATCCGTCTTAGCTTACAATACCTTTCATCGTAATAAGAAATATTTCTTATATATTTTTAAATTTGTTGCTGAGTGCTAAGTATTCATTTCAGAAGAATTTTGTTCGATTATTTGATTTTGGGTGAGAGTGACTTTAACCGGAAGTTAAACTTTTAGTTACCTGCGAACAACAGCCCGATTTAAAGATTGAATTAAACAATACTTGGATTGAAAGCTTTAATCTGTGAAGGGAATATAAAGAAAGCAAAAACAATGTTTGTCGCGTCATCACTTTTTTGATGCCCAAACCGATTTTCTTTTTTCTCGATTAGATTAAGGCATAGTTTTCCCCAAAGGTTAAGACACATCACCTTCTACAAGTAATTATCTCCCAGGTTCCGTGCAATAAATTTTTTTTCCCAAGTAAAATTTAAAATGTTTCCACTTATCAGCAAACGACTTCTTTTTCACTGTTAATTTTACTTAACTACCAGTAACATCACAGAATATATTGAGCATTATATCCGTATTACAGTTCATCGAACGAAAACAAATTCGCTTACCCACAACGAGTCGAACATCGAAGAGGCCTATTTTTTAACGGTGGCACAATAACAAATAAAAATAAAAAATAAAATAATATAAAGAGGATGATCAGATAATAGTACTTAAAGTCTAAAACTATTTTTTAAGTAATAATAATCATGATAACAACAACACCCATGTACGATCGAGTACTAACGGGTACTTTTCTTTTCGCGACCCGCTACTGAAGCAACAAAAAAGTTTGAGTCACCACGGTATTTACTATTTTACAGCCTTATATTTTCAGGACGATGAAACCGGGGCGACTTCGGCTTAAAAACATACGGAAATAATTTAGCGGTCTTTTATTAATTGTACATAAATAGGCCTTTTCTTCATTGACGAAATGAGCAATAATCCATAATAGTGTATGATAGTTTGTATGAGAGCCGAAAGTAATTGAAAAATAATTGTTACCTTTTCTTTTTTTTTTTTTTTTTTTAGTTTTTGCCCACGTAAAAAAGTACAACATCAAAAAAATTTTATTGTTTGTTTTAAGGTTATTGCATATTTATAGTTTTGTTCACTAAATTTACATGGAAGACGCGTTACGAAGAAATGGGCTCAACATAATTAGCTGGATACAAGCCGACCCTACCGTCTTTCCTACCTTTACACCACCCTTGCTCATCTTCGTCTTCTAATTTTTCAAATACTTCACCTGCAACAGAATATCATTTTAGTATGCAATTAGTTTAAACGAAGCTATTATTATATTAGTTAAATTAAAACAAAGCGGAATTTCGGTTCGTCAAACCAGCGCTTCCAATGCTTTCCCTTCATTACGACGTTTAACAAATAGAATAATAATTACCTTGTTTGAAACTAAGTTCGTCCGATTCTGCCCCTACATAATCGTAAAGTGCTTTGACGGGGATACCGGGTTCTCCTGTATCGACTAATGCATCGTTTCCGTCTTCGTCCCATTCTTCTTCTTCAAACGGGTTCGTTTCTCCTTTCGTACCATTCCTACAAACAAAATGTTTTTAATTAGATTCCATGAATATTACAGACGATTGAAAAATTATCTAGAGCTTATAGTGTAAATAAAGGGGATCATGGCATCAAAACGTGTAAAAAACTTAAACATTTTTACAAGTTTTAAAAGCTTTTAAAATTAAGCTTAAAGCCCAAACAAAATATTCTGCTTTATAAGATATTTTTAAATTTTAAAAAAAAGCGTTGACTAATTTTTTGGTGAATTAAATTTTTCTTTGAAATGCTTTTCATTAACTCAAAAAATAAAACGAAAGCTTTTATTATATTTGTCCTGTAAAGTTAATTTCGATGAATGATATAGTCAGCTATGACGGAGCAGTTAAACCACTTGTTCAGTAAAGCTTTCAAGTATTTTGCAGTGTGAGACTGAGCAGTCTAGCGTGAAGTATTCTTGTAGAAATGGTCTCGAGTTAAGCGTTAAAACCTTTCCCGATTTCCTCTTTTTCTGCTTTGATTGGCGTCCTTTTAAAGCTGTGGTTGTTTGTAGTCCAGGAATTTAGGAATAAATGTATTTTCCTGCAACCCCGTAAATAAGGTCGTCGAATTTTAAATATCGGGCCGAACGTTTTATGTAAGTTGATAAAAGGGACGAATGTCTTGGTTTCTGTTTGTGGTGCTATTTCTATCCGGTGATTTGCACGGAATATTCAGGCAGCTCTTCGGTGACAACAAAGACGCCTCAGCTCAACGATGAGAACGGGTGAGGTCCCGCAGTAGTTAGTTATAAGGATTTATGTAAAGGCAATTCTCTCGGATCGATCAACATGAGTGAAAATTGAGTTTATGCCGATCTCTTTCTTTAAAGATTTATATCCACCAGGGCATAAGAAATGTAGCCCATGTTTCGCCCTTGTCGATATATTTCACGTTCGTGCTCAAACCGATTTTTATAACCTAATTTACTTACGCTACTGGAGACGTTTTGTTAGAAGAAGGTTTATCATTTGTCTGGTAATTCCCGTTTCCATTTTTGTTTGATTTCCCGTCAGTCGAATCTCTTGCCAAATCATTGGAAATGAGTCTAGATGACTGAACAGATTTTTTGGAAGATCTGGTACTAATAGAAGGATAGTCCTGAAAAATAATACATCATTTTTATTTGTTATCAATGAAAAGTCGGAATAAAAATCAATAAACACGATTTTCGAAAAATATTGTATACAATAGGTTGCATTTTTGAGAATGTACATTACTGTTGGATCGGTTTTAAAAAAAGGTGAATATAATGCATAGGACTCGATTACGTACTTGAAGGTCTTCGCCCACAGGCCTTTGATGAATAAGAGTGATAGGGCCGGCTGGCAGAGCTTCTTTGGATTTCCCTTTGGATATATCTCTAAATTCTTCCGTGTATTCCTGGAAATCATGCATCAGAAAACATACAAGGAAAATAAAAAATAAAATAAACTTTTTAAAAAACATGCGAGAAGCAGTAAGAAAATAAAAATAAAATCACATCGAAACACAAGTTCCTGGTTTGATAAGCTTTTAAAAATCATCCTAAATAAACATAAAAATGAACATATGCTATCCAAGCATAACATTTTCATTTCAATGGAATCTTCAAGACAAGACATACTCGTCGATTCTGGGCAATCAATAAAAATGCAAAAAGTCTAAATTAAAATATCGAAATATTTAAATTTGTCAAGAATCGACAAGATTTTTTGATTTGTGTCTATTTGATGATTCTCCTGGGTTCACGACAAGATTTATCGAGGAACCGCTAAGCCACAAATCATTCGCACTTGTTCGATCGTCAAAAAATACTCACCTCAAATTGAGGCCAATTCATAGCCATATTAACTCCGTGATTGTTACTCCACCATCTCAAGTCTTTTTCGTGATCTGCGTTGTTGATCGTATGACTGAATTCTTGATAAATTAACGGCAGTCTGCGTTATAAAAGGGAAAAACAAAATTTTTTAATTTTTTTCTTTTCCCGATACGAGCAAAGCCTTAATAAAAACTTGACTCACTCCGGATCTTCCGATATATTGAGACCTCTTTGAACCCCAAATAAAACTTCTTTAAAAAATTTCAGTCTTTCGGCTTCCATTTCCTGACATTTGTCGAAAACAGCAGTCATCTCTTCGATATATTTTGGATTGTAGCTATTAAGCTCGGTTAACGCGGAGTCGTATTTTTCTTTTCCTTTTTGGACGTCTTCTTTAGACTTTTGAACTCTATCCTGCATTTTCTTGACCTATAGAGTGGAAAAAAAAAAAAAAACAGAGATGTACGTTTTGTCTGTGTATCAGGAAGGTTTAAAACTTTTAATTACCTGATCCGGTGATATGGAAGTATCGCCGGACGCGTTTCTTTCTTGATTAGCTGCCGATTTTTCTGCTTTGCACGCACCGTGATAATCTTGCTTGGCTTTATTAACCTTTTGCAGTAATTTCGCCCAAGGTTTCTGAGCTTTCTTAAAAGCTTCTTCCATGTCTTTTCTCTCTTTTATTTGCATGATTGACTAAAAACGAGAAAAATATCGTAAAGAATGCAAATTTAACGAGTCAAACGGGGGGGGGGAAAGAGTTAGTTACCTTGTGGTACGTTTCTTTCTGCCAAGCTTTCATTTGGCTCATAACGTCGTTGCAGAGGTTGTCTTTGATTTTTAAATGTAAATCTCCTAATCTTTCGGATTCGACGCAAACCCCTTTCCAAGCCGCCTCGGTCGTACCGTATTCTGGCCCTGAAAAACCCATTTACAATAAAATCTTGTTCATACGATCCCTAGATATTAGGGTTATTTTCCCGGGTCCCTTTGGCATAGGAGCCATTAGAGCATAAGGTAAATATCATTTGTTCAGGCCCTTGATATAATCAGAATTAGGTTGAAAAATTATTCGCCACGGGCACAGTCGGCTCGTGAAGAGGCTTGTCAGATTTTTCATGTCGTCGAGAAGCGTGTCTTCCATTAAAATGAGTTGCGACCGATTTCTCTAAGACACTGTACGTTGCCCTTTGAAAAGGCAAATTTTTAAAGACATCCTTATTTCCTATCAATAGATTACCGGTTAAAACGTCCGACGTTGCTAGAATGAGATGTAACGATTACAATCGTTATATCCGGTGTTGCGGTTTCCGCGATGTCGATACGATTTTTTCCCACGTCCCTTGTGATTTTAATTAAAGATTTTTGAAAACTATGATCTAAATCTTAAGTAAGAAGCCCTCACAAATATTCCTGCGGAGGATTCCTCAATTTGCAATTCAATTTGCTGGTTCGTCTTTCTTATTGCGAGAAACAGTAAAAATCTAGGCAGCCCGTCATACTACATTACAAACTCATTAACAAGTAACATGCAAAGAAATCAAATTTAGGGTGGAATCAAGCACTGCGTAAAAAAATTTAGACTTAATTTTATTTTGAAAATCCTTAAATTCAACGAGTGGGAATTAAAGTTAAATTTTTAGAAATAAAACGGAGTTACCTTTTTCTATTAAATCGTTCCACTTCTTCGACCAAGATTTAAGGCTCTTTGCATAGTTCTTTTCGATGTCGGCACGCTCTTGAATCAACGCGAGAAAATCTCCGGAGAGCTTGTAGCCGTCTTCGATTCGTTTGGTCGTTCTTTTATAATTGCCCGGTTCCCAAAAGCTGTCGCTGGATGCGACTAGCATGTTATCGTCACTGTGATGAGACATTTCTATGGCTGGTCTGCGAGAAAATCCCACTAAAACAATAATAAAACCGAAAATTCATTTTTAGTTAAAGGATCCACGAGTTACTATAAAAATGCTAGGCGAATAAAGAACAAGAAACAGAGTATATCTCTTGCACTGTTCCGGAGTTTTAGCTATCGGTTATAACTAATTTTTTTTTCCTATTTCGAGTCCCGACAGCTCTCGGAGATTTTGACTTTTCCCCTTCGAAACCCGAGGCAAATATACAACAAGAAAAAATTATTTAAATTTTTCTTATACGGTTTACACTTTTCCGAGACGAATCCAATTTCTAGACACTCATTTCGCCACGAGTACGCAAGAAATTTTATTATTAGGTATGAAACCTTTTCATTTTTCCCCCCCAAATATATTTGGTGCTTCCAGCGATCCAGGACTCCTCCGAATAAGATTATACTGTACAGGCAGAAGCAAGAGGATCTATGAAAATTTTCCTTTTGATAATAAACCTAAAAACATTTTTTAAAAAATATATTCTCTCGTTGCCCGTAAGATTTTCAATTACTGATATAAAGGGAAAAAATTCAAGTGAGGAATAGCTTGAAGAAATTACTGGCTTTTTTATGAGCTTTTTTTAAAATATTGTTTTTATACAAAAGTTTACAATGAAGGAATTTAAACAACCGAAAGGGTTTGATAAGGCGTCTCTGATAATATTTACATCAATTTTATCTGCTAGAGATCTAAATAATAGTCGAAACGATATGCTCCTTGACATTCTTAACGATAAGGATGAAAAAAGGAAAAATGGAGAGGCTCATTCGGTTTTAAGAAATTCAAAAAACAACTCAGGCATTCTTCTTTTTAATGAAAAATATTAAAGCGCACCTTATTAAAACTTTAAATCATATTTTTAGGTGAAAAAGATTAAGATATTATTAATCGGCTTCTTTCTGCAAAATCAAGCCAAATTAATGGAATAAAAAGTACTTGTTTTTTACATGTATTAGCAAACAATAAAACATTAAATTGTAATTTGATACTTACAAAAGGCTGTGATCCCAATGGAAAGGGTACTTTTAAGTTTTTTCATCCGCAGTTTATAAAAAATGATGCTCAGTTAAAGATTTGGAGAGTAGAAAGCCAATAATATACAAACAGGAATAAATACATTCTTCTTTATTGCCGATCCAAAAGCTACAGATAAATTAAGGAAAAAAATGAGTATGACAGTATAATTTTTTTTTAAAAAGGCTTTCACATTTCAGCCGGTATCAAAAATAAAACCAGATATTATAAAAAAAAAAAAAAAAAAAAATGAAATCGTATTGCATCAAACTATGATTCTAATTTTCTTTCTTCTTTGCCTTTTTTTCGAGCCTAGGGAGAAACCTCTAAAAAAAAAGAAGGGTTCAAACTCGTAATTGATTTCCCCGAAAACGTTTCATCGTAAAAAAAAATGCCAAGTTCCTTTTCAAAATAAACACTCAAATAAGACTCCGAGTTCTAGCTCTCATTTTGTATGAAATTAATCGTATTTAAATTGGAAAAAAAAAGAGAAATAATATTTTTTTTCGGTTTGATAGATTTGAATCTGTCGATTAACGTTAGAAACTCTACGCCATTGCTACTTACTAAAATCGGTCGAGTGCTAAATTGAAAAATGGGTTAGCGGATTTCGTACAACGATGGCATCTTCTAGTCCAATCGAATTATTCGTGGAAAATAATTAAAAAATTGAAACAAGAAAAAAAAAGCAGATAAAGTTCACTTGAATGAACTAGAAGTCGCTCGGTCGGATTGTCAAGGTAAAAAACGTCTGAATAGGCTTTTTTGCCTCTAGGTACGCGTACCTGTTGCATGAACTCTGGAATGTGGTCTCTGGACTCTTCTTTACCTTTGACGGCCCGAAATCGTCATCATCGACGCGCGATATTTCAGTTATTTTTTCTTTCAATATATTTTCCCTCGCTTGACATTTTTCCTAGAATATGCAATCAGCCCGAGTTAAAAACTGGGAATTTGTACTCTTATTTCATGTAGCCGGTGAAATACACGAGAAAAGTAACTGGCCTATCGAAAATATCAAGTCGATTTTAGGAGTTTTTTTTTTTTTATCTGCTGTAAGAAGAACGCGTTTTATATTTTCATTTCACGACCGACTAATGAAACAGGCTTTCCTAAATTCGCGACTCATATGGACTTACCCGTTTAGGTTTAACTCTCCTCTCGACGTGGAACAAGGCACTTTGTAAGAAGAAGATGAATAATCTTTTACTAAATCCTCGTCTCGTAAAAGGTAAGGTCTTAACTCAATCGGTAAATTTTGAGCAGGCGATGCTCTATTATATATGTTGCCTTGTGTGCTGGTTTTATCAAAATTCTCAAAGTTGAGAGGAAAAAATTCGCCATTAATAATTTGAAATAAAAATTTCCGGCTACTAACATTATACTGATTTTTACCGTCGATTAAGAACATCGGCAATACACTGCGTAAGCTGTTGCGGAAAATATCACGATGAATAAAGAGAGGAAGCTTGATTTTGAACCAGTTTCCTTTGGAACTGACCAAATGTTTAAAAATTTCTAGTTGTGCTGAATACTGCATAATAATATAAAGCCCATAAAAATTGGCACCAACAAAATTTTTATCTAGGTTTAGCTTGCTGTTATTGTTCAGTAAAACTGGGTCCATGCAATCTCATATTCTTTTTTTAAAAAAAAGGTGAAAAACTTGTAGGATATTGAGCAACAAATTAAAAATAAATTCGTATCAATGGAACTTACAATCATTCTTATTTTGTTATTTCTTCAAAGGCATTTAGTTAATGGCAATTTTAGATGAGAGAAGTGCAACGATTGGGATTTTTAAAGTCTAAAAAGCACACTTCTTTAACCCCCCTTTCAATGCTTGAGCTTCCGAGTTTTACCTTTCAAACAAAAGTACAGCTTTTCTCTCCCTACCAGGAAACCATAAATTTTTTTCAGCTTCAATGTTTAAACCTCTTTTCATAAAAAAAAAACTGTTTCAAAATTAAAAATTTAAGTAAATTTTCAAAAAAAAAAAAAAATTAATGTAGGATTACTCTCAAATATTAAAAGTGTAATCTGTTCCCCATTTTATTAGGCCCGAGACAAAGTTAGATGTAAGGTGTTGGATTATGTTGCCATAAGCTAGATATTAAGCACAACTCAAAGTAAGGCCTTACATGCCTAGTTTGTTTTGGGCTTTACAAATACTACTGAATAACTTAGTAGCAAATTCAACTCTTATGGACTCTGCATTAACGACTTGGCTCCGAACACCAACATTTATCTGAATTTTGTAAAAGGCCAAGTTTTCTTATTTCGAATGATAATAAAACCGGTTCAAAAATGGTAGTGAGGAATAACTTATATCAAAGATAAAATATAAATCTTTACCTTAGTCCCAGTTCCGAAAATATAAAGTATCCCAAAGTTTCATTCACAACAATTCAATCGAGGTCGAGTGTTACCAAAAACAAGGTCACTCGAGATAATTACGACACGAATCAATACACTTATGCACTAAAACAATAATCCAAGTTTTTTCAGCAAAGAAGAAAAATCTTAATTAATTTTTTGCATTGTTTTCCGATTGAACTATAAAACGGTAGTCCATTTTCAACGTAGTATTTCTACAACTCATCAAAAAAATTGTTTGGCAGACATCAATAGGTGTGGCCAACATGACGGACTCATTTCGACCATAGACATACAAGAATTAAGACTCTGCTCTTCTTGCTATACGTTAATTTAATTTAATCGTGTTCGTGTGGTGTGTGCTGCGAGGGCTGGGGTCGAATTCTGAATCTGAAGCTTCGTTTCGTTTCGTTACGAGATGTTTAACTTATGGATTACGAAACGAAACGAATCTTCAGAATTCGACCCCTGGCCCCTGAGTGGGCTGTGAGCTTGCTGTGAGCATGTGAGTCTCCATCTTCCTACACCAAAGACCAAATCTTTTTTCAAATTCTTTTTTTTTTTATTTGAATTTATAGATTTTGCAATTTTGTTGTGGAAAAATTTGATGATTACGAGATTACGACAGAAAGAGTAAGAGACCGGTGCGTTCGCACGGCTCGCACTAGGGATTTTAGGTAATGTTCTGTCTACAAACTTAAAATGAGACTTATCAATCTAGAGGTAAAAGATACCTTAACCTTGTGATATTTTAATAAAAAAGGACTAGGAAGTTCAAGATCAGAATAATTTATTTCCTTGAAAAGAAATATGAAATAAAGGCATTCGTCTCCAAGTTCATGCTAAGAAGAGCTCCCCGGCCCCGAGTGCCGAGTGGCGAGTGCTCTGCTCTGGCTTTGTGGTTACTGGCCAGTGGGGTGGGAGTGGGAGTGGGAGTCGAGTTGAGAGGGTGTATTCGTATTATTTATTGTTTATAATCGGAGAACCGGCGATTTTTAGTGACCAGAAGTGTTTGCTCACATTATTCTACCTTTTTCTTTTTTTTAAAAAAAAAGGTTTAAACGCTAATAATTGATGTATTAGAAATATTTATCAATTTTTTTTCGAACAAATCCCGGTATTGATTTTGATCTTGTACAAAATGAAAATAAAGTTTGTCTTGATTCTCATATGTTTAAATTTGTAAATGCCAACATTTAATTTCTTGTTTCGAAAAGCGACATTATTTTTTTTAATTATAATAACTTCGATAAATCTTCAACTTCAAGAGTTTTGTTTTAAAATTGAAAAAAGTTTCTTCTATTCGAATTCGATTAAGTGTTGCACTTGTTTAAACCTTGGTTGACCTAACAAGTATACCGTTTGTTTAAATAATTTTAACTTAGCTTTTTGAAAAGAAATCTGTAACATTAAAGATCATGATTAAAACTGTTTTACAATATTTTAGAGAACAAGAAGAAAAATGTTTTAAGGTTTGGTGTTGAATTATTTATTGCTTTTGTAATAAATAATCCAGCAATTCTAAAAATGAGATTTCCTCACAGATTTTACAGCAACAAAAAGAAAGCATTTTAATAATTTAGGCACAAGCTTTGATCAGCAAATATCTGAAATTATAAAAAGTGTTGTATTGATTTTTTTGTTTTTAATTGATTTTGTTTCTAATATTGAAAAACAAGTCAGAGTTTGAGTGTTTGGTTTTAAATCTTAGAATATGTATACTAGTATACATATTCTAAGTTTTAAATAATGTTAATTTTTTTAATTCCAGGTTAAAATCATCTTGAGAGTTATTTCAAAAAATTTTTAAAACAGATGTTTTTCTCGCTTGATTGAAATTGTACCTGGAGCTCTTTACTTTAATTGATGAAATGAACCATTTTTATTCATCATTCATTTTATTGTTAATTGCGATAATTTCCACAGCTATTCCAAAACCGGAAGAAATAAAAGGAGGATCATTTGGCAATGTAAGTATATCTAGAGTTTTATATGATATCCTAGAATTCTATAAATCCCCGAGAAGAGTTATGGCATTACCAACCAAGCAGGTTGGCAACAGAAGAAAGTTTTTATTTAATGACTGGATTTCTCAGGCCTGAAAAATAATTTTTCAAACAAGAAAACTTTTATTATTTCATTATTAATTCACTTGCGCATATTGCACATTGGGGTTTTCAAAATCAAAATGATCTTGGCGCAATTTACGCATGGAGAAAAGCAAAATTTATTTTACCCAGATTAAAATTGATCATTTGGTGCAATTTGTACACCACCCAAAATTTTAACCAATCTTTCCGAATGTGTATATTTACCGAAGTCTTCAGTACTGTGATATTTATTCATTTTTTTAAATTTTCAATTTTTTTTAAAAGGATAACAAGGAGCATTATCAACAATCAGAACACAATCCAGAATATGACCATAACGCATTCTTAGGAGATGAAGCAAAAACGTTTGATCAACTTTCACCTGAGGAGAGTAAGAAAAGATTAAGGTAGTCAAATTATTTATAATAATAAGTCCACATGGTAAAGCACTATTAACTTTTGATTAAGAAGTATTTCCACTTATACAGATCTGTTTTTTTTTTTTTTTTTTTTTTTTTTTTTTAAATAAAAGAAAACATTTTGCTTAATCCTTATTTTCTTGATAAGGTAAACCCCTTATGCTAAAAGCTTTTACATTTCTTACATTTCTTTTGAATGAACATTTAATTTGAAATCCCTTTTTAAAATATATCTCCTTTCTTAGTTCTCTCAAGATGAATAAAACTTAGTATTTGCCAGTTTTTATTACAAATTTTAAAACAATAACTCCCCTTTAGTTTAATTGTAGACAAAATTGACAAAGATGGAGATGGATTTGTGACTCAAGATGAACTTAAATCTTGGATTCAGTACACTCAAAAAAAATATATCCAAGATGACGTAGAAAGTCAGTGGAAAGCACATGTAGCCGAGGGTAAAACAGAGTTGATTTGGAGCAATTATAAGAAAAGCATTTACGGGTTTATGGACGGTACGTCGAAAAAAAAATACTGTGCTTTTATCTCAACAAACTTGAATTTGGTAAAAATCCAATTTAAGTGATTAATTTAATTTTTTATAACTTCATAACGATTTCACGATTATAATCACCTTATCCCGGTTTGAGTAGCTAAAAAGAACAAAAGAAAAGGAAATCTAAGTTTTAAAATTTTTTAGATTTGGATCCTGCGGAATTAGACAAGGACGAAGACGGATTTTCTTACGCAAACATGTTACGCAGAGATAGAAGACGCTGGACTATAGCCGATCGAGACGGTGACGATGCTCTAACAAAAGAAGAATTTGCCGGTTTCCTGCATCCAGAAGAAATCGGATACATGCGTGACGTTGTCGTGCTCGAAACGATGGAAGACATAGATAAAGATAAAGACGGAAAAGTTTCGTTAAAAGAGTATATCGGTAAGATTATTTATCGTCGAAATCAAAATTGAAGTTGTCTACATCAATTAAATATTATTTTCGGTTTTATATTATCTTATTTAGCTGTAATATCTCATTTCGACGGCTTAGCACGCTTGACGCAAATACAACTTTTTTTCAAATCTAAGCCTTTTCCCTCCCTAACTTCACATTTAACGCTCTTAAACGGTTACAAATACAATCCACAAGGCGACAAGCAGGTTCAGGTTTACTTTATTCCCTAGTGTACATTATTTCTTTAATCTATCTACATTAATTCGTTTGTTAAAAATTAAGTGCGGCCTAAAACATCAAAATATAATCAATTGTGGTGTGACAAAAAACGAACTGTCAGCTTTTATCGTATCGCTTTATGCTTAGCAATCAAGGTCTAATTAATTTGACTGATGAAATCTTTTTTCTTTTTTAAGGAGACATGTACAGAGGCAACGACGGGGAACCGGAACCGGAGTGGGTGAAAAACGAGCGGGAGCAATTTTCCTCTTATCGAGATAAGGACGGAGACGGATTCATGGATTCGGATGAAGTCAAAAATTGGATTATTCCTCAAGATTTTGATCATGCCGAGGCAGAAGCACGGCATTTAATATACGAATCCGATTCGGATTCTGATCAAAAATTGACGAAAGTCGAAATTTTGTCAAAATACGACCTCTTCGTCGGATCTCAAGCCACCGATTTTGGCGAGGCACTGACTAGACACGACGAATTCTGATTTTTGACAAGTCTTCTTAAGATGTTTCGTTTTTGTGCTTGGAGTTTGCTTGGAAAAAATGTGACTTGTAAAAACAATAATGTATACAAGCCCGAAATCATCGAATCTTGCCGCTTCTTCCGATTAACCGTAACCCCAGAAAGATTTGTACTTTACGCTGGTTTTTCTAAAATAATTTTTTTAGAAATTTTTTAAGTAAGAAACTAGACGGCACTGAAATAAAAACACAAATCCGCAGCATAAATATTACGGGTCTTATTTTACTATTTTAATGGTAGACGAATTTTTCGGCCGATAGCTGTTGTAAAGGGCTCTGTAACGAGGCGTTGAATTAAGGGATCTGCCTTCCATTTGTTTAATAAAACAAATCAATAAGAACTAGTAAAAAGTGATTGTTTATTAATTGGCTTTTTATATTCCATAATTCTTATTATACAGTACCTAATAAATATTTTGTTACCATTAATATATTGCATTATTCTTATTTAGTATGGAATTCAGTTGTTGATCCTTTTACTTGAATTTAAAAAGTGCCATCGGTTTGTGCTTGTAATAGATATTCATGTAAAGTTTTAATGCAATTCTAAATTTGGAAAGACTGAAATGAAAGCCAACAAGATGATTTTATATATTTCCGGAATGTATTATACCAAGATCCTTTTCAATACAGTAGCAAGTAGGCTTGCCGCTTCGTTTAAGTAATTTTTTTCTTTCGATAGCTTTCCGAAGTTGAAATAACATATTGTAATGCTTTCTGAGACGTCTTTGACAAATCCACACGAGTTACTCGTTGGACGAAATGATATTTTTAGAATTGAAAATAAAGGTCCCGTTCTAATTCCAATTTAAAATTTTTTTATAACTTGAGAAAAGGAACCGATAACCATCGTCTTCATATTCGTTGTAATCGAATCTTTATTGATTGCTATTAATTTCCCGTAAGTGAAATAATTCTGGCCTTAGTCTAGGCTACAATTTAGCTTTTAGCCTTTGAGGCAGTAATACGTCGATTTTGCTTAAAAACGTTTCTACCTCCAACAAATATTCTTCTTTGTATTTCTGGAAGTGCATCACATGCTTCGATCCTTGGAACGATTTTAAATAGCACTGCAAAAAAATAAAATTATTTTCAGGCAAACTTGAAATTTTATTTTATTATCAGGTTGTTCAAAATTCAACCTAATGCGTAAAAGTCTCTCTGTCGCTTGATTAGCTTTCGTAAATTTGAGAATAATTATCTACATTAATTTTTAACTCTATGATAAAAAAGTTTCAAATAAATTAAGTGATAAAGAAAAAAATGTAAAGGACCCAATAAATGGACGATTTCAGTGAGTGATAAAACCATGAAAACATCCATCAGCAATTGAAAAACCGAATAAATACATTTTTAAAAATTTTCATTGATATCCATTCACTGGCTAAAGCCTCCATTCACTGGTTCCAATACCTAAGTGATGAAGAATCTGGATCTGCAAACGTTTGCAATCGTAAAAGGATTTATTTTTACCTCGACATTAGTTTGCGAAAATTCTCTTTGTACGACTTGGTTAACTTTCGGAGTACTCAAGGAGTCGGCGTCAGAAAAAATTAACAGAGTCGGTGCCTTTACAATGCCTTTTGTAAAAGCGGCTCTAGAAGCAATATAATGTTTGGTCGATTCATTATAAAAAGTTTTCATGTGGTACCTGCAAAAAACAAAAAATGAATCCAATGACAAAATTAATTTGGATAGGTTTTAGATTTTAAGCACGCATTAAGGGCTTTACAAAAATAAAACTAAAACAAGGCTTTTTGAGGTGGGATTCCGTTGGTTTCAGGTCTTAGGCAACTAAGAAAAATAGGAAGAGTGCAATAAAATAGCTGCCCAGGAAATAAGTTGAGATATTATGAGAAGAACTTGTGGATACGTTTACCGACTCCGTAAAGGAAGTAAATGAAGGACAAAAACTCTTTTACATAAAAAGGAAATGTTACATGCTTCCCTTGGCTATTGAATTGTTTATAATTTTCAATAATTATTAGTTCATGAAGGATATTTTTAAAAATTGAATCTTATTTGCTCAACTTAATTAAAATAACATCTGGGAAGATTCTCAACATGAGCAGGAAAAAAGCTTCCATTTAAAAGAAATCTTTTTTTTAAAAATGTTTAAATCTTTTTTCTGTTTTTACTTAAAAATGTCAACACAAGGAAAAAGAGAAAAAGAACTTTTCAATCTAACCCAAAATTATGATACAGTAAGATTTCCTTTTAAGTGATAAAAAGGCAATGCTTTCAACATTGCATGTTAACTCACCTAATATATTTTTCAAATGTTGATTTTAAAACTGGATTATTTGGGAAAACAGCAGACGGAAATCCAGTTGGAATATCATTCACGTCTACTCCGCTATCAAAAATTTGCCCACAAATCCTGTCCGTTACTGACTGATATTTCTCAATATCTTGAGAAAACTTTACAAGTACTTCCCCCCACAAATATCCACCGACTGAAAATCCGTGGAGAACCATAGGTGAGAACAACTTATTTATAAACAGAAAATTAGCTATATCATCTGCGACCATCTGCAAAGACAATTAAAAATAGTACATAAAATTTGAAAATGTTCTTGGAAAACAAAAAAGATGTATTATCACCTGACTTCCTTTCACAGGCCATAAAAGTTGCCAAGGCCTTAAATTTATCCTCAAAACATCAAAGCCATAGCCGACGTAAAATTGAACAAATTTATGTACATGCTTTTCTTTGGCGTTCATATATTCTAAAAGCACCAACAAAGGTCTACTAACGTTCCCTTCCAGTTTAGGAAGGTGACCGACTTGTTTCGAATCGAAAGTGACGGGAAGAGAAGTGGTAAGCCTCAAGTTCGGCGTAATGGTGTAATCGGAAAAACGTAACACGGACATCGATATGAATGAGCACGATTTTTTTGTTATATGAATTCGATCTCGACTAGTCTTTGCACAAGCTGTCAACGGCGATAACTGTCGAAGCAAACCGGTGCCACCAAAAAGAACTCTGCTGTTTGCCATGCCGATAAATCAGACGGTCGAGCTTCTGACGGGGCCGCAACGGCGATTAAAACGCATATCATTCACCAACGGTCAAAACAAAGCAGAAAAAGGTTAACCTAGTTATGATCACTCGTTAAAAGCGCGACATTAACGGCCGCAAGCCACAATAAAAGACTTAAGTGCTATTTCAAAAGCGTCGCGAAAAGAACAAGCGTTGAGAAATAGAGACATGACGATAATCTAGCTTCATCGTTGTCGTTTCTTTATTTCCCGACCAAAGGTTGTGTCGGATCAATCTGTCTGATGATACATTGAAGTGCGTTCAGGTAAACAAGCAGAAGAAATCGGTCTGATGGTCATTCGGTTTCGGTTGTTTTCCACCAATGAGCGCGTTAGTGATGACGTCGGTGAGAGGATGTAACGAGGGATTCGATTGGTCGGATTTTTTATTCTGATTAGTAAAAGCCAATAGCGGAGAGTTTTATATCGTGTAGGCACCTGCGAATATCTCGTTTATCACATGACCCTTCTCTACTGTGTAGGCCATCTTTGACTGTCACCGAGTTAGGAGCTAACAATTTTCCGTAAAGTGTCATCGTTACTTTAGGTCGTGGTTTTTAGTGATCCTGTAAATATTCTCCATCGCAAAAAAAATGTCTTCACTACCAGAAGAAAATCCTATATATGGCCCGTTTTTCGGAGTCATGGGAGCTGCAGCTGCTATTATATTTAGTGGTAAGTTCTCCCCTTATATCGATTACGATTATTTTTCATGGCGACCATACTAGATGGATATTTTAAGTTGTTCGAGGGATATTTTTCCTTTTTCTAAACGACTTAAACCGAAATTCGTATCGGAAATTTTTGGTCGCGTCAAGTTTTTCCTTGACTCCATGCCTTTTTCATTTTTTCTGACATGTTTTACGCAGTCAAGTTTACCAGTGTGCTTTTTTCATCTTTTGCGAGATACTTTATTTTGACTCGAAGACTTTGCCGATTTCGTCACACTTCAAGACGGACGTTTCAAAATTTGCTGGTCTTATAAAAATTGCTTTCATACTAATAAATTTGTTGCCTCGTTTTTCGGGGATTTTACCGCCTAGATGTCATGGGCGGGGCGAAGAAAGAACAATTTGACAAAAAATTGATTTAAGAAACCGTTTTTTCGGGACACTGTCAGTTTTATACAATTTTTTCGTCGGTCGGTGGAACATTGTGCTTTGATAAGAGCCACCCAAAGTGATTGCCCTATTTTCAAATCAGTCACATGTTCTCTTGAGTCACAAGACTTGCCACGGACTTAAATCAGTGTCGCAAACGTAAGCTTATGTTTCGCTTATGAGTCACACTTTTCTTTTTAAGAGTTTTATTTAGGAACTTTCCCTATACGATTACTATTAAGCGACCTTCACAAACTTTATGATAATCGTCTGTAGTGCCATATTTTGTGTGAATCCGAATTTAAATTCCTTATTATAATTAGAATATTTGGGCTCCAAAAAAAAAAACTGAAAATAATTAAACAAGTAATTAAATTGGTTAGAAACTTGAAATTTTGATTTTATTTTATGATTTTTCTAACTGGCCACAGTTTTCAAACTGATCAAGAAGTGAAATAGCTGCTTGAACTGCAGAAAAAATCATAGAGGTAATTAAACAGCTATTCCAATAGAGCTCACTCCAGTACACTGTACAGTGTATAGGAAATAATGTCTGCAATAAATTAATGTGTGGAAATAAATAGAAGATCACATCACTCCTAAGTAATCTTTGTTGTGTTAATGATTTCAACATTTTTTACTCTCTAATCCATCAATTACAGTCAGTCAACTGATTTCAGGTTTTGGAAAGGTGTCTTTTCAGCTGGAAATTAACTTTTGGCATGAATCAATTGACTGAGGCACCCTTAAGTGTTGCATTAGGTCAAAACCCAAAGCATCCATTGCTTTAAGGGAAGCAATGAAACTAAAAGATCTTACATCAGCTAAAAGTCATCTGTCAATTTTCCTTTTTTGTGCCTTTTTCAAAAAAGTACAGTAATTGTTTTTTTTATGCACTGCATGGTTTGAGAAAGTTATGAAATACTGCATTAGATTTGATTGAATCGCTTTCCAATTGAGAGCGTCGTTTTGGAGAAGGCAGGGAGGGGGGGAGAGGACAGCAGCTGACAGTGTCATTAACTTTCTTACCTCCCTTAGATATTAGCTTGCATTAGTAAAAAATTTTGCGATTTTTTCGCTCTGGGAACCGAGCCCAATGCAGCGAAAGAAAAGAGTCGCCAAACAAATCTTTCAACCGTGTAATGTCGGAAAGAAACATAGTGATGTTGCAGGCCTTTTGCACTGTATTTTCGACCGTTTAATCGTTCATGACCAAACTAGTGCTGTAGCAACAGCAGAAGACGTCTCCATTAGCGTCACCTCCATCAACGAGAGACGATTAAAAACGAATTTGAACGATCACCTTTATAGGCGCCGTTACAATTTTTTTTGTAAAGAACTGCAATCTTTTATGATGCTCTTGTTGAAGCATTTTAAAAAAAGGGATTTGGAGAAAGATATTTTGCATAAAATAAGAAACACTTTTTTCCTTTTTTTTAGCGCTTGGAGCTGCCTATGGAACAGCAAAATCTGGAACAGGTATCGCTGCCATGTCCGTTATGAGGCCGGAACTTATTATGAAATCTATTATTCCGGTGGTTATGGCCGGTATTATCGCCATCTACGGACTTGTCGTAGCTGTTCTTATAGCCGGAGCTTTAGAAGCACCCGTCAAATATTCTTTATTCAAGTAAGTCGACAAAACTAATAACTATTTAAATAAAATCACCGAGGTCCGCCGTTATAAAATTTACCCACATCTTTCACATTCAATGGAAATTTGTTCAAAATATTTAATCTTTCATCTTCTTCAGGAAGCATTCTTCCTCTCCTTTAATTTTTTTGGAAATCGTATCATAACATGATGTTCCCAAATTATTTTTTGTGGAACCTTCTCCAAAAAGTTCACTTGTCTCTTCCATCCTTGTTAGCAATGTTAGCCTATTGGATAATTTCGTAAAAAATTAGGCTAGCAATCCACGTTACATAAATATCGAGATTTTGAATTGACCGTTGGCTTTGACACTCTTTTTTTCCCAAAATAATACTTTAGTTTACCAGTGATTTTCCTGAAATTATGAATTTCGAAAAATAAGACCTCGAAATTATTTAAAATAAAGTTATCAAATTCAATATGCAATCTGCCCGTTAAATTCTTGTTCGGGAATCTTTAAACCTTTTTTTTTTGTCAAACATTCAAAGGAAAATTAAATCTTTCTTTAAAAAAAAAAGTAAGTGACTAAAAAAAACGACGTTTTTATTTTTTCAAGAAATGTTAATTATAAAATAAGAATTTTATCTCCCATTTTAAGGGATGTTAATCTTACGCCACAACATTACCAATTTTAACTTTTTCATGTATAAATTCATATAAACGACAAAGAACTAGAGTTTTTTTTGGAATCCTTATCGGTAAACCTAGCTAGAGAGGACTGTGGATTCGGTGGGCTAGATCGACTGATTACCAGGTTGACGCGTGAACGGCGCAATGTTATCCTTCGACTTCAATAACGTGGGACTTTAGTAAAGCCGAATCTAAATTTTCGACGGTTACTCCAAGTCGGAGAATCTGACTTTCATCTAAACTGAAGTCTAATGATAAGATTAACAGAGTAATTTTTGGTTTCAGGGGCTTTATTCATCTAGGAGCAGGTTTAGCTGTAGGATTCAGTGGTTTAGCGGCGGGTTTCGCTATCGGGATCGTAGGAGACGCTGGCGTGAGAGGTACGGCTCAGCAGCCTCGTCTTTTCGTCGGAATGATCCTTATCCTTATTTTTGCTGAAGTATTAGGTCTTTATGGCCTTATCGTGGCCATTTACCTGTATACGAAGCAAGGTTAAATACTTAATAATAGTTCATGTGAAAAGTTGTATTCATATATATATATACACACATACACGCGCATATTGTTTTTTTTTCTGGCAGTTTATTTGTTTATCGTTACATTCTTTTCCATCGACCTCTTAAAAGTTAAAATTAAATTAGGGAAGTAAATTGAGAATATTTATTTAAATTTACACTAAAATATTTATTTAAATCGTGATACATATCTTTCTAATTTTTTGTTATTTCTTTCGATGGTTACTGTCGCTAAATTAAAATTATACAAACGAACTGAAAAAAAATTATGTACAAGCAAAGAAATATAATTATAAATAAAAAAAGCGATCCAGAAATATTTATGTAGACAGGTTCAAGCTGTATACTGTACATAAAGCTAATTTGATTTTTTTCTTTCAAGACAATAAAGACATTTTCGAGTAATAAAAAGGTTTATGCCCAATTTTTTTGCATTTAATAAACATTCTAACAGTATTATCTTTCATTTAAGCCCTTCGATACCGAAAATGGAAAGTGTAACATTCATTTTGATTGCCTTTTATCTTGTTTTTTATTTATTATTTATTAGAGTGGTAATCCGTATAGAATTAAACCGGTATAGAAATTTTAAAAAAAATCGTTGTTACAAAAAGTACTTCTTAATTTAAAGAAAAAATAATAATAAAAAATAAAAAAAAATAAAAAAATAAAAACAATAGTAATGATGAATAATAATGTGACGATGACGATGATGATGTTGATGACGATTATTATTACTATTATTATCATCATCATTATTATTGTTATATTGTAATTATGAATGTAGTAAGATAATGCAATGGTGTTAAAAAATAATATTTCCTGGTTAATAATAAATTTTTAAAGTAAAACGTTTCCTTAGTATTCTCTGTTGATAGTATCGAGATGAGTCCTGATTTTAATCAAACCCGTGTAATCGAAAAATCGTCTTCGTATTTCATTTTTTAAGTTTAAACTCTGAAACATTCCCACGTTATTTTAATCCGTTTCTAATTTAATTTAATTTAATTTCAAGTTTTGAAAATAGCTTAATTCCAAATTTTAAAAGAATAGGAAAGCATTTTTGTGAGTTGTTTTCACGTGTAAAAACGGTTTCTAAATTTTTGATTGTTTTACAAAAGGAAAAAAAATATAGCATTATTTAAAAAAGAACAAATGAAATGTAAAACCGTTAAGTAATAAAAGAAAACGTACGACCTAAAATTATTTTTTTGATTTCATTATTATAAACTTTACCTGGTACTTGATTTTATTTTATCACTGAGGACTTAACGTGACAAAGCGGAAAAAATCCTTCGATGCAGACTAGAATAAAACCTTAGTAAATTCGTTGAACTACAAAAATCAACGCCTTCGACTTGTTGGATTGGCAAGTCGAACAAGACTTGCCTCGTTGCCTGAAGCTCTACCTTATCTAATTTTTACGTTTGAACTTTGTTAACTTTTTTTTAAAAGCTTGTTTTACACAAGTTTTTTTTAAGAACGATGAATTTTAATAAGTAAACGATTGTGCTTGCACCGGTTACATTATTAAATATTAACATGTGTGGCTCATTTCTAGGTTTAAAAAATGGAAGAAAGGTAACCGCACCTTTTCAAGCCACCTTGAGGTTCTATGATTTTTGTGAAATTACGGAAAAACTTAACATAAAATCAAAATAGCAAGGTGAAGGCATCCCTTAAGTGGGCGCATTATCGGATTTTAAGCGATCATCGATCCATAAGTTAAACATAAGCGGAAATGTGAAATCGTGGCAGTAGAAAGCCGTGTGATGCCTCCTCTTAACTGCTCCCTGACAATAATTTGAGCACGTAATCATTCTTATCTTAGCCATACAATCAATAATTCGGCAGGGTATCAAATGGTGCTTTATAGGAGCACCAAGTTCCGAAAGACGCCATAGAATATAAAATCTATATAAATCTGAAATTATACAATGAGACAGAGACAGAGTTAAAACTTACGTTATGATTAGTCAATAGCCTGACCTAATAACAACAAACACGTTATTAGGACAATCATCTTTAGAATTGATTTTTTAAAAAATAGAGAACTTATATGGTTGTGGATTTCTCCCTAGGCTCGCCAGGGAAATGACCAGATATTATCTCAGCCAAAAACATTAAAAAATGGATATACCCAAAAATAGAAAAATCGGGGCTGCAACTTGGATATTAGGCCTACCTAGAAAATTATATCCAATTTTTCGCAGCTTTAAATTTCATGCCATATTTTTTTATAACTTTCCTTTCAAAAATTAATAGCCGGTTATAGCCCCAGTTTGGATTATTTCTTTCTATAACTCTGCCGGACCCAGGGCTGTTTTAAAGTGCTGGTAACCGGCCAGAATAGATACCGAAATAAACCTTTATTAATTAATATTTTCCTTTAACTGTTACGGGAAAATAGAAATTTGGTAAATGGCGTGAAACCATAAAGATATATCTTACTTTAAGCTAATATTCAGGCTTTGGGAACGATTCATCATTTGCAATCGCTTTTAATGTCAAAATAGATAAAGCAATTTCTTTCGCTACCAAATTTTATGTGCCACTTACCCTTCTTCTAAGGGCACGCTATATTTTGCTAAATTTATGAGAAGAAAATTGTTGATCGATTCTTTGACAAGTTGTCAAGAACTCGACTTTCGGTATTCCTTTTAATGAAATTTCTATGAGAAAAAACATGCTTGAAAAAATAAAAATATGGGTCTCGGGGTCAAAAATTACGCAAACGGTAACGGGCCTGACCATACTTTTTGTGCTTGTATCGTATGATTTCGAAATGTGCAATTGTTTATCTCTCGTACGTTCTTAAAAATATTTAGAAATAGGCCAAAAGATTCATTTCCTTATCAGCTATGGTTTGCGCCTTTTTCTTTTCTTATCGTTTTGTTTTTCTCATTTTTTTTCTTGCTTTTCAAGGGCTTGATCGCCCGCACGAGTCCAATTTACTGCGATAATCGATTTCGCTTATTTCATACTTAAATCTTTAAACTTGGCAAAAATAAAATAATGCAACGAGAACAACTGACCTGACGTAAAACCTAATAAATGCCCTAAACCATCGTAAATGTAGAACTCCCCCCACCCCCATTGAGCTATATAAGAGGGGTTTTTTAAGCATTAAAGCTTGATAGAAAAAAGCTTCTTTAGCAAACTGAGATCAAGGAAATTGAATATTAGATAATTACAATTTTTCTCGACAATTTCGGTGAATAATAAATAAATGAATTTTAATAAGGTAGGTTAAGTTGGCATAATTTATTAAGAAAGGTATCGACTCGACCAGCGTAGTATCAACCATCAACATTGGTCCTGACGTCATAGTCATCCTTTATCGCTTCTCGTGATAACGATAAATAAATAGCTTTACATTACATTTTTAATTTAACAACGCTGAAGAAATCAGTTGTAGACGGGCTTTGTTGTAATTTTTTAGTAAAATTTAATCTCAAACATTTTTAAGTAATGTTAAATAGCCCAACTTACCGTGACACATCGTTCGGATTAACATAATGAATCTTTCCTTTGCTGGATGTGGATTTTTAGGGATTTATCATATCGGTGTCGCATGTTGTTTTAAACAATATGCTCCACATTTGTTGTTGGACAAAATCGCAGGAGCTTCTGCCGGTGCTATCGCGGCATGCTGTTTACTTTGCGATCTTCCCATAGGTAAGTCAGTGTCCAGAAGAATAAAATCTTTTCCATTTCTTTTTTTTTATTTGCGTGTCGTCGGCACCTCTTAGGACAAAGGTTTCCCTATCATAGTCATAATGCTTTTCTCGCCGTAATCGAGATAAATCGGTTATCGACGCAACCGTGGCCAAGGTCCTTACACAAAATAAGCTAGAGCATTTCTCATGAAATCAAATAAATTTAGGAAAATGCTGAAGCAATTGCCTGCTCAAAAATTTTTAAAATCTATACAAATCGTACCATTCATTATTAGACCCTTATACTAATTATTGTTAAAGAGAAAGTGTTTGTGTATATGAAATAAAGAATTATATGTATGCTATTTACATATGTTCTGTATGATTCAAATCTGCTGAGTAATGCTGTTCATTTAGCAGCTGAAGCTGGGAAACAATAAACACTTTAACAGATATATTTTGTATATCAAACAATGTTTTTTTTAATATCATTTCAATCAAAAATTGAGCTTAAAGGAAAAAGAACCTTGAAAAGTAAGGTACTCTGGAATGGGTGCTGAAATTTTGGGATCCTCTTGGTCTGTAATTAATTTTTGTATAAAGCCATATTGATTTTTTCAGCTTTCTCGAAACTGTGTACAATGATTTTAATTTAGATTTCCATATTTGGTATTTACAAAAAATCCCAAAATATACCATCTAATTTGAATCCTTTCGATATGTCTAATAGTTAATTTAAAACTAAGTTATCAAGTTCCACATGTGCCCTTTTCAGTTTAGCCTAAATCAGTCATGCTCAAAATAAGCAAACGTCTTTTCAAATTTTTCTTACGAAGGACGGAAAAATGGTTTTAATAAGTGGATCCTCAAGTTGCAGCCGCGAAAGCTCAAAAATTGAAGGGAACCAAAAGATTGAAAATATACCAAGTATGACAAAAATTTTAAGCAATAGAGAAAACTTACTTTTCCTTATTCATAAAGGTAAAGTATCAGTTTTTTCGAACATGCGGAAGTACGATTTTAACAATCAGCCGACAGCCGTGAAGTAAAACATTTATCCTCACGGCTGGGCGTGAAGTAAAACAGTATGACACTTTAATTTGGATATATTTTTTCCTTTAAAAATGGAAAGAACTTCTTTTTGATTCATAAGAAAAAAATCTTACTCAATATTTGGAAAGAAGGAAGATTTTACCGTCTCCCACTTATTAGGTAATATACTATTTCGCTGAAACACGGTGGAACTCCCCAAATCGCTACTTCATCAAGAAGAAAAAATTTCCAATTTTGAACTTGAAAATTTTGTGGTAAGAGAAAAACTGGCGAGAATTACCAGTTTTTTCAAAAGTCTTCAAAACTTTCACTCTTTGTTTTAAAATAACATCATCGGAAGTCTAAAAAAGGGGGAAAACGATCCTTTAAAAAAAAAAAAACATTTTTTTACGTTTCGTGTAACCTGGACAACTTCCCCAAGTTGGGCAAATTTTTTCGTACCGGAAATGTTTAACTTAATGAAGTTTTACTGTATTAGCAAATTCTAAGAATTTTATTTTATTAAAATCTGGATTTCCGAGTGATTTTTTCGTGTTAGATTTCATATAAACTATATATCGATTAAAAATTTCTTTTTTTTTCGTGAGAATTATGATAATAATGACGACGGCATACTGCAGTCAAGCCGAAAAAGGCTTTGCAGATTGGATTACAGTGTTTCCATATTCTTTTTCAACATACTATACATGCTTAAGATAAAAAATAAAAAATTATTATTAGTAGTAGTAATAATGTTTTGCGTAACGGATGCAAAGATCATAGAGTACGTCGCACTTCGGTCTTTGCAACGTACGCACCTGGGAAAAGGAGAAGGAGACCCCGATCATTACCTCTTCACCGTAACTATAATATTCCTTTTTGTGATCTGCGGATGCCCTCATTAGATTTTTACAACAAAACACAATAAGAAGCAAATCGAATGCCACAAATTACTAAAGAAAGAAAAGCTGGGAAATAATAATAAGTTATTAACGGATTTGTGAGCTGTTTATCGTGAGATTTTAGGCTCAGATTCGACGACTAATATGACTCATTCGACTTTTCGTTCGATTTTAATTGTATAAACACGTTGCGCAATTATCAGGCCGAAATCTTTTCGTTCAACATAGAACGCTTTTTTTTACTACTTTATAAATTAATAATAATGCAGGACCGGATCACGCTTAAAGTTAATGGTAAAATTTTAGCGATGGGAAAACTAATTTACAACCATCCGATGTAATCACAAAATTTTAATCGCCATAAATTCAGCCTTTAATATTTTTTCAAATAAAAATCGGATTTCATAAAAATTTTTATTAAAGCTAAACAGCTAAGGGCTTTGACAAGCTGGAATTAAGTCGCTTCACCGTGTCCGTATTATCTGTGAATTGCAAGTCAGATATTCAGGTGATATACAGAGCGATGGTATTAACGAACTTATAAGGTTTAAATGGACCTGTAAAGAGCTCATTTTATGTTCGGCTCATAGCTTACGTTATACTCGATCTAAATCAATTTCTTTTTTGAACCTGGAGTCGTTTTTAAAATTTTTTAGGCGGAATGATAAGCGACGTGCTGCGGGTGATACGAGATGCTAGAACCAAAACTTTAGGCCCGTTTAGTCCTTCTTTCGACGTGCAAGCTCTCTTGCGGGAAGGTTTGGAAAGGTTTCTCCCGGAAGACGCTCATAAAAGAGTCAGCGGCAAATTGAGAGTGTCTTTGACCAGGGTTAAAGATTTGAAAAACGTTATAGTTACCGATTTTGATTCGAGAGAAGAACTTTTGCAAGTAAGTGATGAGAAACTGCGTCATCGGATCAATTCTTCGACGACAGGCTCGAGTTTTTTTTTTTTATTTTTTTTTTTAGGCTTTGCTGGCGAGCGCATTCGTGCCCGTGTTTTCTGGTCTGATACCCCCGAAATTTCGTGGCACGAGATATATGGACGGAGGGTTCAGCGATAATCTTCCCACGCTGGACGAAAACACGATTACCGTTAGTCCTTTTTGCGGAGAAAGCGACATTTGCCCCAGAGATCTTTCTTCTCAATTATTTCACGTACGTTTTATGAACTTATTTTGGAACTGCCATCCGTTACCAAGCTATATTTTATCGTTTTATTATTTTTTTTTTTTTCAGGTTAACGTGGCGAACACTTCGATAGAACTGTCGAAAGCGAACGTTAACAGGATATTGAGGATTTTATATCCTCCAAAACCTGAAACTTTGTCGAAAATGTGCAAGCAAGGTTTTGACGATGCTTTAAAGTTTCTTCATAGAAATAATTTAATTAATTGTACGAGTTGTCTAGCCGTTCAGTCGACTTTTGTCGTTTCCAAAAGCTTAGACGATAGCTGTGAATACGATCCGGAATGTAAAGAATGTAAATTACATAGGCAGGTGAGTTTTGTATAGGGGAATAAGCGACTTAATTTACTTACATTTCGAATAAAGTCACCTATTTCGTGAATGTTTTCAAAGGATTTGAATCACGCTGTTATTTAATAATCTTGGACATTTTAATCTCTAATTCTCAAAATCCGTAAGATTTGCGTTTGATTTTACATGGGTATATCCATTTTTTGCACGTGCAAATGTGAAATATTTGACTTTCTTTCCTTGTATAATGTAAAATGCTTTTAATTTTAGGAAGCATTAGTAAAAGCGGAAGTACCAGATACCGTCATGTCAGTATTTCAAGAGGCCATCGATGCTGCCAATAAAGGAATTATAAATTGGTTATTTAAGCATCGAGGAATGAAGTTATTGTCCATATTGTCGCTACCTTACACAGTTCCTTTTGACCTGGTCTACGCAACTTATGTCAAGTAAGTTGGAAACGATTTTCTTTTTAAAACAAAGATGATTTATTTTTACACCGAAAGTCATGAAAAAAATTGCCAGAAACATATGTTAAACGTGAGCCACATATGTTTAATATTTTTCCTATTTAAAAAAATTTTTGACGTTTAATTTTCTTAGGTTGTCATCTTTCGGTCCTCGGTTGGGAGAGAGCTTCCGATCGGCCGTAAACATGGTTCTCGATACCGCTTACAGCTTATTAAAAAGGGTCGACAAACAAGGAAGAGACCTTTCTGCCCGCATCATTTGTCAGCTTGCGGTCACCCGTTACGGTGGTAAGGCACCGGTCATACCGATTCAACTTTTGACGAATTTTTGCTACGTTTCTAATTACTTTTTTCTCCCCTACTAGATTTTAATATCGACTTAGACGAGTTCCAGGAAACTGTTAAAAATCAAGTCATTAATTTCACCGTGGATCTAGATGACGACTTCGGGGATACGGTAAGGTCGCTCGGAAATAAAATATTATCGAGAAGATCCAGTTTGGTCGTTCACAAATCCGATCAAGATAGCACGGAAGACACTTTCGATCAAATTCTAAAAGTAAGTTCTCCTGATTTGTCGAAAATCGAGGAAAAAATAATGGTTATTTATAAAGGAAATCATTCGCTTTGTTTAGGTCACTTCTCAGCACGATGCCGTCATGGCTTATTATTACATGGACGAGGACAACAAGGTGAAGGTCACGGAAATTTTCGACGTCACCAAAGCCGAAACGGAGGCGATATTCCACGATTCCAGACCGGTTGCTCGAAACCCTGGAAAATTTTGGGAATCCGATTTCGAAGACCTCGATAACAAAGGTGAGCGATCAGTGTCAACTTTGACTTACTCTTAGTAAAAATTCTTTTCAAGTTATCGAATTCTACCCGTATTTTCTTATAAGTTTGTAAAACTAATAATTCAATTTTTCTTTTTGATGCTTGGTTTTAAACAAAGAAGACGGAAACAGCCTGTCCGGTTTTTCGGAAGCTTCCACGGATTACAATCAAGAAGACAATCCAGGCATATTTTCTGATCCCGAAAGCGAATGGTCACCATCTGCTTCCAAACCGACGGAGAGAGGATCCGTTATTTTCGAAGGATCGGACACGCGGCCGGAATCCGATCAAAGCTCGAAAAAAGAACCCAAACAGGTCCCTCGCCGACCCTCTTTCGTCGTATTAGAAGGGTCTTGATTTCTAAGAATTTAGCCAAGTTTTTAATTCTAATCGATGAAGCTTTGCCATATCGAAACCTGAAAAAGCCGTAGGTAAGGTTCCATAGTAGGGATAAAACGAACGGTATCGAATTCAGATCAAAAGTTTAACTAATTCAAACCCGGTATCATTTGCGACTTTGTTCGGATTGTAAATAAAAACCGGTTTATTTAATTTTTTCCCCATAATGATGCATTTGAGCAATTTTTGTAAATATAATCAAAGCTTTATGTGCCTAAACCGTCCACGAATCATTAATTATTTTAACATTATACTGTATTTATTATGTTTTTTAATTTATTTTTCGAACTTAATTTTTTTTTCCTATTTCAAAGGACCTCTTACGAAATTTTAATGGTGGAATACCAATCGCGCCGAATGGTCAATTTTAATCCGGGTAAAATAAATTTTGTTCTTTCCCCAAGCGTAAATTGCGCCGAGGCCGACGTCATTTTGATTTTGAAAACCGTCACATGAAACTTGCGTCAGCGAATAATTTCCGGCATGAGAGAACCAGTCGTAAAAAAAAACTTGCCGACTTGCTTGGCAATAAGCGTGGCGAGGTAGTGCCACGTCCGAGGAGAAAGTCCGAGTCAGGAATGGTCTGTAGAAAGAGGAAGAAGAGAGTGAGTTGGCACAATTTACAGCCTGTCCCCTAGAGAAGCCACTGCGCCGAGTAAATTATGCATAGAACCGTTCGCCTTAATTGAACTACAAAAATTTGTAATTTTATTATTACTATTACTAGATCGAAATGAATGTTTTAAATCAATTATTTATAACAAAAACAAAATTTATTTACTTCTACGAAGACCACATATAAAAATATTTATCTTGCCAATAAGGAATGCATTGTTTCACAGGGCTGCATATTAATCTTGCCAGTGGAATGTTGTTGGATAGGGAGTCTAAAAATGCGTCGATCCGAGTTTTACTGTATTTCTCATAAAACGGAGATCGCATCAAGTACAGAACAAGAGCCAAACGTCGCCTTGATAATTCCAACCGATGACTTGTCGAAATTGGATGTCTACCAGTTCCCTCGCTGGCTTCCGAATGAAGATGCAGACTAAAAGGAAAGAAAAACAAATTTATTTGGACAGATGTTGTATTTCAGCATCTCGTTGGTCGACTTTTACATTTAAACGGCAGACTACCCTTCCGTTGAAATTTTCAAACAAAATATTTGTAGTTTCAGCATCTTATTTTTAACTATTGATGTTCCTTTGTCGAGTTTTTACAAAAGATTAAGACGATTTTCTCGTGGCCTTGCTATTGTTTAAATAATCAATCATCATATAGTAAATTTGATTCGATTTTGGTTTCAGTTTTGAATATGTCGACTACTTATTTTTGCTTTCATAATAAATACCTTATCAAATCCATCATGAGAGAAAGGAACCAAGGCTTCCAAGTAGAACTTCCGTATTTTGACTCCGCCACCAAATGAGCGACAGGTTTTATAATATACAGGACCTGTAAAAGAAATCGGATCGGTGAGACAAAGCCAAATTTTTTAAAAAGCACAAACAAAAAATTTTTGACAAGAAAAGGTAAGTACAGTAAACTCGCATAAAAATGAGACACCATCATTTCGTTGAGTCAGGACTTTTTTTAGAAAACCCGGTTTGCCATAATAATACACAAGACAAGATCATAAGCGACACCGAGTGCTTATATGATGCGTACAAAAATAAATAAAATCAAAACAATTGGTCGGCACTTGATTGCGTGTCGGCTCAGTCAGTCAATAGAAACAAACAGCTTACCTTTTCGGTACTAGTGAAAAAAAACACGTCTATGTCTCATTCACAATTTAAAAATTGTGCCTTTGTCGGAATAAAAATTTGTGAAATTACTTTTTAGTTCAGTGTAATGCCAGGAACAAAAGTCAAAGCGAGTGATAGTCAACAGAACTGTTTGTTCATCGACCAAGAGGAATTTCGGTTTCCGAATCTGACTTCCTCTACTAATAATAATTCTCATTTCCTCGGATTTTCTTACCTCTCCCCCCAAATGCGATCGAAAACTGGATCTATCGTCCTCTTCTTCCGCCTCGCATTTCAAGTTGCTCGACGACGGAGGCTTCCACAGTCTGCCGGTTACGGGAGGCGCTGAAATTATTTCTATATTTGTAAAACTTGATTGTTCTGAATTATCACAAAAATGTTCAAGTCAAAATTTTTAAAAAAAGTAAAAAATTTTTTAAACCGTTTTTTCAAGCTCCTGTAGAAAATTTACAAACCTGCACTTATTTTTCGAACGATTCTACCCGATCTTTTAAGAGAAAAAGCTCTGTTGTTTGGGTCTGCACTTTCTTCATTACTCTTTCCACTTGATTTATTTTGTATCCTGTTTGAAGGTAGAATTGGAGGACAGGCCACAATTTTTTCCTTGTGACGAAGTAGTAATGTTAATCTTGCTGTACATTTCAGGGACTGGATGCAAAATATTACAATTTTTTTACCTTTTTGACCTTAAAAAAGCATTTACAAATTATACATAAAAACAGATCAAACAGGCAACCTAAAGGGTACCAATCATAATATTTTGGCACTTACCCCACAACTTTCTTGCTGTTATTTCAATAAAAACTTCAGAATATTCAAGGACCGTCAGCCAGATTTTAATTTTGCTGGCCAAAGAGCTTGCATCCAACTTGGAAGACTCTATTATTTGATCATTGAACAAAACGAACAAGTTTGATAAAGAGTACATCCATTCCGTAAAAATGTCAGAATTGTTAATTTTACCTAAAATTTAAATGATAAATGCTATAATTTTATGGAGTAGGCAAAAAATTGTAAAATGAACTTAAAAACTTCAAAGATCATTTTTCCAAAAATTTTCAAATTTTCAAAAATTTAAATCTAAAAAAGTCTGATTTTGTTCAACTGAAATCCTAATCTACAATTCAAAACAACTATGGTTCAGTTTATGCACTAACTTGCAGCAGCTTACTTTTGCTTCAACTATTTTTCCACTTGACAGTTTGACTATTTCTTTGGGACTCTGATAACTCCTCAGTAAAAAATGTACATTTGGAAAACAGACCAAAAAAATTAAACAAGTTCTCCTATAATTTTGATAGCAAGAAAAGTATTCAAGAAAGCTACCTTTGCTTGGCTAGCAGTACTCTTGCCTTTCTTACTATTTTTGTTGTTGATCATGTTATCATTTCATAGATAAATCCAGTTCTAGCAGCTAATGATTTGTAAGGAAATCTCGGATCTTGTGCTATTTCTTGAACCGGATATGACAAAGGTAAAGAGAGGAAACTAAAAAGCATTAGGTTAATTGAAACCAAGCTACTTATTGCGGTTAGCTACTTTATTACCGAAAGTTATCTTCTGTATCGCGATAGCAAAACGTCCCAGCCATTCCCTTCTTTTCGAGAATATAAAATGGGAAAATCACCTGCGACAAAATACGACATGCATTTAAATATCGTCTCGAGTTTCCCAGCAGTCTGAGGGTTTTCGCACACCCAGTTTTTGTACGTCCTATATAATTGGGATATGCTTAAATTGTTCTTCATTTTTCCCTTGGTTCGATTCACTTAACGAGTATTTCAGCACACGTCCACACAATCCATACATTATCTGGTTATCAACAAAAAACAAATATCACTGCAAAAGACAGAATTTTCAGAAAAGCACGCGCACGCGGAAGAATTCTTTTTCTAAGGTTGGTGGTATCATTTGTTTCTACCAACATAGCCGAGAAAAAATATTTTGGAATAATAAAAATGGAAGATAGACGAGAAAATAAGGTTAAGAATCAATATTTTTCTTCTTTGCTTTTCATCTTTAAGGTCGAAATGGTTTGACCTTAGGACGCGACAAGAAAAAAGTTTCGCTTGTCGGAAACGTTATATATCGGAACAGTTTTATTTATCTGCGAAAATTAGGAATAGGTTTGAAAATTCAGGGAAAAAGGTCAAAGTTGTATCGTCTTCTGCCATCAAAAAATCGATAAATAAGTTCGAATTGAGAACATGATAGTTCCCGAATACTTTTTTCAAAAAATGAAACAGAAACGGACCAGCTATGAATTTGGCGGATGTTACATGTTTCTGATAATACTATTAGATGCCGCTGAAAAAACGCAAATGACTGTTCACGACAATGGTCACGGTAAGAATCAAGTTTGCATTATGTATATTTATTATTTATTTACTTTAATTTCAGGAAGGTTACCAATTTTCATTTTTATTAAAATACATCAGGCGTCCAAGTTATGATATTTCTTGCCAGAATATTTCTTGTTCAAATTTTCACATGCTATAATTATGCAATATTTTATGTCACCATCTAATTTTGTGGCTAGTAGGGATAATTTTGAATGAACTGATTTGGGAAGTAATTCTGAATAAAATAATTCCAAAAATTAAAATTAAAATTAAGTATAGATTTATTAAAAGGACAAAAATATCTCACCATATTTTCCATCTTTAACTCTCAGGTACCTGCTCCCACTCAAGTGCCCGCTAATTTTTTCTCAGCTGTCATAGGGCTTTCTAACAGTCAGATTTAAAAAAAAAAAAATATTGATCTATTCTGTATTTGAAAAAAACACAAGGGAATTTTTGTTGCTTTATTTAAAAAGGAAAACCAGGTTGACCTCCTTTTAACAGATAAAAAAGTCTTAACTAGAAAATTTTGTTGCATGCATATTCGGCTATTTGTTTCTTGTAACCTGTATACAAGTTGCTGTGGCAACAATGTTAAATCTATGGAAAATGGTATTTCCACTTTTGAGTTTAGATGAGACAAAAATTAAACTGCATTTGTAGTTTTAGAATTTGTCAAGTTCTAATTTAGTTCATGTTTTGTTTCACTACTGGACAAATCACCCTATTTGATAATGTGATATAAATTTTTTGATCATCAGCCCAGCTGTGTGCTTATTTACGAAAACTAGTCAGCAAGTACCTGATAGTAAAATATGTAGTATATGCTGTGATGTTTTTTTGCTTTTAATTTGAATTTTTTTTCCCAGAATTATTTGATGCAGTGGTATTTTTCTTTTGATACACAGCAGCAACTCGAGTTGCAGCTTGCAACTTTATTCACTGTTGATCAACGGTGTATAAAGTTTTACTTGTCTTTATCATTTGATCTCTTGTTCAAAAAAGTGAAATCCATTTTCACAAGTGCTTAAAATCATTGTAAATTGAGTTGTCTAGCTCCTTACAATTGACTTCAAAAAATGATGCAAATGTTGTATTCATTCCTGAATTTGAAATTATTCCTCTCAAGGCCGGATATCACTTTGCTAGCAAACTTTTATTTAACAGAAATTTAGCCTTAAAATAGGTGATTCAACAGATGATGTTCATTTCACATGCAGGGTTCACCTTAACATTTTCACGATTGATGTTTTAATTATAAAAATGAATTATCTTTTTTCCTTCTATAGCATTTATTCAATCAAACAGCAACGACGTCCGATTAATGGGAGTGCACGACGGACTTCGCGTTTTCATGCACCAAGACATTTCATCATCCGGCGTCAGAATATCAAACACTTACGAAAATTTAAATGAAATAGATAGTTTTTCAACTTCTACTTTTCTAAAATTCATACCGCCAGAGTTAGATTTTAAAGAAAGGTAAATAAAAGCAAATGATTTCACTGTACTTGTATCGTAATCAATTATTCAATTTTTTTTATTTATTTTAGATATCTTGGAGTTCCTCACTTAGAAAGAGTAATGCTTTTAAATACGGATGAAAACAAAACTATTCATATGTCATCAGTTTCTGGAAACACTTTACACTTTCATAGTTCGTTTTTCCAGGTAAGTTTAGGATTTTTAACCAAATCTTGAGTATACGCCGCGCCGTTAACTTTGACCTGTTTGTGGAGCGTATTTTGTTTTTCAGTGATACGTAATAAAGCATTTCACGTTCGTAACCATACGCCTAGCCCAGTTACGATAATTACCATCATTTTTTAAAATGATAAAAAAACATGTCGACACTGTTTTTCCCTTTTCTTTCTTGATTTTGAAATCGAACGTTTCTTTGAAATGCTGTATTCTTTTCTTTTTGTTAGGATAAAACTATACCGCCTAAAGGTAACACGACGTTTGCGGTAGTGTTCTTAGGCAGGGCCGAAGGTAGAGTTTCCAGCAGTTTGTTTATACACACTTCGGAAGGAACTTTTAAATATAAAGTTTCCGGAGCCGGGATAGAAAGCCCTTACAGATTGAGACCCATCGGAGGGGTGAGACTTCCTCTTCACGCTGCGTTCCAGTCCATGGTTCATCTTCACAATCCTCACCATTTTCCTATTCAGGTAAAATTGTTACAAATTCAAAAAAAAAAAAAAAAAAAAAAAAAAACTATAAGACAAAATTTTGTGTACAAACGTTAAAAGGTTTACATTTTGTTATTTTACTTACTAGGTGATGGAAGTTTACAGCAGTGGAAGTGAATTTCATTTAGAACTTCCAGGAGGAGAAATGGAAGGTCCTAAAACTTTGTGGGAGGTTCCACCGTACACTACAAAACCGGTCATTCGAGCAACTTTCCAAGCCAATGCTCAGAGCAACCACACGGCCTACATAAGGTTAGTTTTCCATCCCCTGTTTTGAAATCCTAAACGAAACCTGTCCGAAGATACGCGGTAGATAAAATGGGGGAAAGATGAAAAAAGCAGAGCTTTGAGTCTCGATTCAAGAGAAATTAAAATTTGCTACGAGCAGAAATTCGTGCTGGCTTTTTTTTGAGGAAAGGTAATAAAGAAAATCATAGTGGATCATTTTTCTTGTTAAAATTATTTTTAGGACGAGACGTTAGAAGGATCAAACGAACGTTTCTTTGTAGTCATTTTAGTTGAATCTTTTTTCTTTTTTTTTTAGGATGAAATTAAATAATACGGAACAAGTTTTAGTGATACCTTTAGAGGTGGAGGTGACGTCTCAACCGGGATTATATTCCCCGCAACATCACATCGATTTCGGACTGGGCGGATCTCGAGACCGGCCGAAGAAGTTAAAGTTGTATTTGTGCAACAGTTTAAAAAAGTCGTTAAGAATTCAAAGCGTGGTCGCGATCCCGGCGACGACCGCGTTGCACGTTCGATTCGAACCCCTGAAAATTCCTCCCGGGGCGAATCCGGTACAAGTGGCCGAGCTTACTTTCGATTGCAAGTATTTTTATCAGGTTATTAATCGTTGCAGAAAGGGAAAAATTAAAATCGATTTTTTTTTACAGGGAAAACCGGTTTCGAGACCAAACACACGTCAGGAAAGCTTTGGATTAAAAGTAAACAGAACGCACATAAACTGGTGGTATCGTATGGAGCGACGATATTAGAAGGAGGTCTCAAAGTAGACGATTCAGCAACGAGGTTCTTGACTACCGAAACGAAACTTCATCCCAGAAACGTAACCGTCACGAATCTGTTTAAAGTTCCCGTAGCCGTTAACAATGTCAGTTTACTCGGAGAGGCATCTAAATATTTTCAGGTATTTTTTAGTGATAAGTTATATTCTTTTAGGCCGGAGATTAAATTTAACGAAATCAATAGGCAAGCGCTAACGTTGACGTCAACTTGATTGACGAAATCCATTTTTGCGTGGCAAAACATGCAAAAATGATCTCCGTTTAAGACACAACGAGCACGCTTCGCAATAGAGACCATTTAATTTTTATCTAAATAAAAAAAAAAGGAAATGAATAATTATTGTTATGTTACAGATTAAAAAATTCAAGCCTGTGATAGTGCAGCCCAATAAATCGACCGTTTTACTCTCTATTTCGTCGAAAGAAAATAGTTTGAAAAATTTGAAATTAAATTCGCAACTCTTGGTTCATACCAATGTTTCCGACGTGGTCGTGCCCGTGCTCAGCTACAACGGCAAATTAAGTAAAGTAAGTAGGACGGTCAATTTTTACCGCGAAACCTATCTCGAGCGAGACTCTGTTTTCAAAATGTCCCATCCCACGTCCTTCTAATTTGATGTTTTTCACAGATATTTCCACCCGGATTCGAAGATTTAGAGCTTCTCGATGTCGGGCTCGTAAGCAGCGGAAGCATAAAGAAAATCAAATTCGGACTTCAAAACAATAACCCCGTGATGGTGGAACTGAAATCCGTCACATCCGACACGGTATCCGTCGTCCCCAGAATCTTAGGAATCTATCGAGGGAACGCTTCTGCGTTTTTGGTCCAATATTCTTTTGAAGGCTTGACGAATTCGGTGAGTATCAAATTTTTTTTTTTCTTTCTTTCCTTCTTTCTTTCTTTCTTTCTTTCTTTCGGCAGTCGAGGGTAAAAATATTTTGGTTTTAGACGAAAATAAAGCCTTCAGAAATCGCGGTCGTAGAAGTAACCGTCCACGCTCCCGACGGAGAGGAAATCTTATTGGCAGCCGTTACCATGGTCGGTCAATACGAAAACCTCGTCGTCCCCATCAAAGTATCCGTTGCTCACGGAACTTTGGAAGTGATTCCGAAACCCATCGTGATCGACGATTGTTTTCCGGTGAGGATTTTTACGTTTTTTTGTACCGAATCAACTACTGCATGTTTGGTAAAGTTGGAGACGTGGGTTTTTACTTTTTTATTTTTTTCTCAGGGTAAAATATGTTCTCACCCTCTTCAAGTCCGATCCAGTTTTAACAGACCCATGACGGCGATGTCGGTCTCGAGCGTTCCCCCGGACGCGAGGCTCGGATTCGTCGGTAACGCTGCCAACACCGAGATTTTACCAAGTTCGAGCAATTACATCGGAGAACTAAAATGGGATCCCGGGAAAAATTGCGGAAATCATTGCTATTTGGGAGCTCATAATAATTCTGTCGGAGGTAAGAATTTAATCGCTCCTAAAAATGACGTGCAATGAAAGTAAACAAATTTTTTTTTGTCGTACAGGAATGTTGCAGTGGATACAGAGCGACATTTTGCCGCCGTACATAAGTGACACGGACGGGACTCTGCTTCGAGATAGATATCAACGATTTCTTAACCTTACGAAAGGCACCTCACCCGTTTCTTGGCAAGACGTACTCGTTCGATTAGACACAAACGAAGTGAGAGAGCACCCGTTTAAGGTAAGTTTTCTAATTTATTCATTTAAGATTCTTTTAGATGTAATTTACTCGAGTTTTAAAAAATGATTCCTTTTGGTTTCAGGCCAAGGTAAAATTAATTTGGCCTAAAATTTCAAACACGAGCAAACTAATTTTTCCGTTAACGCAAGTGACCAACACCACCATTCAAAGACTGAAACTTTACAATTCTGCTAGTCAAGTTATAATAGTACAATTAGTTATGGAATGGGCGTACCCTCAAGCTAGAAGACTTTTAGATTCGTTTCCGCGAAGGTATGCTAAATTATTTTATCCTTTTTTTTGATTTTTATTATATTCTTTATTCTTTATCCTTTTTTCACTTTTATGTACAGTTTCAGACCGAGCTGCGCGGAAGATTGTTTTAATTCTACGTCGAGAAAATTTTTTATTTTAAAAGATTTTTCCGAATCGTCCGAACCTCAGGGGATCGTCAACGCGACACTTTCTCCGGGAGAAAGTTACGAGGTAAGTCGCCGAGGCTTTTAAAAAGTTTTTTTACTCGAATGGAAAAAATGTTTGGAATTCTTTTCAGGCGACAGTGGCTTACGTCCCGAGAGTTCCTCACAAAAGTCAAGGTTTGCTGCTTATCAGAAACAATTTAACCATAGTCGAAGTGATTGAGCTTCAAGGTCAGGCCGCTTACGCCCAACTAAAATTTGGTAATCGTAAACCGGGATCGGATAATCCGTTAACGTTTGAAATCACCGAGAAGCATTTGAAAGATTGTCAGAGTAAGAATTATAACGGTTTTTCCTTTGTTATTAGTTATTTGTCAAAAGAATTTATTCGGTTTATTTTTATTATATTTTATTTTATTTATTTTTTTTTTTTCCAGAAGAAAAAAACCGAAAATCTTCCGCTCCGAATTTGACGGTGAAAAGATCTTTCACGGCCCGAAACGTGGGCGAACTTCCCGTTTTCGTCCACGGATTCTACATCAACGGTTTAGAATGCGAAGGATACGGATTTTCCGTGTTAAATTGCGGACCGTTCGAACTTGCGGCGAACGGTACCAGGAAGATAGACGTCGCTTTCACCCCGGATTTCACCCTTTCTAAAGTTCATCGCACGTTGACCGTCGAAACGAGCTTGGGAATCCGAGTCAATTATTCCCTGGTCACCACTCTGCCTCCTTTTTTCCTTTCCGCTTGTTCTTCCGTTTTGGGGCGTCCCTCGTGGGAACCTCTACTATATTATTCGGCCGTCAGTTTTATGGTCTTTCTCCTGTTCTGCGTTCTCGCCGCGGCATTCTTCGAATCCGATCGGATTTTGAAATGCGCTCTAACGACGATGGCGCGCGACAGAACGACGACTGTTCCGTTGGACCTCAGGCAAATCGGCACGAGCGTGTCCAAAGAGTTTTCAAATCAAAATGCGTGTAGGAAATCCGAAACCGACCTCGATCGAGGGGAAAAATCAAAACAGAAAGAAGAAAATCTTTCTTGGGGGTCCAACGAAGAAAAATACGATGCCCACGTCGGGACGGACGAACCGGTCGTCGATCGTTCGAGAGACAAGGATCCCCTTCCGTTCTCGTCTCAACCTTCTTCCGTCCAAACTAACGTCGCCTCCAAAACCAGAAAAAAAATAACCAAGAAAAATTACAACAATCCGGAATTCGTAGCAGAAACTAGCCAGGAACACGTTCCCAACAGGAAACGAGAAAAAAACCTGGGGAATTCGAGCTGGTGCAGCGTTTTCTTGAGAGACGGAGAAAAACCCAAATCAAAATTTAACGGAAACGGGAACGAAACCGAAACGCCGAAGCAAATTCGTAACGACATCGAATCCAAAAAAGAGGACGCCAGAAAAGAGGACAAAAAACATAGCAGGGCAAAAAAGAACGGCAACAAAGAACGGAGCAAAGAAGAAGAAGACGCGAGCTCGACGACGACCGACAGTTCTAACGAGACCGAAAAAGACGTTTCCGATTCTCAAGCGAGGGCGAAAACCGATAAATTTCGGAAATTGATCGGCCGGAAAGGGAAATGCAACCCGGTTTTCTCGAAAGACAATTATGAAGGAGACTGCGACGACGATGATTTCGAAAAAGAAAAAAAACCGATTTATCCGAAACCCGTTTGGAAATTAAATTCAAAGACCTCCAAACCGAATAATTTAACGGATCTAGCCATTAGTAACTCGTGGAAATCCAATTCTGTAGACAACGATCAGCAAAAGAACGCGGATTTCATCAAGCTGCGGGGAAGCAAAAATTTCAATAACCTCGCCGTCAACAATCACAACAGCAACAACAGCAGCTCTAATAGTAATAATAGTAACAACTACGGTATCGGATTACTTCTTAACAACGCTAACAATGGAGCCAACGGTCCGAAAGACAAAAAGGAAAAAAATTTAAACAAAAGAAGATGTGGAGACAAAACTGGAGTTCAACAAAAAGGTAAATTTTTATTTAAAATCTAAATATTCCGGTTTCGAAAGGAGGATGAAAATTAGGCGCTTGACTAACTCGAGATAGATTAGACCCAAAAAAGAATTGTTTTCTAATCTATGGTTACAATTGAATCGATCTATTTTAAATTTAAAATTGAAGGATTTTGGAAATGAAATTTGGTTTTCCCTTAGTTTTAAAGATTGTTTTTTTATTGCAGACACTCTTTCCCCCTTTCCCTGTCTTTGCCTTACCTCCGACATGCTTAATAAAATTTTTTGTTTGTAAAGTTACAGAAACTTCGACGGTTCATCAGAGTTCCCCCTGTTGGGAACATAGATCCTTCAGCGAAGTCGTTGCAAGAAACGAGAGTCCGTTACTTTATTCCAACATTGTGTCGCCGAAGTCGAATTCCCAAAAACATCAAAATGCGGTCGACCCCGGATATCTCGAGGCGGGAAAACGTTGCGAATCTTCGGTGTCTTCTCTTTTAGGTAAATTTTATCTTCTGCTCATCACCTTTCGATGCGTCTATAATCGGTTTAAACAAAAGCAAACTCGGAACAGATGTCGAATAATTATTTTTAACCAAATTCATGCAAAAAAGTTTTTGTTCAATTCAATCTAATGACGAAACCATCCTTTTTTCCCTTTTTTGAACAAAGTGGGAATCGTCTGACGAAAATAGGTTTAGGCACCATAAAAAAAGATACTTGACGTTGACTACTTTTATCAACTACCTGTTTTCTAATAATTATTTTTGAACGAATTTGACTTTAATCGGCTGCAGCTGATCGAACGGAATTAAAGGGGGGCGAAAAGTTGATCTTTATTTTTATGATCGCTGTATCCACGCCGTATTTTTCCCCAGGACCCATCGGATCCAAAAAACCGGCATCGAATTGGTCCTCGATGGCATACGGATCTTGCAATCGGCGAAACTTTTTCGACTCGAATTTTTCCGATTCTCCTTCCGGATTCGTGGATGGGAATGTTCCGTCCGAAGTTCGAGCGGAAAGAAGTGTCATCTCGGAAGATTGTTTTCCTTTGGACCCTGAGAATCTTTGGGAAGATCGGCATTCCGTCGCCCAATCTTTGCCTAGGCAGGACAACAATTATCGCTTATCTTGGAAAGGTACTGTACAATCGTTTTTAAATATTCGCTCTAAGCTCTTAAAACGAAATTTTGGAATTTTGTTACAGAGAATTGGTCGGATTTCTGGTGTGCGAATCGAAATTTTCAAAACGTAAACGATTCTTTGGCGGCAACGACAGATGACGTCTTAACAGAACAATCTTGGAGCACGTTTCTTCGCCCGGCTTGGCCGCCTTCCCCGTGGAGCCCTAGCGCAGGTCAAATTCGCCGATCCGGCGTAGACGACGGGGTCGAAGCAGGTCGCTTCGGAAATTACCGTTCCTTACCTGAAACCGACAACGCGGTTGACGGTTTGCGAAATCCCGGCCTGACCGTGGGTGCCGCTTCTCGAGGTAATAACATCTCCACGCGAAATCGTTTCCTTCAAGACGTGATGACTCAGAATCCACAAACTGCTACCGAAAATCCCGTTTCGGTAAGTAAACTTTTTTTTCACCTGTGCCAGAAAAAAATCTCCTCTGGAAATTTTTTTTTTCAGAACGGCTTGCAGTTTGACCCCTTTCATTCTTTGAGCAGCATTTGGTCACCGAAAGCGCCGAACACGTGGAATCCGTCTGGAAACCAGTAGTCGACCGGTTTGGTTGTGGTAGTCGGTTTATTTTACCGTTCCGTTGTTAAATTTTCCAAACAGAAACGAAACTTACACAGATTAATCAAGTCGATATTATCAAAGTAATATGGAAAGTTTACATCGAAAAGAAACGTTCGCATTTTCATCCAGAGTCCGATAATTGTTCTAGTCTTAACGAAATTGTAAAAAAATGATCGACCTTTTTTTTAACTGCAGTAATTGTTACTTCAAAAATGAAAATAATAATTATAAACAAATAGAAATTTGAAGCACACGATCGATGGTTTATTATCTGGTTTAACCTCCTCCTGTATTTATTTATTCCTACTCAAAATTGAAATTTCAAAATTAAAAAACCTTTTCCTCCGTGAAGGAAAGACGGGTTTCCCGGTTTTTTAAACGCAAATTTAAGGCTTCCTGCGTGATAAAAAATATCTAACTATGCAAGAAACGCAAAAGACTTGCCCGTCTCAACCTTTATAAGGCCCGAGCCGAAACCCGGTATCGGTGGGCAATTTTGTCTTTTGCGTATCTTGTATTAGTATAGTTATATACTATTACAGCTTCTGCAGTTTTACATTACTCGAAAGGTTTCTGTTAAAAAAGTGGTACCGCTAAAATTTTTTTTTAAGAAAAACTGAAGCGATCACATAGATAAAGTTAATCGAGGGGAAAGTTATTTTCCTCGTAAAAACATATTTTGATCATACCTTTTTCTTAACAGTTTCTACTCGTCGGTTTCGCTTCTTTTAAAAAATAAAATTTTTATGAGAAGAGGGCTTGTTTAACTAGTAATAAAATCAATTACCATTTGACATCACTGAAACAATTCAAATTATCTTCCGTGCGTTATCCGCCAAAAGTAAACTTCTTCTTCTTCTTCTTCTTCTTATAGAAGGCTTTCGCCTGTTTTTCTTCGCGAAGTTTATGGACGCCTGTGGTGTGTCGAACGACGAAGACACCCAGCTGTCGGCCCATCGTTTCGGTGGTCTGCCCCGAAGACGTTTAGTTGGCGGCTTTGCATTTCTAACGGCTATTATGAGGCACAGGTCGTCGGCTCTTTCTACATGTGAATTCCAAAGCCTTCCTTCACGCTTTTACAAATTTCGTTATGCCGCTGATGTTACACTGGCTACGGATGACATCTTCGTTTCGGACACGATCCAACCTTTTTTTCCCCACGATGGCTCCAAAGGGTACTCATCTCCTCCGTGTTGAGTAATCGTTTTGTCCTTTGTGCATCGGCTCGAGTCTCAGCACTAGAAGTTAAGACAGGTCGGACTACCGCTTTGTCCATCATAGTTTCATCTGGCTTCTCCCCTTTGACCTTGCTGTCATGTGAGCCCCTACCAGGAGCTTAAGTTCCCTCCAGCATCGCTCTCCGGATCGTCAAAGCACGGCAAGCCCCTCCACCACGAACAAGGCGATAAGTATCAGAGGGGCCAATAGTAAACAAGTAAGTGAAAAAAAGTAATTGTAACGAAGTTTAAAGAAAGGAACATGTAAACTAACATTTTGTCAGAGCATTATTTTGAGGTAACTTGTAAGAAAGATATTTAAAAGACTAGATTTGTCAATAAGGACTCCAGAAATTACAAGTCAACTCCTTGTTTTAAAGTAGCTCACACTAAAGAAATAAAAGTTTCCAAGTTCAAATTACACTTACTCGTCCAATTTCGGTTTTTCCGACAATATGTCACCTACATCGAACATTTGTATCTTGTGACTTAATTCGGAGTATCCTTGACGGTGGTTTAGCAATCGACTTGTGGGATGTAAAAATAAGCATGGATTTTCAGTACTTGCTGAAAGCACCAAACCGATCATATCTTTTACCAACAATCGTTTTCATTTTTTGGTCGCTAAAAAAACCATGGAGCCTAAACCTATTAAAGGAGGAACAAGAAATCATGCTTGCGCCCTAAAAGATTTAAGATCAAATTAATTTATTTAAAAAGAAAAAAAAGTGCCAATAAATACTTATTGTTAAACAAGATAAGTAAATGAACCGGAATTTGAAAAAATCATGGATAATAAAAAATGTTTTAACAATTTTATCGTAAGGTGAAAGTCGTATAAATCGTTAAAAACGGAAATAAGTATGTTTAACTCGGGAAAAAAAGAGCCGATGACATTTCCCAAGCACTGAAATCCTTTGAAAAGATGGATTCTTTTCTAGAATGTAAAACGAAATCTGGATACGCGATGCGTGTTCTCGTTTGGGCTTAATAAAAAGACTGACAGCTGAACGCGTTCTCCGCTTTAAAATACATCAACGTACGTCGAACTTCTTTTTTGTAAATAAATGCGTGGTTTTAGAAATCCGTGCCAAATAATTTTAGACGTCATTCCGAAGTCGAACGATAAACTCGAAATTTTAACTTTTGCCATCGGGAGATGGTTTAATTTTTTTCTCGAGCGGTTTTCGGTACCGCAGAGACGATCGTCGAGCGGTTCCTTCTCGCAGAAAAGGATTTCGAATACGAGTTTTAAAAGCGCGGCAATCAGACAAGGGTGTGTCCGCTTCTACCGAACCGGGCGGTAGGAGTCTGAAGAAGGAGTTTAAAGACCCTCTACTAAATCGGCCATGTGTAAAACGTATAGGACGTGTTAGGACGATTTTTCACCATGGATTCGGTTTACCCGGAACCCCTTTCCCGACTTCACAAAAGAGCCGTAAGAAAAAGGGTTCACGGGAACGCCGGGAGATTTAAAACTCAACCGATAACGTTTTCCGAAATTCAAGTAAGTATCAGGCAAAAGCAGGGCACGAGTGTCTTTTAATTTTTTAATTAATACCTCGACGCCTCATCCGTTTCCTCTGTTTGCAGGAAGTAGACGAAGAAGTGACCGGAGAAGAAGTATCGCACGCCTCCTTTGTTAATGCCAGCAAATCGGAATTAGATCTTAAAGCCAAGTTTGAAGACTTTAAACGACAAAGGGACAGGGATCTCAGAGAATCTAGACCGATTTCGAACTCTTCGGGTCAGTGACTAGCCGACTATTGTTCACACGCCTCCGGGCTTGAACGTAAAAATTTTCGTACTAGTTCGATGCGTGTTACTTTTGAATCCCGTTTTAATCTTTTTAGGTAGCGCTTTTCAAGAAACAGGAACGAGTAATATCGGCCACAAATCCCGCAATAAGACTCTCGAGAGCTGCGGCAACAACGGCAACAACAACAACAAAAACGAAGCCACCGACTCTTCGCCGGATTTATTAATAAGAAAAGAATCTACAATGCGATAAAACTATAAAATCTTTTCGATTTTTTTTGGTTGCTTTTTTAATCGATCACGAAGAATGAACAGCCAGTAACCGAAAACAAAAACATTAATTATAACTAAGTTAAGATTTTCATATTGTTTCTCGTTTTAATCTAACCACATTTTAAACCTTTTTCCAGGTATTTCCATTTCCAGCTCAAAAAGAAATTTTAAATAGAAAGGATATATCCGGAAAAAGCAGGGAAAGAGTGTGCATAATGTAATTTCACAGTGCCGAAAAATGGGAGGATTACTGCCCTAAAATGTTTAAACTATAAATGGAACGAAGTATCAATTTTTTGCGGCCTACCCGGTTCCCGTTCCAGAAGACGAGCCAACATTTTTGCTCCAAGATTTGTTTACTTTATTTATTTGTATAATCGTTTTAAAAAAGTGAAAATCGACGTAAAATGAAAAGAAGCGGTCGCTTTGTGACTTCTTCGGGTTGTGGAAAAGCAAGCGTCGACGATTGTTGGTTTTCAAAATTTCCGAAATTTTTAGAGCTTTCGGAACAGGAGAAAAAGACATTTTACCAAATATTAAATGGCGCTCGAGAAAAGATCGACAAAAGAAAAAAAGCTGAAAGCAAGGATCTTTTAAAAAGTTCGAATCTTGGAACCTGCGAGGAGGATCCATCGGAGACATCCGGAGACGGTACAACACCAAAATCCGTTATCGGCAAACAATAAAATTTCTTAAACGAAAATGTCAAATGATTCGCGTATTCGATTAAACCTGCACAACCTCCGTCTAAAATTTTATATCTGGTGGATTTAGGTGCTTGACCAGTGGGTTATTTCCAAATCGGTACTATACATTCCCTTTTTACACCCATTTCATCTGGCAAGTCGAAAATTTTTGAAATTGTTGGCTTCAAAAGTAAATTCAAATAAGTTAAATAGCTAATATTAAAACATGTAAAGTCACACCAACCTACTAAACTATGCCTTTACCTTTACTTTCGAGAAACATTTTTTTTTAAAAATAAAAACGTTTACTTGGGTTTATAGATGAAAACTTGTGCTTTTTAAAGCGATCATTTGTTAAAGAATAAATTTTCTTCGAGCTTTTTTTTTTAATAACGGCCTAAACACCATTTTTCGACAAACGTAATAAAGTTAGATGGAATGATGTTCGTAAAACCTCGAGGAAATTCTCGTTGCAGTTAACCGGATGTAGCTATACTTCTTATTCGTCAAATGGCATTAAATTCTATTTGTCATTTGATTTTTCATTGTTTTCGCAAAAGGTTTTTCAACAGACGTCAAACATTTCGACGAGTTCGAAGCCTTGTCCGAAGCGGAAAAGGGAATTTATTTTGCCACTCTCAAAGAAGCTATCGGTAAAGCAGCTAAAAAGAAGAATAACGCTCGGTCAGAGTCTAGCGATAAAGGGATTTTGAGCGTGGCCGTGAATTTAGTTTCAAAAGATAACGAAAGGATCCAAAAAACGGAACAGAAAAAAAAAATCCGGAAAAAAACGAAGCACTTGGAAAAAGAAGACGAAGAAGACGAAGAAGATCGATTACTATTAAATATTGTTGGGAAAAGACAGGAAGAAGACGTCTCGACGAAAGGAATTTACAGCGAAAGTAAACAAGAACCATTTTTTCCCCCCCAAACTAGTTGTTCAGCTCAGGTTTAAATGATTTTTAACTTGTTTAGTTAACCTTGCACAAGAATTTTCCTCCGAAAAATGTCTACGTGAACCGGGATCTCTAATCGATTGCGGAAAAAAAATATCGGAACTATCAAAGGAATCGATCATTCTCGATACGTCTCAGACTCGAGCGGCAACCGAGGAAACGGCGACTGAAGAAAAGGTAAGATGAATAATTTAGCCTGAAAAGGGAAATATAAAATAAAGTAAAAGCAACGGTCAAAGTTTATTTTGACTTGCAGGAAAGAACCGAACTAGAATGGGAAAAAAATGAGGCCGACACGAGTGCAAGAAAAGAAAAAAGTGAAGAATTTTCGGAGGTCGGAGATGATAAAGCGACCGAAAAAGAAAACGAAAACGAAAAAGAAAAAGGTGTAAGCTTAGACGGGCACCCCAATTCGGAGGTCGAAAAAACTGTCACGCCTGAGATACAATACGACGAGTCAAAAGAAACTGAAAATTTAAATAAGAAAGAGGAGGAAGTGACAGAGCTCGAGCCGGATGAGGTTTCTACCGTGACCGTTTCTTTTCGTAGCAGCGAAAGTTTCGCACCCGACGAGGAAAAAGAATCGAGGATTCGAGAAGAGAAAGTGGAAAGTTTGGATGATTTTTCGGATAACGGAAAAGAGACCCCGAGAGGGGAGGAGCCGAAATCGCAAGAGCAGGAGACCGTCGTCGAGGACTCGGGATCGGGCGAAGATCCTTTTCCTTCTATCGAAACCGGGAGGGAAAGTTTCGCAGAAGAAGAAGGTGAGAACCGATCCAGAGTCGATTGCGGCCTTTACCAATGTCGTTTCGGTTTCAGAAAGAAAATCCGAGATTTCGCTTTTGGATTCGGAAGCGAGCAAAACAAGCGGAGAGTCGAGCGAGGAAACGGAAGAAGCAGGATGCGTGCCGATTTACGACAAGAAATTAACGGCCCCGAAATCTCGAGTTCGCACTCTTCAAGATTTGCTGAGAGAAAGGGCCGTTCTCGTCGTCGACAGCTCCGACAGATTTAAAATAGAATGGCTTCCCAAAGACGCGATTCCCAAAGCAAGCGAAGCCAAAGAGATCGCTCTGCCCGATTTCGACGTTCACGAGGAAGAAGCAAAGAAAGAAAAAAAAAAGAACAAGCTGGTTTTTTTTCTTGAAAAAATGTTTGCTTGCGGACGCAAAGAAACGGAAAAGGAAGATGCCGTAGCGGAAAACCTTAAAGGAGAATCCGTTTCTGTGGAAATGGGTACTCGACAAAAAAATGCCGCTTCCGCCACCTTGGACGATGCGACCATAGAAGTGTTAGAGGCGGCTAAAAGGAAAAGGATCATTGCTCGATATACAAAACAAAATTAAAATTACCTTTTCGTGTCTTTCAAATAAAAATAAGTAGATCTTGGTCTCAAATCTATAATTAAATTTACCTATATTTTCTTTCACCGGTAATTATTTTGCTTTACGGCTCTTTTGTCGGTTTGACGGAAAACCGTTTCCTTTCGGTGCCTTCCATTTTTGTTTTCCGGTGCAGATATGGTCCTATGCTCTTTCGTATTCTTTTTTCCCCGCATTGCCTCCCAGTTTCCGATTAGCCTTTGCCGTTTACCTAAAACGTATAAATCCAGATTTGTTTAGTTTCCCCTTTTTGCATTTAAATCGCAGATTTGTCAGACGAAAAAGTTGTATAAATAAAAGCCACATGTAGCTTGATAGGGTATATCCAGAAAATGATTAAACACAGTCGAACTTGTTTATAAAGAATACGCTTATAAAGTTAACCTCGGTTTTAACGCACAAATTTTTTAAAAATAAACTATGACGAAAAAATTCAAAGTTCATAACAACAATCTTCTGAATTTGAATTTGGGAAGACTGCATCAAAGTTGATACTTATGTCTTAACCATAGAGGCCTTGTCTGAGGTAGCCATAATTCAAGAAACAGTTAGCCAACAAGATGATGACAAAGGCGACAGTAACTCGGCTGATAAAGAAATAGACGATAAGTTTTAAAGCAATTTTTTTTTTTCCCGAAGTAAAAACCGCGTTAAAAACTCTTCCTTTTTTTTAAACAAAACCCGGGATACTGGGACTAACTTTCGATTCGACTTTCATTTTTCAAAGTTAGTATTTAAAATCAATAAAATCAATAAAATTCTAGCTGAAAGAAACGACTTTGAATTGACCTGACCTGAATTGAATTGAGTTTGAATTGTTTTGCACGATAACTATTCTTTTTAACCTGCAATTTTTTTAAAAAAAAGAAAGATGTCGATTTTAACGAATCTTGAGTTTTGTTATAACAGAGTTCGACTGTATGATAATACTGCTTAATCCTTTTTTTAAAAAATATTTTAAAGTCAAATTTGGCGCTCATTTGACAAATCAATCTTTTACAAGCTTTTTTCCGCGATAAAAAAAAATGAAAATCTTGTTTTATTTTTAACAATTTCAAGTCAATTTCTGGACAAGGAACACATGAGGGTTATCCACATACTCTATATAATTTGTATATTCACCTTTACTTTTACTTTTACTTTTATTTCTTCTTCTTCCACGAGTAAACCATTCCTTCCAATTCCTAAAAGGATTTTCGACAGGCCTTCTTTCTTTTCCTTCGAACAAAACGGTCACTTCTTGTGGGGTCGTGGTCTCGAGAGCCAAAGGAACGGGTTCACCTCCACTATACCTAATGTTTTCGATCTTTTTGGACCAAGACAAGCCTTTTTCGTCGTAGGTCGATTCGCTTTCAAAATATCTTTTTTTCTTGGCTGTCGGAATGCAAAATCGATAAAAAAGGAATCATATAAATAACAATGTTTTTAACAAAACCGATCGATATAAATTCTTACCGCTTTCGGTGTTTTCGACGGGCGATGTAAACAAATCCTCGTAAGATGCGATGAAAGGCAAAGCGTCCGGATAAGCAGGTGAATTTTTTTTAAAATTACATTTTGTCTGATGATGACCTTTCCTACCGCAATTGCAACACCAAAGTTGATTTAAAGGTTTATTTACATTATGTTCAGGTTTTTTAATTTCCGTAGTTTTCGTGGTGTAATGATATTTTCTCCAGTGATCTGTGCAATTTATAAAATAATGTCCATCCAGGTTGCATCTTGAACACTTTTTTCTTAATTCATCAATACATTTATTGCACATGTTGATAAAAATCCTTGATGCTGCTCCGCACTAAAAAATGTCAACTTGTGTATTTACTCATGAAAAGAGCCCTCAAATCAGAGGAAAAAAAGCCGATACATACGTTGAGGCACTTGGCATTAGGACAAGACTTTCCGCTGTGCCCGAGTCCACCGCACATGTGGCACTTTTGTTCATTCAAAGGATCCGGGCAGTTAGTGATAACATGACCATGTTGACAACAGTTCCAACATCGCAATTTGCAATGTTTCTTTTTGCTGTGAAAGCTTAAAATGTCTTTGTTTGACACCTTCCATAAATCAGGGTGTTTGTTCATTTCTTCTTGAATATTTTTTACGACGAACGACTCTTCGTCGCCCCAGTCGTCATTATAAAATCTTATCATATCTTTTGTCCAATGATCCGGATTGTGTGTTACTTGAATCTTGTCTGTGTCATTCAAATGTGCAACCGTAAGAGGGCTAATGGGATTCAGACATCTGAAACAGACGGTGCGATTTTAGAATATTTAAAAAAACAACATTTTTTCAAAAAACTGTCGACAATTCTCGCCTCACATCTCGTACATTTTTAAGCGAGAAAATGTGAGTTAAGTGTTGTTAGTAAGCTCACGACATTAGTTTCACGCATACGAAACTACTGTGCCTATCTTTTCATTTTCGGAAGAGGCTCAAAACAGGCCTTAATTTGACGTCCTCGGGATTCGTTCCTACAAACTTACGATTCACGTGGACTTACGTTTCTCTACTAGGAGCGACGTTCACATTCAATACAATTTCCTCTTCGTCTAAATGTACGACGGGAGGAGGTTTCTTTTTGATTTCTATTTCCACAATAGAAGAATCGCTCGAGTTGTCGTCCATTGTATTGTCTATAAAAGATGAAATATAATCTCGTAAAAGAGGATACTATTAGTGAAAACGAGATCGCTTAAAATACTAATCCAAACATTAACAACGACCAACGACGACAACGCGCAACGCGATGGTCGATCGACGCTCGACGGTCACCGTCACAGACAGAAATCAACTGTGTTGTGCACTCACTCCTCTTTCACTGAGACGAACTGAAGGCACTCACATGCTTCATGCTTGCTTCTTGCTTGTGCTTCTCAGCTCCTCACTAGAGACAAGAGCTCTATGGTATGTTTTGTGTTTATTTCACAAGAAGTTCGCATTCAAATTAAAATGTTCAAAATTCAAACGTAAAACTAAAAATGCCATGACGGTATTATTTTCTTCGACAAACTTGAAATGTTTTGGTTTGTCTTTGGAATTGTTAGCTGTGTTAAATTACTCTTCATTCCTGCATAGTAAGTCAATTTTCCTTGTAATTTTTTTAAAATTAGCCAAGAATTAAATACGAATAATCTGATACGGAAACGTTTGCCGGTATATCCACCCGAAGAAAGTAGATTTGACCAAGTGCAAAAGCCTAGCCAATAAAGTGATTAACACTTTATGTTATTGCTTTATTCCTCAATTGTTAAAAAAGAATGCAAAACCAGATTTCTTGTTAAAAATTGTGCTTTTTCCATGTATGTACATCATTTGTATAAATGCCTCCTGCATTTCAGCTTGAGTCCTACCCTAAAGAACTGCCTTGCTGTTAGTTTGCTAGTACTAGCACTTGCCTCTAAATTATTTAAAGAGGGTTCCTTTCCAGCATTTGATTTAAAACAAATGTCCAACGTTTTACAGTATATATGCATCTGTGCTTTAGTGAGTGTCAAAATAATTTAACAGATGCATCAAAATAACTTTTTCCCCTGGAAAATACTTTATTTATAAAATGGTTTCAGCCGCTCAACGGACTTTGAAGTTCATCGTAATTGGTTGGCAATCACTCACAATTTACCGATTCGTCAATGGTACAGTGAAAGTACGTCAGAATGGACTCTAGATTATCCTCCTTTATTTGCATGGTTTGAGTATTTTCTCTCTCATGTTGCCAAGTATTTTGATTCAGGAATGTTAGAGATTGGTAATTTAAACCATGCCACATGGAGAACCGTGTTATTTCAACGGCTGTCTGTTATCGCTTCCGATTTATCATTTGCTTATGGCATCAAAGAGTAAGTAGTCATTGATACAAGTCTATGAATAAAATTTTGTTGGAGCTTTTCTAATTTTTAGAGATTTAAACAATTTGTGTTCTTTGTTTTGCTTGTTTGCTGAATTTGCGAAAAATTTTCCGAATGCTGTTTTCCCATTTTTTCTAGTAGTCATTTTAAAAGACCTGAACAAGGTTTAGCAGATTAAAACTGCAATATTAGAAATAATTATCAGACGAGTTTGTTGCAGATGTACCATGTATCTGAGCAGCAGTGGCGTAAGGAAAAGCAGTAAATGGGCGTCTAAATGGTATTCTCCCGTCACAATACTTCAGATTTTGTTGTTCGGGAATGTGGGTTTAATCATGATCGATCATATTCACTTTCAGTACAACGGATTTCTTTTTGGAATTCTTCTTTTGTCTATTTCTAAACTCCTTGAAAGGAAATACCTTTCTTCTGCCTTTTATTTCACTGTCTTGTTAAACTTAAAGCACATATTTCTTTACGTCGCACCGGCCTACTTTATATATATGCTCCGGAATTACTGTTTTTTAAATTTGAGCCCGGGACTTTCCGTACGGTTTAACTCTTTCTCAAAAAATCACTTTTTCAAATTGTCCGGGGTCGTTGTCCTGATATTTTCCTTATCGTTCGGACCTTTGGTTTTGACTAATCAAATGCATCAAGTTCTGAACCGTCTTTTCCCTTTTAAGAGAGGGCTCTGCCACGCGTATTGGGCGCCCAATTTTTGGGCACTCTACAACGGTTTCGATAAAATTTTGGAAACGGGATTGAAAGCTTCCGGGTACGAAACAAAAGGGAACAACAGCTCTCTAACTAGAGGGTTGATCGGAAACAGCGAGCACGTCGTGTTGCCGAACGTGAATCCCCGAGTTACCATCATTCTTACCGGGATATCAGTGTTGCCCTCATTGATCAAGTTGTGGCGATGTCCCGGCAACCCGTTGCATTTCGTACGTTGTCTAGTCATTTGCGGACTTTCCGCTTTTCTTTTCGGTTGGCACGTTCACGAAAAAGCCGTCCTTATGGCGATCATACCTCTGAGCCTGACCGCCGTCATATGGCAAAGAGAGGCTCAAATTTTTACGATCCTTTCTGTATGCGGACACTATTCCCTTCACCCTTTGTTGTTTAATCATTTCGAAATCCCCATTAAATTTTTGTTATTTTTACTTCATTGCCTGTATAGTTTCAGTAATTTATCATTTTTGTTCGACGAACAACGCAAAAAAACCTTAAAGTTACCTCTACTAAATGTTTTGGAATCTGCATATGTTCTAGGATTCTTTTTCCTCTTTCTTTCGGAAATACTGTTGTTTCCGTTATTCAATGTACATAGAAGGTGGCCTTTTTTAGGACTTTTGCTGACATCATGCTATTGCTCGTTGGGAGTGCTTTACTGCTGGATAAAATATTATTGGCATTTCATAACAATGAGCGAATTGAATCACAAGAGAAAAACCCATTGACTTTTTTCCGATTTTATACATTTCATAATAAAAAATGTTAATTTACAGTTGATTTATTTCCTTTTCTTGCCAAATTCGCATCCGTTTTAAAACACTCATTTTTTTTCAAGGATAGTACGTAAAAATTTAAAAAAAGGTAATGTAGTAGAGCGTAAAGATTTTAAAATTTAAACCACGGTTGAGTTGTCCTTGGCCGTGAATTTTGGGTGCTTTCGAGGAGTTTCGAAATTAAGACTCGACTGGGAGCTCCTAGTTCTTAGTGAAAGGGTTTTTAGGGGTTTTAAAAAAAATTAGTACCAAAATCTAAAATGAACGGTTTTGGAACTAAGGCGCTGTTAAAATGGCCCGAATATTTGAATCCGACTAATCCGAGCTCCCCAGTCCTCACTGAACGCACTCTCTCTAAGAGATTTTTAGTTTGGTTGGCAATACGGCTGCTTTCCACAACTTGATTTTTAAATTTTGTCTATAAGCTAAACATAGGGAAAAACGAACTAAATGAATCAAAATCAAATGGCCGTGTTCCCGTGTTGTGGTCGTGGATAGTGTGGCAGCATTGGATCGGTCAGCCAGTGATCAGATCAGCTGGTAGCACTTGAAGGTGATCAAAGTTAAAAAATCAACTTGCTCAATCTAATACATGTTCATTATTGTTATTTGGATATAAAATTAAGCAATTATTCGAACTGCTTACAAAAATTTCGAAAAAACATGTTATAGTCTGCCGTCATGCGACATGAAAATAACAATTAAACTGTTCGATAGTAATTTAAATAGCTCAAGCAATCAAAATAAATAAATTAAAATTTTAAAAAAAACAGCAATTTTAAACATTTATTTGTTCATTTACACGGATGAAAGATGATATTTACTTGCAAATGTCTAAATGTTACTATTGAAGCTAAAGGATCAGAGGTGCTGACTGTCAAATCCTCATGCCTTAATTTGTCTCTTGCAGAACATTCTGAACCATTTTTTAAGGAGGTAAGAATTAATTAAATAATCAAGCTCTACTATTACTATGTGTGTTATTTTTAAGCAATTGTAAACCTTTCATATAATCTTTTATCGTCGCTCAAGATAATATTTTAGTACTGAGCTAATTACTTCTAACCTGTCTTGCTTGTAAAGGTTCTTGGCAAAGTTTTTCCTTTTTTTAAAAAAGGTTGGAAAATTTTAACATGAAATCATTAAGCATTGTGAGTGGCACAAGCCATTTTAAATTTCATGCCTCAAGGATTTTAAGATTTGATCAAAAACAATTGATAATTTATTTATTTTCCAAACACTTCTTGTAATACATATCGATTAAAAATGTAATCAATTAAACCATTTCTAATAAACTACTGTGATGCACTACAAAAAACAAAATGAGTAGCAATCAGAGTAATCTGATTGTGATAAATGTTTCTTCTGCATTAAATGTGACAAAAGGCAATTATTAAAAAAAGCTTTGTGAAATCCTGTTTTTGATTGGTCGTTTTTTGACTGCAACAAAGGTTGATATTTCATTTTTAATAAAATTAATCCTCATGCGATGCATTGGAGCCTGAATCACAAATAGTGAAAGAAAATAAATGACAAAAAAAAATTTTATTTTAGGAAATGGTCCAAGCAGAAATAGCTGGGGTGACAAAAAGAGTGAATTCCCTGGTTCAAGGAAGGATCTCTGGCCAGTGGACGGTCGAAAGGTGTTTAAATTGTTTGACGGACTGTTACGCTTTTCGCTTCGAAAAATCGACCGCCCTTGTTAGTTCGGCACTGATAACCGATCTGGATCTCATTAATAAGATGAGAAATCACAAAAATTTTTCTCCTGCGTTTAGAATAATTGTTCAACCTTTGCCCGAAAGAACCGGGCCAGAAGCATCGACCGAAAACTTCTCAAGTAAAATTTATTTACATCTTATTTATATCTTTAGAGAACAAGGGCTCTTTGACGAACTTTGCCTAAAAATTATTTTTCAGCTCGCCGAATTCAGTCTGCAGTCATGTTACTACAAAAACAGTTGGGAGAAATAGTTCAAGAAAGAATTGCAAAGACTGAAGAGAGAATCAGGGCGTTTTCCGAGCAAGAATACGTACACTTAAAAGAATTTCGGGATCGGGCTCACAAAGATCATCGATCCTTGTTAAAGTAAGCTACCTTTTCGGCAGCTCTTTGCTGACTCCGATCTTTCAAATCCTTTCACTTAATGCTTTTGTTATTTTTTTTAGCGTGATATATTCGACTCAAAATTTTTTTGAAAATCAAAATGAGGCACTTCCGTCTGTGGCTACCGAAACAGGAAAGGACGGGGTGGGATCCGACGGGCCAGTTTCACCCAATAGACCCGCCCTGTTAAAATATCGAACGGATGTTTTAAGTGAATCGGTAACCACTTGTAGAACTTTCATCTTTTTTTTTTTATCGGCGAATAGTTTCTGATTTCGATTTTTTTTTGCAGAGAACCAAAGAAGGCCGAACCGGACGACATCGTTCTTTCTCGGCTTTTGGTAAAAACACAGGTTCGTTCGACAGCGAAGGACTGTTTGTCATTGAAGGCATGGAAGAAAATGTCCCCGACGAGCCCGGACAATCCGAAGGAGAATCGGACACGGACCACGACGGTGAGTTTTTTTTTATTTTTATTAAAATGTTGAGGTAAATCCGAGTAATTCAGAATTTTTTTTCCGTATTTTAGATTCTGGGTCGCACGATGAAGGAATAGACGTTCATCGCAAGAAAGAAGCATTTGTTCAGTTAGCGAAATCTCTTCCCGTCAATGTTCCGGTGTGCACCAATGTAAATGTAGACCTCGAAAAAGACGATGTTAGTCGAATGCCACAGAAATTTGCCGGTCGTATGTGTTTCCATAAGTTTTTAATTGAGCTTTTTATACGGTTTCAGGAACCTTTGGACGCTGTTGACATAGCCGCTTCTATTAAAGCTTTGGCCCGTAGCGTCCATGGCGATGCAGTTTTCGGAGATCTTCCCCGGCCAAGATTCAGCACTCAAATCTAATATTCTTTTTAATATTTTTTGTTACATTTTCGCAGTATAACTACTTAATAAATACATTATTTAAGAGTTAAAAAATAATATTTCTCATGCCGAAACAAAAAAAAAAAAAAAGAAAGAAACATAGCTATAGCTCTGGTTTTTTTTTTCTTTCTTCATTTTCCAACTACAGGTTTTTTTCTTACCTTGTGAAATCAAAATTTAAAAAAAATTATAATCGTTTTTTGTTTGTTTCTACATAAAGTAAGCTCACATAAATCCAGGGATCTCTAGAATTAATCAAGGCCCAAGTCAAATTTTAGGAAGAATATACCGGCTATCGAAAGCAAATTTTACTTATTTGAAGAAAGAATAGCGGATCGTCCGGGAGAAATTATTAAACCAATTTTTCACCCTTGATCTTTTTATCAACACAAAAATAAAATATTTCTTGGCCCGGCATCAAATTTGGCAGAAGCAAACGAAGCAGACGCGTATCGTCATTAAAAATCCTGCGTCTTCGGGTGAGAACGTAGGTTTTAGAAGATTGCAAGTCTAACTTTTTAATCATTATTTTCGTGCGTAAAATCTATTTCGATTAAAAATTTAAGGTCGGCGCGAAATTTCAAACTGTTCAAAGTCCTTCAAAAAGCTAAAATTAAATGCTGGCAGAAAGAATCATGGGATATTGTTATTGCCAAAACTGTTAATTTTTTAAAAAATTAATTAAGCCGGACAAAATTTCAAATAAAATCGAGGCGATGGACGGAAAAATGTGGTTAGTGACGGCTTTGTGTTTGTCTTTCGGAAAAACTGAAACTGTGAGAGTTCACAGGGTTAAAGCGGGAGAGACTGTAGTATTGCCTTGCTTTAGCAACGATGACGATCACAGATTTCAATATTGGGAAATAGGAAACGACAAAATCGTTGGTCCTTGGAACAACCACGATCACAATCAAAACAAATACAAATACGAAGTTTGGTCCGGGAAACTTATTATCAAGGTAAGGGCGCTTCAAAAAGAACACCAGATATATGTATTTCATTTTCTTCGTCTTTTCCAGAGTGTTTCCACCGTGGAATCCGGATTTTACAAGTGCATTTCAAAAAAAATCAAAGGAATCGATCTTAATGCAGAAGGAGTAGAACTGATCGTATTTAAAGACTGGGAGGAAAGTTTCGAACACGATTCCGAGGTAACAATAATTTTTCCTCTTTAATTTTTTCAGGAAGGTCATAAAAATTATTTCTTCTTTCAGACAAACGCCTACAGAACGGTAATAGGAATATTAATTTTACTTATGGTGATTCTCATTGCCGGCATCTTTTTTGTGATTAAAAGGAGGAAAAGAAATACGTTATTGGGTAGGGTAGCTCATTAACAAAATCGTTATTTCAATTAGTTATAAATGTTAGCTGTTCTATTGAAAAGGTTTTACGTTGCTTTTGCAGACGTGACCAGAGAAGAAACGCCAGAAGAAGCGATGGGAAACGTCCACGCGAGAAAAAATCATAAGCCCGGGGAGCGCCGGCTGCTCGAATCAGGAAGGAGAAGCGCAGACGGAGACGATCTCGTAGAGACCGATATGAAATCTTCTTTCGCGATACCGGATTTCGATTGAACCGTCGAAAAAATCCATTTTATCTTTTTCCATTATGATTGCTTTGCTACGAACTGAAATAATGAATAACAAAAATTATGCAATTAAAAAAATAAAGATTCCTTCAAAAGTCACAGCAGAGGAGTTGCCAAGTCACTAATTACAATTAACCGAACATGATTGGAAAAAGGAATTTGACGCAGATAATACGGAAAACCAATTTTTAGTTTTTGAAAGGGGCTTCAAATGGAAACTGCAAAAAAAAAAGACTGGAAAAAAAATTGTAAAAGTATATAGAAAATATATGTACTACACCTATATTTACAAAGGTTATTTGTTAAGATTTGGTACAGTTTTTATTGACACTCTATTAATTAGCGCCGATAGAATTTGTAGAAAAAGATTTCATCAGTCGATAGCATTCTTGTAAACGCTTCCTGTCTCCGATTCTTTCTAATGTTTTCACGGCTTCCGCTAGCATTCCTGCTCTTTCGCCAGGAGACGACAAAAGGAAAGTGGGGAGATGTCTGCAGGCCATATACAAGGCGGTAGCATGTTCACGTTCTCCAGTTCCATTTTGTTGGAACTTATCTACAGTAATAAAAAAAAAAAAAATCAAATAGCAGAGTCTGAAAAAATAAATAAACATTTGAATTGATATGCGTTGCGAGCTTATTAGAATTTACCTTTTCCGCAAATCACCGATTGTTTTCCGTGACGGTGTCGCAAACTTCTATCCAACAATTGCTGAGTTTTGCCGGGGGCAGCACCCGCCATTAGCCGGGCGGTTGCTTCGTATAGAAAAACTCGAGGCAGCGTATTCTTGAAACACAAATAAATAAATATTAAAACGGGATTCGATAGCTAAAACACAAGTTACGATCTCCGCTGAGACCATAAAAGAAAAAGTTAGAATACGGCTACTACATATCAGGTATTAAGACTACTGATGCGACCAGATAAAATTTCAAATTTTTTTTGCAGTTTTAAGAACAAATTATCAATCGAATTAAAGGTTTGCATTTATAAATAAATTATTAGAGCAGAGGAATGACTCACAGGTAAAAACTGAGTTAGTTTCCTCAATGTGGATACGTCTCTTAAGAAACCTGTCAAGACGAAATTGGGAACCGGAGAAGCTTGAACTGAATCCAAACTTCCGTTTTCCCAAAGCCAAGTTCTCGTTTCCAAAAGACAATCGCACACTAACAATTGGACTACCTGTTGGAAAAAAGGAAAAATAAAAATTAAATAGTTTTTCGAGAAGAAGCCTTTTGTTTCTCTCCGCAAAACTATTCTTCGCTGTCGGTTTCGACCGAAAAGCTTGCACTGCAGGAGTATTGCACGATATCTAACGTGAAATGCAATGCAACTACAATGCACCTCCTCGACCGATATAGTGTAACCGGCGACTATCTTTTCTAAATTAAAAGGAAAGAAAGTACATCAAGTATCGATACTCGCCAAAACTTTGTTAGACGTCGATCTGCAGGAATTGTAAGTCAAACTGTCGTCGAGAAGCCGCCCGGCCACGTCGAAACGCTTCATTAACGTCTTTTCGTCCGTTTCGTTTTCCGGCTCTCTCATTTTGTAAATTTTTACCCGGTTCCTGTAAGAATCGGAGTAGTTGAAGCTGTGTGTCAAAAATTTTAGGGGAAAGAAAAAATCAAATACGGTCAGGGTTTACCTGTAAGCGGCCAGCAAAGCTCTCGGCAAAGAATCTTGACCGTTTTCCAGAAACTGGGGAATTTTTTCGACTCTCAAATATAATTCTTTAGCTCTTTCGTCCTCGTCGAGGAGCCAATAGGCTGCGACTCCGACTGAGGCAGCCCACCAATGTGCTATTTCGTCCTCGTAAGCTAATAGACCGAAGGAAAAAGAAAAAAAATCAAATCCGTTCCGCCACGGAGGAGACGTATACCAGAAAAAGAAAACAGAAAACTCACTCGGAGAATTGACGTATTTTGTGCCCGCGCTTTCCGACAACGAATTTTCCATGATCGTTTGAACGTAGGTCAAAACGTCTTCGGTACGAGCTCGCTTCGTCGGATCTTTTTCGTCGTCCGATTTTCCGCCGGGGGCGACCAGGGTCTGCAGAGCTTTTTCCAAAAGTTGTTCCCTGTACATCTGAAAATCGTAAAACCGTTTCATTTGCGAGAGTCCGAGGATTTCCGATTTCCCATCGATAGAACATAAAACTAAGGAATACCCTAGCGACGTAAGCCAAAGGATCTGTTTTACTCCCGATGCTGCTGAACAAGCTTGGTTCGACGTTGCCGAAGGACCATTTCTGAGTCAAGAAAAATTTGTGACCGTGCGGAGTGAAGAGCCATCGAAACCTCGAGGGCACGCCGGATCCGTCTCGAAGGCAAACCTGCCGAGCGAGGCTCAGGTAATATCTGTAAAGTTCCGATTTATCCTTAACGGTTTCCTTTTTCGATCCCGGAAAATACCGACTAACGTTTCTGTCGTCGCTTTACCTCGTGAAAAACTGTAAAAAGCCGGAACAAGATTCTTTGATCCTCAAAGCCGTGCCCACGTAAATATCCGCCATGGTTTCGGGCTCTAAAAAACCGGCGGCCGTTTCGGCGGCATTGGTCGCGCTAAGCGCCAACATCAACCCTCCAGCGTGATCTTCGAGTCCGATCAAATGAAGCTGATGCAATCGATGATAAACGGTTGCCAATTCTTTGGCCGACACGAGGGCGTCCCTCTTAGTACATCTACAATTTTAAAAAAAATAAAAAAATAATAATAATGATAATAATGCGATTTTCATGGGTCGGCCCTTTTCTTTTGTTTCGATTTCAAAATACGAATTCAAAGCTTACGGATCGGCAAAGATTCCACCGCATTTTCGGGCAAGCCATCTTCCTATCCAGACCCTGTGGAGAAACTGCCGAATCATTTGCCAAGCAGTAGCTAAAAAGAGTTCCAAACGAGTCGCAGGGAAAGGCTGACCAAAAGTTTTCAAACACCTTTTAAGCTCAAGGGTAGCTGCCGTATTTCGTCCCTTAAAAAAAAGAGAGACATTACAGATTAGAAAGAGAAAAAAAAGGTCCTTTTTTCTAAGGGACTTACGTTATCGAGATCAAAATCCGCTTGTTTTTTGTGTCTCCAATACGATACGAAAGATTTAGATTTGGATTGCAATATAGGGTCTCCGTAAATCAACAATCGCACCAAACAGGATCCGAGGACCAACGCGTTTAAGCACCAAAGAAAAACGGCCGAACCGAACCAAGACCAAGAATTATTTGCCGCCTCTGAAAAGAGAAAAGATAAAAGCGAAGCCGATAAGCAAAAAAGTCTTTGGCGAGAAAAAACTCGTCTTTTGAATTTTTACCTTCGAAATTCAATATTCTCCTTTTTTCGGGTAGGGCGGATTCCGTTTCCGCGTTGGAAAGTTGATCAATAACGATCCCGAAAGGATTGAAAGAAAGAACCGCTAACATGAACATGCACAAAGTCAACCGAGTATGATCGGCCATTCCCCCGACGTTGATCACTTCGTCTTCTTCCTTCATCTGGAGGGGGGAGGAAAAAAATATTTTTTATCAAATGAAAACAAAAAAATGAAAAGGAAAAAGTAAAATTTTACCATCGAGTATTGATGATCTTCGGGAGAGGACGGAGTGGACACTTCGCTTTTTGGCGAAAGAGAACCGACGTCCGAATGCGGCGGAGTGATGTCCCCGTTCAATTCGTTGAGCATGACGTCTTCCGAAGGGACCAACAGTTCTTTAAGGGATTGCTTCTGAGCGGCCATTTTCAACGCCATGTTTTCTTGTTTTAATTTCGCGTTGGCGTTTCGCAAAAACTTGATGTAATCTATCGCTTTTCTTAATATTAGAGACTTATTGATCTGCAAGATAAATCGACGGATATTTCGAAAAAAAGCTCGAAACGCGGCAACTTGTCAATAATACTCACTTTCGCTTCCTCCCCGACGATGATGTTTTTTAGTTCGATTATTTTATCGTTAATGCTGGTGCGATACCGCCTTTCGATGGCGTTGTGGGCGCTTCGTTTTGCCGGCGGTTTGTTTTCTTTGATTTGAGGCGTAATTATCCTGTTTATCTGTATTTTCTCAGTGTCCAGCACAACGGGGAAACCTGAAATATAGTCAAAATTAAATCAAAAAAGGAAACGATAACAAAGAAACATTTAATCCGGCAATTTGAATAGTACCTGTTAAAATAGTTCCGTTCCCTGCGTTGACCAACGTGTGTATTCCGGAAGTAGGAGGAGCGTTAGAATTGTAGACTACAGCATTTTGAGAAGTTTGCGGCAATATATTTTGCACGACCGACGGTTCCGACGCTACCAACTGAGTTTGAACGACCACCTATTCCAAAAAAGGTTTTTTTTTTCATCTTAGTCCGTTGAATTTTTTTAAAAATAACACGAATACGCCTTTTATCCAAAGGAATTAATAGATTACCTGCTGCATTTGGTCCGCGGTTATCGGAACCGTGACCACCGGTTTGTTCCTGGAATTGTTTTTCGAGGAGGCAAATTTTAAAATCGGCTGTTGCTTAACCTGCGGGGCCAGAACGAAAGTCGATTGCCCCTGAAAAGTGACCTGCCCCTGCATGCCGACGGGCACGTGGTAACTGATCGGCTTGTTCGGATTTTGCGTAATCTTAGAACGCTGAGCCGGAGAGACGTTCGATTTCGGATTCGGTCTCGAAAGGAACGAATTTCGAGCCTGTTGCTTTTCATTGGCAACCGTTTTCGTTTCGTGAGAAACCGAGTTTTGCGACTCTGGGAACCGAAAATTTTCGGCCATTCCTCCTTGGGAAGGGAATCTTTGACGAGTATTCGTATCCCCTCCGTTGTTTTCCACTCCGGAATATCTGTCGACCGGCAATGTCTGTTTGTAAAGATTTTCACTCCCGGGAGACTGATGGTTTAAATATTCTAAAGTGTTTGGCAAATTAAAATAGTCAAAGGTGATGTCTTCCATTTTAAGGGGCCCATCTGATAACTGATTCAACAACAAATCATCTGACAAAAAATCCAAATTATTTTTAGATAATATCTCGCTTTGAATCAAATCTGAAAGAAACAAAGTGACAAATCAATTTCATAAGTTTCCATTTGTATTAAGTAAAATTATTTTTTTTATCAAAATTTCCAAGATAAAAGTCATGTTTAAAGTGTATTCATTAACTTTATTATTATTAATTATTGTGTTGTTTAAGTTAAACAAGAGGGGTTATTTATTCCTTTACAGTGATATACAAAAATCTGGTTAATTATTTTTATCCTTGTTCTTGATCTAAACAAAACAACTTTAACATTTAATGATGACTTTTTGTTGGTAGGATTTTGGCCATAAGCTTACAGTATATTATAAAATAACTTAAGAGAAACTACCCGCATACAATATTTCCTCGTAAACATTCCTTCCAATTCTGTTTCCCCCGAATTAAAGTTCATGGTCAATATCAAATATTTTTTTATAAACTATTGTAAAATCCGAAGCACTGATTGAAAAATAACGAACGTTAACAGTTACATCCGAGTTATGACATTGTCTTTTCTCGTGTTAGTCTAATATTAAAATGTCACTCCGCTCTTGTTAGTAGAAACCACGAGAAAAGTCTCATCATTTGGTTATATTTGTCTTGTTTTTACTGCGTGGCACTTGAATATGCGTTAGCAAAAAATAAGAAAATATGAACTTCAGAAATGATGGCGAAAGAATAAAAAGAGAGCTAGTAAGGCTACATTGTGAGTCGATAGTTTACATGCAAACCGATGGGTTCTTTATTGCAGCGACATTAACGCCGTGCGTACAATCGTAATTATAAGTTAATTTACCATCCAGTCCGCTTAATTCGTTGTCACCGATTCCTGTAGGTTCCAAAGAATCGTTCAAATTATTAAATTCGGTCATTTCTGGTTTTAAATCACTCCAACGTTCGTCCATGTTTAAAGACATCTGATCACCATACGTCTCGCAGCCAATAGGGATCGAGGAATATATCGGACCATATTGCGTCACGACCATCGACTTTTACAATAAGAGACGAAGCGCACTTCCAATCCTCGAATGCATATAATGTTTAACTTATGAGAGGCAAAACGGAAATTTTAAGTATTACCTTTGAATATAGATACTATAGTATCTATATAGTATCTATATTCAAAGGTATTACTGCACAAATAAACGAAATGTCTATGGTCACGTAGTCACTATAGCAAGTACGATGAGTGCAACACCTTTATTATCCGCTAGATGGAGTAACTTTACACAAACACGATCGGTTCCGTTTCGACGCAATTCGCTAGTTTTTCAAATATGAGAACTTCTGTTTCTTCGATTTAAAAAAGATTGAAAAATATCACAAGATTTTCAATTTTAAAAAAAAAAACCAAAAGTTTAAAAATTTCCTTTTTGAGCATTTTTTTTGTGGATTCACGAGAAAAATATGAGAGAGTTTTCTTCCTCTAAACTGGAAGGGACGCTAAAGCAAATCACATTACACTTCTAACGGCCGGCAATTCCATCGAAGAAATCGTCACGAAATAAATTGTATGAATTTGTTATTGAGAAAATAATAATCACGTTCACGGCCTGACCCCTTTCATTTCTCATCCGAGTATTTGCTCGAAAAAGTTTTCGAAACCGTTGACAACTACAAAAAGCGCTCGTAATTTTTTTCTGAGTGACTATATAGATAATATAGGTAGAAGAAAGCAAACGTTAAACGTGGAAACTTTAAAACTTAAAAGTGATCTTTGAAATATAGCGTTAACAATTAATAGTCCTCGAACCGCGCAGTTAGTTAGGCTTTGTAAAAACCGTAAAAGCCTTAAATAAAAGACGATGCCGACCGCTACAGAGCACAAGATATTTACTAGCGACCCTAACGAGCGGGTTTGCGCTAGACGTCCCGCACACCATATAGGAGAAGAGATGAAGGCAATGAAAATGGAATGTCGAAATAGCACATATTGTACATGACATGACAAGGGTCGAAGAGTCCAGGATTTGCCAGAAGAGCACAGGCGAGTGAGGCAAACAAACGATGAATCACGAGAATTTATTTTTTAATCCTTCTTTATTGTAAGTTATTTTTCATTTTATTCATAATGCAACGAAATAAACGATAAAGCAGCAAAAAGTGACATTGTATGTAATCCGATAGGTGAACATAAGCTCAGAGGTTATGGTATCTCACGAAAAAAGGTTGAAGCAATGGCGAGCCATCCTTAACATCGGTAGGTCAGGGTAAGCCAAAGTAAAATAAAATAAATATTCATTTTCCATTTCAAAAACGGTTAGGTGCTGGAAAATGCGCTTATCGTTACATCATTTACATTTCTTTTCTTTCCTTTCCTTTTTTTTAAAAAAAGGAAGCATTTAAATCCGGTAAGTTAAATCAATGTAAGTTTAAGCTTGAAAATCGATCAAAAAACAAATGGAATAAGAATCGGTTTTCTTTGCCGACTTGCTTCATTCGTTAATTAGACAAATAACGGAACACCCCCAAGTATATTTTAAGTCTTCTATCTTATTTTTTCCTTCTCAAAGGGATTTGCCATCTGTTGCATATACGTTGTCATCTTTTTTTTTTTCTTAATATATATTTTAAATTGCACAAGATGCAACCCCTTTCGTCCGTGGGAATCAGGAAGTCATTTACAGTTTATTTGTAACGGGCTTTTCTGAAATCTTAGGTCGACGAACTAAAGAACCTCCGATCTTTTAAAAAAAAGTTACGGCTTCTTTTGCAAGGTTGACCTGTTTAGTAAAATTTATTCTCGGTCAAAAACTTTTAGGTTACGATAATTTAAAAAAAAAAAATATAAAAAAGGGCCAAGGAAACGCCGACGCTGTCGCTGTCGCGTTGAACGTTTAATTAATGACGGTGGTCATCGCACTATGAGCCCTCTTGATTGCTATCCGATGAGATGAACCCAATTTTCTCGGTTTACGTTATCTATTTTAAAAAAAAAGTTTTTAGTGGTCGTACAAGTCAGCTAGCGGTAAAGCGGGAAGAAACCAAGAGCGTGGGTTTCTCCATGGGGTAAAAATAAATTGCTGGATTCGACTACATTTGCTACAAGCCATTATTCGTGTTGAAATATTTGCTTGGAAACATTCTCGGCATCGAAGAAAAGGTTTATTTACGGGTTTAAAACCCGATCAAAAAACGTCCTAACTGGGTTCGGGTTTAATTGCACAAGAATACCAAGACTCTCCTTTTCTAAATTTCGAACTGCTTTTCAAACGCGTTTCCTCGGTCGCCCAGTAACTCCCCGCTTAGGGCTAGAGCTTTTACTGAAAAGAGTCTCTGGGAAATATAAATCTTTTTCAGTCTGCCAAATAGCTTGTCCAAATGAAAAAGTCGACCGACCGTATCCTCATGATTTTGCATTAAAATCAGTGAACGGCGGCATAAAAGAGCATATGTTTAGCAGGATCGAGCCTTGGTCGTTAACAACGACCTACATTTTATCAAATTTCCGCTTCTTCTTTTCTCTGAATATTAAATATTCCTCTGTCATCATCACTCGCTCTAAGCTCGAAATAAGGTCCACACAAATTTTTTATTTTCTTAAAGAGAAAAAGCGAGCTAAGCAGCCGAGATAAAATTAATTATTTTATATAATTTATTCACCTTTGATATAATATTCGAATCAGCAAAAAAGGCTGAATAATTAAATATGATGAATAAATAATAAGGTGAACCCTTTTTAAGTTCAAAAAAAAGAACAGAAAGATACCTGGAAACGACGGAGCAGTCGTTTCAAGAAGGGTTTCTGCAGAAAAACTGAGCCAGAAAAGAAATTCCTTTAGTTTCACGCCCGAGAAAATGATTCTCTTTTTAACGATCGGAACATGAAATTTTAAAGCTTTTTTCAAAAAACATCCTTCATCCCCTTTTCACGATTACTATCGATGGAGAAAAAATTAGGGCGATGAACTGCGGGCCCGCATTTATTCGTTTGTGGCACGGCCGATTTCATGAGGGACAATAATAAATTAACCTTATTCATAGATTCGACTCCATTTTCCTTTCTTTTAAAATCCATTCTCGACTCTCCAGAGACTCGACGTGTGATTTGCAAAAAACCCGTACCAACTTTTTTTCTCCCAAAAAATGAATCCCAAAAAATTATTCGGACCATTTCACAAAACATTTTTTCGTTACAAATATTTTTTTTTCCCTTCGGACCTGAAACTCGTATCCGTTTTCGTAAACCGAGCTCGATAAGCGAAGCGTTGTTTTACTTTACAAAAGAAACAAACGGAGAAAAAAAAGAGTAAAACGATAAAAAAATTTTATACAAGGTCAAAAAGGACACAGTGCACATAGATTGCGTAGCCGCATCGCATCGAATGTTTAGCTTGAGAAGAAATCTTTATTTCCGAGTCGGATTCGAGACATCTGTAGGATAGTGTGGGAACGAAAAAAGAAGAAAAAAAAACACCATCGAACCTCGCGCAATTAGCCCCCTTCAATTAGTAAACATCAACCCTCGGCCCGTATAAATCTTCGTCTTCCTCTTTTCTTTTCTTTTTTTTTCCTAAGTCATTTTACCTTACGATGGCAAATTCGATTCCGAGAAAAGATATTTCGAATCAAAGTAAACAGAAGTAGAAACGGGGGAAAAAGTAGGATAACGAAACAAAGAAACGAGATCGGTAGACGTCGTTAAATCGGATGGTCGGAGTAGCAAAAAAAAAAAAAAGAAAAGGGTTAAGGTTGGGAAAAAAAAAGAGAGGAAAAAAAAAGAAAGAACAAGCGAGCAGGTTAAAGTGAACCTGAAGACAAGGGTAAAAAAGGACCCGGGCGGTCTGGAATTTCGTTTGCCGTTTTACGACTTTATGAAAAGACGGAGGAACGTAGGAATCTTTGAAAAAATAAGGGCTAAAACAAATTAAGGGAACTAGGGGCAGCATCTTAAGATTTTAGGTTCGGACGGATGGCGGAGCCTCGTTAGAATCCGAAGGTCGCGTTGGTTTTTCTTCAGGTACGAACCGATTTGTTATGTTGGATTCGGTCGGGGTTCGCTACGAGTACGCCCTCGGGGCCTAAAACCAGACGGAGGGTGTGAGTCACCTTGAATTGTCCGCAACCCTACCTCGTCTGCCGTTGCGCGCGGGAACCACTTTTTTTTTTTCATTCTTATGGAAATTATTACGTGAACCTTACGTGATGAACCTCCCTCTTTCATTTTTGCCCGACCGTCAAACTTTTTATTTTTTTTTTTCGCATTCGTAGAGAAACCTTTCCACGTTGGAAACGGAACGGAACGAGCCCCTAGACGAAGGTTCGGGGCTTCCACCTCGTTTACTCTATTATTCCGAGATCGAAGCAAAAGCAAATTCTTTTTTCGCTCGTCACGTTAAACGAAGCGGAGGCTTTCGAGTCTTTGCAAATACGCAAAAGAAAAAATCGAGTAAAAATAAGAAAAATGAAAAAAGGAAGAAGAAAGGAATGGAGACGATGGCATAGCCGAATCTCAGACATCCAGAATCAACTCTTTCATTTTTTGTCATCGCAGTCGAGTTTTCAGACACTATGAATTAAATATGCAGTTAATGTTAAAGGGTTCTAATCGGCATTTGAGGAAATAAAATTTTTCCTATAGACCGGAAAGGGGAAATCGGAGCGACGGAAAAGGGTTTTCCGAAGAGTCGAAAGGAAGCAAAAAAGGTTGGGGAGAGGTGGAAGCCTCTGCCGGATCCGAAAGGACGGGAAAGAATTTGCCTAATCGAAATAGCGGAGGCGGAATCCTTCGGTTGAACCCGTGTTGATCCCAACTTCGGGAGAGAACCCTACCCTAATGCGTGGGATGCAGTGCGTGACCGCCCGGATAGACTCCAGTCCTGACCAAAGTCATGCATTATGCTTGCATTTAACCTTCCTCACTCGTTTCGTTTTTATTGAATAATGTGCTATTGTGTGTTATTCTGATTAGTCATCCTTCGTCCGAATCTACCGTCGCTTTCCGAACTCTCCGAGCTTTAACCGTCCAAAACGAAACAAAGAAAAAAAGTTGCTAGCCCTTTTATTATTTCGATCTGTAGGAGAATAAGGTTTAAAAAACATCCGAAAACTTAATTACCGTTGCCGAAGATAAAATTTAACCCTTATTCGTGCAAGGCTAAAAAAAAACGTGAAAAAAAAATAGCGGTACCGTTAGGTAGATCTCGCAGGATTAACATTTTTACCCTTTTCCTTAAAAATGGGAAAAGTTTTTGCCTATATATTACCGAATTTCCGTCCTCGAGGAATAAAGGGGCCCGATAAGTTTCGCTTCGGCCATTGTTATTTTCGGGTGAAACCTTGCCAACGAGACAATAGAAAAACTATTTAAATTTCTTTTATTCGACGTTACGAAATAATATAATTCTTCGGGGGAAAAAAAATGTTTTGTAGATATTTTTATGGTCAACCCTTTTTTTTCTTTTTTCGAAATTCGCTGGATTTATTATTATACGATCGGCGGTAAACTCGGACCTTTTTTTTTTTCGGGACATCGTAAAATTTATTGCGCGAAAAAGGTTCTTTTTACAATGGGACGACCTTGGATGCCAAATTTTTTTTCTCTCGCGTCTTTTGTCGAAACGGAAGAATCGAGCGGGTCGAGGGAGAGCGCTGTGATTATTTTTTTTTTTTCACGGTCTCGGATTCCAAATTTAACTTTTAATTTAAATAGAGGAGCGAGATTGTTTACGAAACTTAAACTCCGGAGCCGGTCTTGAATCCTTATTTTCTCTGGATTCGGAATCAGTTTAAAATTTAACGAGGAAAAAGAAATGGGATGGGCGGGGCGAGAAGACTCGTTACCGCTTTCGGCTAAATGTGCGTGTGCAAATGTTTTGCCGGTAGCTTAGCGACACTCCTATCGCATCCGAATCGGCTATCGATCCCTTTGGCAACAATATTTATACGGGATAAAAAAAAAAAAAAAAAGATTCGGGGATCCGAGTGCAAGCGGACGGTAGAAGCGATTATTAACTCGATAACTGTATTCATTATGCAGCAATCAGTATAATTTCTCATGAATTTCTCGAGTGCATCAGTCAAACAAAACAGAACATACAAAAAATTGAGAACGGTCAATGTCGACGGGTATTCGTTTTAAGTAAACGGGGTAAAGAGTCGGAGCGTCGAAAAAAAAGCTTTCATCTAACGTTGACGCGATGCATTCTTCCTCTAGTCCCCGATGCAGAGACTTTAAAATGCATACTTTAGTGCATAGTGATTTGTCACGGAGCGGATTGCATGATGCATCTCTATAGCTCTTTTGCTCCTCCGTCTTTTTCGGAAAAAATCGACGATGCCTTTTCATCCAACTTGCCAGCCCGATGTGGAATTTCTTTTAGCGTTACGATACCATTTCATAATCAAAGCTTTTACAAAAAGTGTTAGTTTGGAGTATTTTTCCTGAGAGGACAGACTGTCTTCCTCGTTTGGTTTTCCACTTCCGGAATCGACCAAATCGAAAGATGACGAATCAAAGACAAATAAGCCTCGGAGTTTCTCGAGGAATAAATCCGACAGGCAAATTTTCGCCGAGCCTATCCTAAGAGGAGACGCAGCAAAATGGGTTCGGTTTTGTTGCGCATCTTTGAGTAAAAAGTCCGGGGGGTTCGGGGGGGGACAGGAAAAGATTCGGGAATCGTTTAGTCCGCCACAGGAGTAAACGTTTTAAGAAACCGCCTCGTATCATGCGTTGTGCGTCTGACTTTGAAATGACTTGTAAAAAGGGGTCAACGACCTAACTGAACTTCTTCTCCATTGCGCTCGAGAAGAGGGGCCGACTGGTTTCTTCCTAAAAATCTCTTTTTTTTCCTTCTCCTCCGCCGTTTCGACCAAACTTTTTTAGAGAGACTCCATTTTTTAAGTCGATTCTTCGGACGAAAATAACGAGCTTGCTTTTTCTCCTTCGAAACGAAAATGCAAAACTCGCTTTATCCGTTGTTTCGTTATTTTTTTTCATTTTTTCTTTGGTCGGATCACATACGGAATCCGGTTAGCAAATATTTGTACTTTTTTTTTCCTTGGGCGATAGCACACGTGTCTTTGCGCCCTATCTCCAATATTTGTACATAGGCGTTGTCGTTATTTTTTTTCTCTATCGGTCGCTTAAAGTTTCGAACCAAATAAAATTCGTTCGACATCCGAAGATTCGGCAATTCCGAAGAACCGATCGCAATGGATTTCACTCGGCTGCCCGTTTGATCCTGTAATGCCCAAGCATCCATTTAACAATCTCCAACAGATACATTTTTCCCCCCTTTAAAATGTCATCTTCTCCTTTGTCTTAATCCATATGTCCAGTTTCTTTCTTTCAGATATCCCGCTGTTCCTTTTTACCAAATTCATTTTTTGTCCCATCTCTCTTTTTTTCCTTTCTACCAAAAACATCCTGTATTCTCCTTCCCTCCAGTCAGTTGTCGTCCATCCTTTTTCAAGGGCAGTTTTTTCCGAGACTCCCGATAAAAATCCGTTTCGCGATGTTTTTTTTCTTTTGTACATATATAATTCTCGTCAAACAATAAAATCTAATCATAACCGCAAATTGTTTAACGATTATTATCGGAATCCGGGACTCATCGTCTCTTCGATATATAGATATAGCCACGTCCGCATTTTATTTTCTTCTCCAGCAGGAATCGCGAAAAGATCTCTATAGGGCTTTTCCGATGAGAGCGATACTTAGAGGATGACCAGACCCGCGATCTCTTTCCCCTTTCCTTCTTTTTTCGATTTCCCCGATGTTCTCTTCTTCCCGAAATGCAAGAAGAGCCGCGCGAAAAAGACTCGAGACGGAAAAAGGGTTCCGGACGTAGGAGGAGGGAAACGGGGAATTTTGAGAGTCACGTGGACGTCTAGACCGTTTGCGGTAGGTCGGAAACGTGTTTTCCTTTCATTGCGAATAAATCGGCGAATCGGGGAGAGGGGAACCCGCGAGCGGCAGTCTCTCGCGTTCCCTCCGCAGAGAAGGATTTCGCGAATCTCGTGCGAATTTACTCGGCGCGGAAATATGTATCGCTTCTCGTTTTATCGCTCGGCAATTTCTTTTCGTTTTCGTCCTTTCGGGAATCCCGCATCGTTTTTCGGGATGGAGAAGGAAAAATTCTATTCTTTTCCGTCGAGTCCCTGCGACGACGGAGGAGAAACCGGAGGAAACTTCCGAGCGAAATTCGAAGTTCGTCCCGGTTAAATAAATAGTTTCGTCTCGAATGAAAAAAAGTAAAAAAAAAAAGAGAGATAAGAAACGACTTCAGCACCCAACGTGACCTTTTTTGTGATAAAAAAAAAAAATAAATAAAGAAAATAATGGAAATTTTACAGTATTTGTCGAGTCGTTGCCATCGTTCGAATTTTCGATAACGCCGAAAATAGAATAAACATTATCTGCGTGGGGATGATTCATTAGATATGAAACTTTGTACTGGATTCGGCCGAATTAACCGAATACGATTTAATAACGCAAGGAGTGAGGACCGCGTAATATTTTTTACCTCATCTAGACCTAAATCATCGTGAAAGAAAGGTCGAATATAAGGAGCCGAGAGATTATTTGGTCTCTCTCGCACATATTTCCGTCTATGCCCGTTTATCGGGTCACAAAGATAAGCCTTCGCTTTATTAAATATTATCGAAAATTACGAAACGTTTATCGAAAAGGTCGGATGCAGAATATTTTTCTTGGAAAGGAAAGAGAAATTTGCGGCGACCTCGATTCGACGAATTTGCCGAGCAAGGAAAATTCCTTAACACGAGATATCGAGGATAATAATACGTGTGATTTGCTCGGATCGGAACCGGTTCTGCCAAATTACAACTTATTGCAAAGTCGTTTCCGAAAGTGGAACGTCCCGAGTATCGAGTTCAGACGATCCCAAACCATGCTCGAAAAACCGAAAACTTTATTTTATTTGGTTAGACAAGGTTTCGGATCCGAGATATGTAAAGCAGATTCACTTATACCTATCACGGATAACAACCAAAATATACGACGTCACGAAGGAAAAAAAAGTCGAAAAAAAAAAAAAATTGTTCTACACCTTGATTCGGATTCGATTCGAGTTGCGACAACGTTAGCCGACCCTCAGAAAGACGAAACGCAAGGAAAAGGTTTCTATCATTTAACGAGTCCCGAAAAAACCGAGCCAGAAAATTAAAATGAAAGGTAAGCGTTTGAAAATGAAAAAAAAGGAGGGGTCATTTAAGGAGAAAAGAGAATTTACATGCAACCCTATCTTCGAAGGCCAAGGTCGGCCAGGTTTAGGTGTAGGTTTTCTTCCCCGGGTTCTACCTACGAAAAAAACGTCTTTTTACGTGGACGACGTTGCACTTGCCTCGTTGCATTGCGCCATTCGAATTCGAGGTGTGGCCCCTCTTTCTCTCTCTCTCTCTCTCTCTCTCTCTCGCTCTTTCTCTTTTTCCCTCCTCTGCATTTTCGAACCGATTTGATTTTTTTTTTTTTAACCTTGAAAAAAGGAAAAGGAAAAGAAATAAGAGGAGCGTGACAAGAAAAAGGACCCTCGTTCGCAACCCTTGGGTTTTCAACCCTTGGCGACGCGTACGGCCTCGAACTCCCGACTTTGCATGCGGGTTTCCACTTTTATAGGGGTTCTTCCTCGGCCAAAACGTTTACCCTTATTTTACGAGAAACCCACCATTTCGTAGCTTTCGTATAGCTAGCGTCCGAAAAATTAAAACGATAAAAAAAAAATAATAATAATAATAAGAGGAAAGAAAAAGAAGAGATTTATCGGAGAAGTCACCCTTGCGCTCATCGGATATCATCCCCTCTCCGGCGAGTCGGATTCTCCTTCGCCGACTTCGTCTAGATTCAGTTTCGACCACCACCGCGTTCGAGGGTGGATGTTACGCAATTTTTTTTTTTTTTTTTCATCCTCTCGCTTATCATAAACTCATTCGGGCTCCGTTGATTTTTATGCTGTTAAAAAAAAATGTTTTTAAAAATTTGTTGTCGTTAGTGTTGATACAGGTTAGTATCCCGTCCGGGTCCCCTCTTCGCTCTTTTCCTTTCTTCCTGTTCTTTTTCGAGACCGGAAATCACGTGTCGTCGTCGAAAACTTTATAAACGGGGAGGGGGACGTAACGTGCGAAACTCCGAGCAGAGGAAACGTTTTCTTTCCTATTTTTTGAGTCGGACCGATTTCAAAAATTTTTTTTTTCTTGCCGGAAGAACGGAAAAAGGATTTGGCGATCGGTCGGCCGATGCATGCATTCGGGACTTGCATGCGACCGAGGACGGAGAGGCGAAAAGGAAAAACGGTCTTTGTCCGAAAAAATAAAAAACCCGTTCCAAGGTTTTGATCGGGTTTCGGAACGGAGAAGAGATTGCGCTCGGGCCGATGCGTACGAAACTACAAGACGCTCCGAAACGTCCGTCGCGATTTTGCTTATCTCGAAAAAATGATTTTGCCCCCTTTTTTTTTCTCGCCCGACCCTTTTCTTTCTAGACGACTCCGTTCTTCCCTTAGATTAATTTCAAACGGGCGAGTTTTCCGAGGAAAGCTCCGGCCGATTCCCGGTCCCGACTTTCCCTTTCCTCTTCCCGCTCTTAAACGAAAAGCAAAAAGAGAGAGGTTTCACCTTGGAACAAAAAGAGAAACGGAGGAAAAAGATAAAAGAAAAAAGAAGATAAAAAGAAGAGGAACGAGATTTGGGTAGCGTTTTTTCGAAACATGCTGTTGTAAAGTTGCGTTGTTTATGCGTAGAGCTATCCGAGTAGAGTGTGTGTGTGTCTGGCGCGAAAGTTTACTGACTTTGCCTTTTGAAGGTTAGTTTCAGACGTTTCGTTACGGACGTTGCATCCAATGCATTTCACGTTGAGCCGATCGCATCTTTTTTTTTATTTTAGCTTTATTTTCGAAAGGTAAAGGACCGTTTTAGGCATCGTCGGGATTCGATCCGCGGACCGTTATTTATCCGAAAATCGCTCGCTAAATCGAAAACCTCGAATAAAACGATCGTCACGATTACGATGCACCTGTATCGAGAAAGGACGAAAGGTCCGGGTATTATTAACCAACTTTTTTTTTTTTTTTTTTGCACCCTTGTTAAAAGAGATAAAGAATGGCCTCACCCATCGAAATATAGCGTATAAAAAAAAATATATAAAAAAAAGGGTGAGCCGTAATTTATTATTTAAAAAATGCATTTCTTAGTTTGACGTTCGTACGCGAGAGTGCAGTGACGAATGCACTCGAGGAGAGACGCGAGGGAAGGGAAGGGAAGGAAGGGGGAGGGGGAAAGGGGGGTGTAAATAGGGGAGTTAGTACGACTGCGAGACGACCAGACGGGAAAAAGCGAAGGCTAGTCGGGGATCAATGGCTAAGTTCGGAATACGGATAACTTTTTACAAGGTATCGAAAATTCCTTTTTCCCTTTTTCCATTTTTCCATTTTTTCTTTTCTTCCGTTTCCTATATTTATTCTTTCGTCGAGGATCCTTTTCGGGCTCCCTATTTTCGGGATCGCGAATTTTCCGCGAATTTTGTTCGGTCCGGCTCGCGTCCGAAAGGATCGAATCTCGACGAGATTTTTCGCTTTCCTTTTCCGAGTGCGAATCCGTAAAAGGATCGACCAGATTTCGGGTTTTCGGGTGGGAACGGATCCAAGGGATAAATTAAAAAAGTTTTAGTGTCGGGAAAAGTGCGTGCATATCCTCGTCCGTGGAAGCCATTTTGATTAACTCGAATCCGAAAGATCGTAAAGGAATCCGATTCTCGATTCCGTTTTCCCGAATCCGGCTCGGTATTAACAAATGATTTTTCCTTTCACGTAGCACACGCACCATCGCGTGAATTTGCGTATACGCACTCCATTTTACTTTCATATTAAAATTTTTATCCCGAAAAACAAAAAACAAAAAAAAAGTTTAAGAAAGGGACCGAAAGAAAGGTTCGTGCTCGGAATCGGAAGATTCGAAAGCAAACGAAATCGATCGGATTCCTTTTTCGAAAAAAGGAAAAAGTTTGACCAAAGGGTGAAATTTGTATTTTTGTATTTTTGGTTTTTTGTTTTTTAAAGGGACATGCCGTATAATAAACAGAGACCCACGCACCGCGATAGCAAACCCAATCTTTGTTAAAAGGAGGATTTACCCCATTCGTATGTCTAAAAATAAATTCGTACTCTGTCCGAAGTTTGATTTTTTTCTTTAACGGGAGGAGAGCCGCATGAATGAAGATGACGGTAGAAAAATTCGATAAAATTTGGCCGTAGGGGCTCGTGAAATTTACTCCCGACCTTGATTCGGTGTCGTTAATTGGTCTCATTTTGAAAAAATGACAAAATCATTAGCATCGGTTGAGTCGCGGCCTATATATATCGCGATTAACGATTCCGTCCTTTCTACTGGCGAAATTATAAAAAACTTAAAAAATCCTCGCGAAAGGATCATTTCGAGGGAACAGAAAATCAAAGTCGTCGTCGGGGTAAAAAAAACGGCGTAATTTTTTTAAAAAAAGAATTGGGTATTTTGAATTTGAAACGAGTTTTTATTTGCATTTGACCTTGTGCCCTCGAACCGAGCTCGATTTCGTCGGTTCGATTCACCAATATTTTTTTCTTGTTTCTTTTCGAAAAAAGAAAAAAAAAAGTGAGTAAGATTCGCACGATCCTTTCCGAAAGGGTAAAATCGCTAGGCTAACCAACCGACCAACCATATGCAAAGCACGATCTAGGGAATAATTAATGTGCGAGGATATTTTATTTTTCGATCCGGTTTTCGGGGATTCGGGAGAGCGTAATGACCTTAATTTGCATAGCGCCGAATATATAGTTGCGAGTGACGACACCCGGTCTGAGCGAGGAACCTTTTTAAAAATTTGATTATTTTAGGGTTGCATACTTAGCGAAGTAATTTGCATGTTTTGAAGAACGGTAATCGGTTCTCGGAATTGGAAATGTCATTTCCCACGGAACCTTTTCCTTGTCCCACCCCCTGTTTTGCATATTTTGGCTTCTTTTTAATCGGGTTCGGTTATCGCGAGACTTTGCTCCTTTCCTGAAAAAAAAAAAAAAAGAAGAAAATCCTGCCGTTTAGTTTTGACGGTTTCGCTAAAATGAATTCATTCGTCACGTGACGGGAGTTGTCGAACTAAAAAGACGGTTTTATTTTTGACGAGAAATCAGTGATTTATTTTTATTTCCAGATACGTTTAGAAGATAATTGAAGTTGAATCCGTCCAAAATTAAGAAGAAAAAGAAATTGATCACAAATGAAGATGGGAAGTTCTCAACAATACTGTCTGAGGTGGAACAACCATCGTTCTAACCTGCTGGCAGTGTTCGATCAGTTGCTGCAAAACGAAGCATTCACAGACGTGACCTTGGCTTGCGACGGCGGGACTTCGGTCAAATGTCACAAGATGGTCCTGGCCGCTTGCAGCCCTTATTTCCAGTGCCTCTTTACCGAGTTGCCGTGCAGGCATCCCGTGGTAGTGCTCAAAGACGTCAAGTACAACGACATGAAAGCCATTCTCGAATACATGTACAGGGGAGAAGTGAACGTGGCCCACGATCAGTTGGGAGCCTTGTTAAAAGTGGCCGAAGCTTTAAAAGTCAAAGGCTTGGTCGAAGAAAACGGTCGAGAAGCCAACAGTTCGGGGGGTTTCCCTCCTTCCAGCACGAAATCGGAACAGGACAGAAACGACATGAGTTCGCCTCCGAGAATCGGAACCTCGAGCACTTCGATATCGAGCGTTCCTCATTCCAGCGTCAGCCCCCCTCATTCCACTCACGGAAACGGCGAAAATTGCCTCTCCAACTCTTACGGCAAGGCTCCTTATCTCTACGGGAAAAGTCCGGTCGTCGACAGGAGCGGCCGAATAAATTTGCCCATGTGGGCCGTACCTTTGCCGCATCATCCTTCCCCGGTCCCTCCGCCGGGTCACGCTCACGCCGCAGCCGCAGCCGCCATGCTTTCCTCCTGTTACGAACCCGCCGGTTCGGACATGTCTCCGCTCAAAAGGAAAAAATTGCAGAGCCTTCTCATGACCAGAGACACCCCCATCCTCAGGACCGTCTTGGGTCAGGGACAGGTGGATTCTTCTCAACCGGTTCCTCTCGTGTGCCATCCAGACACCCAGGAACGGATTCATTCCAACGGATCTGCTCAGGACGGAGACAGGGTAAGCTCTCCCTCTTCTTCTTTTTTTTTTTCTCCGATCGGCACGCGGTCCATTCTCTCCTACGACGAAGGGGTGTCCGGATTCCGTCTAGACTAACCATTATTTTAATGATAGGGGTGTTTCCTCGTTGTCGTGTGTCCGACTGACCCTCATACACCATCTTCCTCTCACCCCCGTACTTCTATTTATTTATTTGTTTTTTTTTTTTTTTTTTTGCGAATCCGCTCCCGTGCAAATTTTTGTCTTTAGAAAAGTAAACTTTGCACCGACTTCGGGAGGTTTCCACATTCTTTCCAAACGATGGCAAAGGGAAATAACGGATAATTATTATAACGAAGAAAAGGCGATCGCGTTTGCAGAGCTGCTGCTTTGCATATTAATTTTTTTATCTCGAATTTTGGCAGTTAATATCGAACCCTCGTTTAAACAAAAAAAACCAAAAAAAAAGAGCTCCTTTATTTTAATCACCCTCCGATATAAACGCAAAAAGAAAATGAAATGGAAAAATTTCATCCCTAAACGTGTTCTTCCGTCCTTCCCTTGTTTCTTTTCATGAAAGGGGTAGCAGGGAAATCCGAGATTGTTTTGCAAATCCGAGTTACTCTACTTTTTTTAATATATTTTTCTTTTTCTTTTAATGACGGGTAATTTATTCAATGAATCTTATTACGTCGGGTAAACTGGTCACAACAAAAACCAGATCTTACTAACCTCTACGACCCTTGTTGCTTCTCGCCCATTCATTATTACCTATTTTTTTTCTTGTGAGCTCGTTTCCATTTAAAAATGTTTTGTTTGTTTGTAGAACGTAAAAGCGGAACTTTCGGAAGACGCGCCGAGTCCTTTCACGGACATATCGCTTATGGACGACGAAAACAGCCCCAACGATAAGGTAATTTTAGAGAATTAAGAAAAAGGATTTATTAGAAGGGATCCTAACTTTTTATCGGATGTTTCAGCACAACAAATCGGGGCCGACGTCGTCTCCTCAAGCCGCGTTTCCTTCGGACATGCGAGGGGTTTCTTCCGGAATAGCCACTTACGTGCCTCAACAAAAGCCCGAATGGAAAAGGTATAAGCAGTACACGAGAAACGACATTCAAAGCGCCATCGAATCCGTCAGGTCCGGAATGAGCGCTTTGCAAGCGGCCAAGAAATACGGGGTCCCCTCCCGGACTCTTTACGACAAAGTTAAAAAATTAGGCATAACCACGAGCAGGCCTTTCAAAAGAGGATCCAACGGAGGGAATTCGAATCCGTTTCCGTACAACATGAGCGGAGCATTGGGCCACGTGTTCGGAGGAGTTTCGGAAAACGAAGAATCCGTTCCTTCTCATACGGGAGGATCTCTGTTGGAGCCCATGTTTCTTCAACAGGCTTTGGAAAGAAGCAAAGGAGATTTCGGGGACAGGGAAGCTCTGATGGCCCTCGCCTCGGCTCACGCTCAAGCTTCCGCCGGTTCCGGATCGGGATCGAGGCATTCCGGGAGCAACCACAATTCCTCTCCGGAAAACGACAGGCGATCACCGAGTCCCAACATGCTCTCGTTGAAATACGTCAGGCACGGGAGCATGACTCCGTCTCCCAACGACGAGGACAGAATGGACGACGAAGATCGGGTCGAAGATCTTTCCGTCGGGCGAAAAGATATTCATCCCGCTCCGACGGGAAGCGTCATCGTTCCTCCCATGAGCCTTTTAGCGAAAAAAGCAGAAGAATTGGCGGAGCTGTCGAGAGAAAGAGAAAGAGTTCGACTACGAGAGAGGGAAGAAAGAGAAAACGAAATGGACAGAGAAAGGGAAAGGGAGAGAGAGAGGGAGAGGGAGAGGGAGAGGGAGAGGGAAAGAGACAGAGACAGAGACAGGGACAGGGACAGGGAACGAATGAGAGAAGCGGAACGGGAGGCGGAACGCGATCGACATCTCCAAGAAGAAGCGGAAAACCATTCGTCCGACGATTCCAGGAGAGAGTAGCCGAAAGGGGTTTCGTCGTTCGTCTGCTCGTTTCACCCTTCTCGCTCCGGTTTGGACAAGGACGACGACGATGTCGGAACCAAAACTATATTTTAGGTAAAAAGCAAAATTTCGTACCTGAATTCGCTTTTAATTCACGCTTAGGTCGATGTGTTCACCACGGGTGTTTCACGAAATACCTAAACCTTAAAATATGAAAACCTGAGTTTTCGTCTCACGTGTGTACGACACGCCCACCCTCACCAAGACTGCCAAGAGTTTATTATAAGACTGGAATATCGCAATTATTTTTTAAAACTAAGATTTTTTATCTTTTTAAACCCCCCCGTTCTTTGTTACTATTTTTTTTAAACCTTTTCCTTTTTCCGGAAAAGGATTCACGCCTTTGATACGTAACCGTGCAATTATCATACTATACTTATAAGAACCGCCACTACCTCCGATTTCTTTTCACACTCTACAGACCAAAGGGGACCACGAGCTCGGATTTTCCTCTGACCGAAAACCTAAAATTTAAAATTAATTAAAAAAATATATATATTTACGCCCGGTCAAAAAGGATTTCGAGCATTTACATCCCTACATTATTTTTTTACGTCCAAGAGACGTTTTCGTGTAATTAGTCGCTTAATTTATAGATAAATAATTTTTAAAAAAAAAGTTGGAATAAGACTGATTCGTAAAGTCGACTTCGCTCATTTCAGGGTAGCATAACGTATTTTTTAATGTCGAGTCGATTTTACAAAATAAATGATTTTTTTCACTGGCTAAAAAGTTAAATGTATTTAAACGAATCATGAGACTGATTTTTATTTTTTATTTTTATGTTTTTGCACGTTATATCTTACTGTGTTGTGAGTATTTTGTATCTTTATATTCTCCCTCTTCGGTAAAGGTATTCGAATAAACTTTAGGCAAATTATCCTTTAGACGCATTTTAGCTCCAAAATTATTTTACGAACGACAAAACATTTTTTTTTTTCAAATAACATTTTGTAAAATAAAATTCTAACGAAACGAAGTTCGTTCGAATCGCTTTGCGATTTCCATTAGAAAAATAGTCATTTTAGCAAAAAAAAAAAAAAAAAAAAAAAGAAAAAAAAGAAAAAAAAAGGTTAAAAAAAGCAAAGCAAAAAAAAAGAAGAAGAAAAATTGCAGCCTTAATTTTGTAAATATAAATTTAAATTTTAAGAAAGAAAAATATAAAATATTAAATAACTTTTATTTTTAATTTTGGGGTGATAGTTTTTTTGAACGTGGTTAATGGTAGAGATATGTTAATTAGGTTCGGCTTGATTTCGGGGCCGAAAATGTAGATAGCTGCCAAAGGTTTAATTAATATTAACGTAATAATTAATCTTGCTCCTGTTTTTTAAATAATCGAAAGGGATAAAAATTCTTTTCGATTATTTGAAGGGCAAATTTATTTTTTTCTTTTTTGAGTAAATGTTTTTATTCATGTGATTTCAAATGTTATTGTTATTTCATTTTTTTTTTGTTTTGAATGATTCTAATTTTTTGTTTTACGATGCTACAAAAATATTAATTAAATGATTTAAAAAAATGGAAAAAAGTTATTATAAATAATAAATAGTTAAGGGATTTTTTATTTGGAATGACATTGGGACGGGAACTATTACCGGTGAACATTTAAATATTGGAAATGTTTCCGCTTTTCTTTTTCACCGCCATTCACCGCAATGCATTTCATTTTCGATTCCTCTAAATTTACTTTTTTTTGTTTTTTAACTAAATTGTTACTGCCGCCCGGAAAGAAAAGTAAAAAAAAAAAAAAATAAATCGCAAGACCGTTTTTTTTTCTTTTTTTTTTTTTAACTTTCCCCGGAGCGGAGGAAGTGGTTGCACACCGAAAATGTTAACTTTAAATAGAAAAAAGAAAAAAAATAAAGAAATTGTAAAAATAAATCGTTAGGTAGATAATTCTGTTTTCGGAGGCTGGAATAATATGCAATCTTGTGGCTTATATACCATGAATAATATTTTTTAACTTGAATTTTAATAGTAATTAATGATTAATAATAACAGTAATCATAATGATAACAATAGTAATATTATTTATTCGTTATTTAAAGGGACTTTTTAAACTCGCTACGTTTGAATGTCTTTTTGCTTCGCCATATCCATTTTTTTCTTTCATTTCAATTGTTCTTCATATTAGTTATAAATAAAAAATAAATATAAATATTTCGAGTCGTGTCGAGTTTAAAAGGCTTCCCGCCATAAAAATTTGTACATTTTTTATCTTTTTTTTTTTTTTTTTTGTTTTTTTTTTTTTTTTTTTTAAATTCGAAAATTACATTGACTGTACCGACGTGAAAAAAAGTTGTCTCTCTCGGCCGATGTTTTTATTAACATTAACAATAGATTACGGATAATCATGGTCGGAAAATGCTTTTGCAGTTTTTCCACGGTTTTAAAAAAGTGCAATAGGTAAAAAAAAAATTTAAAAAAAACTAAAGAGAGAAAGTACTCGTGGCGAGACCATGATTATTTAAATAATTTTAATTGCCATGGAGCTGTGATTGAATAGACTGATTATCGCCAGTTTCGTTCGAAGAAAAAAGCTCACAAACGAACGACTAGTGGTAAAATAAATAGAGATCCTAAATACTGAAACCGACTGATATTTTCTAGTCTCGAGCTCGAATTTTTACTTTTGGCCGACGACAAAGATTTTCCTTTTTCCTCCGTCTCGGAGAAAAAAGGAAAAAGGAAGAAAAAATGATGGAACGAGCTACCTCAAAAGGTGTATTATAAATTTTTGATAGCTCCTAGGGAATCTTATCTACCTCCTCGATGAAATCTCACGTGGAATAGCACTTTATTTTGTTTGATTATAGATTTTTATGTTATTTTTCTTTCTTGTAATATTTAGATTTAAACGCCGGTTGCGTAATTTAACGATTTAGCCTACACGTTTTAATTCACATTTATATATTTAATATGTAAAAATGCACGTTATTTCTTGATAGTTGAAATTTTGTAACGGTTAGCATAGGACTGATAGCGATTAAGTTACATTAATTTTGAGTGTCGGTAACGAATACGCAAAGTTTTCTTTTTTTTAGCCCAAAATTATTTTAAATTAATCCGAGAGCGTATTCGATATCGACGGTGTTGAAGCGATTAAATATTTTTATGTATTAGGTAATTGTAGCACAACAAGACTGAAAAAAACCGACTCATTATTTTTAAGTTATCGAAAAGGTTCGTTTCGCTCCTTTTTTTTCTTAATTTCTTTACCTTTTTCACGCTTTCCGGTACAACTTGAAACGCTTTAGCCGAGGGCATTAAATTAACCGGCTACCGGTTTCCGATCGAGATCGAGGATGCTTTTTTAAAAAAAAATTCCCTCCCGTCAACTTTTTCTCTTAATTGTTTTCCTCTTCTTTTCCCCCGTTAAAGATCCTCGATCGCGTTCGATTTATTTCATTCGCATATTGTTGAGTTATCCATTTTTAAAGTTATCAATTTTTTTCGGGGGATTTTTTTCCCCCAAAAAAATTTCTTCGTCTTAATTTAGATTATACTGTATGTTTTGCATTGATCGATCTTCAAGACTGATTTTGATTTTTGACTGTTAATTTAATTTTTATTTAAAAAGGTATTTTTTTATTTGTTCGAGTATATTAACGGGACGTGTTTTCACGAAAACAAACTGCAGAGCTCGCGATTTATAAATCGTGATTTATTCCTTGAATCATTCTTCAAGTTGCACATTTTGGTTTTGTGAATTGTGTATTTGATTCAATACGAAAAAAAGAAAATAAAAATAAAAAAAGAAGTTAAAAATTCTTTTGTTCGATTGCTTGCTTCTCATCGATAATTATTTACGCTAAAAATTTGTAAAAGGTTCCTAACGAGCACTGGAGTTTAAACTCGAACTTCACGCTATAAAGGCCTTATAACGAAATATAAAATATATGTTATTTAAAAACGATTAAAATCTTTTTTTAAACCTGGACCTATCCTTCCTATTATCGATATATAAAATGAATAAAAATTGACACGAAAGAAAGGTCGGGAAAAAAATACAAGAAGACTATACGTACGATCTGCTGATAATAACAGTCGGCAATCGCCCTTGCGAAATGTCATTATCCTTATTTTTTTTTTTTTAAGGAAAATTATTTTTTTAGAAAAATTTGCATTCTTCAAATGGTTGACGGATATGATTTTTAATAGTTCATGATGTTTAAAATTCGTTTTAAAACGAATTATTTGTTAGTTTTGACTTTTTTGCTCGGAAAAGTTGAAATATCAGCCTGACTGAACTAAATAACAGTCATTTTATAAGCTGAAATGTTTGGATTGTGCTTGGTAGGTCAACTTAATATTTTAAAATCCAAATTTACAAGGTGTCTGATTATCAGAAACGATAATCTCGACAAACAAGTGAAAAGGCTTACCTGAATTTTAATATTTCAAGATGCAGGTTTTTTCCTCTGATCACAAGAACACAAACGAGTTTTCTCGGCGACGACTAACACTTACGATTTCCCGTTTCGAGTTTCAGAATTAATAATCCGAAAAAACTTTTTTCTTGTCCTATTGAAAGTTTATACTTCGCAGACGGCTCGTCCATTACGCGACATATATTGAGTACCTGCCGATTTCATAGAAATGTTACCTTTAATTTCGGGCCAAATTTTTTTCCGAAAAGGCCAATTTTCGCAAAAAAATTTCGCTTCCGTCGGCGTCAAGGGATTTTAACAGAGATCGGCCGACGAAGTTTTTAATATCAATGTTAGCCGGTTCCGGTTGAACTTTTATATCCCGTTAAAGCGTTTACCGAACGCGAATTATTAGCAGACAAAGTAAAAAATAGATAAATCCTTTTCAAATTACGGCCGATCCCTTTTAAAGTCTCTACCAACTACCGTTCGATCCGACATTACAGAAAAAAAATTATCCGACAAATAAAGCTTACTAGTATTAATTTAAAATCCTTATATTAAACTTCTTGTTATTACTCTTGGCTGGAATCGACATTTTCTGTTTGAAGCTTCTTGAACGTTGCCACAGGTACAAACGTAACTAACGTGTACAGCTTATTTGGAGAATCTTCGTCGTCGTTTCTCCTTCTCGATAGCCTAACCCGTACCCTGAACGGTACGTTCCTGCAAATAAAATGACAAATAGCAGTTACCATCCAGTTAATTGGTCAATATAACGAGTGTCTCTTATTTTAATCTGCCTTCAACAAAGCTTCTAGAAATGAGAGATTGACCACATTGCCTCTTTTCAAATTATACAGTATTGACAGTATTGAAAAAAAAAAAAAAACAATCCATGATACACAATAAGTGAAAAAGGATAAGGGGTGGGCGCTGGCGTTGTGCCTATATTCTTAAAGAAATTACGAAAATAAGCTGTTTAGACCCTTTTCCAGAACTACCATATTTAATAAGCTCACATTTACACGGTTTCATTAAGGCTGAAAATGACTTCAGAGAATTCTATGAAAGGCTAGAGTTGAATCCAATAAATATGGAATATGGCTTAAGGTTTTAATGCTAATTCTCGTTTCCCAAAAAAAAGCAGCGTTTACAAGGAGGCAGCAATCAACGTCATAAAAATGTAAAGTAAGCTTTCAAGATTCACGAAAATAAATCCAGGACTCACCTAATTCCCTTAGACCAAATGTGTTTATTCAATCTAGTATCGACTCTTACGTCGGGCGTCCCCATATGGTCTATTGCAAATTTTCTAATTTCTTTGATCGCTCTCGGCGACCTTTTCTTATACCCGACACCTCGAAGTCTTTTATGTAAGTTAATAGTATATTCTCTGGTGACAACTTCGTTGATGGCAGATTTTCCCTTCTTCTCTCCTTTGGGTTTTCCCATGTCGAGAGCTAAAACAAAAAACGGCCGTTAATAATATCGAGATTCCCTATTTTAATGTATGCGGGAAAAGTTTCGACGACAAGCAACCGGTTTTACAGCAAGAATGTAAACGGTTTCAAGTAAATAATCCGATGTTTCTAGATAAAAAAATTAAAACTCACACGATTTGATGGATCCACGCACGCAAAAGGTTCAAAACAATACTATATAGACCATAGACCTTCGTCAAATTCGAGTTCTTACCGGTGTTAAATCGATGTCTATGGCCTTGACTCTGTGGTTCGGTCTATACAGCACTGAGCACTTTAAGGCGAGAAGGAGTATTCATCCGCAAATCTGTCGGCCGATTTTTTCACATAAAACATTTTTTTCACCACTTAATTTCTCCTTTTTTTTTAAACAAAAACAATTGGCTTACATTTTTTTGGAAAATTTTCAATTATTTTAGGCACTTTAAGATATACCGAATAAACTTAAGCAAGCACTGCTTTTCAGTAACCGAGGAAGTGACAAGGAGAGAATGGACGGCCAAACAAAAAATATGGTGAGTTAAGTCGAAGATGGGATTTGATTTTATATTAGTCGAGTCATGTGAAATAATGTGCCGAAATTTATTCGAATAAAGAAGAATGAGGATTTCGCAAATCTAGGAAATTGTTTGACGGGCGTCGGACGATCGAGATCGATCGCCGACGTTAATTTATCGTGAGTAATTAGTTGCAGAATGCAGACCCACCCAGTACCCAAATAAGACCGAATGTTTTTCCCGTCTCTTTGTTCGCTCGAGTTTCTTTAAATGTGCCTCAGCATCGTCCTCCGATTTAGGAGACGAAATCTCTGAACCTACGAAAACGATTTGTTTAGATTTTCCTGCACAAAATTAGATTCGTTCCACATTGAAATTATGACTTAAAATACAACGTCAACGAGTTGATTGATTTTAATTTACACATTACCGGACACTGATTCAAGTTAAAATTACATATCTTGAAAAAATCGTAACTGAAAATGTATAGTTTGATTTAAAATTCGTTGTTATTTGAAAGGACTCGCCCTTTTGCCGGTTTTAAATCTTAAGTATAGTTGCAGTCAATTATAAACATTTTGAAATTTCCCACCCACTGTGTGGCATTTAAGGCATAGTCATTAAAAAATAAAAATTAATGAAGCAGAGATTTTTTTAAAAGATTATCCTGACTGATTAGAAGTTAATATGACAAAAATATCAAATAAAGATCAAAAAATGCTTAAGAAAAGCAAAGAAAATAATAACAGTGATTAGAAATCTTACACTATATTTTTATTTTTCCTATAATATTTGAGAGTCTGTTTGGTCAAGATTTTTCAAGCTGGTGTTATTATGTTAACTTACTTTCAAGAAGTTGACATTTAATTTTGGAAGATCCGATCTTTCATATGCTGACAAAGCTTATACAGATAGTTTCCTTTACTTTTGTTAATCCAGAAAGTAAATATGTATGATTGAATTCATTTTTGTTCAGATTATTTTTAAAAACAAATTAAATATTTCAAAGTTTTTGTGATTTTTATACTTGAACTCTTTCTTTTTTTTATAATGAAAATAGAATTTTTTTCTTGTTAAAAACTGTTACGACTTTAAATATAATAAACAAATAATTGTAGAAGGAAAAAATCATGATTTTTTCTGTTTATATAAGTTATACAGTCAAGTTTATTTGGCTTTGTTTCTACAGTAGGATTGGCTCTAAGCCTCCTAAATTTTGCATGTTATTTTGCTTTTGTAGAAGAATTAGAGTAACCCTATACAATCTCGATGTCTAACTGTGCAATCAGGTTGATTCTGGATCCGTACGAGCCTGAGCCATTTTAAAAGGCTTGCCTCTAACACAAGCAAAGTAGTCTTGAAGAATGTATAATTTTTTAATATTTTTTTGAGGAAAAAGGTTCCAACATATTCGTACTTGTTAGACGTTTTTTTTAAGCGGTATGAGAAATGTTAAATTTGTGCGTTGCACGAAATAATACTTATCTTTTATTATTTGCGTTGGTTTAGGGTGGCAGTCAGGATCGAAGTTGCATACGGTAAAAGGGTGCGACGAGAAATGGACGAGTGGACCTTGAACGATTTGCTGGAATGCTCCGTGTGCTTGGAAAGATTGGACACGTCGAGCAAGGTCCTCCCTTGTCAGCACACGTTTTGTAAAAAGTGCTTGGAAGAAATTTTGACTACTCACAAAGAATTGAGATGTCCAGAATGCAGGATACTGGTAGAAGCGAAAATCGACGAACTCCCTCCCAACGTTTTGCTCATGAGGATTTTAGAAGGGATGAGAAACGCCGGGAATCCGGTTTCGAAAAAAAGGGGGCCGGTCGTCGTCAGGCAAGGAACTCAGGCAACCGTGCCTCCCTTAAATCAATCTCCTTGTTTGCAGCCTTCGCATGCCGCCACACCCGAAACCAACCGGCCTCTTTCGGTTCAAAAGCAGGTAATTTCCTTGTTCCGTTTTTCTCTTCGGAAAAAGCTATTTTTGAAACGAATCATGTTTTTCTTTTGCTTAGACAAACCAGTGCAATCAGGCTTTCGCTCGGGCTCTTTACGATTACATATCAAAAGAATCCGGAGATCTCAGTTTTAAAAAGGGAGACGTTATAGTGTTACAAAGGAAAATAGATAGTCAATGGTTTCAAGGCGAATGCGGAGGAAAGTCCGGAGTTTTTCCTTTATCTTACGTTCAGGTAAGTAAGGATTTAGCCGACCTTGACCTTTTCGAAAGGAAAACGAAGCCCTACGGTACATTTTCCAGGTGATGACGCCGTTGCCGAGCCAAATAGCGACTTGTAAAGCTCTCTACGATTTCCGAATGACCAACGACGAAGAGGAAGGTTGCTTGACTTTTCGAAAAGACGAAATAATCACGGTGATCAGGCGAGTCGACGAAAACTGGGCCGAAGGAAAATTAAACGAAAAAATCGGGATTTTTCCGTTGGCTTTCGTCGAATTAAATAACGTGGCGAGAGCTTTGATGAAATTATCGACCAAGTAAGTCCCGACGTTGCTGTACCCGACAAAAAGATTAAAACACTGACGACCGATTTTTTTTAATCCCGAAACAGTTGTCAGCCTGGTCCGTCTCGAGTGGCTCCTCCTACGCCGACCGCCGAAGAATCGATACCGTTGATTCCCACGGATCATTCGAGGACGGTGTCCACTTGCGTCAACGTTCACACCGGCTCCGCTCAAAACGGCACCTCTAATCTCGATCCCGTCTCCGTTCGACAAAACTCTTCTCAAAGAACGGCCGATGCTTCGCCTGGAATCGTTACTTCCGTAATTAGTTTTATATTTATATTTTTATTTTCTTTAAAAAAAAAAAAAAAAAAAAAAAAAATTGGTGACGTTAGAGCATGCAGAAAAGTTATTCGTGTGTCCGCAGGCGGGATCGGCAAGCGATTCGAATTCGACGATGTCTTCGTCGTCTTCGACCACTCCGAACAGTTCCGGAAACACGAGTTCTGGTTCGAGCACGGCTCCCAGTTCTCCGGCTTCGAAACAGCCTTCTCAGAACGCTAATCCTTTCTTGCCGTCTCCTCAGACTCCGAGACAAATGATTTTGCAAACTTCTCACATAACCAGCACCGGGCCTGGAGTTTTGCCGACGAGCCACATCACCGCTCAGCAATCTCCTCAGCCTCCGAGGTCGGGAGTTCCGATAGCTCACAGTCGTCGCTCCCCTCCGTCCGATCCTCAAACGGAAGAATCCGGTTCGGCGGTCTTTCAGCAACAACAAAGAGAAAAAAGGCACAGCTTCAGCGTTTTAACGCCCAGCCAACACAATTGTTCCAACAGGTCGGGAATTTTTTTTCCCCCCCGAGTTTTTCCTTTCCTCGGAAACAAATCGTATTCAAATCCGTTTTTATTTTCAGCAATCGGCATTCGGCGGAAATAATAAGCTCGGAAGGTGCCGGCGAAGTCCCGTGCGCGCAACTGATAAGGCACGGGAGTCAAAGGCACAGACGTTCGGGTAGCGATTTGGTCGCCGCTCCTGCTTTGCCCGCCTCGTAAGTAACCGTACCGGTCGGAAAACTAAACCGAGGTTCCTTTTTATTTTTTCCCCGTTTCAGATACGTGGCTCTTTATCCGTATAAGCCTCAAAAAGCCGACGAACTGGAATTGAAGAAAGGAGGTGTGTATCTCGTAACGGAACGGTGCCAAGACGGCTGGTTCAAAGGCACTTCCAGCAAAACTCAAAAGTGCGGAGTCTTTCCGGGAAATTACGTCACTTTGGCAAAGTGAGTCGATACCTCAAATCTCGGAAGTCCCTTTCGAGCCTTTGACTAACCGTTTTTTTTGTTGTTTACGGAAGACCGGTCGGCGGGATTCAAGGAAATCAGTCTCGAGCAATGTCTATTTCTCGAGAAACTTCGGTTCCGTCTCCCGAGCACAGAAATCCTCATTTGTCGAAAAATTTGAAATCTCATCCGCAGACTGCGAGGCACAATCAAGCGTTTCTCTCCCCTCCGGATTTACCGCCGAGAGCGCCCAGTCCGAATCGTCATTTACGTGCGCCCCACGCTGGGACCGGCTCCTGGCATTCTCCTCAGACGGAATCCGCTAACGCTCAGGTATTATTTTCCTCTCATTCTTTCCTTTTCTAATAAAAACAACTATTTTTTTTTTTTTTTGTAGAAAAGCGTTTCCGAAACGAGTTCCGTAAGTAACTCTCCGATCGGGAATTCGACCGTTGCCGAATCGAGGTCTATGTCGTTGTCGACGTCTGTGTCGCCTCCGCCGAACGTATCCGTCGTTTCCACGTCTTCTAAATCCGCCGAAAAGGTACGAAGCCCCGTCTCCTTTTTTTTCTTTTTTCGCGGTAGTGGATTAACAATATTTTTTTTTATTCAAACGCAGGTCACGAAAGAAAAGAAAGAAAAAAACAGTTTGATGAAGCGGTTGACGAGCATGAAGAGATCGAAATCTCCTCCGATATCCGCTTCCTATTCGATGGACAATCCGGTCTTCGACGACAGCCCTATCTCCGGACTTCAAGTTCACGCGCAATCTCATCCCGTTCATTCCAGGTATTTCCCTTTATTAATTAAAAAATCCCTTTTTTTACGATTGCATACGTGTGTTTTTAGCTTGTTCGTTTTTGCTTGTCTTTTCGCATTTTGTTTCGTTTTATCCCCTTGACGAAGAGAAAAGGACGAAAAGAGAAAAATGGAAAATAAATTGGGATATTGTTGAAGGTCTGGATCGTGTCCGAGTCAGTTGATTCAATTGATGCCGGACGGGAGCTCTCACCACCGTCTTTTATCTGCATCCGTATCGGCTAGGCTTAAGCACAAGGAACGTCCCTCTGTTAGCAATGCAAATTTCGCACATTTTCCAAGGTTTGTTGTTTTGTATCTCCCTCTGCGTCCTCCGCACGGCACTTCCCTCTTTACCCTCCTTAACCCTTTTCATTTTTCTAATTGAATGCTAGCTAACTCGCTAAACCTTTTTCTTTTTTTTTGTGTCTGTTTTCTTTTTTTTGTTTTTTGTGTAACCGAAAAGTATTAGCTGCATGATCGTTTCGTGGTAACTTTCACTCTATTTCGATAAATCTGAGTCGAAAGGTAAAAAATATATAATTACGGAAACTAATTTTTTAAACTGCGTTAAACCAAGGATTTAAATCCGATTCGATGACGGTTTCAGTCGCCCAAACGAAACCTGCGGAGTGGCCACCCTCGCCTCGAGCAGTTCGAGTCACAGGAAATCGAATTCTTTAGACGCGGGAGACTCGAGGAAACCTCGCCAGCTGGTTCCTCCGGTCAGAGAGAGGTAAATGAAATTTTAAACGGAATCGAACAAACAAACGAAAATAATAAAAAAAAAAAAAAAATAATCTGGTTTTATTTTTTTAGGTTTCGATGTATAGTACCTTATCCCCCCAACAGCGAATACGAACTGGAACTTAGAGTCGGTGACATTATCTACGTTCACAAAAAGCGCGAAGACGGATGGTACAAAGGAACTCAACAAAGAACCGGGCGGACCGGTTTGTTTCCCGCGAGTTTCGTCGAAACTTATTAATTTTGCCTTCAGCGACCTCCATCTTGTTTATTTATTTTCAACTCTCCAATCAAATCTTAAATTACATTTTATTATTATTATTATCATTATAATTATAATTACTATTACTAATAATATAGGTAAATAAAGAATATGCAATGTAATACAGACCTTTATTTCTATTTCATATCGAAAAAAAGAATTCCTCTCGTTAATTAATTCAATCCTTGTCATTTATTTATATAGAGATGTGTGGTTACACATCCCTTATTCTAGGAAAATTTGGCTCTCATTTAAGGGGTGAATCTGGGGTATGTATCCGCCTCCGAAATAATGCATAATAAAATTGGTGTCGGTTTCGTTGACGGAATACGGATGGAGGATTGTTTCTCAACTAAAATCTCACTCCTTTCCTTTTGCCGATTGATTTTTTTTCGTCGGGTTCAACTTTTGTAGTTTTCGATAATTGTTTTAGCTTTTCTAAAAGAAACGAGTTTGGCTTGTACAAAGACCTCTTAACCTTTTCTTCATTTCCTGGCTGATATACTCTCGTTATTTCCGAAATTTACTCAAATTATAAAGATGGATTTCTCGACGTATGGTGAGAGTCGGAAATTTAGAGGCCATAGATGTAACGAAAAAAATAAGGCGTACAAGATAATAAATATATATAATTTTTTTCTTACTTTGTGTTACACAAATGAAATAAGAGGAAAGAAAAAAAAACACTTTTTTTTATCGTTACGAACGACTGCCGAGGCTTCTGGTTTCATTTATTTTATTTCATTTTTCTTTTGATTAAATTAACGGCGGGGAGATAAAAAGGACGCCTTCCCCCTAAAAGGCGCCGCCCGACGCTCTCATCGCGCCTGCTCGATCCTCCTCCTTTCTCTTTTTGCAATGGCGAACTCCTTTCTCCGTATAAACCTTTCTTTCTTTTATATGAATTTTTACGTCGTCACCGACGATCGATATTTTTTTGAAAATATACGTAAAAAGGCGGAGCTTGAAGGAAGCGGAGGGGCTTTCGCAAAACCAATTTTTACTTCTTTGATGCGTTCTAGGAAAACTGATTACCAAACGAATCGCTTCTTTTTTTTCCATAGCTCTTCTTTCTGATAACAAGAAAAAAGTCAAGAATTTAAAAAAAAAAGAAATGAAGGAAAAAAAATTGGATCGCGTTTCCGAAGGAATCGAATCGGAACGGAGCCCGACCTTTTTTTTTCCCGAAACGGATCTTTGGCTTAAGTTAAACGTCAAGAAACTCGGGATCGGGATCGGGATCGAAACCGATATCTCGTCCCAGAGGGGAAGGGAGGATCCCGAAGACGATTCCTCCTCGTATCTGTCAAACGATCCTTCGCATTTTAACCGAGCTGACTTAACGGGAATCCGGTTTCTTTCTTTTTTCTTTTTTTTTTTCATTTTAAATTTCGTTTGTGATTGATTGACGCGTCGATAAGTGGCCGCGAATTCCGAGTCTGAAATATGTAACCGAAGGAAAAAATGGAAAATCAGGGATTGACGGATTACGCGGATTACGGTTTTCAAAGAAACGAGTGCTATTGGACTTGCAACGAAAGCGTTTCTTCGGGATCTCCCGGAAGGTCCCCGAGGAGAGATCCCGGGACTTCCTTTCCCGAATATTCCTTGCAATTCCCCGGGAATCAAACCTCCGAAAATCGTCCCTCTCATTATTTCCTTTCTTACGAAAACGAAAAAAGTTACTACGAAAGCAACGTCGGGCCGAATCCGATCGTTCGCGTAGTCAAAAGAAGAAACACGGCCAACAAAAAAGAAAGAAGGAGGACTCAAAGCATCAACAACGCTTTCGCCGATCTCCGAGATTGCATCCCCAACGTCCCTGCAGATACCAAGCTCTCCAAAATCAAAACTCTTCGACTCGCCACCAGCTATATCGGATATCTCATGGGTGAGTTTTTTTATAAACTTGTACTAAATCAACCCAAAAACTTTTGCGTCTTTTTGGCCGCGAAAAAATCCTTTTTGCACTAAAGAAGGAGAGTTCACAAAGTTTTTATTTTTGTCCGATGCCAAATCCGATGAGCTTTTCCAATTTAAAAGAGATCGTAGATTCTGGGAAAAAAAGATTTTCTTTTTTAAATTTCTATTAACTTTTAAGTTTCCAAAAAAGCGTTTCGATTTTAAATTATTGTAGCTAGACGGATTTGAACGGATCAAACCCATTCATTTTTGTTTTAGAAGAAAAAGAAAGACCGATATAAATATTTTCTTCTAAGTGAATAAATTGGGCGGTTTTTCTAATTTCGAAGCATTATTTTGCTGAAAGGGATTTCCGATAAAAGTTTTGACGAATCGGATTTCCCAAACGGGTAACATAATTATCAGAGAGAATGCGTGTAGAAATGCGTTCGTTTGAATAAAAAAAATGAAGCTTTCGTCGAGGATTGATTCGTCAATTTAAGGATATCTCCTGGAGTCTAATCGCGTTTTGTCGTAATTGATTTTTAGGAGTTTTGGCCAGCGACGATCCCGAAGCGATCAGAACCGAATTCAGAGCGGATCTCGTTAATCAGAACAGACGTTCGAAAAAAGAGGCGGAGGAAGGGGTAAGTTTAATCCTCGTTTATATAATCGAATAAAGAGCAAAGAGATAATATTTTTATTATCTTCGCATCCAGATAATGAAATTTGGGACCCCTTTTTCCCCTTCCGCTCCTCGTTTGCTCGTTATCTATCCGCACATCTCCGAGAGTTAATTTATTACGAATATGTGTTTTCAGAACTCGATCGGAGAAGAATCCCATCAGAGAAAAGGGAAAGGCCGAACCGGTTGGCCCCAGCACGTTTGGGCTTTGGAACTCAAACAGGAACAAGGACTTCCGACGGCCTACGATTAATAAATTTATCCTTCTATTGTAAATTCTTTTCGTCTTAATGTAAATACAGTATATTACTCCTGCCAAATTTCTATCATCGTCTTTTCTTCTATTTTTCTCGAGAAATTTGCCGAACCGGTGGAAAGGGAAAGATATATATACGAGAAGGAGGAATGACGAAAAGCACGTGGTGCGGTTTTACCCCCGCAATAAAATAATTACTCTGGAAGGGTGTCGCATCGCCCCAATTAACGTAATTACCCGGCACCGTTTAGATTTATGCCCCAGGGGTCTCTTTCGATTCTTGTGCCACTTTTTCTTTTCTTTTTTAATGTCAATTAACTAGAAAATTATTATCCGAATCACCCGACCCCTAATTATTTTTTCCCGTCGGACAAGTATTTAGCAATATAACCGTTTAGCTTTTCCTTTACCGAACCGAACCGCAATCAACGTGCAAGGCCCGTATTTTTGATTATGATTAATTTAAATTAATATTGATTTTCAAACGAAAAATAAATAGATTCGCTGTTATTTGTAATTTTATATTTTTCTTCAGCGCGGGCTATGGCCGCAAGCTTTTTCATATCATGCATTTAGATCCGTCTCAAAAAGTTGCGAAAAGTCTATTTTCAAGGAGGGGATTTCACCTGGGAAAATTTTTTTTAAACTCTGGAAACTTAAAAAATACGACTTGGCGAATAAAGAAAAACCGAGACGGATTCGTCGCATATGTTCGCGATTACTTTAAAAAAGTGCTCCGAACATATCATTATTATTCTTTAAAAGTGTATAGGACTTTTAACCTAAAGGACTGCCGATAGTTTTTCGTGACCGTTATTTTAATAAACGAGTCTCTCTTTCGTGTCGGCAAAAAAGAAAAATGCAGATTTCGGACCGGGAGCTGTTCTCGCTTCGCCGCCCGGAAAAAAAAAAATCCTGTTGAAACAGATAAACTATTAAAGGATTACCCTTTAGCGGATGTTTTGAATATGATCTTTCATTTAGACATATATTTCGGGATTTTAATGAGTAAAAACACGTGGGTAAAGATAATTAATAAAATAATGTTTATTTTTCTCCCTCCTTTTTTCCGCCGGTTCGAAGATAGTTGAAAGTTTTTTCCTGTCTCCCGAAAAATTTAAATAAAAGGTCAAATAATCGATATACCGTATATACTGTATATCCTGGTTCAAAGGAATAAGAGGGAGGAGAACTCGGGAAAAAGAAGAAGCGTGAGAAAAGCGGACCAGAAACCCCGATTTATTACTTCAATTAAAAAGTTAAAAGGAAGATTATCAGCGTTTCCTAATGGAACCGATTTAAAAAAAAAAAAAAAAAAAAAAAAAACACTTATGAGCCATGTTTTTTTTCTGATGTAATTTTAAGTGTTATTCCCGGGGAACTCGCAAGAAACTCGAGACGTTTTATTAAATCCCTTTTCTTTTTATTTTTCGTGTTATCTTTTAATGTACGGTGAAAAAAATCGGAATACGCGTGATTAACGTCTCGGAATATAATAATATTTATCCGAACGCCGAAGGAATGCTAATAAATTGGAAGATTCGAAAAACCAGATGCCAGAGCCTGGCACACGACTCAAAGGGAAATTCCCTTAAACAACCAAACACAAACACCGATAAAACTCGTAACGCCTCCCTTTCCTCCCTTCTTCCTTTCTTCCGCCCTCCTCCTTTTTCCTTTTTTTATTTCTTTCTTTTTCGGTTTTTATTATTATTTTAACGTTATTTGTATTTACAAAAGGATTATGGAGGCTATAAGCGATCCCGTTCGAGGAAACGATGGACGTATCTGCCCAATCTAGGCGTAAAATTGCTGGCGCTCAAAAAATTTCCGGTCCCGTGGCTTCCGGATCTTGAAGAGGATTTCCCTCGGCCGGAATCCACAGAATTTTCTCCGTATTCCTCGTCCGAATCTCTTCCCAGTCTCGGAGTGAAACTTAAAGTTCTTCTTTTTCCGTTTCCGCCTGAAAAAAATTTTTCGTTCCTAACCGTGATTAAATTTTTAAAAACAAACCCGAAATCGTCTTTTAAAAGAATTTTATACCTTTGAGAGCTACGAAAGCCCAAGGTGCATCCTGTAAAAATCCAACGAGGGTTTTGTCGGTTTTTTCTCGTTCCGCCGATTCTTCTTCCTCTTCTTCTCCGTCCGATCTTTTTTTTCTTCCCAAACGAGGTCCGAACCACATAGCTCCGTCGAGCGGATCTTTTTCGGATTCCGAAAGGAAATCTCTTCGGATTTCGCGCTTCGACGAACCGAGCGATTCGGAATCGCAGACGACGATCGCCGACGCGAAAAGTACGAGAAAGGCTCGTCCTCCGAAAGGTGTGAAACTCATTGCTTTCGAACTCCGCCGAATGAGGATTTCTTTCCGTTCGCTCTTTCTTTTATCGACGAAAACAAGCCTCGCTTCCTTTTTCTCCCCTTCTGATCCGAAAGCGTATATGTGTAAACTTTCGAAAAGCCCGTCCGAGGGTTTATCAAGAGAAAAAAACGACGTTATTCGACAGTCAAATGTATTGATTTTTTCGATCCCGGTTCGCTTGCATCGAGATAACGCCGTTTTTCGAACGGACTTGCCGATTTTAGAGGAAAGAAGGGTTTTCGTCGATACGGGAGCTCGAATCCGGAATCGGCAGATAGTTCTCTTTTTCTTTAGCTCGTAAAAAAGAAATAAAGCGAAAACAAATGAAGGAAACGTGTCGAGAGATCCATTTATCTTAATTCGGCATGTTTTCTTCGATCCTACGTCACGTTCGAAAAAATAAACGCTTCCATCAAATCAAATTGTGTTTCGTCGCAAATCTCTTAAAAAAAATTCAAGTATCGGGGAGTGCGTGCAAATATCGAATCTTAAGAAATAAACAAACACGAAATCGACATTAATGATGGACCCTAAAAAGTATGGGAACTTTCCGTGGCGCCGTCCTCGAACCCGAATCTTTCCATTATCCCCTGTCATAATAAATCGGATTTTAAATAATAGCGCGACATCGAATGGGACGAACTCGCTCGGTTGACCACCCTCCGTAACTTTGTCGCTTACGTAAAGAAACCCCCAAGTTAAAAACCCCGAAAATAAAAATTTCGTGGTTAATAACCACGAAAAATTTCGGAGTTTCTAAATCGGGGATTGAATTATTTTTCTATTTAATTTTTAATTAATTTTAAAAATAATTTTTTTCGTGATTACTAAACCCGAAATTTTCGTGATTTCTAAATCCGAGGTTTATAAACTATTTAATTTAATAATATAATTAATTATTTATTGAAGCGAAACTTCTTTCAAATTGTATCTAAAAAATATAGGTAAAATTTACGGAACACGCAAAAATTGTATGTCAAAAAAGTAAAAAAAGTTCATGGGATTTTACATGGATTTTCAAAATTCATCTTGAAGTTTCGCTTCACTTCTGATGCGAGTTCACAATCATTTTTTTTCCTAAAGGATATCGGTTAAATTCCCCGCAAAATAAATTAAAAATAAAAATAAATAATTAATCATATTATTAAATTAAATAATTTCAAACCCTGGATTTAGAAACCACGAAAATCTCGGGTTTATTATACACGAAAAAAAATTATTTTTAAAATTAATTAAAAATTAAATAAATAATTAATTTAATCCTCGATTTAGAAACCCCGAAATTTTTCGTAATTATTGACCACGAAATATTTTTACGGGGTTTCTCAACGATCCCACTTCGTCAAACGACCCAAATAATCACAAAAGAATACAAACCTTTAAGTATTTTTTAGCTCCAAGACGAGAATATGTAACCGAGTAGTTGTTATTTACCCTGGACCATGCCTGAGAATTGGTTAAGGTTAAGCACCATTGCCTTTAAAATCGACTTAAACACTGGGTCGATGCTGTTGGTACGTTCGACTAAAAAAGCCGCTACGCGATAATGATAAAAGGAAGTAGGTGAAACATATTTTAATTAATTCGTCCATTTCATTTTTTATTATAAGGTATATAATAAAAGAAAAATTGACAGCAATTATAATCGTTCGGTCGTGTAAAAACCGAGACCACGATTGATTTCAAAGTGATTTTTATGCCATATTAAAAATTTTTTTGAGTAAAATTATAACAAGTGATAATAAAACGTCCCGTGAACAAAAAAATTAAGAAATCACTGGTCACATAAATTAACACAAACAGTTTATTATAAATCAATAGGTCAAACATTTTTTTTTATCTTCATTAAACTTATACAACTTAAAATAAAATATAAGTAAACTGAAAATTTCCTTTCTTACTAGAAAATAGTCTGTTGTTTTCGTCTTTTCCCCATAACAAGGACGATCGTCTTTTAAATCGTTATAAAACGACCAAAAAAAAAAAACGTACAGGCTTCGCCGAGCGTTCGGCAATTTGAAATCACGCGAATCGGAAACCTTTCTAAAACGAAATTAAAAGTTAACAAAAAAAAACCCCCCCCCCAAAAAAAAGTTTCCAACAAGAAGACAGAATATATGAGCAAAAATTGTACGGCATCGAAATTTCGGAAGGAAAAAAAAAGTAGAGTAATTATAATTACAATAATAATGATAACTAAATCCGAATGCGTGCGAACCGTTAAATTATTCAAGTTTTAACAATTATGTACAAAAATAAAGCGATTTATTCTGACTTATTTCTAGAGGATTTCTACGATAAAATGGTATATTTACATCAATGTACGGTAATTGCCTTTTTCAAATAAATTTTGACTTTAAAAAAAATTTACCAGTCTTGCATTGTAAAAATTACTTCCTAAGAGGAGGCTATTTACGGGAATTTGGCATCCTTTTTGGCTACTCTAATTCAGTCGTTCCGTATTGACAAGACTCGCTTTTCTTTCGTCTTTTCACTTATGCAGTTTGAAATTTCTTTATATCAAACATTTTAACCTAGAGAAAGAGAAATTAACTTAAAAACAAAAGTCTTAACAAATAACAAACTACACGATATATATATTAAAAGTCTGTTTCAGTTTCGGTTTCGCGCTACAAAAGCAAAAAGCGTCCAGCGGCGGCTGTAGCGCGATTCAAGATCGGCCCGAAAAAATAAATCGTTTGCGAGCTACGAATTATTTGACGAGTACCTCGAATCAAAGCATGAGAAAATTTAATTATGGAAATCTATTTACCGATCGAACACCGTAAAATCGTTTAGTTTTGATCGCTTGAAAAACAGCAAAATGATTTGGATTTGCTGTCCGTTTTCGCATTTGTCAAAGGCACTGGATTCCGTTAAATATCCTTCGACCTAGAGAAATAGTAAAATTTTAAAAAAAAGGGACGTTTCTTATTTTTAAAATTTAGATTTGAATATCAAAAAGAAAATATTAAATTCTGCTCCGGGAAATGCATATTAAAGCATGGCACCGAGTTATTTTTAATATTAATTAGAAAAATGGAAAAGCGACGACCAAGCGAACAAAAAAATCTTGGGACCGAGAGCTCCAGAAACTCTTTTCCACATGACGAAAAGGGAGATCGCCGGCCGGAGTGACGTGCGTCGTATATTTCGAACCCCGGATAGAGGTTTCTAGCACGTTCGGCGACGGGCGAGGCGGTCGAACTCCCCTTAAATCTTTGTTTAAAAGTCCGAGTAAAAACTAGAAAACCGTGTCCGACGTAGCGCTGGAAATTTCATCGTTTTTAATCGCTCCCGCTTACCCCCTATTTATCGCGAGGGGGAAGACTAATTTAAAAAAGATTTTTTCGATAGTCTTTTAAATTTCGCCGAAAGAGGAAAAGCGAGAGGTAACGAAAAAAGATTTAATCTTGAGGAACTATTTTCTGTTCGGTAGTAAATCCGGCTTCTTCGAGCTCTTTCTCCTTCTCTTTCCTATCTTCGTTTAATTTGAAAACTACTCTGGCTTTATTTTTATCGGGCCTCATTTTTCTTTCGGCTGTTTCGCTTTCAAATTTTAAATCCTTGTCGGATTTGCTTTTCTCGATCTTGCCGTCGGATTCGGAAAAGGCGCGGGACGAACCCAACGAATCGGCGCGTCTCCGTCCGTTGGAATCCCAAGATTTGGAGCAACTGAAAGATTCACTTCTTTTCTTTCCCCCGGTTTCGTAACTTTGCAAACCAGCTCCTCCCGAATATCTTCGTATTCTCTTCTGGATGGCCGGAGGCCAAGGCTGAGGCCTTCCGTCTCCGGAATAACTTTCCGAAGCGGATCTGTTTCGGCGTTTCCCTCTGGAATTCGGCTGAAAAAACAAGAAAAGTAAAAAAAAACTCGTAATCGAAAAAATTTTAACGAGCAAAGCAAACCGCTTACCGGTTCCACTCTGAAGTCGTTGACCGAAGCGAACTTGGACAAGTGTTGCCTTAACCTCGGATCGACTTGCAACTTGGAACTGTGCTTGTAATATTTAAGGAAAGCCCAAAATTTTTCCATCCCGTACAATTGACCTTGAAATTTAAACGTCGATTAGTACGAGAGAAACGAACGGGACTCTTTAAGAGATTCTTTATCGACGCGATGCCGCATCAGAACGATTTTTTCAACAAATATTATTATGACGGGAAAAGAAGACAATATTAATCGTGATATCATCATCGGCGGATTTTGCTGCATTTGATCTTGTCGTAGAATTTTTTTTTTAAGGGAAACAAACTTACCTGTAGCATAATCTTTTAGCGTTTCTGCTTGAAAGTCTTGGTAAACTTCCGGTCGAAATTTTTTTTCCAAACCGTAACTAAAAAATCTAAAAAAAAAAAAAAAAAAAAAAGTTACAGTTAACGCGACGAAAAAGGAAGGGTTCGAAAAAGAAAAAGACGGACCTGAAAAGACATTCTAATCCGTAACGGAATCCGGCCGAGGCGTCTTCCAACGCGAGCGTTTTGAATTCCGTGTACATTTTCTTGTTGAAATTTTCTCTCAAGAAAAAACTCCAAAATCTGAAAAGCGTATTCATTTCCTGAGATTGGCCGATGCCGAGACGCTTACGTTCTTTCAGACATCGAGAGTGATATTTGTGATAGACTTGTTGAGTAAAGTTGTTTTCTTTGAGCAGCGAATGAGAAGGATGTTGAAAATTGGTCAAAGAACCCGCGCTGCTCGATAACGTTCCCTCGTTAGGAGAAGTTCCCGCGCTGCTTCTGCCGGAATGAAATTAAACGACAACATTTAAGCAACGAAAAATATTTCCGATAGAAAACGTTCGAGTGTCCGGAACGGTCGTGGAGCTTTTTAATCGAAACTAGGAGGAAAAAAAAAAAACAACGACCGAAACCGATTTTATTTTGCACGAATATCTACACCTTTTGAACCACGGAAGAATTAAAAAGGCTCTAGCTCGTGCACCGAGAAGGATAAAAAGCAAAAGGGAAAAAAGAAATGTTTACCCTATCGAGCAGGTCCTGGGCCTGTGAACCCTGACGTCCATTACCCAGCCGACGTGATGCTCCACGGGCGGATTGTTGCTGTGCTTCGTCTTCCTTTTCCTGGGGGCGTTCTCGTCGAGAGGGATTTCGTCTTTGACGACTGCGAAAAATCTCGGAACGTGTCGGCGGCTAGCTTTTTTCTTCGGTCGGACTAAAACCGGTAAAAATAAAAATGTGAGCGAAGCGTTCTCTCGAGGACAAAAGAAAAGGGATTCCTGTTGCGAGGCCTACTATCGAACCCCACGTATGAGCTACGGTGGTGTCAGCGAATCCTCTCGTTATTTTAGCATTCGTCCCCGTCGAATCGAATCGATACGTCGTTTCGATACTTTTAAAAGGCGACGGAATGCGGTCGAGCTTTCAGAAAACGTTAAATCTCTTTTATCTTACCTTCTTCCGATTGTGGAGAGTCGTATCCGGGAACGAGAGAAGGCGGCGGCGGCGGCGGAGGAGGAGGAGGAACATTATGGTGTTTTTTGCTCGCTTGGGGATTCATTTTATCGAACAAATCTTGCGTGATGACTTGAACCGTTTTGTAGCTTCCGGCAAAACTAGGCTGCAACAGGGAAAAAGAAAAGAAAAGGGATTTATTTGGCCGTCTACGAGAAAAAAAAGAATTTATAAGCCTGCGTGGAGCTTACTTTTTGTTCGTACTGGGTCCACAAATCTTCCTCGTAATAATAGAGACCGTCGTTGATGGCTTGCTCTAACTCTTGGCTCATTTTGACTCTGGTCGTCCAATCCCCGGTCCTGTCGTATCCCTCGTGTTTGGCGTGCCTCGTCGAAGGCTGGCAGCTCTGCGTGACTATCAAGAGTTTGTCGATTTGATCGTCGGTCATCTCGTAATCGTCGTCGTCCTCCGACCAATCCGTGAAGGTGTTGTGTCGACCGGTAAGAACCTGCAAATCTTCGTCGAATTGGAAATCCAACTCTTCCTTTTCGTTATCCACGAAAGAGTTCCGTTTTCCGAGTTTCGAATCTTCTTCGCTTTTTTCTCGAGGAGGAGGTTTCATTTTTTTCTTTACCTAAATCAAATTTTCGGGATAAAATTAAAAGAGAAAGACCGAGCAAGTCGGATCCGAACGGGTTTTACCTCTCGCCAAAGCTCCTCTTCCTTTTCTTTCCCGATATCTTTTTTATCTGGGTCTTCGTTCTCCTTATCGTCCGGTTTTCCTTCTCCAAAGTTTTCGTTCGAACGAAAAACCGTGTCTTCCTCTTCTTCAGGCATTTCGTTTTCCCGTTCGTTTCCCAACTTTTCCTCCTTCTTTTGGTTTCCCTCGTTACGGTCGCCGTTAACGATTTCGAAGTCTTCGGCTGAAAGGAGACGCCGCGTTAGACGCTTTCTTAACGAGATATTAGGAATAATTCATTTCGGAAAGTAAATGTTTCGAAGGATCGCATCGGAAACGCCACACAAGCGAATCCGGGAATAACCAACGATAAAAATTTTTTTATAGCACGAAAAGGATGGATACCTCAGTCGAATTCGACCGAGGCTCTTGAATCCGGTTCGTGCGGCCGTAAAACGGAAGGGGGAAAAAAAAACCTTCGAAATACCTTGTCCGTTTTCGGTCATTTCTTCGGCTTCGGAGATGTCTTCCTCGATGCTGCCGGAAAGGCTGACGGGGACGAACTCGGGAACGTTCGGATTCAAATTTTCGTATTGACTTTTGCCGGAACTGCTCTGTTGGAAAAGAGGAGAATCCGAAACGAAAGACGGAAGGGGAGCGAAACTGTGAATCAACGGCGGAGGCGGTATTATCGGAGGAGGCATCGCCGGAGCGCTTCCCGGTCTGTGAGAAACTTTGTCGGGTATCGGCCACTTGGTGGGTTCGGTTTTCGTTCGCACCTGAAAAGAACGGATTCCGAAATTAAATTTTCCGGCAAGCTCTTTTTCTCTTTTTTCCCTTGTTTAACAAAAAATACCTTAAACAAATGATTCATTTCTAATTTGTCGGAACTTCTGATGGCGTCGACGACCACCGTGTGATCGGAAGTGAGAGCCTGAAGGCGTGGAAAGGAAGCGATGAGCGAAACCGGTATGTAACCTTCCGGATCCATTTTTCTTCGGAAAAAGAAATCTCTCTCTAAATTTTCATTGCTGAAATAATATTCTCTGCAACGAAAGGAACCAGAGATTAAAACGCGGTTAAATATTTTCCTTCCTTTTCCGCTCCTAAATTCTTATTACATTTGTTTTTTGACGTAATCGAGCAAAGTCGGCTCGTTGACTCTCATGACTTGATAAGGCGTTTCGGAGAAAACCGGCTGCGGATCCACTTGAACGTAAGGTATCACGTAAGGGGTCCCGGAACGTGCTCCACTCAGTTTCGACGGCTAAAACAAAAAAAACAAACAAAAAAAAAAAATATTGTCAAAATTCGGGTTTGATTTACCGTTAATCGATATTTAATGAAGTCTTACGGGATATTCCGCGGGATAATCGGAATATTCGGCCGATTGTTGCTTGTATCCGCCTCGTCCGGGTCGCGATCGCCCTCTTCCGCGGCTGCTGTAGCGAGGAGGCCCTTTTCTTTGATGATCTTTCTCTTTCGAATCCCTGTTGTCCCGGTTTTTTTCTAACCTTTCGATATCACAAATTTCGTTCCAATCTTCCTTTTCGTTCTCGTTATTTCTTCCGTCCTGTTTATTTTCCTTCCTTCCTTTGGCCAAGTCCAATTCCAAAGGTAACCATTTGTGTTTCGATCCTGACAAAATTTCGACACGAATTTAGACGGACACCATCTTTGATTGGGGGGGGAAAAAAAAATCTAAATAATTAATCTCACCTTTTTTAGTACGGCCGTCGTGGTTGTTGAGCTGAGACGATTGGCTTTCGTCGCTGTCGTCTTGATTTCCGTTTTGTTTGGAATCTCCGTTGGTCAAGATCGTCCACGGTTTTTTTTCCGATGCGTGAACCGTCTGGCCCAACGTGGGCCAATCGTCCATGTCGGTAAAATCGCTAGCCTGAAATGTCGGACTCTGTTTAGTATCATTTATATTTAGGGATCTCTCATCTCCGTCTAAAATTTTTTAAGCCGGATAAAACGGAGTCTCTCGCAACTTACTTTTCTGTTTATTTTTCGGCGATCTTTATCGGCTTTGACTATCGTCGGAAAAGCTGTCACCGTTCCTCCGTGATCTGGAATCAAAGTTTACGATTAAAGGTTTCGTTCGTTTCTAAGCTTTTTTAAAAAAAGGGGGAAAAGTGACAAAGAAACTTTGCTTGAAAGCTAACGTTTGGCCGGACTCGAAAAGGAAAAACCAAAGGAAACGTTTCTCGTAATAAGAAATGGAAGGAAAGAATATTACGGGAGTCCGAGGAATGTGGATAGCATAAATCCCGAGTCCGGCAAAGGGCTTGAACCTGCCTCGATGCAAAACACCGGCTATTTATTATTATAATAAAATCCGCGTCCGACCCGACAAAATCGACAAAAATCAACTTTTCGCATTCAAGGCCGCACTTCAAATAGATGACTGTCGAATCTGCACAGATACTGCAAATAAAAGCAAACCTGCTTGCACTTGAACAAACACTTTTTCTCTTCTTCTTTATTGAAATTAATTTTTCGTAGTTCGATAAGCTGGTATGAGGTTTAGTTGAATTTAAATCGAGAAAGCCGCTTTAGTAATCGGCTGTGTTTAAAAGCAAAAACCGATTCGAGGTTCTACTTCTAAGGGAAGGATTTCAACATTTAACAGTTTTAACTTGTTATTAAATTAGAAATGAAAACCCGAATTGTCTAGACGAATTCGTTTCCGTAACAGCGCGAACGAAAATCCAAAACAAGAAAATTCACATCTTCAACAAATTTGATTGTCAAGCAACATCTATCTACATTTTAACAAAAAAGGGTTCCACATGATGCGGCAAAAGCATAAACTTTCTAAACTAAACTAAATATCCAAAATTTATATTTTAAAAAAAACCAATTTTTCAATTAAAATTTGAACGGAATAATATTTGAAGCTAATTTAGAGGCGGTAGGCAGACTTACCAGAAGTACTTTGCTGCTGCGGTTGCAGAATTCTCTTATCGCTATTTTTTTCAGAAGCAGGAATGGATGCTGATAAAGGGTTACTCGGAATGGAATTAGATGCATTTCTTTTAACAGTCCAAGGATTGACTTTAGGCAACGGGGCTTCCACATACTTTACTTTATCGTTAGTTAAAGGCTGACTTTCGTCACCGTCACCGTTACCGTTATCGGATTGTTTTGATTTGGTACTGAGTTTATGTTTTTCGCAACGGTCCGAATCGATCCCTTCGGGATCGCAGGGTGGTTGATTACCTTGTTTTTTATCGCGATCGCGATCGTTATGTTTATTGCGCGAATGCCTGGAATTAATTTGAGGAAAATCGTCTCTTTTGGGAGATTTGCCGAGGGGATGAGCCGGTCGAGCGCTGCCGTGTCCCGACCCGCCGCACTGTTGTCCTTTCACTGATTTCTCTAAAATGTCCTTCGTCTGAATCGTCGACTGTATGTTTTCTTTGTTGCAATCCATACTGTTTTTGAGGTTAAGAACTGCACCTGCGTACGAAATGCCAACGGTCTCCTTGTTCGAGCTTCCGTCGTTCGGCTGATTAGCTTGAGTCGCCATTTTGTAACACGAGGCACGGTCGAATCCCTTTTGGGGCCAAATCGACTCACGGATCACCGAGACGTCAAATCGATCTTTTCATTTAGATGGGTAGACACGGATTTATCTTGTAAAATCCCTTCCGCAATTCATAATATCCTGCTTTCGATGATAAAAATCGGACAATATGTTAGCGACCGTATCCGCCATTTTGAAAAATCGTCCGTGTTGCGAGGCATGGACGAACGACAGTCTCCGAACGATGCATTTTAAACTCCTTCCCGGCGACTCGATTATTCCCTCCGTCTCCGTCCCACTATCCCGATTCACCTCGTCCCTAACCGATATCGGTTCCCGATAGAACCGAAACCACAAACTTTTTACGTATCACACCGAGGGATCCGGTGTGCAAGGTCAAAAACAATTTGAAAACGTGCACATCAAAATACTGTATGCTATACCAGATATTCCCTTGTCTTTCAAAAAAAAGTTTTACCGAAATATTTACAAATTACTCTAGCTAAGAAAAAAAAAAAAGAATCTAAACAGTCATCGAATTAATCAATTTGATCAGTCTTTAAATGTTACTTTTCCAAAACAACAACCATTACTACTACTATACAGTACACATGGCTAACAAAACCGGAAATGAATCTATTTAAAAATGTCGACTTCCCTTTTTACTATATGACTACCGTAGTACGTACAAAGTGTCCACGTTTGAATATCGGCGGGAATCAGGTAAAGTTTCTACCGACCTTACCCGAACAGCCCTTTTTAGTTTTTATTTATTTATCAATTATTACTTTTATTGGAAATGAAAATTTTTTTAGTTTGAAAGGATTTCTCATAGGACACGCTGATAATATGAGCATTTAAATTTAACATTTTCTCACACACGCCAAAGGAATATTAGAATACAATTTTATAATGGTGTAAATTTGACTTGTGGCGAAAGCTTCGAATAAAAAATTCGAGCAATAAATCCATTGCTACCTACATCCTCCGACTAAGCGTCAGTCTAAATAAAACGAAAACACTGAAAACACTGACGGTGAAGGGAAAATAAAAAAGCTGAATCTAATAAACGGAAATCAAGAGGAAAGAAAAAATCAAAAATTAAATATTACTCCTTCTAAATGATTTAATTACTTTACATATGAACTAGTATAAAATATGGAATATTTATAACAATTGTGTATAATGAGACCTGATTTTTATATTCTAATTAGTCCGTCTTACAACGACTAAAATTTGTCCACAACATTTAACCGTCAATATTTAAAATGCGAATCTCAACTTCTAGTATTTTTATTATTAAAAAATATCAACAGAAAATAAAAAAAAATTTTTACGTGACGAGAAAAAACATTTACTTTCAAAATTTGATCTCGGATTGTTTCATCGTTTCGTCTCCGCTCTGCTAAAAAAAATCCGACGTCTTTTCGATTTAAAATGAAAATAATTCATTTTTTTGTTTCTGATTTTTTAATAACCGTTGGCGAGGAAATTGCGTCCTTTTTTTTCTCCTTAAAAAAAAAAAAACATTACGATACATCGATACGACGAGAAACTACAACAATTTATATGTAAATTGTTTTTCGCGAATTAGGAAAAACATGTGCGATGAGCAAAAAATTCATCTCAAGCTTTTGACCAGCAAAAAACGATTAATTAACAAAGTCATCGGTTTAACGAATCGTAAAAAATTTGATTTTAACAAAAAAAAAAATGGGTATTTTTTAACGGGGAGTTTGGGTCGTCCTACGTTTTATAAACGGTTTTTTTCAGTTTCCTGTTCTTGGATTCGGTTTCTTGAATGGCTTTGCAGATTTCGATCCAAAGGTTTCCGTCTTCGATCCTCAACACGCATTCTTCTTCCTTGAATCTCTCCCGACTGACGGAACGCTTTTTCAGGGAGGCTTCGGGCTCGTCGAAAGAGGACTCGATCAGACGCGTAGATTTATTGCCGGGCAAACCTTTTCTTTCCGGTAAGCGCTGTCTGTTTTTACAAGAATGCAAAGGGTGATAATTGGCGGGGTCCGTCTTCGGCTTGACGTTCCTCTGCGGCGTCGAAACGATTTCGATTTCGGAACGCTGAACGATCGTTTCTTTGTAATCCGTTTTGTTCTTGGATCGAGAAATTTCTTCTTCGGATTTCTCTTTAGAAACGGATTTTAATATTTTTAAACAATCTTTTTCGCATTTCATGGCGCTGCTTAAATGTCGAGAAATCTCCGAAGAAGGATTTTCCTCGTGTTGTTTTTGAAATCTCGACCTGTGATTTCTGGGCAACGATTTGGTAAAAAATCCCTGTTCCGGATCCTTTTCCTCGAGTTCTCTCCGACTTTTCCGAGTTAAAACTTCTAAAAGATATAAATAAAGATCGGGATCGATTTCTGAAGGCGGCAAAGATCCTTTTTTATCCGGCTCCCGATTCCAGGACTTGGCCCGTTCCCGTTTGACGGGACGCGATTCCGTTTCGCAGAGAGACGTTTTCCTAACGTCGGAAGATTTATCACGAGAAGGTCTGTCGACGGTCGAAAACCTCCCAAATTTTTGCAAATGTTCGCGACGATCGATCGTTTTCTGATCGGAAATCCGGCGGCTGCGAGACTCCGATTTCGGGTTTTCGTTTTTCGAGTGACAAGACGTAAATTTTTTTAAGTTTCGATTTTTCAAAGGCGTCGCGTTTTCGGATTCCGAAGCGAATTTCTCGTTAGAGTTTTTACAACGATACCTGCAAGACGAATCGTAGCTCGAAGTGGAACTCACCGAGGACTTTCGGGTTTTCCATTTAAAATTTTTTAATTTTTTCGCTTGCGAAACGGAATTACCGTTTTCCTTTGGATCGACGAAGCTTTTCGATTTTTTTATTCGGGAAACCATCTCTTCGTCGGGTTCGGATTCGGCGTCGGAAAAATCGGATTCCGCTCCCTTGGAAACGGATCCTCTGCCTTCGGGTTCGTTAACGACGGAACCGGGAGACGGGAAAGAAGGCGAATAGTTTGTAAAAGGGTTCTCGGCCGGAGAACTGGGCTCGGTCACCGATATCCTTCGATGCCCGACGAAATAAAAACCTTCCGGCGTTTTACTAGTTTTTTCGGAACCGGCGGCGCTCAGTGAAATCGATTTCGAATATATTCCGGAATCTTTCCCGTCGTAAACGCATTCGTCCGAAACGGATCTGACCGCGAGCCCGCCGAAACGTTTTCCGTCGTCGTCTCGGATGCTCTCTTCGACGAAAGCTGAGTAGTACTCGGTTTTCGTTTCTTCTTTTTTTTCTTTGACGTACGAGGAGTAGTAACTGACGTCGTAAGTTTCCGCGACGTTTTGAATGGATTTTAAAGACGCTCCGACCGGCTCGAAACACGGCAAGCTTTTCCTTCGCTTCGTTTCGGGGACGCGAAGAGTAGTTTCCCGGGAGGTTTTCGAGTTTTTCCCAGGCGAATCGTCTTCGATGCTACCGATTTCTTCTTCTCCAACGACGCCGGGATCGAATTCTTCGACGTCGTCGGGAGATCCGATCGGAAGTTCGTCGCGAATCGGCTTGAACATTTTCGGTATCGAATTCCTTTCGAAGGTCGATCTTTCCAATTTAAGACATTTCCGTCTGGCGAATCCGTCGTCGCGTTCGGCTACGTTACCCAAATATTTGGCCTCGGTGGGCTTCGGTCGGATGAGGGTGGCAGCGGCCGAACCGCAGCTCCGGATCGAAACCGAGTTGCCTTCTTTTCGAGAGGACAAACTTTCGTGGCTCGACCTCGCGTTTTTCGATTTCCATTTCCCGTTGGAAGATTTCCCTTTGGTCTTTAGCAAACTTTTCAGCTCTCCCAAGAGCCGGTCGAAATTTTCTTTTTTCGAATCGTAATCGATATCGTAACGATCCGTCCTCTTGGACGAAATTTTTTCCGGCACGTTCTCTTTGGTCTCGAGTATGTCGACCTGTTCGGAGGATTTCGCATCTTTCGCGAAGAAAGCGTTTTTTTCGTTCTCGACGAGATTCGACAGCCTGCGGGCGCACGAGAGTCAGTCGTTCGTCAATCCTTGAGCTATGCTTGCCAATAAGTCTTTTAGAACTCGGAAGGATGGTCTTTCGTCGGGAAGGTGACACCAACATTTCCTCATCACCTAAACGTGAAAACAAGAAAAAGTTAAGTCGACTAAAAAACCCCATCGAAATCAACTATTTATAAAACTCACGTCGTAAATTTCTTTTAAACAAATCTTAGGCCTCTCTAATATGACTCCTCGTTGCACTCTTTCTACGACTTCCGTGTTTTTCAATCGTCCGTACGGCATTTTACCGCAAGTGAAAACTTCCCACATTAAAACGCCTGAAACATGCGGCTCAATCATATCCTTTCCTCGGGAAATGAAATAAAAAATAAAAATAATAAAACGTTGCGTCGAATCCTTCCGGACTTACCGTAGGCCCACACGTCGCTTTTCGACGAGAAACGAGTGTAATTAAGGACTTCAGGAGGGGCCCATTTTATCGGAAACTTGGTACCTCCGGAGCTCGTGTACTGGTCGTCTAAAACGTATCTGTAAAGAAAATAAAGACGAAAATTCTTTTCCTTTTTTTTTTTTTTTTTGTAACGGGGAATCGACGAAATTACCTGGCCAGCCCGAAATCGGCTACTTTGACCACGTTTTCGCTTCCGACAAGACAATTCCTGGCAGCTAAATCTCTGTGAATGTAATTGTGCCTCTCCAAATACGCCATCCCTTTGCAAACTTGAATGCACATGTCCAACAAAAGACCGACGTTCGCTCCGAGCGTTTGCTCGTGTCTTCTTAGATAATTTAACAGAGAGCCGTGTCGCATGTATTCAGTCACGATGTAAATGGGCCTGTGTTTGCTGCAGACTCCGTACAACTGCACCAAATTTTGATGTTGAAGTTTCCTGGGATGGGAAAAAATCGGATTTATAATGGGTCGACCTACATAAGAACGGGATCTGTCGACTTACGTCATGACTTTCGCTTCCGCTATGAAATCGTCTTCCGACATGGTCCCTTCCTTCATCATTTTCACGGCCACGTCGATAGAGCCTCTCCATTTCCCGCGTCTCACGACTCCGAACTGACCCGATCCCAGTTCTTCTTGTAACATCAATTCCGTCGGCGAAATTTCCCATTTATCTGAAAATGATTTAACGATCGTGAGGGAAAAGTGGTTGAATCCTTTTTTTTCTTTCCTGCGGAGCCTTCTTACCGTGACTGAGACCGGCCGTGGCAGGTACGGGTCGATCGCAAGGGCTCGTTTTCAGTCTGGAGGCTAATCCTCCGCTATTGTGCCTGTGATAGTTGACTAAATCGGGAATGGAACCGCAGCAATGCTTTTCCGAAAGAAAGAAATCTCCTCTCGCGCTTTGTTTTATGTGATAGTGCTTCACGTGAGGATGAGGACTGAAAAAAATTTATGTTTCCTTTAAACTCAAAACTTAAAAAACCATTTTAATATCAACTTACACTTTAGTGTAAAGAGAAAGCGTGTACAAGCCTTTAGTAGAAGAATTCCGAACGACGAAACATCCTTCCTTATCTTCTTGTTTGAGCAAGGACTCGGCTCTTTGTCGGGACATATCCCCCACGTACCATCTGCAACGAGTCGAAATAAAATTTCGGTTCGCTCGGAGGAAACAAAAGGAAAAACTTTTTTAAAAAAACCCTTTTTACTCGTATTTCTGAAGTCCTAAAAGTTCTTTTTCCTTAACGTAGTTGCTGGGAATGTATCCTATGGCACCGGACTCGTCTCTCACTTTCCACCAATGCTCTTGAGAGTCGTCCACCACTTCGTACTCTGCTCCTTTCTCCAAGGACAAGTCTCCTCCTTCGATCGCTTTAAACGGATAAAGTGCTACCACCACTTTTGGCCTGATCATCACTTTTTCTTGCTGAAAATTAAAAAGTAAAAAAAAAATTTTAACGACTTTCTTTTTTTCAAAATGGAAAATTTAATCGGAAGAAGATATTATTAGCGATCACTTACGAGTAGCTTATTTTTAGAAGAAGGCGTACCGGGAGCACCCCCCGGCATGACGGTCGTATTGTTCGCAGTCGAAGACGTCAGGACGGGGCCTGAAAAAAAAAAAAAAAAAAAAAAATTGGTTTTCTAATAAATTTTTTTAAAACTTTTTTTTTCAGAAGGAACGAAACAGGCGGAGAAGCAAAGCGATCGAGATCGAAACGGTGCACGGGGCAAGCCGGTGCCCGAGAGGTCGGCGACCTTCTTTCGTCACCTCGGGGCTCTCGCGATTCCGCCGCATTCGAGTCGTCGTAAAAATTTTTTTCTAATAATTAAAACCGTACCTGAAAAGTCTGCGTTCGAAGAAAACGAAGGAATCATCAAAGATTTTCTTTTTCTCGGGAAATTCGAACCGATGTCCCAGAACGTCCACGAACAACCGAAAACTTTCATTTTACTCGAGTCCGGAGCTTGGATTCCGATTCCCGGAAAAAGGTTTAAACGTGTCACGTTTTTGCCCGAGCTTCTTTTTGCCGCGACCATTTAAAAGAAGGAAAGGATCCCTTAGCGCTTTCAGGGTCTCATGTCCTTTACAAATATGGCAAACGAAAATAAATGGAACGACACCTGCAGACTGCCCTAATTTTCTTGCCTCGCCCACCATTGTCTAAACCGTCCCGTTTCCTTCGACTTTTATTTTCCGTCCGTCTCTCTGCCTTTCTACATTTTTCTTTTTTTTTTTTTTGATCCGGAACGACGAGAAACGAAAAATAGGAAAGAGTCTCGGTTAGGTCGTTTATCACCACGCTGTCTATTGTGTTTAACGAGTGGGCCAAAGAGAGTAGGATTAATATGTCATCACTTATTTCGGGCCGAAATCGAAACGAATACCTGGAACGTTAGATTTAAAACCAAAACAAAAATATTGCCGTAAAAAGGTTAGACCGCACTCAGGTGCTCACAAAATTCGTCTACTGTATCGAGTTACTTAAAAGATAAAAATTAAAAAACCTTGTAGGATAAATAAAAATTGGGATATCGTTAACGAACTTTCGAAACCCACGAAAACCTATAAACTGGGAAAAAAATTTGATGAAATCACGGAACGTAAAAGTGGAAGACGAGTCTGTTCGCCGACTCGAATCTAACAGAACTCGGGAAGATGAGGTACTCGAGACCGGTCGGTTCTTCTCCCACGTTTAACGTATCACAGAATCACAGTCGGCTTAAATAAAATCTTTTGTTCACATTTTTTTTTTTTTTGTTCCTTTTGCTAGAGCCGGGATACTCACCGAATTCTTCCAATCGGGTAGGATTGTTGTTGACAAGGCTTTCGGTCGAAGGCTGCCTTAAAAGGCTGGTCAGGGCGGCTCTCGACCAAGAAGAACAGGCGTTGCACCCGTTGGCCGACCTGTTGGACAGTCTGCAACAAGTCCAACGCTTTCCGGACCAGACTCCCCAATGGTACCTTTCCGATTTCCAAGTGTTTTCCAAACAAGCTGGAAAAAAGAGGAAAAAATATGGTTTCCGCAAATGAAAACGGGTCCGAGGCTTATCTTACCTGTTCTGATGGATTGGATCCAATCGACTCTGTCCTGATCCTTTTCCGCCACCAAGTATAAAATATATTTTTGATCGTTTTCTTGATATCCCACTTGAAAAGGATATCCGGGAGGATGGCTTTCCGAATAATTGTTTAAATCAGCGTTGTTTGACAATTTAGCCGGCTCGACGACGTGAACACCGTTCAGAAGTATTCTTCCTTTCTCTTTTTTTCTCTGGAAAATCCGATACTTTTTATAAAACCGCAGAAACAGGCTTGATCGATGCCTCGAAATTAATTTTTCACAAAAGTTTTCTTCGAAATACCTAAATATAATTTCGAAGCAGGATCGACATTCGGCAAACAAAGAAAACTATTTTTTTTTTTTTAATAATCTAGCGCTAAAGGTTTGACCAGCTCGAGTATACTGGTTTCGACGAAAGCATTTTCATCCATCTGTCACGAGATAGCCTCATCGTTATTTTCGTTTCCAAAGATTTCTACGATGCTTTCTGAACAAATAATTAGGAGCAGGTCGAATAATGAGAAATCGCTATCAAAACTCGAGTTTTTCGGATGAAATCTAATCCTTTAACGGTCACTATTACGGTTCTGATAAACCAAAATTCAAAATCATATCAGCAGGAAAATAAAAATTAATTAAATCCTTTGCAGAATCTTAAACGAAGAGATTTGCACAGATGGAGCCCGATTTCGATTGATCCGCTTTTAGCGAAACCCCGGATCCGACGAAAAACACCTTCCCCAGACCTTTTCGTAAAAGGAAAAAGGATATTTTTTCCTATCGTTTACCTGTCTGTTTTAAAGGCGGTCCAAACGGGGAAAAAAAAACCTTTAGAAAAAATCGACCGAGATTAAATCACGGGAAAAATAAATAAGCGAACCCGGATGGCGCTGCGGTATAGGCGTGACTGGCCGGGATCCCCTTCCTCCCTCTCCCCCTCCCTTTATCAACCCTTTTCCTTTCGCCGCCGTTTCTCTGCTGAATTCCATCTCGAACCTTTCCCGATCGACTATCTTCGACGAAACCGCCAGCGAAACTTTCGCCGAGGTCATCGACCGTGAAAAAATAAAAATTTTCGATCGATAAGAAGGAAACATCTCTTTAGCTTGCAAAAATCCTGCTCGTCACTTTTTAATCGATCAAAATTTGTTTGGTAAATCTTACGCGCAGTTACACGATAAAAAAAGATAAGGAAACTTAAAAAATGATCGGGAGTCAATCCGATGATAAAGCATGATTAGTTGTAATCATTTTCTCGAACCGAAATCGAGAAAAAAGGCACGATATCCGACTTTGTCTTTGTTTCCTAAGGATTTTTTTCTGCGATTATATTCTGCGCGTTATAACCGGAAATGATTCGTCGACGCTGACCTTCGTTTTCGATCGGCGGGTTCCGCCTGTACATTTGGCCTTAATTATGTTGAAAAACCTATTCAGCTTCGAAAGAACCAAACTCTGCAATGGAATCAAATTTTTCTAGCGGAAAAGGGGAGTTGAGCAAATAAAATCGTTGTTTCGTAACGGTGGAAATCCGGAAAAATTAAACTTCCCTTTTTTTTTGAACGGTTTTATCTAATTCGTTTCGGCATTAATAATTTGGTTGATTTCCTTGCAAAAATCGACATTTATTCATGAAAAGAATCTCGTTTGAAATGCATAAAAGAATCAAACACTTACATCACCGTCTCCATCGTAGTAAATTAAATAATTCTTTGTAAGCACAAACCAGCGCTGCTTATAATTAACCGGAGTAAACCTTTTCTTGTTTTGAGAACGCTTGACCATAAATCCTTCTTTTACCACTTCTTCCTTATCATCTTTACCAGCCATTACCAATTGTCCGATATCACAGTAGCTGCAATCATAAAAAAAGAATCATTATGAAAAAGATTTCATTCAGACCTCCGAAGCAATTTAATAAAACCGTAACTACCGGTTCAAGCAATCAAGCAATAATTTTTACATTCGAGCAGACAAACTTGAAAAAACATTTCGAATTAACCTTACAAATGGCAGGATTTAACTAGAGTTGTATCTCCTAAAAAAAAAACTTGTCTGCTTTATATTATTTATTTCTTGTTTCGAAAGTAATGTCAAATAAAACAAAAAATTTTCAAAAAAAATACCAGTGCAAAATTTAAAAAATTACAATATCTCGAATCCAAACTTTTCTCAAAGCTCAAATAATTGTGCCACTACTGTCATTAAGAACAAATTACAAAATGATGGTAATCACAACTTGGCAAATGTTTACTTATTTACATTTATAACAACAAGGAGAGAAAATGATTTTGACGGCCGTAATCGGAAATTTAACAAAATCCGTTTCTCGCGAAGTAGAAGAAAAGGATAGGAAAACACGAGGGCTCTTAGCCTGTTGTAAGTTAACAGGTGGTCGCAAGTGTGGACGGGATGGATTTGTGTAGTGGCCTAAATCCGTTTGTGTCGGGTACGAAGGATTCCGTAACCGGAATTATCGAGGAAGCTCGAGAGTCCGGATTTAAACTTCTTACCATTTCAAGGATGCCGAGAATATTTAGAACTCGCGGTAGACTTTTGACTTTCGAAATAATCATCACCTCGGTTGACAGTCAACCGACGTACAAGAATCGAAAACTACCGAGGAAAACGGATTTCTTTTCCCCGAGGAATCGACCGGACGCACGTTTCCGCCCCGATTCCATAGAACGGTCGATTCGGATTCGAATCCGATTTCTCTGCCCGACGTAAATATTTTTCACCAAGGCGACCGATATAATATTTTTATTAGAACCGTAGCGAGTTATCGTTCATCATCGTAAACGTCGGAGATTGGTCCGCATAGGTCACGTGATCGCCGGAGCTGCCAACTTTTACGGAGGATTTCCCCGAAGGAAAGACAAAGGCCGGTCAGCTGAGCTGACCCAAATTACCGTCTTCTGCTCACTCGGTCGGTGGCAATATCGTTTTTCGTTCCGTAGATCGGACGTAACAAATCGTCCGTTTCGAGAGATTTCGGGGATTCTTTCCAACCGAGATGGCTGATTCGGACGAAGACGGCGACAGCGATCGGTTCGAAAGCGCAGACGAAAATTTGAGCGACGAGGGCGGATCGAAAACGGAGGCGGGAAACGATCGCGACGTTTCGGCCTCGAAATCCGCCGTCGGATATAGAAAAAGACCCGAAAGAACTAGGTCTTCTCCGATGCGATCGCGATCCTCCGAATCGACTTTAAAAAAAAGTGACGGGTCCAAGGATTTCGTAAAACCCGACGCTCTCCTCCACGATTTGACGAGCAACATTTCGAAAAACATTAACAAAAGTCTCGGCAGCCTACAAAACACGTCGTCTTCTATCAAAGACATGGTGTTACGGTCGTTGCCGAGTTCGAGTTCGAATTCCAATTCGGAAAACGACAAACTAGATTTGTTCGAGTACGTTTCGGACGATTTCTCGCCGAGGCAAACCCGCGAGGCGGATCCTTTTTCGAAAGAATCCGAATCTTTCGAAAAATTTATCGACGTCGAGGAATACGGTTCTCGCGTCGTCGTCGAAGAGCATGATTCAGAAACGGCGGCGAGTCGAACCGACGTGGAGAAAGTAAAAGAAGGAAGCTGGGAATCGGGGAAAAATTTCGAAATCGAAAAAAGCCAAGAATATGAAAAGACGGAAGGTTGGGACGATTTCGATTTCGACGAAAACGAACTGACCGCATTCGAACCAGCGTTCGATAACGAACGGGTTGACCGGACCGACCGTGGAAAGGAGGAGGAAATCCCGAAAGACGGCGAAACCGAAAAAAACTCTTGGGGGTTGCCCAAATGGGGCGTAGGAACGTTTCTCGATACGGCTACAGCGGTAACGAGAGGGATTTCCACTGTTTTGGAAACCGGTCTCGGAGTTCCCGATCCCGAAACTTTAGCCAGGACTCGAAAATCGGAAGAAAACGAAAGCCCTCGAAAAGAAGAGGAAGCGCTAGAGGAAAGAAATCCTTTCCCTACTTTCGGCATCACCAGTTTGGTGGCAGGGATGACGAGCAAAATCGTCGAACGTTCCAAAGTCCAAGAAATCGGATCCAGGGTAATATCCGGAGGTCTCGACACGCTCGAAAACATCGGCAAGAAAACGATGCAGGTATTGCAGGAAGGAGACCCGGGCTTAAAGAAAAAACGAGCTCTTCTTTTAGGGAACGACAAACCCGTTTTGTCTCACATGTTAAGAGAAGCAAAAGAAAGAGCGGAAAAAGAAGATAAAAAGCTTTCGGAGAAGGCGGCCCAACGGAATTGCCGTTTTGAAACTCTTTTCGACGATTTTCAAGGTAATATTAAAAAATAAAAAAAATTGGTTAGGATCTTATTAAACTTACTCTTGTGTTGCGTGTTGCGTTCTTTTCAGGTCTGGTTCATTTGGAGGCTTTGGAAATGCTGTCGAGGCAGTGCGAACTGAAATTGGACCAGTTAAGAATTTCTACGTCCGACGACCAAAGACAAGATTTAGAGGGAATCTTGCAAGAAGTAAAAGAGCTTTGCGACATTGAGGAATCCGACTACGAAACGGAGTCGTCTACATCGATTCGGTTCAAAACGATGTTGACCGAAGCGGTGGAGCCTCTTAAAAACGAAATTTCTATCCGGAGGATGATCGAGGTATTTTTGATAATACATTTTTCTATTCGTCTTCGAGTCTCATCGGCCTCCGAGTAATCCCATTTTTTTTCCTTAATCATAGATTCACGAAGAATCCGAAGAATGGTTCAAAAGTCAAGAATCGAGAAGCCGAAAAATAATCTATCAAACAGCCATGTCCACGATGGCGGAATTAACGGCCGCTACAGCTCATCAGTTCCATAAAGCAGGGGAGTTGCTTACGATAAAAGAGAGAAGGAAAACCGTCGAAGAGGCCGAGGCTCTCATGCAGTAAGCTCTTTTTTTTTCTTTTTTTAAAAATCACAAGTAAAGGAAATTTCTTTCATATTTTCCGTTTCAGATTGACAAAGCTGTTGTGTATGGAAGTAAGCTTTTTGTCGGGAAAATTTCTCAAACTTTTAAAAGAAACGGGAGATCCCGAGGATGCGGATACAAGGACCGAAAACATCGCTCTCGAATCCGAAAATGCCATCTCTTATATCAAACAAGCTTTCGATTTGCTCGTTCCTGTGGTTCAGCTTGGAGCCACGTGACCAAAACATTCCATCCTAGCCGGGATCCTTTTTTCTCAAGCCTTGCATTTACCGATAATTCCGAGTTTCGCTTGTATTATAGTGTTGAATTTTATAAAATTTCTAATAAAAAGGAAAACATTTAAAAAAAAAATAATAATTAAATTTTTTATTAAATGGCATATTTTTTTTTAATTTATTGAAAACGTGGGTTACATTTGAAAATTAACACTGGACTATATTTTTTATTATTGCTTTCTTTTCTGATAAAATCACAACCCAACATTTCCCAACAGAACAGGCACTCGAGTATTTATTGCTCCTCAACACTTTTAAACTCTTGCGATAAAAAAAGGAAATCTAATTAACGAGGCACTTGTTAGTGGTAGGTACAAGAAAAAGTTTTATAAAAAGGACTAGGTAGCTAATATCACTTGGATCGGAGGATTCACCGCTTCGCTGCCTGTTGCATCCTCCTTTCCCACTCGGCTTTCCTTTGCTGAATCCTTTTGAAACCGGATTCTTCGGGGTCCCCTCGAGATCCTTCCTCCGCCGTCGCGTTTGTTGCGTCTAATATTTTATCGCACGTCACGCCCCCCCAAGCTTTGCTTCGTTCGTGTTTGGAGAGCTCGGAAAAAAAATTTTCTTTGTCGACGGACGAGGTTCTTCGTTCCGGAACGGCCGCTTTTTCCGAGTCATGACGTTTCGGGATTCCGTTTTCCGACGTGCTCCGTCCGTACCGCTGAAAAACGGAAGTTTTGGAAACCGGTTCTTCGACGGTTTTACTTTTGACCGTGCCCGGCTCCGTCGAAACTTGCCCTTTTTTATCTCCGTCTTTTCCGCCGGTTCGTTTTCTTTCGTCCTTGGGAAATTCCGAACCGTCGTTTTCTTTGTCGCTGTCGCGGGATTTCCGCACGTCTTCTGCTAGCTCTTCGTCTTCTTTTATTTTTAAAGATCTTCTGGCGAAGACTTTCATCAGCTCCGGCTGTTCTTCTTTTTCGAGGACTGCGCTTTTCTTTCTTAACACGACTTCGCCGAAATCTATCGTTTCAGTCTTTTCCGTCACGACCACATTTTCGGTCGGTTTTTGAACGAGAACGTGTTTCGGGCTCTCGTCGAGCGAGCTCCTGCTTTTCGGTTCCTCAGCGAAACCGGTATGCTTTTTTATCGGTTTGATTTTGGGTTTAAAATTTTTGTTTTCGAGCTCCTCAGCAGGCAACAACTCCGACTTTCGCCTTTCCACCAACGTAGATTTGGCTTTTGGAACGTCTTCTTTTTTCGGTTCCGATTTGTCGACCGCCGAGGAAGCCGAACAAACCGAGTTTCTAGATTCGACTCGATTCAGTTGAACCCTCATGAACTCCGGCACGACGGCGTTCGAACAATTTACCTTCGATTCTTTCGGTTTTTCCGAAACCGGAGGTTTCAAAGATTTTTTATCGGATTCGAACTCGGGTTCGGGTTCGGGTTCGGGTTCGGGTTTAGGTTCCGTTTCCGGTTCCGACAAGATCGTTTTCGGTTTCGCTGGGGACGTTTCCTTCTTTTCCTCGCAGGTTTTTTCGAAAGGCCTGCTCTGCGAGCAAGTTTTCATTTCCGTTTCCTTTTTAACGAGCTCGATGATCCGAATGTTTTCGTATCCGTGATGAATTTTTTCGTAACGGTTCGAATTAGGGATTAAATTTTCGAGATTGGCGTATCGAGGCTCTTCGTAGGTGACGACGACTCCGGGATCAGGAAATGGAGATCTGAAGCTTTCGCTGGAAACGGATTTGACGGAAATTTTATCGCAGGTTTTCGCGTCCGAACTTTCCACTGAATCCAGGGAAGCCGATTTTCGTGGCAAAGGAAGCGGCGCCCCGGATTTTTCTTCTTTTCTCGAGCATTTTATTTTGGTCGCGCTCGAGTTTTTCGTGTACAATCTTTTCCCGGTTTCTTCTTCGCCTCGACTTTTCGATTCCGAATCGGGGCCGTCCGCGGAATTCCCTTTCCTTTTCCGTTCTTCGCCGTAAACCCCGACGGAAAAATTTCCGAAACTCCGAGATTTGCGAACTTTAATTTCCGATTCCGTTTCCGATTTAGTAGGAGAAAAATCTCTCCGCACAAGATTCTTGGCGGGAATTTCCCTTTTGAGGAAACGAACGGACGGGGAAATTCGTCCGTCGATCGCTTTCGAACTTTCTTCCCAGTTGGATTCGTAGCGATTTATTCTGAGGTTGGTCCATTCGTCTCTTTCCGTTTCCTTCGGCCAAACGGCCTCGGGAGGAGACACCGATCGAGAAACCGCCCGATTCGGCCACGAACTTTTCGGAGGAGACACGGAATAAGAAATTTTCATCCGGTTGGAACCTTCGGAAACGCTTCGGCCGAACCGGGAGACTTCTTTTTCGAAAGGAGGACCGGACGGAACTTCCGCGGGTTCCGTTCTTTGCCTCCTGTCGGCGTTCCTGGATCCCGCCAAGGGTTTGCATTCGATACGGTTTTTCGTTCTGGACGGTTTTTTGGCGAAACGAGTTCCAAAACCGTCTTCTCCTGAAGGTTCTTCTTTCGCCGCTTCGGAGTCCGAATCGAGTTCCGATTTTTTCTTCTTTCCGCTTCTTCGAGGCAGCAACCTCTCGAAAAAGGACTCTTCCCTTTTGTTTTCTCTTTCTTCGGGGTTCTCTCCGGTTTCGTCTTCCGTTTCCTCGTTGGAGGAATTTCTTTTTCGAAACCTCGTTGACGTCGCGTTCGATCGGCTTCGAACGATCTTCGGGGAGGAGGAAAGCGCGGCTCCGTGAGGCAAAGACGCAGACTTTTTGCCGAAATCGTGTGAGAACGAGGATCCTTTGTCTCGCGAAGGAGACTCGGCCGGAGAAAAGGTTTCGGAGGATCCGATTCCGGCAGGATTTCCGGTCCTCTTATCTACCGGCGCAGAGCCGCTCCCGATTCCGATATCTTCGTTCGCCTCCGGCGTCGCCGGCAACGCCGTTCCGCTCATCTGAAAAACAAAAACAGTTTAAGGTTCTAATCGGATCCCGTCGCGACCGTTTTTCGCGAGACGAACCTCACCTTGGTTTTTCTTTTTCCCTGAGGAGCCCCGTGGTTCCTTTTGGGGCGAACCGCCATTTTGTGCTTGGCGGCGCTGTGGCTCAGCTTTTGGCTGGTCACAGACAAATCCAGTTCCGACTTAGATGCGGCGGGATCGAGTTCTACGTCGGAACTTTCCATGCTCAGCAAGGATCCTTCGCTGCAGGAGCTCTGAGATTTCGCGACGAGTTCCTAAAAAAAAAAAAAATTTCAACGACTAATAAACAAAAGCGTCTGAGAATGAGGCGGATGCGAAGGGCGACCGGTGTTACCGTCGACAAAGTGCGCAACGTTCACATCGAAACAATCGTGCGAATTTCGCGACCCCTCTCCACCGGTTCTAGGTTACCGAATTAAAACGGCCGCGACCAATATTCTTCGAGTTTAATATTTTAACCGGCCACAGGAGATACTTACAAGAAAAAGACTCAAAGGTTCCGTTTTTACAACTTTCATCGCGCAAACTTTTTCCTACGATCGAATGCACTAAAACTTTACAGGCACGCCATTTTCGAGATAAATAAAAAAATTTGAATTCGTCACATACGTTTCCGCGGAAAACAGGCCGAGAACTCTCCGCGAAAGGAATAAAATAATCGACAACGAGGAACGCATCCAAATACGGACGACTCGACTACGCAAATAAAAACATTATCGACGAGGCCTAAACCCTTATCGATTCTCATCGTCTCCGATATTTATCGATTACGTATTTCTACAGGACACCCGGTGCCGAATTTAGATAGAAGCAAAAAAAAAAAAAAAGGTGGAGAAAAGATTTCGGATCGAATCGGAAACGCGGCCGAGAGCGAGGACGGGCGAAGACTGATTATTTCAGGTATCTAGTCCAGGTGCGGGATCGGTGACCTCGTCGTTGCGCCTACGTTAACCTTACGCGTAAAGACTCGTCGTCTTTCGACGCATTCGAATGGAAATCGTGTCCTCCTAGTAGCATCATCGTTGAGTTTCCGAAATCTCGATCTACAAATTACGAACCTGAGGTTTGTCCCTGACAACGTCGGCAGTGGTCAACGACGAACAAGGAGATCTCGGCAGCCCCAAATCTTCGTCTTCGTCTTCTTCTTCTTCTTCGCTTTCGCCCCTGTTCCGTCGTCTCACGGCATCGGCCAACTCAGCCTGAAACTGATAACGGATTTCCGTAAAAAAAAAGAAAGAAAAGTTTTCCCTCTCGGATGCAACAGGTGGTCGACGAGGTCTCGCCTTTTTTCCTTCGACTTTCCATTTCATTATTTTTTTTTTTTTTTTTTTACTTTTGTTAAACGGCAAACCATCTGTTAAAAGATAACACGCTCGCTAACAAGTCAACGAAAGTCTTTTTTTTTCTTTTCTTTCGCCCTTTCTCGAGGCAACGTCCGAACAAATTTTTTTTTGCCGAGTCGAAAGCGAGGGTCCTTCAACTCGAAACAAGCGATGCTGCAAGGTCAAACGAGTTCGGATTCTACGACGACGCACGCGACCAAATTCCCTTTTTTTTTTTTTTTTTTTTTTTTTTTTGTTTCGAATCGTACTTACTCGGGGCGCAGGAATCGAGACGGGTATGGAAAGAGAAGAATTTTCCAAATCCGAAGAACTGTGGCCGCTGTCTCCTCTGTCCGGCGTAAAAACGCTGTCGTGGCTCAAACTTAGTCCGGGGGCCAGCCCGCTGTTCCTCGTTCGATTTTGACTCTGAAAACAACGTTTAAATGGGAAAAATAAAAAATGGATAACTACTTAAAGAAAACTTTGGGAAAAAGTAAGATCGGTTGTGGAATTACCGTTTCATCTTGTAAAAGTCTGCTTGTAGAACAACTTCTCTGTTCTAAAGCAGGTAGAGGAGCGGGTCCGCTGTCGGGCAATTCCCGCTTGTAGGATTCGTCGGAGATGCTGGATCGTCGACCTTTGCGCCTAAACATTCGCCTCAAGTTCCTTAAAGGATGAAATCTTTTCTTTTTGTTTTCTGGAAAAAAAAATCCAGGCGTTAAGCTTTCGCGGCGGGGGTAGAGAAAAAAAAAATTCGGACGTACCGGTTTTTATTTCGACGGTTTCTCGAGGATCGTTTTCGTTTAACGGAGACGCCTCTCTTCCGGATACGCAAGATATGAGGCTCAAAGGGCCTCCTTGATGCTGTCGGGCCTGGGCCATCCCCGCGTTCGTCCTCACTTGCTCCTTCATGATTGCGAAGCCATTCTGAAAAATGGAAAAATCCCGATTTAGACGGATTCGACCGTGACGTCGCAGATCCAAGGTCACGGTCGAGGGCGAACCCTTCCTTTCCCACCCCCCTCGATTCTCTCTCTCTCTCTCTTCCTCTTTAGGTTAAAAATCTTGGGCCCGTGTCCTTGATTGTTTTATTATTCGTACGGGACGACACGGCTTTCTACGTGCTAACTAATTTCACTTTCGTCTTTTCGGTTACGAAATTTATTTCAAGGACGATTATAAAACAACATTTCGTTTAAAAATAAGTCGAGTGATGGGGAAGGAAAAAGAAAGAGGAGGACTGGCAAGTTTCCGAAATTTCTCCCTACAATAGGTGAAATTCCAGACGGTGATTTTTCAAAAATAAACCTCGTTCGATTTAATCGACGGGACACGATTCCTTCTTTTCTTCCATCCATTTAATTAATCTCCATTGTTTTCACTTTCGTGTGATGGTTTTCAGTCCGGAACTTTTCAAATATTCGTGTTTGCTCGTCTCGTTCCGCCGATTCGCTTCCATTCCTCAACTTTTTACTTGGTTCAAATTTATTAAAAAGCAAAAGGCGCGGGAAAAGGAGGTTACGTCAGTTATCCCGAATGACATACATTCCTGAGAAAGCACGCAACCTTTTCATCGATCCCAAACAGCCACACGTATGCAATTCTATACTTGAATTTTAATTTTCGTTTCATTTTTTTTTCTTTTCAGAGGGCGCGATGCGAAACGACAAAAAAATAATCCTGAAAGCACCGGAAGCGAAATCGGGTGGTATGTTTTATGCAGGAAGCAGTCATTCAACGATGCGACCTAATCTCTTCTCTTTTCGTGCTTTATTAACAATAATATTTTAACTCTTTCCCTTTCGATCGGGTTCCTCATTTTTTTCCCAAGTAACGTAACCAAACGTTTTACCATTTTATTAAAACGTGATAAAAGCACGGACTCGATTCGGTTAAAAATAGATTGAAGCGTAGGAGTTTTCGATTATCTCGCGTACTAGCGTTTCCTTCAACATTTTTTCTTAAAGACCGAAGAAAGGGTTTTCCGATCGGAGAGGACCGAGAGAGGGCCCACATGTCCATTCGGACGATTCCGTTCCGCTCGGAAACGAGGTCGTCGAATCGAAGGACCGTAACCCTTAAATATCGTTACATCTACATGTTTCTATAAAATAAAAATTTTTCTTTTTACTCGGACGAATATTTAAAACGAACGGAACGAACGTCGATTTTTAGACGAACGACAGACACACGAGGATCATGCATCGTTCGTTTCCCTTTCGGTTAATTTCCCGTAAAATTTTACGTAAAACTTTTTGTACTTTAATAAAATCTATTCGGCAGTTATTTTTTTAAACGGTATAAATTAAATTTAGCGAAAAATCTTGTCCGAAAAGGTCGATTTTCGGCCAGTAAATATCCGTAAATCCCGACGAGCTTTCTTTTTCTTTCTCACAACAAATAATAAAGAAAATCGGAGAGAAAATTATTGATCGAGGGCTAAATGAAAACGTTTGAAAGAATGTAAATAATTTGACTACCTGGCAATCAATCGGTAAACCATTTTAAACCAATATGGCGACCGAAACTGCAACAGGTACTCCGATTGCGAACATCACTTTTACTATTATTTTTTCTTCGTATGCAAATTCATCCTTTTTCACTCAATCCCGAATCACCGGAAAAAAAACGATGACGTTACGAATTTAAAAATTCAGTCTTAGTAAAGACGGAACCGGTCATTTCAATAAAAACAAGGTTAAAACAAAATATATAAATAATAACAACAACAAAGAATACTATCCGCCCGTCTTTGTCGACTGCCACGGACAAACTGTGTTTTCATTCCTTCTTTTTCTTTTTGTTTTCAAACAACACGTTGCCATGTCGGATCCGACCGACCCTAGCGCTCCCGGTGGAATCTTCTTCCACTAACCATCTTCTTCGAATTTTCTTGTTGCTTGATTTTTTTTCCCCGACACAAAAGAATCTACAATTTCCCTCGAGTTATAAAGTAAAGTGAAACTTTTCTGAAATGACTCAATCAAAATGTCAGTCAGGGGGTGAAATTATTCGGCCCCTTCCCTTCCTCGTTAACGAGTCGCAAACGTATTTAAGATGTTTGTACGTATCTCGATGCAGATAAGATGCGATCGATAGCAAAAAGATAACGGAAAAAAAAATTATCGATCGTTTCATTGTTTCGTCATTTCTTTGTCGATTACGTGGTCGACAGGTTCAGGTGAAATTTGGGAGGAAAATGTAAGTTTTTGAAAATTTTAAAAGCGATGTACTTGCCGCGCGATTTACTTAGGTTTCATGCATTGCAGGAACCGATCGACGGCAACCTTTATTTTAGCGCTTTTGGGGACTTTCGACTTCGGTTTCCTAGTTGCGTGAGTACGACTCGTATACGGAGCGATTCGGAGACGATCCACTTTTCCTTATTTTCATTTTGTCCACAGAGACGCGGCGACCGTCGAAGCCGACGTGGCAAAAAAGCTAGATAACGGTCAAGCTTTGCCCGATGATAAAATAACTCGAATCAAAGTATCTTACGACTGCAGCGAAGGCGGAGACTCCGTCAAAATCGGAGAGATCACCGTCGGTCCTCCTTCGTCGCTTCGAAAATCGGGTTCGAAAAAAAATTTCTTTTTCATCGCCTCAACATTTCTCTCCCTTAACTTCGTTTGTTTTCAGATGTTACGTTATATTTCGCCAACGAGGTCAAAAACATATTACGAGTGACGGTGACGGAGTAAGTACTTTTTCCCGTTTATCTTTATCTTTAGCAAAAGATGTGCCATGCAAAATCCCTCTACTCCGTAAAGGCGAGAAGGAGGGATTTTCGCAGAGAACTTCTGCTTGCAACGCTTTTTTTTTAGCCACGATTTTTCTGGGATGTATTACGATGTTCCCCACGACTCGAGCCCGACAAGAAAAAGCGACTCTTCGAATAATTTCCGCACGAACGGTTTGGATCGAATCCTTACTGTAAACGAGGATTGGTTTCCGAAAAATACGAACAAAATCAGCGCTTCCGTGGAAGACGAGGGTGTAGTCTACAATTTTTACGGGATTAAAAATTACCCCATCAGCATCCCCGATACGTAAGTAGCAGAAATTTAAAGGCTCCGATTTCTTGTTGCTCCTTCTTACGATTTTATCGTTTTATTTTTCCGACAGGATGGTCGTAGAAAACTTTCGAAACATCACTTGCGCGACTTGAAAGCGACTAAAAAATACAAAGTTTTTAAAACAATACTTAAAATGTATATTTTAAATAGAAAGTAAATACAGATTTAACGAGAGAATAAAACCGACCAGATTTCACGCAGAAAACAAATAAAACTAGGAAACGCAGGATAAATAATATAAAGTGTGTTCTTGAGCGATCGCTGCCAACTCTTTGAGCCATTCGTCTAAAACGACGGCGCAAAGCACGGCGTCCCGAATTCCCTCTTCCTTGTTTTCATCGGTTCCGCCTTTCGTATACCTGCGAAGGGAAAACGGTTAAACGGTTCCACAGGAAAAAAATAAAACATGTCTTTTTCTTACCTGTACCCGGAGCCGTGAACGTCTATTTCGATAACTTTTTCTACGGTCTGAGGCGACGCGGATTGCATCGCCCGCTTCAAAACCGAAGACAAAGCCGAAGTCAAACTTCTTCTTTTTAAATCGCCTAAACGAAAAAAAAAAGCGATCAAGGCTTTGAAAATAACGGACGAGAAAACTCTTTTCGATTCTTATTTTCTTTCGATTTAACTTACCTCTCGAGAAATTATCGACCGAGGCGGATCTTTTGTGTAACGGAGCTTCGATTGCGGTTTTCCTCATGTTGGCCAGTCTATCTTCTCTTTGTAACAAGAACGAACGGGCTTCGTGAATCATGGTTTCCACGTCTGGGACCCTGTTGAGCGTTCCGTCTAATCTTTGTTTCAAAGATGCTAATACCTAAAACGAAAAAGTAAATAACAAGGCCTTTCCTTCGTTTTCTTCTCGGCGAGGCAATCGTTTTCCTACCTGGAAAAGAGATCTAATGCTCGGCTGGAAGACTAGAGAATGATTTAACAATAAAGAAGATAACAGAGGTTGCGGATAGACTGCCAACCTGGAAACGATGGCGGTCAATCTCAAATTCACGTAGAGGCTGTGACAAGGCATCTTTTCTAAAGCTTTCAGCAAAGCGTCTAAAAAAGGGCCTGAAAACGAGGAAAAGAAATGAGAAAATCCGAGCCAAATGATGGGAGGAAATTCGTTGGATTCGTTTTTACCTATGTCCGGCGTTGCGTTATAGGAATCCGAATAGGCGCTCGATCTAATGCTGTTTTCCGCGTCCGTCGAAATCTTTTGAAATTCCTCTTTCTTATCGTCTTCGGTTTCGTTTTCCGGCGTGGTTTCAGGCGATCCTTTAGTGGCGAAACTGTTGTACCCACTACTGTCTCCCGCTGATTGCAAACTGTCCCCGCTTTTATCACAGTTATCGTTCGTTATTGCACTATTTTTTCGACGATTCGAATCTATTATATTCACTATTTTCGGATCCTCTCCGTCGTAAGGTCGAGACCATTGTTTACAATTCTTGGCGCAAGATTCTATTTTAGATTTGGCATCGCAAAGGTAAGCGTGATAATTTCCGTAAAGGGATTCTTCGGGACGGAGTCCGTAAACGTGAGACTGAACGGACTGAAGGGAACGAGAACGGGACGGGACGGGATCGGATTTCGTACAGCAGCAAGACGGACTCAGGGAAAGGAATCTCAGAGCGCTCGGAGTGTACGGATCGATTTCCGTCAATCTTCTCCTCTGAGACAACATGACGTGGGTGCAAGGAAGCAGATGCTTCAGAATCAGCTCGACCATCACTTCTTCGCAGTCCAGATTAATCAGCGTCTCCAGCAAAGCAAGGGTCACTAAACACAGCTTAAAAATAAAAAAATTACAAATAAATAAATAAATAAAACTCTTTTTTCGAAAAGGAAAAATTTTTTTCACTCACCCTGGTCGGCGAATTGATCCTTACGATTAAAGTGTTCAAGATCCGTTGACCATCGTAGCAGTCCCGCATCAGGAACCTAACGAGGGTTTGAAGCAGACCCGGATTTGTTGCGTTCCTGATGAACAGTTCGTAGTAGGCCGTGGCCGCAACTAGTTCGTCCACCGTGCTCTGAAAAATTCCGACCGTACATAAGTTTCGTTTCGAAATCGAATATCAGCCGAAAAGTTAATCGATACCATTCGATTTTAAAACCTGGTTCGGCGACTTCTCAAAATAAATATTTTCTTTTACTCGATTTTAGAACATATACAACAATAATTTCATGCACTAAAACGATCATGCTGCAGGAAAATCGATTATATTAAAGGATTTCGAAAGCGGGGCCGAGCGGTTAAATCGACCTGTAAAAAATCTCAAATCTCGCCTAAAAAAGTTGTAAAAAGAAAATTTCCCGTTGTTTTTTTTCGCTCGGAAAAAATGAAACAATATAACGAAAAGCACAAAAGCAGCAAGCGGTGCATCCGGATGAAGAAACGGAAACTAATTAAAAAAATGAAGGCTGTTAATCCGATGGATTAAATTTAATCAAACAATATAAAGAGACGAGTACTGACCGCTTCCAGTGATGAGTAGGCTGGGTGACGTACACCGAGACCGAGAGATTCCTTTAATAATCCGGCCACCAAAACACAATATACATTTTATTAACAGCTTTCTTAACAAAAAAAAAACCTATTCTATTTTTTTTAATATTAAATTATCTAAGAACCGACTTCACTCTTAAAACTTGTAGCGATTTAGTTAGCATCGACCATCGACTATTAGATTTAAATTTTTTTATTACGATAAAATGATTTCACAAAAAAAACTCCGTTTTATCTTTAGCTTTGAAATTCCGATCCTCGTGGGCCGCATGTTTCTCATAACATATACTCTAACTGTACAATTTATTAGATCGTCTTAAAACGAGACGATCCTATCGATAAAAAAATCACATACCGGTGCCACGTCACATCGATCGGCAACAATTAATCTTCTTTTATGTAAGTGGTGAAAACAGAAAAAAACCATCGAAACGATCGAGTATGACTTGAACGAAATTTGGTGCAACGGTTTAAATAAGCGCCTCGTTTTAAAACGGCTAAAAAAAAAAAAATATTTGAAGGAAAAGTGCTGTACAATTGAATACACCCAATTTAGTTGTCTACAATCTTTCTACTAATACGGCGATCATTTTTCAATCGCCGCTTAAAAGAACTTTCCGACGTGGAGAATCAAATGACAAAATGAATAAAAGAATGAGTGACCGACGTAAGCCGAGAGCATAGCAAACTAATTAAGCCGAAACGATAAAACTGATGAAATAAATAAATAAATAAATAAGTAAATGAATAAATTGAATTACCTGAAGAAGAGCCGGTCCCATGACAGGAACTAAAAAACCTTGATAAATGAATTCCAATAGCTGGTCTTTTACCGACGGATGTGCCACCTGGAAAAATAGACTTTTACGATGATGGGAAATTTACGAGACGACGATCTCTCTCTCAGGCAAATTTTCTTACCTGAGCAACGGCATTGCAGAACTCGAACGAATTAACGAACAAGGTCAATTCGGGGAGCTCGTTAATGTCGTCCGGAGTGAGCCTGTGCCAGTCTTCCGTTTCTATATCTAATTTCCGCGGAAGCAAAGAATATAAACCGCTTAGCCCGGTCGCCAGCACCTGGAAATGAGAGAGCGTGAGTCGGGGGTTGTAGCACGTCGAGAAAAAGGATTCTTACCGGACAAACGTTGGAATATTCGGAGATGTAAGAGCCGACTAAATTGTTTTTCTTTGACATGGACATGCACAACAGCAAAGCGTCGCGAGCCTGTTGACCGATCGAGCCTTCTCTGTGAACGAAAGGTATCAGTAGAGAAAACAAAAGAAATCTGCAAAAAAAAAAAGTTAGGATATTGTACTGTACACTTGAGATGAAACCTCCGGTTTTGGAATTTTGCTCACTTGGCCGGTTCTTGAGTGGACGGAGCTAAGAAGAACAAATCGAGAAGTTGAATGTTTTGCATTACGGAAACGCATAACTGATTTAAAAGAAGCACGAGTCGCTTTTCTATTTCGACGGGAAACACTTCGCCCGTGCACGAGGCGAGAAGTTTGAGCAAAGGGCGTAAGAACGGTTCGTGTACCAAAAGCTGTTGTCCGGCATGACTGACAAACAGTTCGTACAATTTTAATTGTTCTAATTTAACAGCGTTACTGAACCTAAAATAAAAAAAATCAAAAGTTAGTCAAGTTCTAATGTTTTAGAAATAAAAATATACATCTTTCATTGATATTTCTCTTAAAATATTACGGTATGACTTTCAAAACCAAAGAAAAAGTATGTGGTCTATAATGAGTCTAAAAACATGACTTCTCTCTACTTCAAAAGGTTAGCAATCCTGCAATTTAATTTGAAAGAAAGATTATTACCTGCCAGTATGAACGCTCCAATCGTATAATTTTTCTAAAATGTTTTCGCTCAGTAAATGTTCTAAGCAAGGTGTAGGTGTTGCAGAGGATTCCAGACGGTCGGTCTGCCTCAATTCGATGACTAAAAGATTTACCATTTGCCCCAAATGATTTACCACTCCTAAAACGTCATCGTGCAATGGATACCCGTCAGGCGGCTGAAAAGCACAAAATTTTAAACCCGTTGCATAGCGACGGAGAATCCGAGCCGGGATATCCGAACGCTAAGTACCATCTCGGTTAGTAACAAAAGGATGAGATACCTGAGTTTTTTCTATTATCTCATGCGCCTGCTGCCAATGCTTCTTGAAACTTTCCGTGCAAGCTATCGGGTCGCAGGTTTTGGGCGGAGAATTGGACTGTCGTTTCGCACCGAAACTGGCAGCGATTTGATTGTTGCGCAACCAGCTCATCGTTTTTCAAGAAGAATCCCCGATGTTGGGACGACCTGATAGGCACAATGTACTGTAATGTCGCATTTTAATCTGACGACTCGGGTTTACGACTTAATTGTCAATAATTGATCGTGATACCGCTTTTATCAGGAACAACAATATTTACAGTATTTCAACAAAAAGTGGAACGAGTAGGTGGCCGAAGAAAAAAACCCAAAAGCAGCCGTTACTTACATTAAATGTTCCAAATAATGATTATAGAAAAAAAGCTGGCAGAAAAAATTGAAAATTCGCTCGAAATCCTTTATTAATATGGTGTAGAATAAGAAAAATATAACATGTTATGGTAAAAAACAAATCATTATGTTTTATTTTTGAGCTCCATTTTTTTTTGTGACGTCGTAATCAAGTTTTCAGTGTTGCCAACTCACTTTTCTGGATCCTCGTTTTAGGAAATTTTATTTTCAAACGTTTTTCGTTTATGTTTCGTGCGCGGCAACTTGTTGCTCTTCTTTTTTTGGGATGCTTATCATGCATTCATAACACTTGTCTTCGACTCCATATATTGATTTTTTTATGAAATTTGTCTTAAAAGTGCAGAAAAATGGCCAAGATAACGGTCTGAACCTAGGCTAAAAAAAATACATTTTTAGGAGATTCATGATCTCCAATGAAATTAGACTGAAATTACGATTGAATATTTATTTTTGTGAAGCATTCAGGTAAGCCCAGGCTGCTCTTATAATGCGGTCTAGATCTTCTAAGGTCTACAATTTGTAATGGTCAAAGCTGAACTCTACTTTTTATCCCTAAAAATAACTCAATATATTTTTCTTACAGCAGACTCTGAAATCCTACGTTTTAATATTGAAAAAATGTTCCGAGCTGTCATTTTCGGTAAGAATATAAAAATTGCTGGGTCCTTGATGATCGTTTTTATTCGTTTTCGACTGAGCTATCAAAAAAAAAAGTTGCCTCAAATAAAATAAACACGAACGAGAATTATTTCGGCCGATGATCGATGGCTAAGGATATGTATCACGTCGATAGAAAAAGTGCCAGCATGTTATAAATAAATTATATTCTAAACTTATAAGCGAGAATCTAAAATTCGAATCTTCGTTAAAGAAACGCAGACTTAGTTATCACTCGGTGAGGTAGAATAATAAATCGGTCGTCACTTATTATCTCGGACGAAAGGAGCTTCTTCCGTCGTCCCTTGGCCGCAAGATTCTTCGGAGACGTGATTGGCGGTAGCAGAAAGAACGGCGGAGGAGCATTCTCGGAAGGCTAAGGCATGCGGAAACCTTTCTCGGCAAAAGCTTCGATATTTTTCTATTTCCTTCGAACAAGATCCGAAATCTCCGTTAATTAAAGCTTCTAGTACGTCGGTACAATTCTGGAATCCAAAGAAAAAAAATTGTTACGCCTTCCCGAAACGAAAGCTCCTTCGAAAAAAGAAAAACGAGGTCTCATCGTTACCTGCAAATTAGCTTCTCGGACGTGATCTTCGAGGCAGGCGACCAAAGAAACGGCTACTTCTTGCTGCTGAGGGTCCAAGTGGTACAACATTCTGGCGCCTTGGAGTACGTATCTCAAATCGTTTTTGTGCGCGTTGAGAAATTCCGCATTTAGTCTCTTGGCGTCTCTCTCTTCCCATATCGGTTTCATGGTCTGCAAAAATCAAGATCACATTTTTCGTACCGTTCGCCGAATTTTTTAAGTTCCGTTTAAAGCTCACCTGATCGATAACCGTCCTCACGGGTGTTTCGATGGTACCGGCGTGATGATCCAAATACAGCCTGTACCTTATAATGCACGTGTGTAAAAGAGGATGGTCCGGTTCGGTTTTGTAAGCTCTCCTAATGGATTGTAACATTAATAAAGGTTTTCCTATAGGGAAATAAAAAACAGAGTTGTACGGTTTTTTCGAGAAAAAAAAATAAAACCGGTAAGTGAATAAAACTCGTTACCTTTTCTATAATAAATTTCGAACGCCATGAGATGCGTCTGTATCCTTTGCGAAGCTAAAGCTTGTAAAGGTTGTAAAAATTTAACCGCTTGATCCAAAGGATCTTCGGCTCTGGCTAATTTTTCCGGTATCAGCTCGTCCTGTTTCGGAGCGTCCGGCTCCGCGTCTCCCTAAAAAAAATAACACGTTATTTAATATAGAGCGGTCGGACGAGGATTCGAGTCGAGGATTTTCGTACCTGAACTTGTTGCCTCGATTTATTGTGCATTTCCCTTTTATCGTGTTTTTCCTGAGCTTGTTTTTTTTCTAAATCTTCTCGCGCTCTCTGCTTCCTTAGTTTATTCCGAATTTTCTTTAATTCCGAAGGTGCTAAGTTTTCTGAAAAGTAAGAAAAAAGTCGAGTTTAAAAGTTTCGCTAAAACTCTAATACGTAACGGTGAGTTTTACGTTTCAAAAGAGAAGGCGAAAATAAAGTCTATATTAAATCGAGTCGTGCCTGCCTCGAGCCCCCTTTTTTTTTTGTCATAAAAAAAAGAGAGAAATAAAAAATAACTAATTGGAGCAAACTTCCCTTTTATCGACGTGGAGCGTATGATTATGGTATCCATTTAATTGCGGTGCTCGTATTGCAACTCGCTCGATATTACCATCTAACCATGTCATCATCGATCTGTCTTTTACGTTACCTTTTCGTTTCGTAACGTTTGCAAACGAGCTGCCGGCTATTTCGAAAACCAAAACCGCAGGACGGAGAAAAAAAAACAAAGAGCAATTTAAAAGTGGAAACCGCAAAAACCCAAATTAATATCTCCGGGAGCCTCCATTCAAACCAAACCGATTTAATTTCGATCGCAGAGTTTAAAAGTAAAAATCAGAAAGCGAAGGAGAGAGAAAAAAAAGAAAAAAAAAGACGAAAACGATTTGCACGACTTGCACACGGCGTCGTGACTCGAGATTAAAACGTATTAAAGAGCTAGAAAAGCTCCGGCTCGAAAAAAAAAATTTTTAATCATTATCTCTTTGGACCAAAAATTATCGACTCCTTAACCGGAGGAATTTTCGACTCGGTTATAATTAGAACGTCTTTGTCTCTTTGCTCGGCGTAAATTAACCAAACATGTGGGTCGAGGTCGCATTAACATATCCTTTCGGATCGAAAAGACCATTTTTTTCCCTCCAGATTCCTCTCGGGCCGTCCATCTCGGTTTCCATTTTTAGATTACATCTTATTATACAACTCGAGAAATATCCTACATGCTCTGATTAGTAAATTCATCATAATAATTATCCGACTCGGACAAGTATCGAAATTATTCATAAATTTTATTTTTTAATAAACGTTGGAAAGGCTGACGTAATTCGGAACGAGAAGGAGAGAAGGAAAAACGGAAACGGAAAAAGAAAGGCGTGGGAGGAGGGTTTGCGCGGCACGAGCCGGATCGCCGGAAGGGAATCGGAGTCGCGTGCCGCGGTTTCCTTCGGCTTGCGCTGGCTCGGAAATTTTGCGCCGAGGATAAATATCGAGACTTTCTCTCGGTCGGATAAAATATGGATGCGTGACTCCGACAATTTATTTTGCGGATCGAAAAGTAGAAGAAGCGACAAAACATCTCTCTATTTGAACAAGCAAGGTCGACTGTGTATAATTAAGTGAGGCCGAGTTATTATTTAAACGCGGACCTCTCACCGGTCATTGTTTGCTCGTCGGGAGACGTCGACGACGCCGAATTTCTCCGTAAATCACGTAAAAACAATAACCCGCGACCGGTTCAATGTTAATCTCATGCGATGTGCCAATTACATAGAATATGTGCGACCGTTTCGTTTTCGAATCCATTGTTTCCCAGGCTTGCGTCATTTTCTCAAAATAATTAACTCCGAAAGTAATAAACCGATCTACTTATATTTTCTGAGAGAAAAAAAAAAAAGTGTGTCCAAAGAAATCTTAACGGAAAGAAAAAAAGAATAGCGCTTAGTCACGGTAAACGCGCCGACCATATGGGACCGAATTTCTCCTCCTCCGATCCCAAAAAGAAAGAAAGAAAAAAAACTCTCCCTTTTTTGGGAGCCGAGTAATTTTTGGATTTTTATCGAGGATCGATTGCGAAAAAGCGGGTCGATTTATCGACTCCTCGAATTGAATCAAGTAACAGGCGCGCGACGTTGCCGTAAATGGAAATAAAACGTGACCAGGTTTAAATGCGAGAAAGATATTAAAAAATTAAATTTGCAAAATTATGCAACCGTAAATTCGTAACGTTTCGTTAAATATCCGACCGAAAAGAAAAAAATATTAAAAAAAAAAAAAATAGGAAGGATTCACGGGCAAGGACGAGAAAACGAGTCGGGCGCGTGGCAGGGCCCATTTAAAATTCAAATGTTAACACGAGTCGCTTTACTAATTACGTTAATAAATAACCTTCGACCCGGCAGGTACGAGGATCGTCCCACGCCGTTTCCATCTTCTTTTATACTGTATTTATTTATGGTACCCTCGAAATCTGCAAAGACGAAAAAGTCACGAGCGGTTTTTGAATTATCATTTAATCGGCAGGACAAGGTTTTCGCGGAAACGAATATTCAAAAAAAGAAAAAAAAAATGGTTTAATTTAATTTTGTTTTATAGGTTTTTAGAGTGAGATCTGAAATGCATACCTCGAGCGCACTCGAGAAATTACGTAAACTTTTGCCGTTTGTTTGTTTGTTTGATAAGTATCCTCGAGGGTAAAAAACCATGCACACTTTCAATTATATTACGTAGAGCACAAAGGATCTTTATCGGATTTTTTTCTTTGTAAAGGATTGGGGAAAAGTCGTTTTGGAGTCCCACTCGAATATGGACATTTCTTTGAAAAGTTTTCGATACCGTAAAATTCGTTTGAAAAGAAAACCCGAGCGGATTACCTAACGTCTCTTGGATCGCGTAATTATTTGCCGAAGACTCGGCCGGATCCGCTTCGAACCGTAAAGGAACTTTGGATTCGTCTGGGATGTTTATGCACGAATGCAGCGACACGGCGATAACTCGGTCTCCTTAACGGACGTTTATCCGACGAGGTTAGGTTAGGTCAGTCACAAAAACCCTCCCGCTTCAACCCTCCCAATATTTCGGGCTCCACATTTTTCACAACAAAAGAGATGAAAAAGAAAAAAAAAAGTCGAAACTAGCAAAAGCAAATCGGCAAGAATGGATCTAATCCAAGGACGCGAAATGTATATCAAGGTAGGATTGCATTCGGTCGGGTTTCTCCCACGCGACCGCTTTCCACGGGCCCGTGCCTGGGCACCCGTACCTTATACCTCTAGCTCGCCAGTCTCACGCCGACCGCGAACGCTTCCTCACCCGTTTCCGACCCAAATCTAATCTTTTATTTATTTATTTCTTTTTTTTTCCTCCATGTGTTTGTTATGGATCGTGCAAAGGATAAAAACTCGGTGAAAAGTTATAGCGGATAAAAATAAAAATTGTGCTTTAAACGTTAAAACCGATCGGACATGATCGAAATCTACTGAAAGGATTTTATTTATTTTTTTTTATAGTAAGTATTAATCGGTTTATACAAAAGCGAAAGAAAGGAAAGATTTCTCCAGTCTTTTGAAAAACGAAAATCACGACGGTCCCATTGTTCCGTTTAATCCGTTCCTTTGCGTTTTGCCGATAACAAATCGGATTTATCGTCCGAATCTCATCCGAAAAGATGGCGGGGAAAAAAAACTTAAATAAAAGCACAAAAAGAAACGTCGGCCTTAATTAACGCTTAAAAAAACAAAAGGAAATTTCTCTCGATGCATTCGAAATATACAAGAAAAAAGAAAATTATGTTTCCATTGAAAAGATACGAGTGCTCGAAAATATGCGACATTGTACTTGTAGTACACTCGACCGAGCCAAAAGAAAAATCCACTCGTTATTCGATCCGGTTCGAAGAAAAAAATCCCGGGAAAACCCCTGACGCATCCCTTTCATATTATTTATGAATAAATGTAGAGGTTTTTTGAAAAAAAGGAGAACGAGCTGGAACGATGTCAGCCCGTGTGAAATGGAGTACGGGTGAGAAATTCCACGACATTGTTTTTACAATTGTGTCAGTAATTAAAACACAGAAATAAAAACCGATTATGTTCTCGCTCGACCTTCTGAGCTAAAAAGATTTTTATTCGATTCCATCCCTGGGAAATGTAACAAATAAGCCTCGAACCAAAAAAAAAAAAAAAAAAAATGTAAAGGGATAAAAGAGCATGGAGTTAGACCTTATTTGGTCGATGTAATCGTTTTTAAATTTCTCATACGAAAATGGAAATTCAAAGTTGGAGTCGAGTCAAGGCGAATTTCCTACATCGATTTAGATAAAAAGAACGCGGCAACGTTTCTGTTACAGTTAAGAATTGTTAATAAGCAGAAGGTCGCCGGGGTCATCTTAGGCGTGGTTCCAACTCCCGACCTTGCCTCAACCTGTTTTTTACTTTTTTCTGGAGAGTCTCGATCGGGGCAGCCAGCCTTGGTTAAGTCTCGGCGACCCCGAAATCGGCAAACTTTTCTCCCCCGAAACGAAAGAAAAAGAAAGTCTCAAAAACAAAGAAAGAAAGAAAGAAAGGGCGGGAGTCAAATCGTGGGAGGCATTAGTCAAATTTCATCAGTTTTTTTGTAATCGATGTAATTAGTGGATGAAATCAAGGACCGGTCGGACATGACACCGGACTCCTGCCAGCTCCCGAGTGACAAATAACTTTGATAAACGTCAAGGCAAAAACCTTACGTCATTCTTTTCCATCGAAACTCCCGAGTATTTATTGTTCGGCCTACCGACACTTCAACACCCCCTTACGCCCGACTTTTCCGCTTTCTAAACTCTAGAAAAATTTTATCCTTCTTTTTTTTTTACTCTTTAACTGACATGTTTCTTTTGTTTTGTTTTCCAGAAAAATAATCCGCCAGGATGCCCGAAGTGACATAAAGGAGCTTGACATATAATAAGGATGAATCTCGGCCGCTCGGATTTCCTGCTATGGTCAGTACAAATTAATTTTCCTTGTACGTTTCGACGAGTGCAGGAAACGTCCGAAAGCGACACGCTCGAAAAGCAAACAAAAACTTGACGTTACGTCATTTTAAGAGCCACTCGAAAACCAGAGACACAACGGTTAATTGCTCCTTCTTGTCCGAGCAAAAACACGTAATCCTCGTCCCCGGATTACGGAACGGCCAAATATTTACGTTTCAAAAAAAAAAAAAAAAAATCATTTTAAGGGGGGATTTTGCAACGAATCACGCGTGATGAAAATTTTAATTAAGCGTCGTTGTCAAAACACACGATGGCGCTGTTTCGAACAGAAAATTTCGTAAAAAAAAAAAATAACGAATTTAGAAAAATTTTACGGTCCAACGATTCGTAAAGTCTTTTATTATTTTTTCGTTGACATTCGACGACCTCCACGACCGTATAATTTTAAACTCGTTAACTTGCGAAATATTTATACAGATACCGTATATCTGTATCCGATAATGCAAAAGAATTCTTGTGGGGTCCGAAACGAAGGATTAAACTCCTGCCGAGTTTGACGCGTCTAAATACGCCTGGTATCCTATTAATTAAAACGATAACGTTAGAAATTAGAAATAATAGAAAAAAAAACCGTAAAATGGATTTATGTAACAAGCGTGGAGCACAAAGTTGCAGAAATCGTGAGGAGGTGCCAAGGTCGGTATCTGGTTCGGTTGTGACACGCTCGCATTATTATTCCGCTCAAATAGCCCGAACCCCGAGATTTAACGTTTTTCATATAAAACTGTTTCCGCATTTATTATTCTTTTTAAATAAATGAAAAACTCGAGATATTTGTCGAGAGACCGTTTAGAAGGAAAGAAAGAAAGAAAAAAAAGAAAAAAATTCGACCTAGACAACGAGCTGGATTTAACACTCTCCTACTATAATTTAATATATCTTTGTATATTTTTAAACTTCACAGTTCATTGGAACTTGAAAAGTAAAAGTAAGGTCCACGCCCAACTCTGCTATGTGCCGTTTGTCCAGGTTCTTTTTAGGCGCGATCGTTTCGCTCTTTTCCCGAGACGGATTCCTCCAGCGAAACCCGATCGGGACGTGTCCTTCTTCGAAAAGATGGAATCCCAAAGAGATAAGAAAAAAAGTTCAGACGAAGGATCTCGTTGAAACGGGATCGAGAGGAAAAAGTCGAAGGGGACGGTCGCGTGCCTAGCCGAATTCGCCGAGCATTAAGCGTAATTAATCTTTGGAGTTTACGAACCGGTTTGTCGCACGACTCGAAAAACGTTTTTATCCCGAGTTTGGCACGAGACCGAAAGCAAGGACGAAAAGCTCAGCGGCCCCTCGACGCACGTCGACGACGCTCGAATAATGCGCGGACCGCGCCCTCCCTCGACCTTGCCCCGATACCGAACCTAACATGACAATAAAAAAAAACCAACAATTACAATGAGGTATTTTAATTATTGTTGTATCGGGGGCCGTTACGATGCAACAATCGAAATCGAAATGGAAATGGCAATGGCAATCGCAATCGCGTTATTCGTATTTCGACACACGAACCAGATCCTTCCCCTCCCTCCGATCCGAAAAGAATTCGTCGGAGGTTTCGTTTCGACTTTGTTCTTTTCCCGTGATGCGATCTACTTCATTTTTAACCTCTCGCCCGGAATCCAAAAAGTGAAATGAAAACTCGGGTGTGTTTTTAATTATCGATCGTCTCCGATTCCATCTCGGGTTTTTTTAGCCGTGCAAAACTATTAGGATGAAAGGAAATAATAGAAATATGAAAAAGGAAGGGAGCGTTGGGAAGTTTACACAAAGTGACAGAAAGTACGAGAAAGTAGTTCAATGTGTGTGCCGGATCGATCTTTTCACTAGAATAAGACACAAAGTAATGTGTGTAAAAAAAACATTGGAGCTCGCGATATGCAGTATATTGTATTCAAATATACCTTGGAGGGACACGCCTGATCCACATTTACGTAAAGAATTTCCTTATCGCCAACACAAAGAACGTTATCTAATATTAACTCGTGTTTGTGTCCGACTACAACAAATCTGACCACATGTTTATATCACCGTCCAGCCTCCTTCCAACAAGAACAAGAAGAAGAAAAAGAAAAAAAAAAAATGATTTCGCAAAAGCGATCCGCTCTTTTTCTTATTATATTTAAAAACGAAACGATTCCTTTCGAATGAAAACGGTTGTCGGAAGCGGATGAAATTTTCGAAGGGAATAGAAAGTGTAAAAAATATATTTTTCCAATTATGGTCTTATTTATTTTTCAGATGGAAGCCAAGAGATGGGCGTCCGTAGCCGTCGCGATCCTCCTGGTCGCCGGAATCGCGGAATGCGATTCTCGAAACGGAGATCTCGAGACCGAAGAAACGTCTCCGGGCCGAGTCAAGAATCACAAATATTCCAGCAGGACGGAAAATAAATATGCTCCGCCGAACGAGCCCGAGTTCGGGCTCAGAACCGTTTCGATAAGAAAGAAAAACGAGTCGTCGGATTTTCGAACTCGGGAAAAATCCCATTTTCGAGAAAACGAAATCTCGTCCGAGGAAAAGAGGAAAGACATGGAAACGGCGGGAAGCGCAAACGGAAACGGAAACGGGAAACAAAAAAAGGAAACCTCGAAAAAAGACGAAGACGACGAGGAAAAGACTCTGGCTCAGCAAGTGGCGGACGGAAAATACGGGCTCATACAAAACGAAATATTCGCCAACGGATCCAAACGACCCGGAATACTCAGCTACCTTTCTAATTCGGAAGTTCCCAAAGACACGAAAGAAAATTTCGGAGGTCTGGAAAAAGACGAAATATGGTTGGCCGAAGATCACGTTTTGGTCCTGAGAGGAGGTCGCTATCCGGAAGGAAAGGAAAAGGAATCTTCCTCGTCGACCGTTTGGCCGCCGATAGACGACTACGCGGCTCCCCCGAGACAAGTCAAGATACCGGAAAATCCCAAAATCCCTCCTCCGTTTCCGGTCAGACTTCGAGAAAACGGTCCGTTGGAATTTGTCGGAGGAGAAAACGGCACGTCGGGCGTCCCTCCTTTCTTCCCTCCTTTCCCCCCACCCTTCCCGTTTCGTCCCAACGAGAGCCTCCCGTTCCCGTTCCCGGTTCCTTTTCCCCGTTCTCCGGACGAGGCCCCCAACGGGACCTTCCCTCTCCCGTTCCCGTTTCCTCCCGGCCCTCTTCCTCCTTTTCCTCCGGGCAATTTCCCTCCCGGCGCCGCTTTTCTCCCTCCTCCCGGGAATCTCACCGATTTCGACGAAGACGATCCTTCCGTTTATTACCCTCCCAAATACGATTTCTATTATCCTCAAGACAACGCGACGGCGGTCCCTCCCGGTCCTCTGGTTCCGGGGATAATCCTCCCGCCTCCTCCGGATTTCTTCGCTCCTCTCGAAAACGAAACGGACGCGAGAGCCCCGGACGAAGAAAACGAAACCGACGGGGACTTTAAATCTTCGACGGAAACTCCTTACGTCGGACCGGATTATCTTCCGGTTCCTAGGAAACCTCCGTCCAAGCATCGAGGTTTCAAAAGACCTTCCGACTCGTCCCGATTTTATTCCTCGACTTCGCCTCGACCCGAAAAACAGACGGTCACCTACGTCTATCCCGAAAACGTCGAGAGGAAGCCCAAAACAACGTCTTCGCCGTTGGACTCGTTCCGCACGACCAAAGTCGCGGATTCCGGATCGAACGACGAGAGGATTCCGGAAGGTTTCTCTTCTCCGATATACGTGCCCGAAGGCGGAAACGGGTTCGTTTATCATCCTCTTCCGACCACGAGTCCGAAGCCGAACCACATCACCATACCGACGACCAAATCTCTGACCAAGGAGATTTACATCGTGACCACGCCGGAAGCTGACAATCAGAACCGCATAGAAGATTCCTATCAAAGTTCCAAAACCTCGAAACCGAACAAATACGAAAGTTTGAGCCCGGAAATTCATCCGCTAAGAAGCCTCATCAGGCCGAACGTCTCGGTGAGCTACGTCGGGAAATACGGGCATCTTCCGGCCTCGACTCCTTTCCCGTATCCCAAAAGGCCGAAACCGTCTCGAGACGAGGCGGGTGCGATCCGAGGAGGCCATTACATCACACGAGCTCCGGATCCGGCGCACAATTCCGTCTCGACTCCCGCCACGACGATCGGGGAAATCACGGTCACGCCGGTGCCCGTCAAGAAAATCAGGATAAGACCCGACTCGGTCACTCCGTCGTCGAATCCTTCGAAAGCGACCTTTTATTTTTACGAAGAGCCTCCAGCCACGGAAAATCCAGGGAGGATCCTCGGAACCTCTGCGGTTCCCCAAAGAGAAACTTCCACGGAAACTCCTCCGACTTACGTTAAACGACCCGAGCTCGAAACCGAATCTCCACCCAAATATTATTATTCCTCCGGAGCGTTCGGGAAAACTCCGATCCGACAGTTTTTAGAAGAAACGTTTCATTCTTCCAACGTCCTTCCGAACAAGCCGCACATATCTCACGTGGATCACGCGGGAATAATCAAGCACGGCTATTATTCTCCGGACGTTCCCAAGATGAAACATTTAAATTACGGAAGCCCGATAGCCGCGAAACCCGTCAAGTATCATTACGTGAGGGACGAAGAATCCGCGACGATCCCGTACCACAAAATCAAAGCTTTGCAAGTTGAAAATTCGGGATCATCGGGACTGCAAACCGTCGGACCCGTTAATAGCGGCCTTAGCCCGTACGAAATACGGCGGCCGCTCACCTCGACTCAAAGACCCGAAAAAACGACCGTCTCGTCCGTCGAATCGACGACCGCTTCCGTTCCTCTCGACTACAGAAACACGGATCCGCCGTTCGTGCCTTCCAATTATTACGCGACCGCCAGGCCGGAACATCTTCATTTCACTCCGCAGGATCACACTCTCGTAGACGAAATCACCAAAAATTATTTCACCATTTTCGGTCAGAAAATCAATTCCGCGTCCACCACGCCTTTGGCCCCGGTCCAAACGTATCGGCCTCGGCCGATCCAAACTTCCGTCCGGCCGGAACCGGTCAAATTCTACAAAACCGAAAATAATAATTTTCTGCATATCGTCACGACTTCGCCTCGTCCTCAGTCAAATTTCGAGCAATATTTAAAAGAAATTACGGGACAAGATCACAAAGACTACATTGTGAGTAACGTTTATCCCACGAAAACGAAAAAAGGAAAAGGATATTTGCCCAACGGGGTTCCTCCTCGGTTGCATTCGCCGGAATCCGTCTTTTTGCAACCTTTGAAGCAAATTTATTTCCGAGACGAGACTCAACCGCCGCAGCCGCAGTCGCAGCAGCAGCAGCAGCAGCCGCAGCAGCCGCCGTCGCCGTCGTCATCTCCCGTCAAGGCTCGATATCCTTACAGAGGTTTCGTAGAAAAACCTTCGTTCGTTTACGGGCCGTCGTTTTCGACGACGCTGAGGCCGGTGGTCGACGTCGAAATCCGACCTCAATATCTTCAACACGTTTCTTCGACGAGCGGGCCCTTCGAATCGATTCGACGTCCTCCGGAAAACCTGAGATTCAATCACAACTTCGGCCAATATCTTCGAGAAATCACGAGCCCCGAATCGATCAAAATCGAGACCGGTTCTCATCTGGATTATTTTTCGACCACTCCTTCCCCCGATTATTCTCCTACTCCGAAACCTCCCTCTCTCGAAGGAGACATCTTGATAAACTACAAACCCCAAAGACCGGAAATAAATCCGGAAGCGGAAACGATAGACGTCGGAAATCCGATACCGGCTTTCGCGTCGGGTTCAAATTTCAAAATCGTGGATCCTCCCGATTTGAGCCTCCACCACAACAGAGTTCCTTACCGTGCGACCTACGATCCGAAACCTCCTCAAGGTTTCGATCCCGCTAAAGACTTTTTCGAAAATCTTCCCAAATCCGGTTATTTCTCTCCTTCTCACGGATCCACCGGGAATTCTTTCATTTCTTACAATCTTCCGGGGAACGGAGGACATTTTTACTTTCTCACTCCTCAAATAGTCGACAAATTCCAACAGGACGAACAAACCCAACCCCAACCGGATCGTTATCGAACCGTAAAAAGAAACGAAGACAGGCTCAGAGGGCAAAGGAAAGGCTCCGAATCCAGGTATTCCAGTCAAAATCATCAAAACACGAGGCACGGATATTCCGCCCCGGATTATTTAAGAAGAAGAAGAAAAAAACCCTAAGAATTAGATTTTATAGTTAGAATAAAAAAATTTATATTGTAAAAAGTGAGAATGTTTTAGGAAATTAAATTCAAGTCTCTGTTTTATTCATTAAAATTTAAGAGTTTTTAGTTTTAGGTTTTCTTTACTTCCTCAAATCGATTAATAAAGGCTGTGGCTAATCTTGAAAAAGTTATTTCCAACGAAAAAATCTTAAACAAATTGAAATCCTTCCTTGATTTTTTTTATAATACTTTTACACGCTTTTTATTTCTCAGGGAATCCCCTAAAAAGTAATAACTAGAGGAAAAACATTATTGGAGTTCTCATTTTCCTTCGAACGATATTTCTTACCTCGATATTCAATCCCGAAAGAAAAAAGAATGACCTCGAAGGATCCTTGAAAAAATTTCAACTTCGCACTCTTTTTTCATTTATCTGCTCTAAGTTGAATGCGATTTTCGTAGAGAAAAAAAATGTTGTTTTATATTTATTTAGGTTTCTGGACCTTTTTCTTTTATTAAATATATCAATAATTGAACTGACAAAGCGTGAATAAGAAATTTTTTTATCGTTTAGATCCTTTGAAAAAAATTTATTTTACCAGTTGAAAAATGAAATGAAAAAGAAAGATAAATAATCACGAGTATTTCAACGAGTGATCAATTAGCGCACGCACATGTAAACGGTATTTTAATGACATCGGCCTTGTCTTTTATAAATTCCTACCAAAGTTATTTATCCGTATTTGAACAGGGATACACTCGCCTTAAAATATTTATCGGAATCGCAACAAAATCAGCATCCCTAGGCTTACGTAAAAATATCAACAAAAGAGATATCAAGAAATGAAAGCAACGAGTTTAATAATTGAACCGAAAACGATTTGACAGTTAAATTGCACTTTCTCAACGTACAAACATATAAAGACACACCCTCGTGATTCCACTACCATCTGTCAACCTATGGCTGCAACTTTTTTACTTTTTTGAAGACGGAAAAAAAAAAAAGAAAAAAAAAAAAGAATAGCTCGGAGAGGAAAAATTAAGTAGAGAAACGAAGCCTTCCAGTTTTGAAAAAGTAGGCGAACACAAATCGTTACGACAAACTACCTCACGATTAAAATTAACTCGGTTCACGTAATCTGGTTTAGAGCGAGATATGTGTGCACATAATTTAAGCGAGTTAACAACGAAAACAAAAAAAAAAGTGATTCGTGATTTGTGCGAGATAAGGAGATATCAATTTGCTCAAGAAATAATGACACTTTGATTATTGAATCCGACTGTTCGATTCGGTCCAAGGCTGTCGTGCGGTCGGCACCTTTCTTACCGACCTCGATCTTTCCTTTTATTAGAACCAAAAATCAAACTTCCATTTTTTTGAATCTCGTTAATTTTTGGCATGAATAACCGATCGGCGGCAAATCAGCGTCGAAGGCGCCACCTGCGTTCCTGCTAATCGATATGCGAAATCAAAAATATACAGGCGTCTCACAGATTTTAAGAAAGAGATCTAAGCAGAAAATGATTTCAACAAAAACTATGTTTTCCAAGCGAAACGAACCGCTTAACATATTTAGCAGGGATTCGAGATTAATTAATGCAACGATTTAACTCTTAGATGCGCCTCATCAATTATCCGTACTTGTGAGTTTGTTCGCTCTCTAAAATAGGCGTTTATTCGATTCCGTTAAAAACATTTAAAAATGCACCGGCAGGGAGCAGGAAACCAGTTTTACGTACCGTCGGCTTTCGAAAAAGTATCTTCTACTGCTATTTAATGAAATTTCCACTGACCTGTATTTATTTCCGCTCCGGAGGTTTCGTCTTTCAACGGTTTATCGTGCAATCTGAGATACACTTCGATGGCACATTTGGCAGCTTTGAAATAAAAGGGATGACTTCGTAGAACGTCTTCTAACCTCAACAGCCCGACGTAGGATCGGAGAGTCATTTTTCTCATGCAGTAAGTATGGAAATCAAACTGGTCTTCGATTATTTCCGAAAAATGCTGCAAAGAAAAGGATCGGTTAAATGGTATGACGGACCGGGCAACAGTTTTAAATCAATTAATCGTGAAAGGCTCACCCTATCTACTTCGTGACACTTTTTTAAAGCGTCCCCATATTTCCCGAGTCTTTGGTAAGCCAAGGCACATTCAGTCTGAAACCACATGCACTGCATTTCGTTTAGATTTTCCATGGCCGATACTCCTTCCTGTAAGACAATATGAAAAAAAAAACTCATTTTAAAAAATAATACGGTTGAAAACTACGTGACGCTTCAACGGCTTACCCTGGTGAATTTCGAACATGTTTCTTCGGCTTCTTTTATTAAGTTTGCTCTTAACATGTACTTAGCACATTTCGAATTGATATATCGGTCGGCCGTGTCCAAGCTTTGAGCTTCGTCTAGCCATTTGTATGCCTCGACGACATCTCCAGCATGCTGACATTTTAAAAGGAAAAAAAATAAAAAAAACGTAGCGAATTCGTACCGATCGAATAAAGCAGATTTTTACCTTGAATATTCTCCCTTTGGTTACGAACAATTCTATTAAAGTAGGCGTGTGATCGATGGCTAAATTAATGTATTCGAGTCCTTTTTGCGTTTGCCCTAAATAATCGTAATGTTGAGCCAAAAAATAATAAGTCCACAACAATGCAGAGGCCGGTTCTTCCTCTCCTTCGTCTGTAAAATAACGAAATTCTTTACTCCTACTGTGACGGCATTTTTCAATTTTGCTTGATACTGTGACCTACCCGCAGGGTTAAAGCGATGCTTTGATTTCAAACTTTCCACGTACGATAACAGTAAATTTTGAATGATAGACACTTTTTCGCTTTCCTTATACAAAGATCTTAAATCTACAAAGAGTGGTGGCACTCCCTTGTGCAGTCCCTGTCTTAAATATTTATCGACCATCGATCTAAACTCGTCTCCTAAAAAAGAATTACTGTTACAATCAAAAAAACAAAAAAAAATCATCGCATAATTTAAAATCTAAAATTTAAGTACCTGATGTAAAATTTAGAGGCAATCTTCTAGGTGCTAGAGCTTTCGGAAATTTTTCTTGATAATTTCTAAACAACTCTACTTTATCTGAACAAGAAGTTAATTGGCAGGCCTCCAATAGTTGACTATAATAGTATGTGTTTTCTGGATTTCTTTCCAACAACTCTTCGTAAACTCGCTTAGCTTCTTTATTTTTTTTCAGTTGAAGGTAAAGTTTACCTAAAATTAAGAAAATAGTTCGAAATAACGTCAAAAAAAATCCGTAAATAAACCTGTCTTAGGTCAACGACACGGGAATAAAAAAAAATAACGAGTGACATTCCTACAGGTCTTTGCGTATCAATATTTAATATTTCAATGCAGTAAAAGAATAAATATAATTAAAGCTTTCTTTTAAGCTTTTTTACAAACCACAGCAAAACTATTATCATACCTAGACTTTCCTGTATAGAAAGCTTATCACATATTTGAGAGCCATATTTGTCCAAATGCTCCAAAGCTTCCTCAAATGCTTTATTATTAACCACTACAGATTCTTGTATGACCATGTTCTGATATAATAACAATTCACTATGTTCGTAATCGTACGATGATTTCTGAAACAGAAAATTATTGACCGTCATACACCAAAGGCTGCAAACTTTTGTTAATGAAAGAATTTTCCAGGAAACCAATTCCAGGGCTACATCCAGACATATTAAAATTAGGGCTATAGCTTTGATGTTACTGTCTTTGTCTGGGAAGGGGAAAATCATGACAAGATATTACTTTTTAAATCTTGATCCACCTCAATAATTTGATTGCGCTTTGGCTCCGGAAATAACCGAGGTATAATGCAAATCGATATACTGCAATATCATCCCGTTGATGTAACGCCGGCCCCGAGTCGGCTGTATCTGGATATAGTTCTGGAATTTCTAGGGATTTAATACTATGTATGTCTCGCATGATAATTTACATATTATACTAACCAACTGTGTTTTTCTAAAAGCTTCTAGTATTTTTAAAGCCATATCATATTCTCCGATTAAGTGATAAGCCATAGCAAAACCTATCCAAGAAGCACGCTGCGTAGGCCTCAGCATAAATAACTGGTATCTTGTGTCCTGCAATTCACAAATGGTGCATAAATTTGAGGGTTGATATGAATTCTTGTTGAATTTCCTAAATCCTGTCCACATTTTACTTACTCTATAGCCTTCTAAGTCCCTCATTTGAATTTGCAAAAGACTGAGATCCCTCAATATTTGTATATTGTCCTTTTCCCACTTTAAAGCATTTCTATAACACTTTATAGCTTCATCATATTTTTTATCTGATCTTTGTAGCAAGCCATAAACATGCCAACAAACATGTGATTTGAGATCATTTCTTAGTCCTCTTCGTACATACTCGTAGGCTTCTTCTTTTCTGTTTAGGCAGTTCAATGTTAACCCTTTCATTGCAAGCGTTTCTCCATGCTCTGCACATTTTGGATTTGACAAAATCTGTTTTGCAAACTTAAGTCCATTTTTATATTGCTTTTGTTCATAACATTTCTGAAAAAAAAATGACATGAATTAATACTTATTAAAAGTGCATTAAGCTCAAAGTCCCTCCCCATTTATAAAACAAGAAAAAGGAAATCCACAATTTCTATACAGGGTAAAATGTTAAGAAATAAAATTAACTTTTGTTATTGGAGCAGGAAAAAATTCTACAATTCAAACTAAATGGCAATAAACTTTTTTTAAGAGCAAGATAAAAAGTTGAATAAACTACTTGAACACAAAAACACAAAGTAATCTTGCATCCATAAAAACTACCCAGATCATTTGTGACTTTTCTTTTTCACAATTTATACAAATGATGTATTTCACTGAAAAATCACATAAGCTCTTTAAACAATCCTAAAGAGAACAAAATGCTTTTTCACAAAGAACTAATCTGCTCCAAATAACAGTAACCTTAATATCTGAAGTACATGCAAGTAATTAAATCATTTATTTGGAAATGCATATCTGAAGAATGATAAAATGTTAACAGTCCTTCTGAATTCTTGCTGATTCACCGATGAAAGATGTCAATGTTTCTAAAGAGAAATGGCACGGATTTTAAATCAAATCGAAACGATTCTTCGGTCTCGCTGTAGTCGTGACAAAAATAATTCGCAGATCATAACACATAAATATTTCCACTAGTACGAATTCGGTTTGAGAGTGACTAGATGCAAACAGAAAGAATACAAACAACGAGCCAAACAATCGGTTTCGTCGAACTTACCAAGACTCGTTTAAATAAAGAATTTTCCTTCGGCGGAAGAGGATCACTAGAAGGCATCTTTGTATTTTTTTCCTAATAATATTCGCCGAAAACGGAATTAAATGGTTATTTTTATAAATGGAAAAATCCCTCGTGGTTGCCTATCTAAGATGGATTCTCTCACGTGACCAAATACATGAACGCGCACACTCTCGCTTTTTAAAACGGAAATCGATACCGTTTTACAGGATGTGACGACATTTCTATAACTCCCGCTTTTTTTAAATAAAAAGTAAATTCCACTAATCTGCGTTAAACCTTTTTGGTTGAATTAGCTGTCTTTTTACGCCTTCAAAAAAGAGGCGTTATGTATTGTATGTTTTTTTTTTGACCGCGACTGGCTGGCTGGCTGGATTGAAATCGCGTCCTTCCCTTATTTCTCGAAAACTACTTCGTTTTTCGCTTTGAAATTTTCTCAGAATATTTAGAAGAGTGTTGCGGAGAACCTTTTCTATATTTTACCTCAAAAACGCCCAATTAACGAAGTAATTAATGAAAATAGAGATTGTTTACAAATAAACGGAAGTGTAAAATGACCTAGTGCTTGCGTTATGGTCTTATGAGTGCAGCAATGCTTCTATCGTTCCACGGATTTTGTTCATTTTTTTTCCGTTTATTTTAAGGGATTTATGTCAAGTCAAGATGGCCAAAATTGAAGGTTTAAAACTCAACTTGCAAATTTTCAGTTTGGATCATGTTTGCCTTTGGTAATTTTAATTAATTAAAAATCAAAATTTATATATATGTATATTATCTAACAGAACAAAGAGTTGTTGAAAAATCTCCTAAATCATTGAGAGATGAACCTCTTTTCTCCATAGGAGAATGAATTTTAATTTGCCTCATATGTGTGTCCCTACCATTTTGATGGTTGCTTATTACTGCAATTTGAATCATGAAAGTTCGAATTGGCTTGTCATGAATATCCTTGATTGGTATTACAAACCAACCTGTTGGTTCATTCAAATCTATAACTTCCACTTCTTGCAAATCTGTAAAGTTTGTTCCAGCTCTTACAGATATCCTGAAAATAGAAATTAAAATTCAAAAAGTGCAGTTAATGAAACATGAAGCATATAATTTCAATACCTGCTTGGAGTGTAACTTTCATCTAATTTATAATCTATATAAATGCAGATATCTTGAACTGTTGTTTTTTTCCGAAACTGTATGTTAACTAAATGAGGTAGCTGACCATCTGACTGCCAATACGTTTCCATACAATTATCCCGTAGTTGATCAACACCAAAACCTAGAAGAAAATGAAAGCTTTTTATATAAATTTTAATGTGGTCATTACTCCAAATACTAATTCTATTACTTATAAAGGGAGTAATGTTTTTTTTTTAAATTTTGTAATATATAGTACTTTTCCATCAGCTCCTTTTCATGCCTATATGATTTTTAAGTGCTTAGTGCTAATGTATTTGCTATTTCTAGCTAAGTGTAGAATTGTTTTAAATGGCACATTGTTGGGAAATATAAACTAATCAAATATCTTTTCATACAGAAAATAAAATTACCTCATGATCAAACAAATCAAATCAATCAAAATAAAAAATTTAAAGTAAAACGTCTGGACTTTTTTTTAAAACAGAAAAAAAAAGGTGACAATGATATTGCATGAATAGGTGCTTTACTGCAGATACATTTATAAATAAAATAGTGTTGAATTCGGTAAATTAAATAATAGTACAGTGAAAATAGTAAATTAAAATTTTATTTGCTTTTCTCATAAGCAAAAGTAAACAAAAGAACCAAACCAGGGTTGTGGAAAGCAGCTAATACTTACTTGGTTTACAAGAGGATAAACTCCAAATAGCGTGAGATCCAACTTCCCTGACTTTTCCAGCTCTTTCTTCCCTCTGCGGATCGATGTCCGTGGGTGTCACATTAGAATTACTCATATCAAAAATACTGAATCGAATAGTCACAACTTGATGTCGCCGGTAATAAACAAATCATTTCATTTCGAAATTCGACGATGAATTCAAATCAGTGCATACAACCTAAAAAATTGTTTTGAAACAATATGGCTCTTTCCCGCGAAAAGTCGAAAAGTCTCACTTCTTCCCTCTTCGGTCATAAAATCTTGAACGCTTCTTGCGTTATTTTTTATAATGTTACATTGTTACAGTGAATACCCGATGTCAAAGAATTCTAGAAACTACTAGGGAATTCTAGAAACACCCCATCGATTTGAAAGTTCAAGAATTTCCTAGTGATTTCCTAGTAAATTCTAGAAATCCCTGGAATTTTTATAATTATTTTTAGGGATTTCTAGAAATCACTAACCGACCGGCAATTCTAGAAGTCACTAAAAGTATTTTGATTTTATTTTAGGTAATTCTAGAATTACCTGACCGGTCAGGGAATTCTAGAAATTCCTGAGATTATTCCCTAGTGATTTCTAGAATTCCCTGGCATCGGGTATTCACTGTAACATATAAATAATAGATCACCCTTTATAAAAATAAAGTCGGATACATAATAACTTAATGTGTTTAACACTTTGAAATGCTACATTAGGTAGGCTCCCTTTAATAATTTCAGGAAGCCAGAAAAAAAGTGTTCAATTTCAAGGTCTGGGCTTGGGTTTGATCAAATCAATGCCCTGATACTTCGTTTCCGATAAATTAAAGGTTTGTACGCAATTTTTATCTTTTTAATCGCATTAAAGTATCGTGATCCAACGCGGACGTAAATCCAATATTGAATTCGCTAAATAAAATAATACTACAGTGAAAATAGTAAATTAAAATGAATAAAATTGATTTTTTTGTTGCTTTTTTTCTTGCTGACTAAACCTGTCGTTGCAAAGTATTTATTTCATAAAGCCGGTAAAAGATTATGAGTGAAATCGTAAATAATGATTTGTAAAATAAACAGCAAATAAATCTTTCGGAAGACTTCAACTTATAATTATAGTAATAAAGATGGAGGACAGATACAATCATATTTTAGAAAGAGCCCAAGAATAAAAAATTATAAAATGCCGAAAATTACATAAAATAGTTATAGATTTCCATAATTAGTTATAGGTATCCATAACTGGTTATGTAATTTTCGTCACTTTTATAATTTTTTATTCTCGGGAAGGAAATCTTTTCCCATTTACGTCAATTTGGGAAAAATTATAGTCGAGGATGCTGTTGGGAACTGGATTTTTGTAATAAAAAGTTTAACTCTTACTTTGACAAGCCGTTTTCTTGCGCAGCCTTGCCTTGAGAGTAAATCTTACATTGTAAAAAAACAGAACGGCATCTTGGTTCTCGATCGAATTTCAAAATTTCTAATTTTCAAGAGCAAAACAGAAACTTTAACTGACTTTACTCTGGGATTTTAAAAAATTTGAGTGATTTCAGAGTAAACAAGTCCAATCAATTCAGTGAAACCTAATTTCAGAGTTTTTTCCTCAATAATTTCTGTTTAGTAAAATAATTAAATTTTAAAAACTTAAAAAAATTGTTTTTTCTGATCAGTTAAAAAGAAACGGGTTTTATCGATTTCTTTTGTAATTAGTTTGTACGATTGCTTAACAACTACTGTCAAAAAAGTGAGTAGTTTGTTACTAATTACTGGAGTAAAAAATTTCGCAATAAATAATTTAAATAAATGAAACAATATTCACAAAAATTATTATTGACTATTATCCGAAGACAGCTTGGCAGCTAAGTCTGCGAATTTCGCCATGTAATCAATGCTCGTTTCTGTCATCAAGCACTGCAACTGAGTTTCCACCTGAAAAAAAGAACACATTTCAATTTAATATTGCGATTTTAAAATCATGTTTTTAAATTCGAATAATTACCTCCGAAGTAGTGTCATACGTTTGGCAATTGGTGCTTTTTACCGGAGTCTCTAGATGTCCTAAAATACTGCTTAAAGAATAATCGGCCACTTCTGCGTTCAGCCAATCCTCTTCTCTTAGAATAACTGTCGGGCTAGGACTGGGAGGCAATATGCCGGAACATTCAAAACTACCCGTAAGTCCTGAAAAAAGAAGAGAGACGTTATAAGAAAACTCATGCTCAAAGTTTAACGCCCAGCGCGATTTTTACCTGTAAAATTATTGTCGGAACTTGTCAGATCCATCATAGGATCGTGATCTTCTAATAAGGCAGAAATGCTTGGAGTGGGAGAAGAGGTGCGCTCGACCGAGGCCGCCCCCGTTCCTGGATCGATCGTCGCCGTGGAGGAAGCAACGATACCCGCTGAAACAGATGCCGCCGTATCCCCTTCCGGAGCAATGGAAGGAGGCTTAGGAGCTATCGGTTGTTCCGTCCTTCGCTTCGTCGCATCGTTGCACGTTCTGTTGGAACCAGGCGAAGACGCGACCAAAGACACGGGCATAAATTCCCCGGAAAATTGGCTGGTTTGAGGGATCAACTGCGAAATTTAAAAAAAAATTTCGTTTCTGTATCCGTGATTACCTTAACACAACCTAAGCGGGAAAAAAATTTCAACTTACTTTTAAGGTAACTATTGCATGGCCGTTGTTTGCTTTCGGAAGTAGCGGCAACGTCCTTTGAACGACCACATTTTTTGCAGCTATTCCTCGACCTCGCCTGTTGCAATATCTTGGAGTTAATTTCTTGAAAAAGAAAAAGAAATGGGGAAAAAAAAAGAAATTTTACTTTACAATAACCAAGTAATGGGGACAGATTTTTTGTGGCTGCAAGTCGTTCTTTACTTATTTGAAGGCAAAAATTCTTATTTGGTTATCTATACACTATCAAGAATGAGATAACAGACAGTTAGAAGTCGTTTTTTATATACCAAAAATATATATTTTCGTTTCACTTACATCGAGTTGAGCTTTAAAAGCCTCAGGGTCCAATCGGCTCTTATTAACAGAGCTAACGGTAGGCTTCCTAAATATAGGATCGTTGGCGTGCGATCCCCCTTGGTGACTGGAAGAATTCGTTTCTTTGGAGTTATCCCCTACCGATTTCTATAACACACGAAAAAGTTAATCATCGAGACGGCAATGGGACCGAGAGACCGTAAAGAAATTTTTCATACCTCGTTAAAAGCATCGTTCAAAGGACGCCTTCCCCGGCCCGAAGTTTTTACTTCGTCGCCGCAGCGATGTCCGCAAGAGCACGCTTGACGACATTTCGATTTCATCAACTTGGTCAGGCGAACCAGTTTCGACAACATCGTTCCTAATTTATTGAGATTCGCTTCGACTGAGGGCTCTCCCCCTTCATCTTTTTTCTTCCATCTGTATTCTAATTGCAATTTATAATCGCTGCCCACCTGAAAAACGAAAAAGAACCGTCCAACGTTTTCCGCTCAAGAATAGAGAACAAAGTGGGGGAAAAAAGGTTTACCATGAGATAAAGATCGCCGACCGCTAAAGAAGAACTATTTTCCCAGGTCCATCCATTCCGGATTTTCGCGACCGCCTCGTCCTTGTTCTGAATTTTCATCAATCCCTCTAAAAACTCAGGCATTTTATCATTTTTTAAACTGTTTTCGTTCGAGCGAGTCTCGTCGAAAGGATCCGTTTGAACGGACTCGATACATTCTTCGTTGGCGTCGTTGTTCCCGCTAGCGTCGGCTCCGGAAAAACCAAAATTAGGTTTTTCGTCGTTTGACAAATCCGGAGACAAAAGATCCACTTCGTTTGATTTAGCATCTTTATCTTCTGCAAAATTTTTTAAACAAGTTTTATTTTCTTCGGTTTTGACGATCTCTTCGATATCGGATTTTTTGCAATCCGGACTCGGTTTTTCGCTTGATTTCTTTTGTTCTTTCTCTTCTACTTTTTGATTCTTTTTCCCTTTTCCGCGGCATTCGGCTTTCAAAGTTTTTAAAATTTCTTCGCATTCTCCTTTCCTTCCTAATCTCTTCTCGTGAGAGCTCAAACATATCCTACAAAATAAGAAGGATCGATAAGTATCGTTTTTTCGATAACGCGCTTAACGGCGATCAATTTACCTCGTACTAGTTAAATGTTGACTAATATTAATGTTTGAAATATGTATTTGCGCATTCGGTTTAGGCGCCACAACTAATAATTCATCCTCGCTTTCATTATGACTGCTTGCGACTTGACACGTCTTCATCATTTTATTTTTCTGATTTTTCGTTAAAGAAAATCCGACAGATTTGTAATTTTATCGGCAACGAAATAGATTATAAAAGGATACATATTTGGCATGTTTAGGCAACCATCGCCTTTGCAAGAACTGCAACAAACTAGTTAATCTGTACTGAAGGGGAACCAAAACCTGGACGCAGGGATTTTGAGCGGTAGACTGAACCCGTGCCCACGTTTCGTTATCTCTGGGCACCAACTCCACGTGAATTCTCGACGGTAATTTTATTTCATCTTGACTTTCTGCAAATCATGTAAAATTTTTTGCAACTTTTGTTTCCTTTAAAGTCAATTTTCTTTCTGCAGATAATTTCTTTACCTTCTAATTGATTTAGTCTTCTAAGAGTCCTGCATCTAGGTGTCCGAATGTGAACATTTTTTCCTTTTACTCTCAGCTGAGTAAATCCTCTAATGACCAACTCATTCAGCTTTAAACTAGTTTTTTCTGTCACACATCCCATCTTTTTCCTAAATTCTCCATAATTAATTAGACCATATAATTCCTGAGTTTGTTTTTTAATATCTGCATCGATCACAAGAATATGAAAGTATTCAAATTGGAAAGCAATTACATTTATTAAATAACCATTTAAAAGTGGAAATACCCTTAGAAGGAAAAACTTACCTGGAGGAAATTTTAAATGTTTAGAAATTTTTGCCCATGTTCTGTAATAAAAATGCCTGATCTGTTCCTTTGTTTTCATGACAAAATCAGATCCTGTCTTCTTTTTGCTTTTTAAAACAAAATATCGTTGTATGGCATCAAAATCTTTCCCATATTCATTAAGAGCCTCAAAAAATATGTCTTTCCCTTGGGCAGACCAATTATGAGACTTCATTTTTTTAGACTTGGATTCTAGTTTTTTAGAAGCATTATCATTTTCCTCCTTAACACCATCTGTAATTAATTGTGAAAACATTAGGAATAACTACTTCAGACTCAATGACAATGAAAGAACAACAAAAGTCTTTGTTGAATATGAAAGTAGAATGTAACATAACTTAATGGCATACCTTTTTTATCAATCGGCAAAGTCTGCAAATTAGGTTTTGACAAGGAATCTAACCGTAGCTTTTTTGAGACTCTAGCACTGGATCTGACCGGAACTCCGGCAGTTCCTGGAGAACTGCATTCCATTTGAGTCACGGAACCCAAAGGTTCGTCATTTTTTTCGGCTTCGCTGTTCATTTTTTTCTTCCTTGTAAATTACATTTTAATATCCCGATCATGCTTCTTTGTTTCCGAGATCACTGAAATAACTTTCAGTACGACGAACCGTCTAATTATTTTGCAATGGACCCCATTTTCTTAATCAAAACAAGAAAACAAAATTTTACGTTCTTGCTTGCAAAAAAAAAATTGTAAAATTTTACTGTAACATGACAGAAGTGGAAAAGGTACTTTTGGCTAGCCTTTGTATGAAAATCACGCCACCCTTTGAAACTCCAAGCATATCCTATATTTCAAACTTTTTGACGGATAGTTTGTCGGTAGACGGCAACACTTTTGACTTTTAACAAGGGGTTTTGACCTTTTTTGCTTTCACCGTAAGAAAGTATTAGGTCCACTAATCGATTTTAATAAGCCCTGCCGAGTAAAACTAAACGATAGACAATTATTACAAATCCTTTCAAGTTGTATCTGCTTCGTCACAATAAAGAACAAACCGAATCCGTTTGAAAATTTAAAAAATAAGGGAAAATAAATAAAAATATTAGTCCAGCGAGAAAACTATTATGAAAAAGTGTACCAACATGAGAAAAAGCAATGTCCCGAAAGTAAGAGAATGATATTGATCGACGTTAATAAAAGGCGCAGTTAGTTCCGAATCCGAATGCATCGATCTTCTAAATTTTGATTGGTTAGTTTACCTTTTAAGTGGGTGGATCAAAATTTTCATTTGCAAATGGCGCTTTATTGGTTTGCAATTACCGAATTTATTTTTAAATAGTACAGTAACAGTTTACATTATCCTAGAGGAAATCATTTATTATTATAAACTGATGTAAGTTTTTGTTAACCTCGGGTTCTTATCGGTTTTTTCGAAAGCATTATTCTTATAAAAACAATGTAAAACCGAGTAAAGATCCAGATCCATTGATTTTGTGCTCCGACTTCAGCAATGTTGAGCTGTCTTGTTTGCGACGTCGAATTAATTTGTAATCGTTATCCATATTTATTCTTTGATCGAGTCTATTTTCTGTTAGCGTTCGTTCCGACGTGTCCTTTTCGTGCCTGTATTCGATAGCTCGTTTAAACTTTGGCCGCATCGTATCCGTCATTCCTTAGGACGCATGCAGGAAAGTTTATCGCAGGCCTGTTTTTTTTCTCTTTCTCTTACCCGCCTACATTTCCTGCAGTGATTGATAACGAAAACACCGATCTTATACTGTATATATTGAAAATAGAATCCTGATTTGCCATCAAGAAAACCCCCATTTTCAACGAACTGTGCTTTGTAGACCTGTGAGCTCTATAAGTTGTCATTAATTTATACATATGCAACATCTAATTGTGTATATTATCATTAGATGAAAAATAAAATCTTGAACCAATACTATTGGCTGGGTCAAAAAAAAAATGGTTATTCCCTATACTCTTAAAATACATAATAAATATCAACGAGCAAGCAAGCAAGCAAGTTGACAATTTAACAAATAGCGCTGACATCAAGATTTAATAAATTAATCATAAAATACCTGTAGCTCTGCTAGTAACAAGTATTCATTATCACAGATTTGGTAGAATAATTGCTATATTCCTTCCAACCAAAACTAGGTGCAAATAATTTGTATCTATACTAATTTGTTCACATTGTTTTCAGTGGTGTAACATCATTTATTTTGATGGAAAAATCATTATTGTATTGCAAAGTGAAAAGTCGTCAAGTAAGAAAACTTGTCTTTCATATGCAACAGTTGCTGCATAAGCTAAATTAATACTGCAGTTAACTTTTTTAATTTTTTTTTTACAAATTAAAAAATTTCAAGCCTTGTTACTGTGTCTTTCATTTAACAACCTCAAGAGAAGCATTGGTAGCACTTTAAAATGTTTGCCATTTATTCTCATTAAGTGCATTTTGGATGTTTTCACTTTGTGCATAATGCAAAAATTTTTAATTGTGTCATAATTTAACGTTTTTTCTTTAATTGGTTCGGTTCAGCCAGGACTTTTTATTTGAAATTGACGGGTTACGTTTCACAATTTTATAAAATAATACAGTATTTCATTTTTGTATTTCAGAATTGTGAGTAATAGATTTTCATCATGCCTGCAGTTCGAGGAGATGGCATGCGAGGCCTCGCCGTCTTTATATCAGATATTAGAAATTGTAAGTTTATTCTAAACAGTTGCAATTATTTAAAATTGTATGTATTTTTTTGTGACTTTTAAAACTACAAAATAACTAAAAGACGTTCACTTTAAACGGAAAATTCTGAAAGGTCTTCCAAAAGTTTCTCTGCCAAAATAAATTTACTCATTTTGCTGGCAACTTCTCAGTGGATTATGAACGTAATGATTTTTATTTCTGTGATAGCACCTGGTCCGTACACAAATAAAAACTAGTCGGTCTGTATGGCACCTACCAAGATAAAATATCCAGTAAATAATCTTTGAATATTTTTTAGGTAAAAGTAAAGAAGCAGAAATAAAACGAATTAACAAAGAACTTGCTAATATTAGAAGTAAATTCAAAGGTGATAAGACGTTGGATGGATACCAGAAAAAGAAATATGTTTGCAAGTTATTGTTCATTTTTCTTTTGGGGCACGATATCGATTTCGGGCACATGGAGGCCGTCAATTTGCTTTCTTCAAACAAATATTCTGAAAAACAAATAGTAAGTTTTTCAAGCAGTACTCGGGATTTAAAGTCGATCATACCGCAATATTACTTTTACGTTTTTATTTTTAGGGATATTTATTTATATCCGTTTTAGTCAGTGTAAACAGTGATTTGATCAAACTCATTATCCAAAGCATTAAAAACGATCTTCAGTCGAGGAATCCTATTCACGTAAATTTAGCACTCCAGTGTATTGCCAATATAGGTAGCAAAGATATGGCAGAAGCTTTCGGCTACGATATTCCAAAGCTTTTAGTTTCGGGGTAAGGAAGATGACAACGTACACGTCAAGGCTCTTCATTTTAAGAAAACACAATAGAAACTTTAATTAATTTCTTTCTCTGTAGAGATACGATGGACGTGGTTAAACAGTCGGCGGCTTTGTGTTTGCTGCGTTTGTTCCGAACTTCTCAAGAGATCATTCCGGGAGGCGAATGGACGTCGAGGATCATTCACCTTTTAAACGATCAACACATGGGGGTAGTTACCGCTGCCACCAGCTTGATTGACGCTCTGGTAAAAAAGAATCCCGAAGAGTACAAGGGATGCGTAAGTCTGGCCGTGTCCAGGCTTAGTCGCGTAAGTTAACTTCTGGGATTCATTTCTTTTTTTCCTCTTTGAAAAATGCCTTAATTTTTTCTCATTGTTTTTCAGATCGTGACAGCAAGTTATACGGATCTGCAGGATTACACGTATTATTTCGTGCCGGCTCCGTGGCTGTCCGTTAAATTACTCAGGCTTTTGCAAAATTACACTCCGCCTTCGGAAGATCCCGGAGTACGAGGCAGGCTCAACGAGTGTTTAGAAACTATTTTAAATAAAGCTCAAGAGCCTCCAAAATCGAAAAAAGTTCAGCACTCCAACGCTAAAAATGCCGTTTTATTCGAAGCCATCAGCCTGATTATTCATAACGATAGGTACGCGTTTTGTCGGCAAGAAGAAAATTAATACTTATTCATTTAATTTTTTTTTTTTTTTTTTTTTTTTTTTTTTTTTTTTTTTAAGTGAACCTAATCTTTTGGTCCGAGCGTGCAATCAATTAGGCCAGTTCTTGTCAAATCGAGAAACCAATCTTCGATATTTAGCTCTGGAATCGATGTGTCATCTTGCAACTTCCGAATACTCTCACGATGCCGTGAAAAAACACCAAGAAGTAGTCATTTTGTCGATGAAAGTTAGTTTTTTAATGACGAATCCGAATCAGAATCCGATTTAAAATTTAAAATAAATTTTTTTTTGTCGATTGTCGTAGATGGAAAAAGACGTTTCCGTTAGGCAGCAAGCCGTAGATCTGTTGTACGCCATGTGCGATAAAAGTAACGCTGAAGAAATAGTTCAAGAAATGTTAAATTATCTAGAGACTGCCGATTATTCAATTAGAGAAGAAATGGTAATTCATATATTGATAAAATTGTATTGAAAATCTTTGCGGGTTTTTCATGGCTATTTAATTTTTTATAGGTTTTAAAAGTTGCTATATTAGCCGAAAAATATGCGACGGATTATACGTGGTACGTCGACGTTATATTAAATCTCATTAGGATAGCCGGAGATTATGTTAGCGAAGAAGTCTGGTACAGAGTTATTCAAATCGTGATCAACAGAGATGATGTCCAAGGGTACGCGGCCAAGACGGTGTTCGAGGTACGATCCAACATTTCTTCGTAAGATATTTGAAATGAGAAAATTTAACGTGAGACGTGTTATTTCAGGCACTCCAGGCACCCGCCTGCCACGAGAACATGGTTAAAGTCGGCGGTTATATATTGGGGGAATTCGGAAACCTTATAGCCGGCGATCAAAGATCATCTCCGTTAATTCAGTTTCAACTTTTACATTCCAAAGTAAGCAGCCGATAGGGAATACACAACCATGGATAAATCTATGTAATCTAATTTTCTTTATTTTCCAGTATCATTTATGTTCTCCAATGACCCGTGCTTTATTGCTGTCGACATACATTAAATTTGTAAATTTGTTTCCCGAAATTCGAGATCAGATCCAAGCCGTGTATCGGCAGCATAGCAACCTTAGATCTGCCGACGCCGAATTGCAACAAAGGGCTTCGGAATACCTTCAGTTGAGTATAATAGCTTCCACCGACGTTTTGGTAAGTTTTTTTTATCATGTTCCTCGTTTATTTAAAATTAAAACGACTACGATTTTAATAATAAACAAATCTTTACTAAGGCCACTGTGTTAGAAGAAATGCCGGCGTTCCCCGAGAGAGAATCCTCGATACTGGCCGTTTTGAAAAAGAAAAAACCGGGAAGAGTCCCGGAAAACGAAATAAGGGAGAGCAAAAGTCCAATTCAAGCGGGCACAAATCACGCCGTCGATCATAATAATACTTCACAGGTATTTCGATCGTTTCGAATCGATAAAAAAAATTCATTTTCGGCTCCTTCACTGATTTTACTTTGTTTGACTTTACAGGCTGGAATCACCAACAGCAGTCAAGCCGACTTGCTAGGCTTGTCCACTCCTCCGGCGCCTTCTAGTAACACCGGCACTCTGATCGACGTTTTGGGCGATTTATATTCCGGTGGGAGTACCCAGGTGAACAACGCATCGCAGCCTGCCATCAACGGATACAATCCGAAAAAGTAAAATCTTTCAGACTGTAAAAGACGATCATCGAAAAATCTAGAACTAACCGGAAAGTTTAAAATTTCAGATTCGTTTGCAAGAATAACGGCGTTTTATTTGAAAACGAAGTAATACAGATAGGAGTCAAATCGGAATTCCGACAAAACTTGGGACGTTTGGGATTGTTTTACGGAAACAAGACGTCAGTTCCTTTGCAAGTAGGTTAATCGCAAATGCATTAGCTTTTCGTTTTTAATTTTTATACTAGAAACCAAGCAATTTTTTTGTTCCAGAATTTCTCAGCCATACTTAGTACTCCCGGCGATCTAGCAACGAAATTAAATATTCAAGTAAAAGCTGTGGAGCCGGTTTTGGAAGGCGGAGCTCAGATTCAGCAAATGGTGAACGCCGAATGCGTAGAAGATTATTCGGACACTCCCAGCATGATCGTCTCGTTTATTTACAATAACGTACCTCAAAAGCACACGATAAAACTGCCGTTAACAATTAATAAATTTTTCGAACCGACCGAAATGAACGGAGAATCATTTTTTGCGAGGTGGAAAAATCTTGGGAGTCAGCCTAGAGCTCAGAAAATTTTCAAAGCTTCTCAACCCATGGATCTTTCTGTAGTCCGCACAAAACTAATGGGTTTCGGTATGCAGGTTTTAGACGGAATAGATCCCAATCCGGATAATTTTGTTTTGGCCGGCATAATTCATACGAGATTAACTCAAGTAGGATGTTTATTACGCCTCGAACCTAACAAGGCTGCTCAGGTAACTTTTTTCCCCCAAAATGTTAACTGTTTTTTATTTCTTAAACTAATCCCATTTTATTTTTCTTGCAGATGTTCCGGCTCACGGTACGATCTAGCAAAGAACCCGTTTCAGTAGAAGTGTGCGAATTGCTCTCTGATCAGTTTTAAGTCTGTCCTAAAAAATATTCATGGCCAGAGAAAGATAAATAACTTTCTCCATGAAGACCTTTTGACTTTTTTATATTTTTTTTGTTTTTGTTGTAATCACGATTCTTATTATTTATTACGGGAACTTAGTGTATTTAAATCATTGCGAGGTCCTCTACAAAATGATTTTTGCTCGAATCAAATTTTGAGTTTTATTGCATATAAATATTTAGACGTATATTTACCCATACTTTTTTTTTGCAAAGCAAGCATGAAGGGGGGATCGTATACATTAAAAGGCGCATTCGAAAATAACATCCGTTCTAATGGCAAGATAAACAGATTTGTGCAGGATTCTTATTTTAATATTATTTTATTAACAAACAAATAATTAAAAGGATTACCGTCGGACGGATCAAACTAATTTATTATAGCGTTCTGAAAATAAAATGGCAACCAAAGATTTCTCGAATGAAAATCTCGAAACAGGGAAAGTGTATTCGGTACTCTGTTTACAGAAAACGTACAGTACATTTAGTGTAATTATTTTTATTTTCATTTGATCTTTATAGTATTAAGCGCCTAAATGTCTTGCGGCGAGGCTGTCATATTTAATATATATATAAATATACAGTATATTTAGGATATAAAAAAATTATTTGATTAATCAAAGACCGGTTAAATTATTTTTTTAGTTAAAACAAACAATATCGATATATGAATTGTTTCTTGAAATATTTCGTGGTTTGTTATGATATTCGGTAAATTTTATTCATTGTTTGCGGCAGTATAGTTGTCATTTTTTAAGAATTAATTCATTTTTTCCCTATTCACGATTTTTTTACCGTTAAAAAATCTTTACTGCAATAGCAATTAAAACTCTCAATTTGAATTAGTATTTTTTTTTATTACTGCAGAAATACAGTCGTTGTCGGCTTTTAGATTTAACAAGAAAGAGTTTCAGATTCAAAGTCGTGATCGTAATGTTGAATGTCAAAGACCCGATTTCGGGTTTAATATCGATGAAAATCGACCGTTGAGATTTTTAAGGTAATCGTGATACCTAGAAGTATGCTCCTAAAATAAACGGATGTAAATGGGGCTCTGTTAAAGAAAAAACGATCGTGAAATAATGATTTTCTCAAAACTTTATTTTTTACAACAATGTTGAAATGTACGTATTTAATATATATATATATATATATAAATGAATAAGTAATAGAAAATGAAAGCTGATAAAAATTTTAAATGTCAAAAACCTTAAGCTTAAAAAGTCCTTAGATATCATAAGACATTGTAAGATACCCTTTATAGCACATTAGTTTCCTAATGTTAGATTCCATGTTATTACTTTGTCGATTTTTGAATGCTTACAACTATCTCGACAACTTCTTATTTTTCGTGGAAACTAAAAAACAACCGTTTAGTCTTCATATTAAATTGTAATTACTTACATCTTTTCATTCTTATATTTTTGTATGGGTCAAAGAAAATTCTTAATGATCCATTTATGAAATAAATTGAAGAATACTAATACGGCTGAATATTTAGGTTAGTAAACACAGCCAAGTACGATTTTTCAAGCTTTAGTATCATTCAAAAACAAAGATCCGTCGTTTTTTCCGACGAAATTTTAAAGGGACAATAACCTGTATTTAAAATTAATTGATTTGTTAAGGTGGTTGAAACAATTCATTCGACAAAATCTTGTGTAAATACAATACAATAAAGAATATTGTAAACTTGGTATTCAATGAGTCATTTTTTTCAGGCAAAAAACTTTTATCCTTTTATCCCATCAAAAATTCATGAAAATGAAAAAGAGAAAAGATAATGGCTGACACCCGCGAACGGGTAAAAATGTCGCCGCCTTGTAAATATCGCGAACGAGCGACCATTTTCGACTTTTCGATTTGCTAATCACCGAAATCACCGAAGGACTTTCAATTTTTTTACTTACGCCGAGTTTATATTTAAGGTGAGAAACTTAACTTAGTATTAATATTTGGCATTTCCTTTCGGAAACACTGGACACCGTTGCGAATCGAAGTTTACGTTTGATAATCTCTGGTTTTTGATAACTGCAATTCTCCAATTCTCCAAGTCTCGAAAATTCCACCGTCGAATCATGCCGTTTGTTTATATCATCGGTTTTCTCTCGATCGGCCTTTAAACCAACATTATCATTCTTTCAAAATTTGTAAGCTTTTTAATAACTTTTCCTTTTTTGAGACTTCTCTTTTCGAATAATATTTCCATGGTCGTTCTTATAAAATAAAAGAGAACGTGTTGTGCTGACCGAGAGAAAAAAATGATTAATCTTGTAAAAAATTGTCGTTGAAGCTTTCAGACCTCTTAAATCTAGTATATTTTGAAACACTAGCAAAATTACGATTGTTTTTTTAGAGATTAAAGTAGGTGTGAAATTAAAAAGAAACCTCCACCAATGATTTGCTTTTTCTGTAAAACTTAACAATTACATGAACTCAGCAAGAAATTTTAGAATTGATTAAAGCATTAAAAAGTGAATTCCTAATATCGCTAAAAAATTTTTTACCTTAGTTGCATGTAATTAGGATTGAAAAACAGCTATTAATTTTTTCAGATACAATGGCCAGCCCTTTGCCACCTGATCAGCTGAAAAACTTGAAGTTGTTTATTGAGTTTTGCAAAAAAGAACCCAACATTCTTCATCATCCGGATCTTGTATTTTTTAAAAACTACATCGAATCATTGGGAGGAGTAATTTCTCCAAAGCATGAAGAGAAAGGGGATACTAAAAAGGCTGAAGCCAATGTGGAATCTGAGGAGTTACCAGTAGAATCCGATGAGAGTGAAGTAGAGCTTGATTACGAAGGCGTTATTGGTAAGATACTTTTCCATCTTTCTTCTTCATTTTATTTTTTTGACGAGACTCAAAACTGAAATTAGTATTTTATTTAATTTTGATATTTTTTCAAAGACTTGTGGTAAAGTCTTAATCAAATTTTGTCCTTTTTTTTGTAAGAAGAAATAATAGTGTGTATAATAATAATTATAATTATAAACAGATGATGTGAAGGCCATAAATACTGTATTTATGAAAACAATCCTGTTTCTTTATGTTTGTAGTTTTAAAAACATTTTCACAAGTAGACGCAAGTAAGAATGATATCATTTAAATTGACTGTTGAAAGCTTTTCTTTCAGAACCTGATAATGACCCACCTCAAACAATGGGAATCTCTGATCACGAAGTTACGGAAGAAGAAATGGAAAAGTCCAACGAAAAGAAAAGAACGGCCATCGAATTTTATTCCGAACAAAAGTATGAAGACTCAATTAACGCTTATACAGAAGCCATTTTATTAAATCCGTGTAAGTGAAGCGATGATAGTTAATGCGAATTCGACAACGAAAATTTTTCTTAGCGGTAAAGTCCGGAGTCACGCCAAAACGGTTTCCTTTTTCAGGTTCGGCCTTGTTGTACGCCAAACGAGGTCAGTGTTACCTCCAGCTAAAAAAACCGAATGCGTGCATTCGAGATTGCACCAGAGCTTTGGAAATAAATCCCGATAGCGCCGCCGCTTATAAGTTCCGTGGGCGTGCTCATCGGTTGTTGGGGGAATTTGTTAAAGCCGCCGAAGATTTGAGAAACGCATGCAAAATAGATTTCGACGAACAAGCTGACGAATGGCTGAAAGAAGTCACTCCCAACGTAAGTATTCTCAATCGCATGTTTTTTCCTGCTTTTTTTTCTGAATTAAAGTTTCGGTTAATGTTTAATCGGAAAAGAATTTTTTGTTAAAAGTTGTTTTCTTATTTTAAAAGCAGAAATCTGGAAGCTTTTCAAAAAAATCGAGAAATAGTTGGTGGGAAAAAATTTTTTGAAAATATGTACCGATAGAAAATAGTAATTTTTTTATTTATTTAAGCTAAGGACTTTATTAACACATGTATGTTGAGATTCTCGTCAAAGCATGAACACATTTTTTTTTTGGCTCGATTTGCCGTATAAACTTGGGCAAAGTGTTTTTCGAATTCACAAGTTCCTTTCACTCTTATATACTTACAAATATATATTTACACAGCATAAAATCGCACAACCTAAAAGCTTATACTTCGAATACTTCTACGATTACAACTTTTTCGACACTTAGCCGCGGGTAAATTGTTTCAACGATCGTCCCAAATTTATTAAAATGTCACCGGAAAAATCGCGAACTATATATTTTCCGCTGTCATCAATATTTTACTAATTTTTCTTTAAATCGAAAATGAGCCGTGAGAAATTTGGTGTTGGCGAAAAAATATCACACGTAAAATTCCTTTTCTGAATCAAAATATTTTTCAGGATTTGAAAAATATGTTTCATGATTTCGGCTCGGTTTACGGTCTCTCTCGAAATCGATAATTATTTTCCGGACCCTCGAAAACGTTTATCGATCCGAGTAAAAGAAGTTGAACGTGATTTGTCCCGCGAACCTTTTTCGAAATTTTCGACTGGTCCCCATTCGTCTTTCTTTCAACGATCGGCCGTCCCTTTTAGCAGGAACAAAAATCTCAACTGTTGGTCTTTTGAGTTTGTTCCTTTGCTGCCTCGACGGTCTTTTTGTACTTTCCGACCAATTCCGGGAGATCGTAAGCTATCGCGATGTCTAATTTGTTGATGGGGCAGCCTCTGAAATAGGTGCATGTATCGGATAATTTCGTAAAATCGTACAAGGGATTGATTTTAAAGAAGTCTCTGTAAACGTCCGGATCGGGAAGATCGTATCGCGAAATGTTAGTCAACGTGCTTAATCCTTCGTAAATGTGATATTTCTGAGGATTTTCTATTATGTCGTCGCTGATCTTCTTGCGGTTTCCGAAAAAGGTTTTGTGATTGAAATAAGTCGTCAAGTAGCAATCGACCATTTTGGCGTGATTTCTCACTCGTACCTGAAAAAAGTAAAGACGATTTCAATTTTCCCCGAAAAAACTTTATCCATCATTTCCCGTTTCTCACTTACAGCGAACCGCCTGGCGCTGGCGATTTTATTTTCCACTCTTTTCTCGATGGCTTCTCTGAGGTCTCGCAAGAAGGCTCTTTCTTGAGCTTGCAAAAGTCTCGTCGGCGCACCGATTTCGTAAGGCAGCGACCAAAGGGAAGTCGTGTACATTATCGGGGGTTCCGTGCTGGACATGAGGGGCGATATGTTCCAGATGAGCGTCCCTTGAACTCTCATAAGCTCTTCCGGTTTCACTTGATCCGCTTTGTTGAGGATTATTCTCGTCTGGGGGAAAGACGACCTTGATAAGTCCAGTTTTTCGTTTCTTCGAGTTATAAACGCGACTCACCTGATATTCTCTTCCTTTGAGTTGATCCAAAATGGCTTCGGTTTCGGGTCCGACGTCTAACTTGGAAGGATCGTAAACCAAAAATATTATGTCGGCTCTATCTATGAACCATTGACAGGCGTCGTTGAAAGGGAACAGTCTTTGAACTTGTTTTCTGATTTCTAAAATTCCCGGGATTTCCACGATGTTGACCTGCAAAAGGAAAAAAAAAGAGATCGGTTTTCGTCAAGAGAAAAGAAAAAGAAGGTGTGACAAGCTCGTGAGTTTACGAGGGCGAGGTCACCTTTTCCAATAATCTGTTGGGAAGTTTGACTCCGCGTAACCGATCGAGAAGACCCTGGCCAAACTTCTGAAGCCCCGAAAAGGTCCAATCGGCGGCGAGTTGCGTCCCGTCCAATATCTCTTCGTCTTTGCCGTGCATGAGAATGTTGAAATAAGCCGGCGAAGGTTCGGCACCTGAAAAAGATGAGTTATCGGTTTGTAATCGACCTGTAAGGTCTGAGAAAAGTTTTCGGCGATATGGTTACCCGTCCTCAGAGCCATTTGAGAAAATTCAATGTCTAATAAATAGTTGATCGTGCTGGATTTCCCTCCGCTCCAAGGTCCCATGAAGAGAATTAACGGTTTGGAAAATATCTCTGGATCTGAAAAATAAATGAAAAATCATGTTTTTGGATAATAAAGAGTTTGTGGACAGTATTTGTTTTTACCTCCAAAATGGCGATTACTTAAATCTCTGTATTTGTACAACATTTCTAAAGGTTTTATGGCGTTGTCGTATAAATTCTTAAGGGTTTTCAGCGTAGAGTCGATCCCTTTCGCCAGGACGGATTCTGTTTCTACGGAGTCCTCGTCTAATCTAAGAATTTTGGTAATGTGATCTCTCGGTCTCAAATTCTCTGGAATGACCACTTCCTAAAAAAAAATAGGAAAAAAATATTTTTTTTAAAATTAGAAAACGTTTCTCTTTTGGACGGCCCGGCGGCTACGTCGAGAGGCTTACTTTGGTTAATTCTTCTTCGTCCGGAGAGGAATCTTGATCCTCATCTTCTTGGGAACCCTCCGCTTCTGAAAATGAAACGAGACAAATGTTCACTAATCGAATCCGTATCGGAAGAGCATGACTTTACCCGGAAAAAATCCTGACCTTTGCTTTCCGCTGCATCGGATTCGGTTCCATCATCATCATCGTCGTCGTCGTCGTCATCGTCATCATCATCTTTTTTCTCGTCTTCTTTGGATTCTTCCCCTTCGCCGCTTTCTTGTTTCGCCTCTGCACTTTTTTCATCTCCTTCTGTCGATTCCTCTTTGCTCGGAGCATCTAATAAATCGTCTTCTTTGCTTTCTTTTTCTTCTTCTTCTTCTTTGCTATCTTCCAAGTTGTCTTTCGGTTCTTTGCTGTCCTCTTCTTGGCCTTCTTTGCTTTCTCCCTCTTCCTCTTCCGTTCCATCTACTCCCTCCGATTTAGCTTCTTCTTCGCTTTCTGCCGGTTTATCTTCCGCACTCTCTTCATCTTCGCCTTCGGTCCCTTCTCGACTTTCGCCTTGTACCTCTTTCGTTTCGCTCTTGTCTTCGTCGTCCGCTTCTACGCTCTCGTCATCTTTGTTTCCGTTTTCAGTGCTGTCTCTTTCTTTGGTGGTTTCCTCTTCCTCTGTTTTATTTTCATCTTCTTCTTCTTCTTCTTCTTCGGTTTTGCCTCCTTCGTCTTCCTTGTCTTCTTCTGTGTCGTCGTCTTTTTCTTCCTCGGTCTTGTCTGCGTCGTCGTCGTCGTCTACTTCTTTTGTCTGGTCGTCGTCATCTTTTTCATCTGTCTTGTTATCGTCGTCATCGTCATCGTCTTTTTCTTCTGTTTTGTCATCGTCCTCTTTTTCTTCTGTCTTATCATCATCGTCGTCGTCGTCGTCGTCGTCTTTTTCTTCCTCTGTCTCGCCCGCGTCATCGTCATCGTCATCGTCATCGTTATCGTCTTTATCTTTCGTTTCTTCTTCGGTATCGCCTTCGTCTTCGTCCTCACCCGATTTCTCTGTTCTGCTATCTACGGTTTCCTCGTCGCTTTCGGCTTCCGCTTCTCCGGCCGATTCGTCTTTGTCCTCTTCCGTGCCTTCGTCTTCATCGTCTTCGTCTTCGACGCTTCTGGCTCTCCGTCCGCCGTCCCCGTCCTCTTTGCTCTCGGTCTCTTCTTCCGTTTGACCGTCTTTTTCTGCGCTCGGGGTTTCTTCGCCGGCTTCTACGGATTCTTCGGCTTCGCCCGAGGGTTCATCGGCATCATCTTTCCCTTGGCTGTCTTCATCGTCTTTTTCCCGACTATCGGTTTCTTTTGTGGCGTTCTCGTCGTCGTCGCCGCCGCTTTTGTCGTCGTCATCATCATCATCATTATCGTCGTCATCATCATCGTCGTCGTCGTCGTCACCGTCTTTTTCTTCTTCTTCTCCTTCTTCTTCGCTTTTCAAGTCTTCAGTCGTTTCCGGTTTTGAACTTTCGGTCGAATCAGTGAGTTCGTCAGTCGGAGGGTTTTCTTCCTTTAACATAATTAAAATCGTTTTAGCTAATTTTGTTTTCGAATCGAATTTAGATGCGTTTGCGAAAGACGTTACCTGCTCGGTCGAAAGCTCCGCACTCTCCGGAGTTTCATCGCTTTTTTCTTCTATGTCCAATTTTTTTTCTTTCAAGGCTTTTTCTATGTATGGACGGCATTGTGATTCCGTGGGTTCTTGCTCGCAATTTACTCCTGAATAAAAAAAAAAAGAAAAAAGAAAAAAGAAAAAAAAAAGGTGATCCGCATTTAAAAATGAAATATTCTTTTATCGATTTTTCCTCGGCGAGAAAGAAATGAAAAGAAGCGGAGTTAATCAAGGTTGAGAAATGCGAGTTTACCTTTATATTAGACGAAAATCGTTTTCGTTATAAATAGATTTCCCTGACCCTTTGATGAGCGAGTAATAGAGACTAAAAATATACCGTTTCTCTATTGTTTTATCGCGTAAACCGTTTGAAGGATTCCTCTTGCACTTTTTTCAATTACCTTTTCTCTTTCGTGCAAACTTTATTTTAGGATTTATAAATTCTCGGACATTCTCAAAGGGGTTTCATTCTCATTAATTTTTAAATTTTAATAAAATTATCAATCACGGAATCCAAAATAATTTCGACAGTCATCAATTTGAATTATATTTAGATTTCATAAATGCGTTAAATTTAGAAGGGATTTCACTCGATGACGTATAGTCTTGTTTATTTTTAGTTCCCTTTATGATTGGATTTATCTCGTCTCAGTATTTTCGGAGACCTTTTTTCCTGCAGGTCGAGTTCGAACTTTTCGAGGTCCGTTTCGGAAATATTCCAAGGACATGATCCTTTCCATCTCGACTGGAAACGGATTTTTCCTTTCTTTTAAAAACGACGAATCGGGACCGAGCTTTTCGAGTTATGAAATAATTGGAAAACGCTTGCGAAATTTTCTTTTTTCGAAAGCGTAGGGAGACGATTAAAAAAGAAAAATAGTTTCGTACCTCGTTGTTCGGTAATAACGATTACATAAAACGAAAAATATGGGCGAGCGGCCAATCGGGACAAAGTAGATTTTCTTTCTCGCCGGATATATTTAGGTCGTCGTCGCCTTTTCGATGAAACAGGATAATCGTCGATTAAAACGAAAAGAAATGATATCGTTTAATAAAAGGGCCTCTCGGGTGTAGCACTCACCTTGAAGAGCGGCCGCGAAGATCGCCCCCAAGAGGGCCAACCTAATCCAAAAGGAAACGGAGGATCCACGATTTGCTCCGCTAATAATCCCCATCACCACTCGTTCCCCACACTTTTCATTTATTTCAATTCCTATGGTAACTTTTTACATAATCGGAACCGATCGACGGGCGATCGAAAGGAGCCTCGTCCGACCGACGAATTCACGTAACAGACTCCCCGATCGCGAATATCCGTTTTTTTCCCGCCCCCCTCTTAATTTTTACAACGGCAAAACGAATTTCGATGCGGAACGTTTGCTTGTGACGTCATCTCGCCGATCCTTTCCGATCCCCGCCCTTTTATTTTTTTCTCTTTCAACGTGGCCGTTTTATTTTTTCCCGACGCGGTAAAACTTTTCCGAACCGAAAAAGTTTTTCAAATTGCTCGAAGGAATCGTATCGAGATTAAAAACGAGTCGGCCGACGTCGAAAACGTTGTGACGGAGATGTCACCGGGTCCGAACTATTTTCGTTGTGACGACTCCGATCGGTTTGTCATCGTGCCAGAATCGGGATCCTCCTCGAGATCGCGTTATCCTATGCGTCGTCTTTCTACTCGGGATCGGCCGACTCGACGGACGTTACGTCCCACTCCTTATCACGAACCCTTTCAAGTCGGACAAATAAATCAAACCAAACCGTTTCCGACTAAGAAAAAAAAATTTAAAAAAATTAAAAAACCGCGTTTGCCGAATAAACCGTTTTAACGAGTCGATCGCGAGTTAGCTCCGTCTCGAGCAACAGTCTTAAAGAAAAAGGATTTCGGATTTTCCTTTTTCTGCTATCAATTTCATCTTCTCGGAAAATTATTCTGATCGAGACAGGCGTTAGGTCTGCGGGAAAAATTGGGTGTCATTTATGAAAATGAAAGAGTAAAAGAAAACGTGTCGTTTACGGGATGAGCTTACACCTGCCGAAGATGCACGAAAATAAACGATTCGATTCGAAATGAGACGATATATTTAGCCGCCTCGAATCTTCCTCTCACCCTTATATGGAACGGAGGCTCGCCACGGGGACCGCGGCTCTCTCGTTTCAGTTTGGGGCACTTGCGTTTTAACGTTTCTTCACTCGCGACCGCACTTTTTCCTCTTAAAACCTCAAATCCTACCCGAAAATTCTTTTCCCGTTTCGACTGTTCTTGTTGATATCAATAGTAAATGTTTAAAATCTCTATCGTTTTGTTTCAGGCGAGGAAAATCGAAGAACATGAGCGGAAATACCAGAGAAAGAAGATTGATAGAGAAGTGGAAGAAACGAGGAAACGCATCAGGCGCATGAGAGAAGAGCAACAGAAGAGAGCGGCGGAAACGAAAGAAAGTCAAAACGGAGCCCGCACGGATTCCGATGACGAAGGCATAGACGGAGGCCAAGCAGGCGGGATGGGCGACTATTTAAACCTAATAAATGATCCCGAAGTCCGTCAAGCTTTTCAGGTTCGCTATTTTTTTTGTCATGATTCATTCAAAAATCCAAGACAAACATTAGATGCTTATATGCGACTAGAAAATTAAAAAATTTATGTCTTTTTATCAGTAAAATTGCTTGCTATCGTTTATCGGAGAAACGAAAAACTTTTGTAGGAAATGGTTCTCACGCTTTCAAAAAAAAAAAAAAAAAAAAAAAAAAATTAAAATTGTTGCATTTTAAAATTTTTTGTTATTTAATGTAGGTGCTTCTCTTTTTGTTACAGGATCCCGAGATTGCGGCAGCGTTAGACGACATAAGTCGGAACCCGTCAAACATATTCAAATACCAAAACAACGCCAAAGTAAGCGCAGTCCTGAAAAAGTTTTCTTCAAAAATAAGCGGGCAAATGCCCGGAGGATTCGGAGGCGGCATGCCTCCGGGTTTCCCAGGTTTCGGAGGAGCAGGTGCGGGAGCCAGGCCTCCGCCGAAAAGCGGCTCGGACGTGGATCTCGATTGAGATTTTTCTTTTTTGTGAGGGGAATCGATTTTCTTGACGACTTTCAACCATTTCTACGATTGTTTAAAGGTTAGGGCTAAATAAATTATTTGCAAAAAAGTTATCATCAAAAATCTCGCCTGCCGTTTTCCTGAACTATTAATTCGACTGGCCTAGATGACACATAAACGAAGCAAATAGCTGTACTTTTTACTTTTTTAAAAAATAAAAATAAATCTCGGTGAAAAAAAAATTGTCTCGCGGAAAAGAACTGTTACGTCGCAGAGGCCTCCGTTTTATTTTCCCGATAGTCATTTATACATATATAGTATATACCTGTACTAATTAAGATTTAAAAAAATTAATTTGATTATCAGTGTAATTTAAGTTATGCCATTTCTAGATTAGGAAAATTAAGTCTTATTACTTTTTAAAAAATCACCCGTCATTCGAATAATCGTCCCAATTTTTTGTAAGATCAAATGTAAAACTGAACAATAACGTTCCATCCCGATTGGCAATCGATTCGGACTTACTCCTTTTCATACTGTTTAGGTAAATTAAACCGGTTGTAATTAATTTCATTCGAATGAAATGTTTCAAACTAATTTAAAATATAAATGGGAAAGAAGAAAAATCACAGCTTTTAAAGAACGTGCGAACCCTGGATAAATCGGTTTTTCTGTGCATCGTTTAATCAAGAGCATCTACATATATTTTTTAAATATAATATAAACCATATAAACCTTTGAAGAACTCACTTCTGGAGATACAGTCGGCTCTCGTTAGTACGGAATCGTACTGTTTCAGCATTGTCACATTTACGGCACCGAAGTAAGGCGTAATCCTGTTTGTTAAAAGCATTGATTTTACCTTTACTTGGCATTAAGTTTGGATGTAGACATAGATTTTGTCATCCGTTTTGAAAAAGAAAAAATGAAATTATTTTATACCAGCAAATCCGTTTATCGTGTTTTTTGATTTATTTGGGGTAACATCTTACAAGTGATACGTTATGTTTTAAATTAAACTCCAAAATGTAAGACTGAGTTAAATTTGTTTAATAAAATCATATTAAAGAACTAGACGTTTTCATTCTGATAAAATCTTGAGAATTATTTAAATTAGGAAGATCCATTGATCCATATATTTAACTAGCACACCAATTAACCGAAGTCCCATTATTTTGACACAGACATAATGAAAAATTTTTAAGATTAATACTCTCTTAATCTTGTCGAGGATAAACGTTCTTTTTAAAGATTGCTCTGCATAGTATATCGTGTATAGGTAGAAAATTTGTAAAATTAAGACCTATCTATCTTGAAATTTTTAATACTACAAAATATGGAAATTGAATTTAAAGACTGATATAGAGAAATTATATATCCTTACTAAAATTAGAGCTTCAGAACGGAAGCCTACTCAATCGGTTTTTAGTTATCGTACGGGTGTGTAATTTGCTTCAGAAAAATATATAGCGACGCCATAAGTCATATTGATAAGCGAGCATAACAATAAGAAGATTGCTGTGTCAAGCCAAGCCAGAAAAAAATTCCCCGATCGATCGAACTTCTTGTATGTGAAGCTCGATCTGAATTATACGAAGAGCCTCGTTCGAGGAGATTACCATTGTAGTGCCCCTTTTCTCCGCTAGGTGTCACAGTGTTCAGAGTTAAAGCAAAAACCACCGCTGCCTAGAGGAAGGGATGCGGTGAGATCTCATTTTTTAGAGACTATAACGAGCGTGTGGGAGGCTAATTTTTTATTTCCCAGGGGAGGGAAAAAACAAAAGGATCGGGAGGGTTGTAATCTCCTCGAACGAGGCTCTTCGTATAATTCAGATCGAGCTTCACATACAAGAAGTTCGATCGATCGGGGAATTATACTTTAGGCCTCGTTCTCGGAGATTACCATTGTAGATATTTAGAGTTAAGAAATAAAAAATCTTTTGACTTAAGAATAAAAAAATAATATTTCTACTTAAGCGAAATTTCTCAACTTAAACTAGAGAGATCAATGTGGTAACAGAAATAAAATGGATTTCCTGATGAGGGCGAAGTCTAAACGACGAGTCCTGATGCCCGAAAAGAAGACGCATATTTAGTCCCCAAGAACCGTGTGCGCGAACACCGCACGAGTTTGAATCACCGGCCGATTATAGTGCCTCGCGAAGACGGTAGACGCTTGGGACCAGCCCGCTGTTTTGTGGATCAGATCCAAGCTCACTCCCTTGAGTGCCGCCTTCGATGTGACGGCATGGCGCACTGAGTGCGAGGTAAAAACTGATGTGTCTAATCCGCTTTTCATCATCGTCGTTTTGATCCAGGTGCCAATCGTCTGTGCCCCCACAGCGTGATGTGGGGGTTTAGCTGAGATGAACAAGGAGTCCGTGGAGCCTCGAATAGCTTGAGTACGGTTAATATACGCCTGAATCGATGTTACCGCGCAGAGCGCCGGATTAGCGGGTAGTTTCGGCAGGACGAGCGATGGTTGTGCCCCCTTTACACGGGACGTTTTGACGTGATCCGGCACTCGAATAACCAGGCCTTCTTTGGACCGAGATATGTTGGCAATGCGTATGGCTGCTATTGTCTGGTTTCGATGGGCCGTGGCCACTGAGATAAGCGTGGCTGTCCGGAGGGTCAGCTCCTGTAGCGATAACTGGTGAAGCGGGAAGAAAGATTCGAGGTGGCTGAGGAGGACCGAAACATCCCACGTGAACTCGTATCGGGCTCGTGGTCCCCTGAGTTTGAATACGCCGCGGAAGAATCGGGAGACGTCGCGATGTTCCCCTATCTTGAGCTCCGATACCAGAGATACCGCAGACCGAGCCGTGTTTAAGGCACTGTAAGAGGCTCCCAGCCCGAATTCCTGTGTCAAGAATTCAATGAGTTGCGATGCCGTAGGGTTGAATGGATCCGAATGACGAAGTGCGCAGAAGCGAGACCACTTTGCAAGCCAAGGCGAATACTGTTTTATGGTGCTCTCTTCCAAGGCGTGCATCATGATGCCTGCGGCCTCCTCAGAAACTCCCTGCCTTGCTAGGAACGCTGCGAGGATAAAACGCCCACCAAAAGCTGAAGGGTGGCGCTCTGTGGGTGCCGGGACCTGAAAGAAGAATGTAGAAGGTCAGGTTTAGGCCCAAGTGATTTGACGTCAGATCGCAGCATTGTCCTGAACTTCGGATACCAAGGCTGGGTCGGCCAGTCTGGCACCACCACCACCCCGCGGCCCCCGTCTGCCTCGATTTTGTTGAGAACCTTTAAAATTACGGCAAAAGGCGGAAAGGCATAAAAGAAAACCCCTGCCCAGTCTATGGTGAACGCGTCGATGGCTTCCGCCGACGCGTCCGGGAAGCGAGAGCAGTATCGACGGCATTTTGCGTTGCCTTGGGCTGCGAACAAGTCAATTTCGGGTCTCCCAAAAGCTTGAGCTACCTCATGGAAAGCATCAGCGTGCAGCTCCCACTCTGCATCGTCGTTCGACAATCTAGAAAGGGCGTCTGCATGCACGTTATCTTGAGATGCCACATAGGAGGCAACGAGGTGCAGTTGTCTGTCCTCTGCCCACTGCCAAATGAGCTTGGCAATCTTATGGAGCTCGGGAAAACGCACCCCGCCTTGGCGATTAATATAGGCGATTGCTGTCGTGTTATCTACTCGGAGCAGTATCCGGCAGCTCTTATACTGATCTGCTAAAACCTGCAACGCCCGGAGAACCGCGAGCAATTCGAGCGCATTTATATGAAGCGCTTGCTCCGTCCGCGACCAAACCCCGGACGCCGTAGTGGCGTCTGATGCGGCTCCCCATCCCTGCGGGGAGGCGTCCGTGTGTAAGGTGAGGGCGAATATCTCCGGAGCAATCGGCCTGAAGGTCGTCGGCAGCCGGGAGGCCCACCAGTCAAGGTCGTGCTGCACGAAGCTTGGAATATCCATCCGAGCCGCATAGGAGCCCTGGTTAGCCGCTAGTGCCAAATATTTTGCGCGTTCGAAGTTCTTCGTGTGGAGATGCCCGTAGGGGACCGCGGGACATGCTCCAATTAGCCGGCCGATGAGCTGAGCCCATTCGAAGATGAGGCACTGAGCCCTCCCTTTAAAAGCGAGGACGGAGGATAACAGAGCCTGGCGCTTTTCTGCCGGTAGGGAGAGAGACATTGACTGCGAATCGATAATAAACCCCAGGAAATGACAAGACGAGGCTGGAGTTAAAGAGCTCTTATTGCGATTAATCACCAAGCCCAGAGATTCGAGGAGCTCGACGGCTGCGTTGCAGGCCTCGTTCGCCCTAGCCGTTGAGGGTTCAATTCCCAGAAGGTCGTCTAGGTAAATGACCGATGAGAAGCCCTGGAGGCGTAGGTGCCTCATAACGGGTTTGAGCACCTTCGTGAAAACGAAAGGAGCCACACAAAGGCCGAACGGCAAGCAAGTGAATTGGTAAACGCCCCCATTGAAGAAGAAGCGTAGCAGAGGCCGGCTATCCGGATGCACTGAAATGAGCAGATAAGCGTCTTGGAGGTCGATTGAAAACATTTTTGCGTTTCTTGATAATAATTGGAGCGCCGTAAAAATGTTTTCCATTTTGAAATGATTTGTTGAAATGTGCGTGTTGAGCCTTTTCAAATTAAGAATGAAACGTTGCGATGAGTCAGGTTTCTGCCGGAGGAAGAAGGGCGACAGAAATTGATTCGGGTTATTTGAGTCACTGTCCGGAACGATTTCGATGGCTCCCTTCGACAGCAGGCTGTTGACTGCGGCCTGACGCGCGGGCGTCACCGGAGACGGACCAGGGGCGAGGGCTTGGTCCCGAAAAAACTCGGGAGACCTGTTGACCCGGATCAGGTATCCCCGGATACAATTCAGGACAAACCGATCATCTGTTATGGCTTCCCAGGCTTCTTGGAAAAAACGAAGCCTGCCTGCAATTTCCCTTACCTCTAGCGCGACCGACGTTGAGGTTGTGGTGTCCTCAGCTGCTGGGGAGGCCGAGTCACCGTGGACGTTGCACGGCTCGTTGACTGTGAGCGGGCTTGCTGGGGTGGCCCGACGTTTTCGCGCCGGAAAGGAGTTGAAGACACCCAGGAGGGCCGGATCGGAGCTGGGGCCCGCTGACCGCCCGGCCGACGTGCGTTTTTTGCCTGCGTAGGACGCTCCTTTTCCAAGACGGATAACCCCAGTTTCCTCACGGCTCTTGTTTGCGATATTTTCTCGGCCGCGTTTTCGGCGTAGAGATATTTTGCTGGCCGTTGAGCTTTTAATGCCTGCAGGATATCCTTGGGTAAGCGAGGGTCAATAAATGACATCCTCACCTTAGACGTGTGATGGAAGTTGAATGCTATTGCCTGCGCAGCGTCAGCTAACTTCTCAGACACCTCCACCCTGTCTACTTGATCCGTAGAGTCCAGCAGAAAGAGAGATAATACATCCCCAATCGCGGCCAAAGCTGTGCCCATCAGGTTTTGATTTTCCATTAACCTTCCATCCCTCCTTTTTTCCACTTCTGACAGTCCCGCTGCTAGTTCTTCATTTAAACAGGGACCGCAGAGAGAAGGAGGTCTAACGTACTTGTTGAGCAGATCAGAGCGTTGTTGTTTGGTGGGTCCAGTTTGCAGTAACGGAAGCCACCGAGACAACACTTCCTCATGGACAGATAATGGTAACGCTGCTGAGATAGACGGATCAGCACCCAGCTGAAACATAATAAATTTGTGAAATCACTCAGATTCACAGCGAGCAGAGCGTTTAGTCCTGTAACCTCCACCCAGGAGTAAACGGACAGAAGTAGACAGGTTGTTTCCCACGATTGCATATGGGAGCCCTAGAGAATGAAATCTCTATGCATTTACAACCGGTGAACTTACCACTGATAAGATTTCAGGAGAAACTTCCTCTGGAATTGCCATGTGTTCTTCGTCCGGGACGAACTCATCGAGGTATTCTACCGTAGGGTCAAAGACCGACGTAATTTCGGACCTCGCATCGTCCGGAGGGCGAGCGAAGGCATCAAGCATGTCTTGCATTTGAGCTAATTGCGCTCGAAAAGCCGCAAGTTGATCAGGTCCCGGAGGAGTCTCAGGCCGCTCGGCCATGACGGCGAATGAAGATAAAAATTTACAAATATATTGCTGCTAACTGAAACAAGATTAATTTTAATTAGCCCCCGTAAAACCGAAAGGTAAAAGAAAACACTATCACTCTAACCTAAACACTGTTAACACGCGAGTCACAGAAACGGGAATGAGATCTCACCGCATCCCTTCCTCTAGGCAGCGGTGGTTTTTGCTTTAACTCTGAACACTGTGACACCTAGCGGAGAAAAGGGGCACTACAATGGTAATCTCCGAGAACGAGGCCTAAAGTATAATTTAAATTTAACCTTTATGCAAAAAAAAGTCAACGATTAACGATAGAAGGCGGTGAGAACTTATCGTAATCATGGCGGTCGCGTTCGCATATGTGAGAAACGTGTGTGTATTTTCACAATAATGATTATCTACTTGCATGGACGATTAATGCAACCCAATTGGGGGGAAAAAAACTTACGTTTTGTTTCTTTACATTTTCTCAAGTGGTGAGATGGAGGCTCTTCATCTAGTTGCAAGTAATTATATTTACTAAAATAAATGCATTTCGGTTTTTTGTTTTGTTTGTGTTTTGTGTTTCGTGTTCGCGATGATATATGTTAATCTAGCATAGAAGAAGGCAGTGCAGCGTTGTTTTGTATCTATTTACAATTATTATGGCCTTTATCGTGTTCTTACTGTGTTCAACTAACACTAATTTGAAATTCTCGTGCTGAAAATGGAAGACAGATTCTGCCTTGTGTCTAATGAGGGTAAGTTTTATACCATTTCAATTTAAAGATCGACCAAAATAGAATTAGTATATTTCGTAGAAATAACAACACTTCAGGTGGAAGGGTGGAAGCTAAGTCATCCCAAACTGAATTCTCCCATCTTTGTTAAGGGCCATCATTAAAAGAATTAAGTCTGTTAGATATGAATATTCACCTTGACATAGGTAGCCTTAATGCGTGGGGTAAATACAAATTATGAATTAGAACACTATTTGCAAATAAAAGGGAAACCGTTACGGTATTTTGGTAAGTCAGTCAAATCAAACCAGTGATTGTTTTGTTAAATGCTATTTGGCAATTGCAGCTCTTATGACTTTTATTTTCATCTTATGAGAAAAGATAATGAAAAAGAAGACAATCATGATTAATATATTAGTTCTTAATTATTTATGCTTTGCTTGTCAATTTTGATCAGAGTACAAGACAAAACATAGTTTAAAGAGGAACAAATTGTGAAACACCATGGAGGATTGGTCAAAACTTTAATAGACTAACCGTACTTAAAATCAGTTGAAGTCTGTATATGTGTGAAAGGTAATTGTATAGTTATTTATTACTTCCCAAAATATTACTGTTTGCTTATCCCATCATAAAAAAATTACAATAGTGTACCAGGCCGTAGCCAAAGGGGGCTGAGACATTTTTCTGGGGTGGGGGGGGGGGGGGCTTTTTGGCCCATGTATATGTCCCCTATCCTTCATGTTATAAGAACCGTTTGGAGCCCCTTTTAACCTTGTGCCCTGGCTATGTGGCTGTAGGGTACAAAAAATCTAGTAAATGAATTTGAAACATATTTTTCTGATAATGGTATATTTCTTTTTCCTATAAATTACCTGCATTTGCTATTTAATATTTATACAAGCAGCGGTAATAATCTTAAATATTAATTGCAGACAGATAGAAAAATAATTTATTTAAACAAATACAAAAATATTTTCACTCGTTTATACAGCGATATTTTATAAAATCATATTTTTCATACTGTTGTAAAAATAGCAAGTTTAAAATGAAAAGATATGTTCAAAAAATAATTCAGGTCGAAATTTAGATTTTATTTAGATAAAAATTTTTTGATTTTACTGAGAAGTAAATTTTTTTAAAATCTTGATACTGACTAGAACTTTGTTTGATAAGAATTTTTTTTTGCAAATGATCGATGAGAAAATCCCATAATCGAATTTGAATGCCAGTTTTCATGAATATTATATGTCATCCGAACATTAAAAGTTGTTAAAAACTACTTAGACAGAGGTGGTTTGAATTCGTCACCCCTCTTGAAAGTTCAAAAATAAACAGTATAATTTAAAATCTACAGTTTATATTTATATATCACAGATAAATACACAAATAATAAAAATATAAAATGTCATGGATCTTAAACGAGGCACAAAAAGGAAAGAGAATAAATTAATATAAATGATTACCTAAGTCTTTAACATGTGAAGATTGGGGTGCCAGGGTAATTTTTTGAAAGGCGTTGCAGGATAGGATTCCCATCGGGGGTAAAGAACGAATCCGACCCCTGGTGCCGCGTAATTTTTTCTTGCGGAAGAAGCGAAAGCGTAGTCGAGATCCAGGAAGATTTCCCACGAACCGCGGTCGTATGGCCTTTCGATGAGAACGGGAGCCGAAGACGAAGATGGTTGTTTTCCTTTTTTACGCTTCGGCGCCCGACGCCTTTTCTTGCGTTCCTTTCTCGCCTCGGCGACACGAAAAGCGTCACTCCGAATGGTAGCGCACGCCCGTGGATATTTTTCGGTTGAGGGCGGACACCCACCGGGGCGTTTCGTTCGCCATTTTTGTCAGTTTCCCGGATCGTGGAGAGATTGGTACGACTTTTTCCAAATTTCTAAAAGCAAGACGCAAGAATGAAACCTGAAAAAGACGAGGAGAGGAAGGCCTATCCTGGAAACTATGCCCCACACCAAAACCCCGAAAAACCTCAGCTGAAGCTCTTGCGACATCCAACTTTGAACGACGAACGTGTCGAACGCCCACAAGACCGCGTTCGCAAACATTAGGTAAGTCACGGTTTGCCTGGCGGGTTTCGTCAGGATTTGGTTCCTGGTGAGCGACGTCCTTCCGACGGCTTCCCCCACGAAAGTCGCCTGCATGGTAGACTGAAGAAGTTGAACGGCACCGATGGACAAAAGCATCGCGTGTCGCTTTTGATCGCGAGAGAGATAAGCTCCCTCCGGCACGACGGAATCGTCGGCAACGATTCCCACGGCACCGACGACCATCCCGAAAACGGAATAAAGCTGAACGCCCAAGATGGAAACGGTCGAAAGGATTTTGTCTAAAGAAGTCATTTTCCGACCGACGACGGAGAGCTTTCGGACTTGGACGAGACCGACCACGTTGACGAAGGTCGTTATCCCGAGCACTGTCAACAGAGTCCCGCCCGTCAGCCAAAAGATGGTGTCCACGGGAAAAGTTTCGTCTTCTTTGACCACGAGAAATATTATGATGACGACTATCCCTGCCACGAGGCACAAGAGCCCGAGAAAAAGTCCTTTGCTGGCTCCGCTGCAATCGACTCCCCACGACCCGATTCCGCTCTCGTGCATCGTCGGCAAAGAGCAAGATTTCCCTTCGTTGGAACCAGATTTTTTTTGCTTTTGGAAAAACAATCGGTCTTTGGCCACGTTCTGTCCCATGACGAAAGTCACCGCAGCCGCTATCAGACTGAAAACATCGGCCGGGTTTACAACTGTTTCCCTTTTAACTTATCGTATCTTTTTCGAAAAAGTCTTACCTGAACTGTATGATGAAAGGATACAAGAAAGGCATCGAGGAGGTCCAGAGCTGTCCGAGAGTGTTGGTGTTGAGGCAGTGGTGCAAGGACACGACCTGAGAGATATGATCCTCCGATATCGGCCGGTAGGGGCTCACGTTCTCGTCGTGATCTGGAAAAATATCCTATTAACTTTTTAACCGCGACAAGGAGCGTTAAGGCAAAAAGGAAAGGAAACGCTTACGGAAGGATACGTCTCTTTCTTGCCTGACGACGAATTTGGGAAACCCTCTAAGTTGGAGCGGGGTCGGGACGTCCGTCGAGGACCTTCCGGCTTTGGCGTTTTGGGCCAAATGAACGAAATAAGTCCACTCGTTTCCGCTTTCCCAAACTATCAATCTCACCCACAAAGCCAGATTCGTCGCCGCCAAATGCATGAATCCGAATCTTGCTGCCAATCCGAACCTTTCCACCAAAACCTAAAGGAAAAACCAACGGATGACCGACCGGAAAAGTTTCGGTTGAAAATAAAGGAAAACTTACCTGGGAATTGACAAACAAAAAGTGCATTTGAAGGAAAGTAAAGAGGCCGTGCAAAACGGGATGAACGAAAACCACGTCGTTCAAACAGGATCCTTCCATCATGGAATGCATCGCCATTTCCAACCCGTTGAAAACGAGGGTTCCCAAACCGAAAGCTAAAATAATTAATTAATTAATTTAATTAATTGATTAATTGAATCGGCATTAGAGGAATCTTACCGATCGCCCCCACTCTGAGGTAAAAACTCGTGTTGGACGTTCTGTCTCGAGATATGTGAGCTTTTTTGAGAGATCCGAATTTGGAAACGGAAACTCCTCTGAAATCTCCTTCTCGGTCGGGGACGATGCTCGTCGTGATGGTCGGAGGGACGAGACCTCGGGCGTCGGAACCGTGCAGAGATGCGCAACTGTCGATCAGGACCCAGATGTAAATGCAAATTATCACCGCTATGCTTCCCACGTACAGATACATGAGGAACACTCCCTGCAATCCGGAAAGAAAAAAAAAACATTCGAGCCAGTTTCTCGACGGCTGAAATGATTTTATCGAAAAGGATTTACCTGCAAGGTGAGAAGTTTGACGGAATTGTCCATGACTTCGGTCAGGCAAAATGCGAGCATGAGGACGATCAGCAACTGCCCGTAAATCGTGCTAAGGATCACCCACAACTGCGAACTGGAAAAGGAGGAAATGAGTTAAAGAGAAAACGGGAGCCAGATCTCCGGGAGGACACTCACAAGGGTTCCTTGTAGTCTATCATTTCCGTGGTGGGCGTGACCGTGCGGGACGTCAAAAAATGCCCGAAAAAACTCTTTCCGCTCCTAAATTTTTGAGGCCTGTTTTTTCTGTCTCCGAGAGGCTCCGGAGAGGAGACCGGCTCGGGAAACGAACTCGGCTCGTTCAAGCTGTCCGCCTCTTGTTGCTCATTGTACACTGAAACAAAATTTATCTTTAACCTCCGTTTTTTATTCGACCATCGAACCTATAATTAATTAAATCGAAAAAGAAACGAAACCGCAGGAAAAGTTTTTTGTTAGATTTGTGGTCTATCCTTTTTTAATATAAAAAAAATGAGGTCGCACGCGGCAAGAGCCGAGAAAACCTCCATTTTTTAAACTCTCAAATGAATCAAAAAGGATTCATCGTTCCCGTCCGATTAAAAGGGAGGATGACGCAAAGGATTTGTCGAGGAAAGCCAACGGTAATATATACGAATTAAAGAATCGTCAAGGTTCCATTATCGATAATTTAATTTTAATTCGGTACAGATCGGTAAAGTTCGGAAATGGGACGGTCGCCATATGGCATGCGCGCGGTCCGAGTTATTATTATCTTTAAAAAAAAAATACCTTGTTCGTAGTAGATGGAAGACGGAGAGAGAGCTCGTTTTCCGTTAATAAATGCCGTCTTGAAGGAGTTATCTAAAGGATCCCGTCCGAAAATCCTTTCATTTCACACTTTTCGACCAAGATTTTATTTTACTCTTAATAAAACGGATTCGAAACGACCTTTTCTGATAAGTAAAGAAAGAGAAATGGGATTTTATCTATCGGAATCGATCCGATTCTATCATGTAAATATCATCACTTTCGATTTTCTTTCCCCTTTCGGCATGTTACCCATATTTACTTTACGAAAAATTAATAAATTACTGCTTTCACGTGACAACGTAATTACGGTGTCACTATTGAATTTTTTTTTACTAAAAGGTATATTAATGCATAAATGATAATTAGTTCAAGTTTTCACGAATAAAATCCATTTAAATTTATTATTTTGACGGATGACCGGAGTGTCGCATGAATCCCCTGCGGCCGTTTCGAAAGTTATTCCATCTTTTTTTTTTCTCGGTCGCAATTCGAAAAGCTTTTCTTACCGCTCAAAAAAATATTTTTTTTAAGGGCACGTGGACGTAACGGTCGCTTGAATATAAAAATTACCTATCCTCATTCAACAAAGACACACACATTCGTCTCAACTATTTTTTCTTTATTAATTTCCACTTTGTAACAAAAAGAAAATGAAAAACTTTAGAAAAACGGTCGTTTCGAAGCACTCGTTATTACCGAGCAAAATAAAACCGAAGAGAGTTTCACACGAAATATGTTAATTCATATGTGAGAATAAAACGATTTATAAAGATTTCACTTTTAACAGATTGGAGGCAGATGAAACACTAAGAGCGGATCCGATAAATTCTCCTTCTTTTTTTTTCCTTCTTCGTTTCTCCTACTCCTCCTCCTCCGGAGGATTCATCACATGTTAAGTTTCACTTTCTCGCTCGGATCAAATCCTAAAAAAAGCCTTTTCTCACGTCCTCAACCTTCGACCTTTCGGTCAAACACATCTTATTATAATCATTATTATCTACCCGTTCCCAAATCCGAATCCCGCCACCGAAATCGACCGATTCGATCCGTTTCTTAAAGTTTCCATTCGATCCCGCAAATTCGAGATAGTCGATAGCGAGGCACAGGGAAAGTTTAGAGTAAAAATTTACGAGGCGATATTTTATTGTCCCGTCTGGAACGATAACGACTTTTTTTTTTTTTTTTGCTTCCTCATCGAAATATTTAAAGTTTTAACGAGCCCGATTCCGACTAGTTCGATCCACCGGACAACAAGCGTGAAAAGATGATTAATTACGGTGTCCGATGAAAAAATTAATTGGATTAAATAATTGAAGAGGGTGTAGACGTTCGAAAAGGATTCTTTTCCTATTTTCAGGCTCGGAACGAAATTAAAAGGAGATAAATTAATTGCGATCGCTCTTGCGTAACTTTTTATCATTTTCGAGTGGTTTCCTTTGGCCGATCAAATAAAAATTCAACAAGAGAATAAAATTATATCTATTGTATTGTTGGCTTTCTTTTCCGAAATACTATCTCGGTTAACAAATTAAAATTTATTTTAATCCTCTTACGCAACCTTTCCTTACTCTTACGATTTATTGTTTTAAAAATTTCATCTCACGAATTTAAAAGGGCCATCGAGGAAAAAACCAAAGGATAACATAGAAATATGCTCCCGACGATGACTGAAAACAATAAGGAATGGAAATGAGCAAGCTCCGGTTTAGCTAACATGCTCGGACTCTCTGACCGAACCTGAATTTGTATTTATTTATTTTTGTCCAAATTAAGCTGAACTTGTTTCGATGACGGTAAAAGAGCGGATAGACGACAACAAAAAAAAACCTTAGGCACGGATGGAAACTCTCTTTCGTTTCGAGAAAAGAGCTTTTCGACAGTCGAACGACTCAGAAAAAGAAAAGAAGGACACGCACGTCCTCGATGACCGAGAGAGAGAGAGTTTTATTGAAGATGCCGGAGGAAATTTAAATTGTCACAGCCGAAGAGACCGTTTTACCTCTTATTTATTTATTTATTTATTTTATTTTTTTTTTTTTTGAAGAAAAAGGATCGAAAAATATTTTAGCTACTCAGCACGTGCCCGACGAGTACGATCCATTCATGTTTTTTATTAGGAAAAAAAATGATGTTGTCAGACTAGTTTAATCGCGAATCGTCTGCTCGCGAATGAGTCTTATCGAAATTCCTAAAGCCGTAATAAAAAGGAAAAAATCGGAGCGCCTGGTATTATAAACCGGTTTAATAGTAAAACCGGGATTTAATTCGAATCGGGCCGACAGAAAGGAAAATGAGCAAAATTCTTTTGAAGCCGAATAAATAATTAGATTGTGACATAACGGATGAGTTTATATGAATGAAAATTGAAAATAATTGGGGATCCCATTTCAAAAGTAATTTGTCGATAACGATAATGATAGACACGAATAAAAGGCATAATCTTCCTCGAGCTTTCTGTTTACTTTTCACGCATCCACTTTAATTATTTGAATCCGATGTTTATTTCTGATTTCACTTTTTTTTTATTTTCTTTTAGAGGATCGTGACCGATGTTTTCGACCTTTTGTTGCATAAAATTAAACCGATGGAATACTGTCCTCGGCTCTTGGATCGCGCGCGATAAACCTAGTTTCGCCCGGAATACGGCGGTTAGACTTTCGGCGTCGTAGAAAGGAGGGAGATAAACGGTTTCGTTAAAAGAGAATCCGAATACTTTCTTTCTGTAACGTGTCATTATCGGTAACGGGAAGAAGCGGATATATCATAAAAACAATGCACCGTAACGCCTTTTGATTAGTTTATTTTAAGACGGGAGGACTTACCCGTCCAATTTCTCTCGTAAAGATCCGAGAGGGATCCTTTTTTTCCGGATTCGGAATTTGGATCTCTCGCGTCCGAAGGAAACGTTTCTTGGTTTCTGCCGATTCGATATTTCCATTCGGAAGGAGAAGAGTCCCGGTCCCTTTCCCGTTCCCGTTCCCGTTCTCCTTCTCCTTCTCCTTCTCGTTCCGGAGACTCGTTTCGAGGAAGGGCTCGTTCGGGACAGGCTCGGATTTTCTTATCCGTTTCCTTTTTGAATCGAGATTCTTTTTCTTGGGTTTCCTTCATGACCCTGAGCCTCCAGTTTTCTCTGATGTCGGATATCCTCGTTTCTGATCCGACTATCCCGTCCTTTTCGTTATTTCCTCGATCAGCCTCGTCTTGCCAATTTTCCGAAAGAGCGTCGCTCAGACGCCGATTCGGGTTTCCGAAAATATTCATTTCTGCTTCGTCGACGTGCTCGAAACTTTTTTTATTCCCGGCAAGTTCTCGTCTCTCCGATCGACGACATGTTTCGTATTGTTGATTAAAATTGAATGACTTTTACCGAACCGATAGCCAATAGCCGTCCAATTATCTAACGGAATTAAAAAAAAAACGGATTCTATCGGTCACGTGTTTTCGGGAAACTCTTTCCTCTTTCCGCTTTCCGAAATTTTAAAAGGAGACACACAAAAAAAAAAAAACGTTGAAAAGATTAAAATGAAATCGGGGGCTTGTAACTGAGCCAAAGATCGGGGACTCGAAGGTACGACCTTTTTCGTTAGTTCCAATTAAAATGGAATCCCTTTGTAATTAACGGAGGTAAAAATATAAATAAAGATTGAATTATAATGGTTTTGTCGTCGTCTTGAATTAGCTCGACCTTTATCGTAATTAGAAATCAACGTTTTCTAAATTGTAATTCGCAAAACGTTCTCGGAATCAAATGAACCTTTAATGACCGATGCAAATGCTTTTTCTCATTCTCGTTAAAATTTCGGAAAGCGGCGGGTAAAATACGTGGATCGTAGAAATAAAAATCACTGCACTGTTGTCTTGCAACACTTTCGGAGTGGCGCTCGCGAAAAGATCCTCCGACGCTTTCTCGACACCGAATGAATTTGAAGCGACGTCCTCCGAGGCCGATACCATGACGAATGATACCGTATTTCATTGTTTTACCAGTTAAAGACACACGAATATGTGACTTAAATATCAATTTTATCGGAATCATTGTTGAATCCTCGTGCGAGGATTCGTTTTTTCCTTTTCGCGAGACAATACATTGTGAGAAAAAGTCAAAAGCGTTACGGAGAAAAGTTTCGATTCGGTTTCGGTTAAATGTCACACCGGACACACCGAGTGATTTTAAAAAAGTCGTTAAAAAAGAAACTACCCCTCCTCTCCCATTTTTGGATTTTTTATTTCTCTCTCGATGGGAAAAAACTTTGGGAAAAGGAGCGCCTAGAATGCTTGACCTAAACCTCGCCTTCTTTATAAAGGATTTTTTCCCGTTTGAATATCAATCGAAACTAACTGTTTTCGTTGGCATCCGATCCTTTTTCTTTTGTAGAAAAAGTAGAACTCGTACTCTTTCTCCTGCGGAATAATAAACGATTTCCTACTTTACTTACTCGTGGAACAAGTTTTTTTCGAATTCCTCGTGCCGATTTGTTTATCGGATTCCAGCGGACCTCCTTCCAAATCCCTGTCGACCGAACCTGCAAAGAAAATGAAAAATCAACTCATGGACACGTTTCCAGCTAAAATTATTATCGCGATAAAGTTATTCCCAGTTAATAACGAAACATAACTTTTTAATTTATTACACGCGTTTGCATTTATAAACAAGACTCGAGCAAGGGATTATCCTAACGATTACGGTTTACTCGACCGTAAAAATCTCGGAGCCTGGAAAATTTTATTTTAATTTTATTTTAAGGAATCGTTAAAATTTTCAGTGTCACGAAGATGTAACGACTAGAAACAAAAAAAAAAAAGAATTCAAACGGGCGGGACGTCGTCGATGACGTAACCGATTTCCTAGTTCAACTAATTGTTAATAAGTGAAAATCATATATATCAACGGAAAAGTACCGAAATCACGGTGGCGCATCCCTTTTCCCTGGTCATCTAAAAGGAAAGTAAATAAATAATGATAATAATAATAATGTTGTTGCGCTCGCTCGGGAAATATTAACAATAACTTTGTTTACGCAAAAATCCTTAACAATAGTGCTTTCACTAATTATTGATACAACTCGTAGTAAAGTGCTTACTTTAATTTTGAACAAGCTTCTTGCTACTCTCGATAAAAAAAAAATGTTTTTCCGATTATCTAATTTAGACGCGGTCACGATTCTCTCTTTTCTTCGGAATCAAAATTACGTTTAAACCGCAAGCAAATTTAAACGAATCTTTCGATCTCTTTGACGCAAAAACGTTTCTTAAACTCAGAGTTGAAAATTAATTTGAACATACCGCAAATATCTTAAAACTTTTACTTATTTTTGTTTGTGGCCGTTTTGCAAAAAACGATCCGTTCCTTATATACGATTTCGATCAGAAGGGAAAATTACATTTTTACGAAAGACGGTCCTCTCGTTAAATGTTATAGAAGAAGTTATTTTCTGGGCGTGCATTGCATTCTTCGAGCTGTATTAAAGTATCTGCCCGCGGCCCCGCTCTGAAACCTCTCTCCAACGGGTCGACAAATTTCGTGAAAATTTATCCGCAAACGAAAAGTTTAGAAGTTTAGAAAAGAAAAATAAATAATATTGGAGGAATTCTTTTATAAGATTCCTATGAGAATTTAGTGTTCGCCACGATCTCGGCGCCCTTTTCGCGTCCGGTGAGAAACCGGAGAAATAAGTCCTTGCAAATAATTATAATTTATTATCATATTCCGAGTCAAGGCCCTCGGTTTCTACCAGAAACTCTCGAAAACTTCTCAAGGCAGAAAAATTTGACGAGAAACGTTTTTTTTTTTTCGATTAAAATCTTGTCTCTAAATCAATTTTTTTTTTTTGTGCACCTTAAAAGGAATTTTTGGGGAAGTCACATGTAAATAACTGGGTTCGAAAAAAAAAGTAATGGTGTCACTCGGTCCACGAGTCACGAACAAAAAAATGATATTTTTCGTACTTACCAGATGCTGTCGCCATCTTCCGAGGTGAATCAACAAAACATATCCCGACAAACGTTTCCGCCTTATTTCTTAACGATATCTGGAAAGACCGAAAATCACTTTCGCATTTACTCGTTATATTTCACTTTAACGGAGAGTAAACACGAGATTAAACCGACAATGGCTAATTTTTACGCAAACGATTCCTTTTAAAATTTAGGCAATTAAATTATATTAAACGCAAAACCCGCGACCGAAAACTCTCCTTCTTGTATACTTAAAGGCTAAATATGTAACAATTATGTAAAATCTTGGCTCTTTATGCTTTTTAATTTCTCCGTTTCTCGCCCTTCCGTTCTTTATTTCCGAACCGAGATTCCTCTTAAACAAAACGAGAGGACGCGACGCAATCCGTCCTTTACCGATTGCGATATTTCTCTTTCCGAATTCGATTAAACCGAAACGCTTTTTCGAATCATCCTAATTTCCCCTATATTTGGATCGGATAATACGGAAAATTTTAATTAAATTTTAAACTTTTTCTCCAACGATTTTATAAATTTCTTTGAAAGGCTCCGCTCAAATTAATTTTTCTCGAACCTTGGAAACTAAACACTCTAAAAGCTTCACTTGGACCGATCGCGGATTTCTGTCAAGTAAGAAAAAAACGGACGGGTTTCCTCGGTTTTCGGGTTCCGAGTCGGTATCAGGTTCGAACCGAAGAGCACGCGTTGCAATACTATTGCATCGGAAGAAGCCCGCCCATTCCACGACTTCTTTTCCTGAGACGAGATGCTGCGAAAGATAAAACCGCGACGTTTCCTCGCGGTAATTGATCCTCGTACGTTGTCTTTTTTTTTCGAACCGAAAACCTCCGGGGGATTTTATGATCCTTCGAAATAAGCGACTTCCCCGTCCCGACTTTTTCTCTTCGAGTCTCGAAAAATGGATCCCCGATGTATCGAGTCGGTCGATCGAATCTCGAAGACGCGAGACGACGAAAAGACGTGGTATATTATTTACCACGGTTTAACAGAAGTCTATCGAATTAAAATAATTTATTTTTGTTGTACGTTAGAAAGTCGCGGGACAATTACCGTGTATTTGTCTGACCTTGAAACTTTGTATCATTGTGATCGGATAATTCGGCGCTAATGAATCTCTTTCCTAATCCTCCGATTTTTCTTTCTCTTGCACTTATAACATTTGCGGATGGAAACCTCTTCGAAAAAAATCAATCGATCGATATAATATCAACATGTTTCAAGTTGTATCTCTATTTTTTTTTTTTTTTTTTTTTTTTGCTACTAGATAACAACAAGGGTAAGATCTGAATACTTTTTAATTGGGATCCGATCGCATACGACCAACCGGCAGCCGTTAAAAAAATTTTAATGGGTCGCGCCTTCTCATCGGAATCTTATGAAAAATTGGAACTTTCTAAATTTGAACAGCCCTTTTTCTTTGAGATCTCTTCAGGCCCGTCCCAAGCCCTTCTAGCGCCCCTGTGCAAAACTTAATCCGGGCGCCCTTTAGGTTGTGAAAATTTTTTTTTAATTTAAAAAATTTAATTTTTTTAAAAACAACATCAATTTTGCGCCCCTATGATTTCGGCGCCCCTGTGCATTGCCCGGGTGGCCCTTATGGACGGGACGGGCCTGGATCTCTTTAAATTTAGTATTATGAAATTGAGAGTATCGAACTGCGGGGATATCGGCGGGAACGCGGTTTTAAAGAGGATTCTTTCTTCGCAAATTTCGTTTTCGTCCTTTTTAGCTTTTTCTTTTTGAAATAAGGGCTTAAACGTGAAAGTTATTTTTGAAATGGAAACGAAACCGCCTGTTATAAAAAGAACGGTGAAAAGTAAGAAAGAGTTTCCAAGTCCTCGGCTACCGAATTACCTCTAAATTCTCGAGAAATACGAAAATATGTTATAATTTGATGCTAAAAGGCGGTAATTAAACGAAAGAACTTACAATTAGCTCTTAAACCGTCGTCCCATTACTGCACTTGCTTTTAAATATTTTTTAAAAAATAATATGTGCGTTTCTCCATTTTACTATAGCAACAATCGCTGTGCATTTTTAAATTCTCTCGTGTCGTTAAACCTGCTTATGGATGAGATAAAATAACCCTCAAGTCGAGAAAAGGGTTTTTTCTCTTGGTTAAAAAATCTATCCAACGAAACACTTACTCGATAACTGGATCCCCTGAAAATTGGATCTAAAAGTTGCTTCGACTAGAAAATCCCAAGCTTCTTTTCTGGCCAGGGTTAGGAACCGTAAAAGTCGGATGGACCTCGAGAAGGTTTTTGTAGAAACGTGTGGTTGACGACCTCTCGGACAAAATAAAATAAAGCACCGTTTAAATGATATCTTTAGGCCTACGGCCGGAATATTGCGTGCACCTAATCTCGATAACTATAAGGATTTGATTTTTTTATGCAATGTTTGTTATAATTACGAAAAGTTAGTGCAGATTTAATGATAACGTCTTCTGTTACTAATCATAGTGGATCACTTAGTGATTTTTCCTCGTCCTTTACGGTCGCACGTCCTCCGGGCTCCTTTTCTCCTTATACGAAAAGAGAATTATCGGCCGAGACCTATCATCTTATTTTTCACTTTCGGTCGCGAACCTTCATTATATTTTTAATTATTTTCATTCGCGACACTTTCCCGACGAAATAGTTTTCGCAATAAAGACACGCACCCGCCGAATCGCGAGTCCGATATAATCGGTCGGAATGGTCGTTGCCTCCGATTCCAGATAAAAATTTCACCCTCCCCTCTTTCATCGTTATAATTGAATCATACATCGCCGGTGATTCGCTTGAGATAATTTAACCTGCTCATTACGATCCTTGCTTTATCTTTCTCATAAAAAAAATATCGTTCGGCACGGCTACTTATCTCGACAAAACTTGTGCTTTTTATTATACATTTATAAATCTACGAAAAAAAATCCGATTTCGGTGCTTAAAAAAAGGAGATGGAAGGTTTTCTGCAGATTAAATTCGAAGAAAACAGGGACGATCGAAAACCTTCTGCTCTTCATTATCAAGTAAATAACGTTTACGCTTATCTTCCATTGCGGACACACGGAGGAGGTGTAAGCTCGTTTTTCGAGGAGCCTTCCCCCTTCAACGAAATGATCCATCAAGAGACCGATACAGACTATTTCAACTTGAAAGTATTACGTTAAGGAGAAGCACCAGATTTAGAGCCATCAGGTTCACTTCCCATTCAACAACAAGAAGCTTAAAAAACACATTTTTCCGCACTCCCTTAGACTGCTTGCTGACTCTAGAGTGTTATGCAACCTTAAATCTACTCCTAATAAGGAAGTTGAAATAAACTTTTGAGAAAATGTGGTTGTCGTATAAAAAATTTTTATTAATTTATAGTCAAAACACAATTTAAACAATACCAAGCGATAGAAACTAGGACGTGCGCCAGAGGAATGACCATCTAGCGAAGGCTTCCAGTTAAGGGAGGGAAATTTTTGTAATTGTTGAGAATCCAGAGAACCCAGACGGCAGCACTACTTGCGTTTATTTCCATTTACATTTGTAGCTTTATGCCCAAGTTTAAGTTTAAGTTCGTTGGGCAGAAAACTGTTTGAGAACAATTAATGTTAATTTATAAATGACAAAAAACCAGCTCATATCCGAAGGAGTCTTGTAAGGAATTACGATAGTCCGACATTGATTTTTTTATTTATTCCTTTTTCTTACGACCAAATGACGGCACTTATTGCCACGAGATAATTTATACATTCAAAGCTCCGATAAGTTGTACTCCCTTTTTCATAACTCCTAAAATTCAACATCCACCCTTAGTGGCCCGTGTGTGCTTATGTTATTGTTTTTCAAATTGTATTTGCTCCTATTCTTACTGAGTTATTTTACAATTTTAAAAACTTGGTACGTAAGATTAAATATTTATATATTTTTAAATATTTACTGTAAATTATATTTAAAATCAAAATGAATGATTTTGTATGTTATAAAGATTGTTTTGCATTTACAAAATATTTTTGTCACTTAATTTTTTTAGTCTCTTTACATGAACTTGGGCCTTTTCGGTGGTTCTGTTTTGTCCCTTTACTTTTTCGACGAGCCGAAACCGGAAAATCCCATGATAGCTGAAAGTTCGTCTTGCTGACTTCCCTCGTCGCCGGATTTTGAAATTTCTTCGTGAAGTCTTTTCTTTGCTCGCTTTTGTTCTTTCCTGTATTCTTTTAATTTGTCCTCTTCCTCTTTCAATTCTTTAACTCTAGATTCTAAATCGTAGTCTTTCTTTTTTTCTTCCATTTTCTTTTTGTTTACTTCAAACCGGTTTTTGACCTGTTCTAAGGATGATCTTTCTACTCTCATAGACATACCCAAATTTCTTTGATCTAAAATAAAAATCCAGAAAGGTATGCAATTTTAATTTTTTTAAAATGTAACATTTTTTTGTTTTTCAGGCCAAAGCTGCTGCAGATGGTCTACAAAGGATGAGAAACATGGTAACCATTAGTTGAAGGTAAGAAGCAAGAAAGAATTAAAGATTTGGTTCGGATAGATAAATCCAAAATTTATAACTGTAGCAGGGGCTCGAAATAAGATAAGGACAGTGTTAGGTCTTGAGATAGAAAATGCTACTAGATTTATTCAAGCAAATGTTGGACTTACGTTTTTTCCCATTTATGTGATCTAGAAAGTTGATGGAATCTTTGACGACACAATCGCAGGCATTGCAATAATATCCTCCGCTCTGAGAAGATGGAGTGCTTTTTGTGATAACCACGCTTTTTCCTAATTTTGATTCCAAGTCTACTCTGTAATCTCTTTGCTTTAGAAGTTCTCTTTTCACTGGAGGAGCCTTTTCTTTAGCCTTCTCTTCTTTTTCGATCTCCTCTTGTATTCTTTCTGCAGCAAGCCTAACATAGTGATCGCGATCCCACTTTCTTCGGTGATCTTCGACTTTCTGAAAAATGTCAATATGATTAATTTGAAACTAGTCCAGTACACTCAAATTAATTTTTACGTCAGAACAAATACAAAAAAAAAAAAAAAAAAAACCGGGAACGTAACGACTAACGGCAAAAGTAAGAAATCATAAGTACAGGAGAGGGAATACGCTCGGGCAACAAGAATTTTATCGCCATCTCAGGAATAGTCCAAGTGCAGACGTTCGGTGAACATCGAATCGTTCTCTATTAAAACGACTAAAATAAATAATCATATTTATCCGTTTTGTAGGACAAGAGTGTGTCAGGTCTTCCGTCAAATTTATACTTGCAACCTTTAAAACAAGCTCAGTGGGAGCACTAAGAAAAATACAATAGAAAAAACACTGTAGGGATATTATCATGTTTTTCCAAATGACTGTACAGTTGGCTTTTTAAATAAATTTTAAAACGATTTATACTCCTTACCCCAGTAGAAGACGACATTTTCGTTTGTTTTGTTTTGTTTTGAAATAACTGCAGGTTTGCCAACTAGACAACGAACGAAAAATGGAAATGGAAATGACAATGGTTGTTGAATGAAAGATAATAAGTTCATGTATGATCGTGTTCCGGTATGATTCAAAAATATCAGGTACGTTTCCTGAGAATTAATTGTGATTTTTGAAATTTAAATCCAAGTCAAGTCGTTAAACACTTCTATATTCTATTGATATTGCTAAAACTGGGAATTCAGTTTTTCTCTTAATAGATTATACGTTTCGAACGTGTTGTCGTGTCAAAGTAAGGTTAGTTTGTAATTTTATTTAAACGTTCTGTAGTTCTTACCAAAAAAATTTAGATCCAACATTGTAGAAGAGAATTTTTCTCAAGTACAAAACCCTTAATCAGTTTGTGTGTTGAAACCATTTTATTTTGTGAACTCATTCTCTTTCAGATAAATAATACTATTAAAAATGGATGAAAATACATCTGCTTTTGCTGTATTGAAAGAAAGAGAGAGGGCAATCAAAGAAAAGAAAAAAATTAAACTTAAAAAAAAGAAAACTGCTTCTGTTTCAATTCCAGACATTCAGGAATTAGTATCGAAAAAGAAAAAGGAATTATGTAATGATGGCAATTCAAGTTTTTTGTTTAGTAAAAAAAGGAAACACGATGTGCTAGATGAAAAAGAAGACGGATTGTGGGTGGAGTTTCAAAATGTGAATAATCCTATAAAAAAATCTAAAAAGCTCAAGGGTCCTAAGAGCATTTTCAGCAGTTGCAGCGTCTCCGAAAAATCAGATAATATTTTTTTAAACAAACCCTTAAACAAGGAAAAATTAGGGAAAAAAAAGAATTCTTTTATGAGTAGCACATTAAAGAATGACATTGATGAAACATCTCTTGACGTGCAAACCATTACTCCGAACGGCGTTACAAAAAGAATTAAGAAAAAGAAAGTAGGCAAAAATAAGAACGTATCAGGAGAATCAAAAACCAGTTTTTCTTCAGATTCAAAAAAAAAACCAAAAGGAACAATCATTTTGCCAAAAGCAGCTTTGAGCGGGTCTAGCGATGTAACGGTTAAAAAACCAACGAGGATTCCGAAGTCGATTCGTGCCGACAGCGTTAAAGTAGGAGAAGAAGTGTTTTCCTGGATGATTGGCCCCGTAAGCGTCGAAGAATTTTTTTCCGACATTTGGGAAAAAAAACCTCTGCACATTGCTCGCAACAAAAAAGACTTTTTCCAAGATATATGCTCTTTGAAAGACTTCGATTCCGCGTTGAAACAGCACGAAATGTACTTTACGAAAAACATCGACGTGACTTCGTACGTGGACGGTGTCAGAACTACCGAAAATCCCGTGGGGAAAGCCAGGCCTTCCATCGTTTGGGACTATTATCAAAGAGGAAGGAGCATTCGTTTGTTGAACCCTCAAACGTTCGTTCCAAACGTTTCGCATTTGACTGCAGCCTTACAAGTGAGCAGCCTAACGTTCTGTTTAACAATACAAATCCCTGCTTCTTTTTAATGCCGAAAGATTTTTATTTTCAGGAATTCTTCAGATGTTTCGTCGGTGCCAATATTTATTTGACACCTCCCGGCACTCAAGGCTTCGCTCCTCATTACGACGACATAGAGGCGTTCGTGCTTCAGCTGGAAGGAGAAAAGCAATGGTTTCTTTACGACCCCAGGTAACGCATCCAAATGCATCTTTCTTTCTTTTGTTTCCTTGTCCGAAGAATGAAAACTCTCCGATCTATTGCTCTTGCAGGACAGAGGAAGAATTTTTACCGAGAGTGTCTTCGCCTAACTTCAAACCGGAGGAAATAGGAGAACCGATTTTGGAGGTAACGCTGAAACCGGGGGACTTGTTATATTTTCCTCGTGGCGTGATACACCAAGCACGGTGCGTGCCCGGGAAATTTTCTTTGCACATAACCGTATCCTGCTACCAAAAGAATTCCTGGGCGGATTTGTTAGAAAAAGTAAGGCCGAGCAACGAAAACCGGATGTTACCGGTATTATTTGGATGTATCGTTATCCTTTTTACCGTTTCTTTTCAGTTGTTGCCCGTTGCTTTGGAAAGAGCCGTAGAAGAAGACGTGGAATTTAGAAAGGGGCTTCCGATCGATTTCTTAGATCACATGGGATTGGTCCATTCCGATTCGGAGTCAGAAAACAGGCAGAAAATACTGGGAAAATTGGACGCTCTCATGGAAAAATTGATAGAATATTGTCCGGTGGATGCCGCTGCCGATCAGTTAGGAAGAGAGTTTATGCACGACGCATTACCTCCGTGTTTATCTAAAAGTATAATCATGTTCTTTTCGGTTCCGAATTGTTAATTCTCTTTCTTGCGATGTGCAACGTGTCTAAGGATCGAAACAATTTCACGTTTTCCCTCTTTTTCAGATGAACTAATTTACGGCTTGGAAAGGCAAGATCCGTTATTCAAATCGACTATGCTGGAATCTCTGAAAGCTCATTCTGAAAATTTTTTATCGGTTAAGCTAGTTAAAGCTCATGCTCTTAGGTAAGTTACATTTTTTACCGTTTTTAGAAATGCATAAAAATTTTAACATCCTCGAACGAAAGCTAATATTTGTAACCATATTACTTACTGGTTTACATTAATTTGAAAAATTATTTTAATTATCTTCTTTATTGGCACCCAAAAATAAATTTCACAAGTTTGGGGGAAAGGATAAGATACAAGAGACACTTGCCTCCCGGACCAGGTGTTTGGGTCCTTATTTCTTCGGAATGGAAGAGGCTAATTTATACATAGTTGTTTAGGAGTTCTAGCCTTTTAGCCCTTTTGGGAAGGGGGCATAGCTGCATTACTCCTAGGTTTCCACCCCGGATTATTATTACGATTTTGTCATGGGGCTATTTCAGTTTTGGTTTTGGAAAAAAAAATTAAGAACTTCTTAGATCTTAGAACGTCTTTTTCATTTTCAAAAGATTTTTCAAATGCAACGTTCTCTTTACCACATTTTTTTTTTCAAATCTAACCAAAATTCTTTAACTGAAAATGCCACCGCGTTTTATGTGCAATCAGTTGAGGAGAAATAGTTTGTACTAGGATTGTCAAAAACCCTTTTTCTTTCTAACGCGGAATCGCTCTCCCCAATATTTCGCGAAACTTATTATTATAGACATAATTTATTGGCCTGTTTGCTTTCAAACGTTTTATAATTTTTATGAGGATGGATAAAGGGATAGTTACAATCTATTTTTCGTTTCTGACTTTTTTTAATCGGATTTTTTTTTTTCCTTCAATTTTTTAGATTGGTGTCGGAAGAAAATAGTTTAAGAGTATATTATTGTACGGATAACACGAAAGAGTATCACGCTCAAGACGAAATATATTTCGACGTTCCCGAAGGATGGGCGAGAGGTATCGACGCTTTGATCAGGAAATACCCCAAGTTCATCGAAATGAAAGAGATACCGATCGGAGAATCGGAAAACGGTTCAGAAGAATCCGATCGCGACGATTTGGTCGATTTCGTTTACGCTTTATGGGAAAGAGGATTGCTCCTGTTCAACGTGCCGGTTTCCGAAATTTAAAACTTTGTTTGTTGTACGTATCGTGTTAGATAAATATTTTTTGTTTAGCTGGAAAAGGGAAGATGATTTGTCCGATTCGGTTCGGCCTTTACCGTTCCCTCGTTCGTAAAGAGAGTGCCAAAGATCTGGGTCGAGTAACACATTCGAAAATGTCAGTAGGGTATTTAACTAGGAGAATCGTTAGATCATTCGCATTACTCGTTACAAACATAACGTCTGCTTCGTGACGTAACGTTTACGCAACAATACATCGTGGCTGGAAGGGAAAGTATTGCGTCCCGTCTTCCGGGCCCTTACGAAAATCTCCTCTTAAGAAAAACCTTTCTTTCCGACTTCGCCAATGGTCTCCGCCTTCAAGTAAAGCGTCTTTTGTTCCCTCGGATCGAGATTCTTAAATGACGGATCCGCCCGAGCACACGAGATCTTCTTCTCCGACAATTTAAGCGTCGATAAATTAGCGCGTTATTTTAAAACGATCCGCCATCTATTAATTTTTACATGTTCCATTTAATCCTTGTTTTTAAATAAATGCGGTCACGTCCAGAGCAATCTTTTTTTGCAAATTTCAAGGCCGTCATTTAAAAGTGAACGAACCCCTTTCCTACATTTTTTTCTTTTTTTTTCCCTTCGACCCAATTTCTTTCCCATTTATTGAAACTCATCAAAATCAAAAATCCAACTCTTCGATAAAAATTTTCTTTCTTTAAGCCCGGGATGCTTTTTAACGAAATAACAAACCGAAATTTTATTTAAGGAAAAAGGGGATCGGATCACGATTTCAGAATTATTTACGGTTTATTCAAAAAAATGTCAGTTTAAAAGTAACGTTAAATTTTTTGTCAAAGATAAACTCTGTTTTCGTACGGAATCAATTTTTTTTGGAAAAAAACTCCGCTGGTTATTGTTTCTCAAGAAATAAATTAAAATTTTTTTGAATCGGAAAAACACAAAGTTACTCAATCACGAATCTGGCAAATTTATTTTCAATAAAAAAATTTTAAATAAATTCTTAGAGCGCAGCCTTAGATAATATCATTAATTTTTTTTTTTTGCTCAGAACTGGATAACTTCCTCTCAAAAAAGTTGTTTGAGTCTTATCGCATAAATTATAAGGGGAAAAAAAATATTTGGCAGCGCGAACGAAGCGAAGGAGAAAAGTTCGGTTTCGATATCGCAAATCCAAATCGAAAAAAGAGGAAGGAGCCGAAGCAAAGGATTTAATGCTAATTAAAAGGCCTAAATGGAAACGCCGCGGCGATATTATTTAACGGGTTCGACAATTAGAAAGGCGGTATTGCTCGCCGTTCCAACTAAACGATGTGGTCTTCTAATATTTTAGTCGGGAGACGCGAGATTTGTTAGATGGTATCCTATATTCTGTCTTCAATTGACATAATTGACACGATTATTATTCGTTCCACACACAAGTTCGTCCACATCTATCTTAATTGTTTATTATCTTCAACGTCCGACGTCACAATTTAACGCTTTGCTTTATCTAGCACGTGTGTGCCGTTCCTCCCCTCCGATTTCTTCGGGTTCCCCTACGTCCCAAAATTTTTATTTTATTTCCCTCAGGGCGCTAACTGTTAAATAGATGTTCGGCTTTCCGAAGATAAACGTTTACCTTGATCTTGGTTCGGTTCGTCATGCTCCTCAGACTTCCGTCAAGGAAATCCTCTTAACACAATATCTGCTTGCTTTTTTCTTTGCTTTTTTTTTGGATCGCCCATTTTTTTTTATTTCCAATTTTATTTCTGAAAAAAAAAAAAAATTAACTGGTCGTAATTTTGTCGCAGAAAAAAAACATCCTTGGATCTCCTCGCACCAAGGATGCATTTATGAAAATTCTAGTATTTTATGAAAGATAAAAAAACGACTTAATTTTTTTTGCAGGAAGCGAAAAATCAAATTTTTTCCCCCGAACCGTTTTAGACGAATCCGGTTCGGTGCAGCAGCGTTTTATAAATTTTTAAAAAATAAAAAAATTGGCGGGAAAAGAATTCGGGCGGATAACGCACGTGAACGTCTTACAATAGGAATAAAAAGATAGAAATACAAGTATACTAACCAGGAAGTGGCCTTGGTCGATCATTTAGACTAAATATTATAATTATAGAATAAACTAGGAAGTTTAGGGAACTCGTAAAAGAGTTACCGTAAGATAGCGAAACGGTCCGAAAAATTGTCTTCTTAGCTCGAGACGATCGAGCATCCGCTATTTTAGTCCTACGTGGTTGCACTGCAATGTCTTTGTCTGCGAATTTGCTTAACATTTGTCTTTAATCGAAAATTACAATTTAACCGACCCGGCTCTGCATCTCCCGATACACCCGATCTTTATCGTTTTTTCCCCCCCTTTTTTTTGTATCTAAAGCTTTGACGGTCGAATTAAAAGCTGGATCATTATGTAACATGTGTTGATGTGTCATTTTTTGTAGCGATTCGATATGGAGGGGGTCGACACGAAACATTCCTTATGCTTATTTAGGATTGATATACAGATGAACTTTAATCTAAAAGCAACTCGTAGGGTTTCCTGATGCTCTACTGTACCTTTTAACTCAGTCAAAGAAAAAATCTTTTTGCAGCCCTTCTGCCCGATTCCTCGTTTTCCTTCGCAGGAAGATCGACGACTTTTATCGGTCGCTTATTTTGCATCGTCGACGCGATAACCTTTGCGCCCTTTTTAAGCTCCGTATCCGCGAGAAAAATACCAAGCAAAAAGTTTAGCGGATTAATTTTCTTGCCGAATTTTATAAGTAAAATTTCATCGGTTCAGTGCATTTCTTGACGGGACGGGGGTGAAAAAAGACCCCGGCATAATTTTTTTTTTTTTTTGTTTACGGTTAACGCGGAAAACAGAAAAACCGTTTCGTCGAAACGAGGTCGAGAGGAGAAAAAAGAAGTGGCGAACGGGGTGAAAATGCGAGTTTTCTTTAACGTTTTGGAAAAATATTTTATAACAGAAAGCAAGCGAACGGTTTTTGTTCGGAGCTGGAAAACTTCCGTTCGGAAGAGAGTTCGAGAATAGCGAACATCTCGGCGCCAAGCACTCTTCCGGCATCCTCCGGAAATAGAATGCCGGCCTCCCTTTTGCTTCCGCTGCTAAGCTCCGGCCCCGGTACTTCCGGTTTCGGCTGTGACGTCAGCACGCCAGCTAACAATCAATACCAGACGGAAATTAATTCCGATCCTGCAAGGATGACAAGCTTATCGCCTTCTTCCATCCTCGACTTTTTTTCCCTTCCCGATTTTGGATTTCGAAAAAACTTTTTCCCTCTTTCCCTTAAAATCGATCAGCCTCGATTTTTCGAACGAAATCTTTATTTGTTTACGATGTCGAAACTTTCGAAACGGTTCACACGGGCCGAGAGAAAAAAAAAAGAATTCTCCCCTTTTCGAAGAAGATAACAGTCACATGTTTAAATTGTAAACTTGGCTCTTTAAGTCCGAAATCTGTTGCCGTCGTTTTATTTATAAAATAAAATAAAAAAAAAAGATCGTGACCAAAAGAGGTTACGTAACCTTTGGTTTACGTAGCCATTGTCGGTTCTCAGGTGTAGTAATATGAACTTTTTTGTGCGATTGTTGGCCTTTTATCTTGCTCTTCGGTTTAGGTCGCATCGAAACTGAAACGTCTCCTCTCGGATCTCGAAGGAAATCATCTCGACCGAGAATATTTAAAAGCGATCTCCCGGACCTTTAAAAATTCTTTATCCTCGACTTTGAAAACGGAACCAAATTAATGCGAATGCTTGTTGCGGGACTTTGTTCGACCGACTCTTCGCTTCAAACTTTTTACTCGTTATGGAATTTGAATTTTTATAAAAGATGTGAACAGAATTTCAGGTACCGTAACGATTTACATTTTGATCCTTTTCAAATATAAAATTACATCGCGTTTCGTTCGATTGTTAAAGATGAAAAAGAAAAAAAATAAATAAATAATCTCCGCCCTCGTCCCTTAAACGAAAACCGTTTGGATCTCTTCTCCGGTTACGCATTATTCACCTTCTTTTTTTTCTTTTATCTTCTTTTTAACAAATTTTCGAAACACTGGGGGACGTTTTCTCCGAAAGATGGACTGGAATTGTTTAAGCGTGAACCTGGCAGGATCGGAAATCGGATCCTTTTCTCTAAAAGACTTTTGCCACGGGGCAGCTCCGGTTTCGACTCTTTTATTTTTGCATCGAGATGAAATTTTTTTGCCCGCTCCGATTACTCGGTTTTATATCTAAGGGCAGAAATCGGCCGGTTCAATGCTAAAAATGAAAGTATCATAACCGAGATTATGGCAATGACCTTGAGATGCGAGACGCGGAAATGCGAGTGGATAGACTCGCTCGACGTAAATGCGATGCATCGCGGTTCCGAAAAATTTTGCAACGTTTTCGGTAAAATTATTCGGAGCATCGGTCGGCCTTTTTTTTTCGGGATATCCGGTCCCTTGCGTGCTATCCGGCGACGTATTTTTCGGGCTCGACGGATCCGGTCCCATTATTTCGTCAGGAAAGGAATTCCTCCGTTAACAGGAACGAAGATTAAGCGGAACAAAAGAATAAGGTACCGTTTCGACTCAAGAGCAACGAGTCTGTTTCGTCTCCTATTTATTTCCTGGATCTGCCGGGCCACTCCTCTCTCCGTTTTTATTTTCGTGCCTTTTCCTCCGATCGGGTACGGGTTCGATCGCTCCGCGCCTTTGTTTTTTGAAAAAAGGGACAAGAGAACGAGACACCCGAAACAAAGACGGCAGATTTGGAACCCAGGAAGAGATTGTAAAGGAAATTAGATAATAAAAATTGAAATGTTAACACGGATCGGCACGGCCTTGGTACCTTGAAAAAAATCATTATTCATCGGACGCAGATTCTTGTTGGTTGTTTCTAAAATAAAAAATTTAATTTTTCTCGTCCCGCTAGGATTTGCGCACCCGAAAAAATATTTGTCAAAAGGGATCCGTATAATTTTGAGTTTTGAAAACGTTCGGGTGACGTAATCGATAATGTTAGGTGAAAGGAACCGAGAGGCTTTTGTTCGTCCCCGACGACGACGTAACTCTGGTTTGCTACTCGAGCCGAATCCGGAAAAAATTACGGAAACCGACGGGACTAAGGAAACTTGGCAACGTGGTCGAAGAAAAGAATTCAGGCTCCGAGCTCCGAGGCGATCGAGGAAGGAAGGAAATAATGGAAGGTACGGTTCCACGGGGAATTTTCCCCGGAAAAGACGATTCCCCCGGAATTAAAAAACGCGTCGGACACGTCTTTTTAAAAAATCTAAACCTCCGCCACTTTAAGATGATCTTCCTCGATTCGTTAAAGTCGTTTCGCTTCCGCTTTTTTTACACGTTATCCGGGATCGAAGGCGTAAGTTTTTTTTTTTTTTTTTTTTTTTTTTAAATTTTAGATTCGAGTTCGATTAACAACAACAATAAATGTGGAAGAGGAACCGTCGAATCGAACCCGGCTCGACGAAAATCCGACCGAGAACAATAGTCTCGGTGGGACGATCCGGGTTTATTCGGATTCCGAAGAAGAGACGGACTCCGATGTCGTAGGCATCGTTTGGGCGTCCGACTTTCTCCCATTCAAAAATGGAAACTAAAAAAAAAAAAAAACTTTTTTCCGATTTTATTGCTAAGGTATAGAGCACCCGATAGGAGCAAGAATTAAAATGGCATTCCTTTCCGGTCAATCTTATACGAAGACTTGAAGGTCACGGAGCAGGACTCGTTTTCGACGGAGAAGAAGTCTTATTTTTTCTTGCTAGCGAACCCGAGAGAAAAAGATTTGTTAATCGGGATCGCCAGGAAAACCCGGTCGTCGTCCAGGGTGAGATGCGATTCTCTAGATATCATGTCGTGTCCGTTTTACGTGGGACATTCCTCTTTTTTTTTTGTTTTTTTCCTCGGACGAGCTTTTTAAGCCTCGCACGCATTGGCACGCCCTACGTGCCCTGAAAGTTAATCCTCGTGCAGAATACCTGCGTACCTGTTTCCGGGCACATCTCGGGCGAGGTTTCGTCTCGAACTTCTCGTCTCGGTCTCTTTCGGTTTCGGAGGGTTGCGTGGGCGTAAAGACTTATCGAGTTTAAGTATTACATAGTTCAATAATGCCGACCAGAAGCAAAATGAGGTTTGTAGATTGCGGAGAAAGTGTGACACGGGTCGGGTAAACCTGAGAACCTATGCTTAGAGCACGAGAAGAGCCCGCTTAGTATGACGTAACTCATTCCGTTTGACCAAGTTATGTCAGAATCACCGTTGCGTCATTATTTTGTTATATTGTCTGTGTATTATTTAACTTTTTTGTGGTTTATTGGGTGTACTCCTCCATATTCTGCTTTTTGACCTCGTTATTTACTTCTTCTGCTCGGATATTCGGGTCGTTCGCAAATTCCTATTATTGCCACATCTTTAGCTCCGACGAGACGAAACGAGAAAGATCTCGAGGAAAACCCCGACCGAGCTTTTTTTTCCCATCCGAACTCTTGCTAGGTTTTCGCAATCCTTTTCCCGACTAACTAAACGCTTTTTCTCCAAAAACTTTTTCGGGGTTTCGTCACTCGTTTTTAGCGAGACGGCCGACTAATTTATTTTTCTCGTTTCTTACAAAATCGTTAAGAATAATCGAGCCTTGGAAGCTTTTCCGAGATTCTTTCCCCTCGCAGAGCTTCAAGTAATTATGAATCATACATACGGTCCTGGATTCTGGATTTTCGGTAGACAGATCACTTTAAAGGAATGTTGGAACCTAAAAAATTAAGTTTAATAAAAATGTTTCCATTTTTATCGAGAAAACTTTTAAGAAGGTCGGACGAGAGTTTGTTTACGTCGTTAAAAAAATCCAAAGGACTCGTGTTTGCCTTATCGGAAAAGAAATAATCGACACTTGTTGTGGGTTTCTTTTTAAAATAACCTAACCGAAAAGGACTAGACGGAAATCCGTAGAGTTTTTTTTTTCTTTAATTTTTTTTCCCCCTACCAGAAGCGATGGCAGCGCCTCGTCGGATAAGGAATTCCTTGCGAGGCGGTCGCCGAAGGAACTAAACACCGCGTGAACATGTTGCCTAGCCGCCAGTTACGATTCGCTCCCGATTCAGTTACCATCTTTTTTTTATTCTTATTAACGGAAAAACAGGAAACAAAATGATGATCTGTACAATATATTATTAAGCGGTGAAGGTGCGTTATTCTTTTTCGTTCGTTTGTCTTGAAAATCGGAAAACTCGGGAGTGAATTTGAAATCGTCGAGTTTAAAGAAAAAAAAAGTCGGCGAGGATGTTAATGTGTCGTGTTTGTGAAACCGTTTTTGGATTAGCCACATGCATTATCGGATACACTTGAAATCGGATAACGAAACCTCCGAGGTAAATAATTGTAACCATCGAGACCAACATTTATAAATTTGATAAAATCTTTCATTTAAAATTCCTGCAGAAGGGAAATTTTTTCCGTTTAATTGAAACATATTTTTTTTCGGCTCGAACCATATGAAAACATTATTTCGCGAATAGTGCCCGTAACGATTTCGACAAACATTTAACAAAAAAATTATTGCACTTATTATTTGTCGAAGAGATTTTGCCCCTGAATAAGGTTGCGAGGTTCGAAGGATCGAAAACCGGTAAAGAAGAGAGTGACGCAAGAGTTTTTTGCCTAAAGAACGTCGAAAAGGCGAGAAACAAAAGCACACACCGGAACCGATAAAATTGCAAGGTTAACCAGTCGATACGAACCGTTACATCATTTGCCGACCACGATGACGTTATCTTTAAAACGGCCAGAACTTCCTACCCTGCACATTTCGAATAACGCCTTTAAAAAAAAAAAGAAAAAAAGATTTGATTACTCGGAAACAGAGTTGTTAATAGCTCGAATGATTCATAGCTCGAATACTGTATTCGAATCATTTTTCGATGGCTTGTATTCGTGATTCGATTCATTTTTTTGCTCAATTATCTTAGCTCGTATTCGAGCTATGTTTTAGAAGTATTCGTATTCGAAAAAGAGCTTGAAGGCTTCGAATAGTTTGAAAGTATTCGTAAACTGCTCCACGAATACTTTTGTCGATTCGAATCCTTTTTTTTGATTCGAATAATTTACGAAATCGGAAGCTTTTAATGGCCTCGAATATATGAAAATGATTCGAATCTTTCTTTTTATCATTCGAATAACTGACAAATCGAATGCTCTTAACCGCCTCAAATGTTTTAATTGATTCAAATTTTTTTTTTTATTCGAATAACTGACGAATCGAATAGTTGACATCTTATGCTTTCAATGGACTCGAATATTTTTAAATGACCAGAATACTATGATACTATGAAAAGTTTTATTAATGAACGCAATTAATTATTAAAATATTTGGTCATAACCTTGTTTTGATTTTTGAAAGCAAAAGTAAAGGTTTTTGCAAATTGATTAGTTTTACCGGTTTTCGGTTGATAAAGCAAAAAAGATTTTATACATGAAAAATTCAATCTTAAATAGTTTAATTTTAATTTTTTTTTTTAAAATGTTGACAGAAAGAATGCGAATATTAATAAGATGTATTTTAAATTCGTTCATGAAGAAAAATTTATTGAAAAGATTTTTTCTTACAATTTACCGTTAGACTTATTTATCCTATTGTATTTATAGGTCAATACTCTTACTTTTTTTGTTAAACTGTTGCTTGAGGGTGGCAGTCAGGTCAGTTTTCAAACTAAATGCGAATCCTTTTTTATGAGCTGGCCATTTTCAACGATAGAATTAAAATAGAGAATCTTGCAGCATTTTTTCGTTCATGAAAAATTATTTTAATCACCAAGAGAGCCATTTTAGTGTAAGTTTAAAGATTTTAAGAATCCACAACTTTTTTTTTGGGGGGGGGGGGGGGGGGGGGAGCTAAAAATTATAGCTCAAAACAGAGACCCGAGACAAGACTGCTAATTCAATGAATTAAAATGACTTTTTATTAAAATCGTTCGGCAAGATATTAATTAAAACTATTTGAGTTTAGGTAAACGATTTAAGAGCATAAAAAATATTCGATTTTTTATTTTTTGATTCGAGCTAATTTTCTAGTAGATCCGAATAGTTTGCTTGTGAATTGAAGAATTTTTTAAATCGTAAGACAATGTATTGTACTTTTGATTTGCAAAAAAAGTATTCGAATTAATTCTGCTTACGATTCGAGCTAATTTTTTTAAGAGTTCGAATCGTTAGCTCGTGATTCGAAGAATTTTCGAATCACAAGCTAATGATCTGTATTCGTGATTCGAATAAATTTTTGATTAAAGTATCTTAGCTTGTATTCGAATCATTTTTTTCCCGAAAGTATCTTAGCTTGTATTCGAATACTTTTTTTACATGATTCGTAACAACTCTGCTCGGAAAGGATCTTTGGGGAAAAGGCGGGAAGAAAAAAAAAAGAGGACCTGTTGCTTTATCTCTTGCAGGAAGTTTTGGGGTAACGAGAATCGGAAAAGGTGAGAGACTGATAATGCCAAGGCCGGAGAAGTATATGGTAACCGTGTCGGATTCCTTGGCGGATACGGTTTCGCCCTTCGAAAATCCTCCGTCCCCGGCTTTCCTTTTGTTTAATTTAGGGAAAGAGGATTTTTTCAAAGAGGAAAAGTCCGACGAAAGTCAAGGTTAAATAACGTAATCCTACGTTATCCTACTGTCATTAGTCTATTCTAAAAACTCGTTATGCACCTTGTTCGTCTTTCGGTTTAGGCCGAATGTCAGTGTCAGGGCTCTTAATAAACCGTTTAAATTCCTATCGATAAAATTTACTTTTTAACGAATCCGCAATCGGACGAGAGACACTTATTTTGTTCACGTGGATTTGATAACTCGCCAAACGTCAAAGATAACCGAGTAATCTGAGGTTAAACTCGGATGCAAACAAACGACGTGCAACCTGTTCGATCCGAAGGGGGAAAAAAAAGAAGGAAAAAATAAATAAATGGAATATGCGAGGATTTAGATAAAATTAACCAAGATCGTTTTGAGATGCGGCAAGAAAATAATGGAACAAAGTGGTCGGAGTGTCGGAATTCCGACTCTTCCCCCTTGTCTTTGTTAAGGAAGCCATGTGTGAACCTACTTTAAAGACTCCAAATCATTTTCGGATCTCTACTCTTTTTTTTTTCAGTCCTCGAATCGCGTGTAGCTCGAAAATGATTTTTTCAGAGAAAAACGAATTTCGGATTTCAATGGAAATGGTGATAAAGTGAAGCCGGAACAAGCCCCGCTTTTCCTCGTCCTCGAAAGAAAGGTCGTCCCGATTCCCGTTACGAAGGTGGACTCGCCTGGTAGGAGAGCATTAAAACGAGTCTTTCGCAAGCTCGAAATTAAAAGAGATGATTGCCCGGTAGAATTTCGTACCGGAAATCGGATGCCAGCTAAACTTGTCGGTCGAACGTGACTTAAAAAGAGGAGGCATAGACAAAAATAATAATTAATCTGGTGCCATCTACGAGAAGCGGAAACAAAAGGAAGAACCGATAAAATGAAAAAGACGCGCAAAAAATTTAAGAAACGGCCGCGAAACTGGACGAGTTGACGCGATAATAGGATAACTGGATATTATAGCGGTGTTAGGAAGCGGAGGTGCATTTTGCAGACGGAATATCCTTTCCTTTTCGAAAGAAATAACGGAATTCGCACACATTCCGAGATCCCGATCCGGACTCGTTTTATTAATTTCTTTCTTTCTTTCTTTTTTTTTTTAACGGTTCCTCTAACAGTTAGTTTGATGGTAAACGTTGCGAGGAAACAGGAAGTAGTCCGAGACTAAACTCGAGACTTATCTTTTTTTTTATTTATAGTTTATTTAGGGCGGATCGGATTTTCCGAAAAGGAAAAAGCCGGCACGTCCGGATTTCGAGCATTGTATTCTCGGAGCCCAGGATTAGACTTTCTTGCCAACTCCGATTCACTTCCGTAAACAAAAACAGAAAATACAAATTTAACTCGCAGCTCTTTTCACGTGTTCCGTTTATATTTAAAAACGTTTATAATTAACTCGACCGATATTGTTTCTCGGCATTTTTTTTCTCCTCGTCGGCGTAAACTTTTTCTTATAGACGTCGTTTCCTGGAAATTCCTACGGTGCCCAGATACCTCCGATGTTCGACCTTGCGGCTTCCACCGAGGCCGATCCGACTAATTGTCTGTTTCGTTGTTTCGTAACTTCCTCGTTCCCTTTCCGAAAAAATAACTCTGAGCTTTTCGTATCGAAAACCGGAAAAAGCGTTGGGGAAACAAAGGGAATTCCTTTATTTTTACAATTTCCCAGGCGATAAATTGCAATAAATTTTTAAAAGGCCGTTGTTTCTCAAAATCTAACCAAAAAAAAAAAAAATTTTAAATGATTTTCGACTTTTAAAAAATTTGAATCTTGATGCTTTCGAGAATAGGAGGCTCCGTATAAAAGTAATGGTTTCCACCTTAAAATAAATGTCACATTCGAAACGGGACCCGCAGGCTCTATCGCCGAAACGATCGAAAAAGATTCCTCCTCCGAAAGATGCGATCGCGTTCAAAGAAGAAGAAGAAAAAAAAAAAAACTGGTCGTGGTCAACGATCTCGCCAAGGCCACGGCCGATCCGACTATCTGCTTCCGACTTCCTTCCTAAGCGAGTCTTTCTCGCTACGGCCGGGCCTAGTAAAAAAAAAAAAAATTATTTTTCGTCTTTTCAGGTCCGATGAAGGAGCTACCTATGATCCAACTTCCGCCTGTAGCTACCATGGATCGTCTTCCGCTCCCGATGTCGTTTAGCGCTTCGGATTTGCTCCTCCGATATCCCGGATTGGGTTTCCCTTCGGCTTCGAATCAAAATTATTTGTCGGACTTTAAATTGCACCTTCCTGCTAGCTTAGGTACGAGAATCTATCCGAATCCCGCCTAGTCTAATATATAACGGTGCCTTTTATTTTTCCAGCCACGGATCCGAGATTGTGGTCCAGAGAAGACGTCGTGTATTTCCTGAGGTGGTGCGAGACGGAATTCGATTTGCCTCATTTCGACATGGATTTGTTTCAGATGAACGGTAAGTTTGGCCGTTCGAGGGGAAACCGCTTTCCACTCCGGAACCGGGATCTTCTTTTTTTTGTTTTTTTTTCCTTTTCTCTTTTCAGGAAAAGCTTTGTGTTTTTTGACGAAAAGCGACCTGAACGAGAGGTGTTCGTGGTCCGGAAGAGTCCTTCACAACGTTCTTCAGTTGCTGATAAGAGAAACGAATTCGGTGCAGCGATGTCTCCCGTCCAGTCCCGGCACGCCCACCTCGAGGCACCCGAGCTATCCTTTCGGACCTCTTCCCTACGGAGGTTGGTCGCTTTCCGATTTGTACGCTCAAAACGCAGCTCACATGATGAACGCTAATCCGGTCACGCTCAGTCCGGCCCCGTCGACGGACAGTCAGTCGAGGAGCCCGGAACATTCTTCCACCGATAATCAAGCCTCCAGCGGCGAGTATTTCCCTTTGATCGTCCGACGATAAAAGATTTCGTTTTCTTACGGATCCGATTTTTGCAGGTTTCGAAAGCGGAGGAAGCACGGGCAGCCACCAGTCCGATTCGGAGGAAGAAAATTTCGTCGACTCCAGTCCTCCTGCCGCGCCTCCCCCTGCGCCTTCCTCTCCCGGAGCTCATCAGAAACCTTCGGGAGCGTCTCCTCACCGACAGCCTCGGCCTCCGCAACACTTTTTTCCTCCCGTTCCGGGAGACGTCTCTCACGAACCCAACACTAGTGAGTTTTTTTCCGACGTGATTTTATCGACGAAACTCGTTTCCGAACCTTGCTAATTTCTTTTTTTTTTCCCCGTGATAAAACTAGACGGCAGATTGCTCTGGGACTTTCTGCAGCAACTGCTGAACGATCCTGGGCAAAGATACACTAACTTCATCGCGTGGAAAAATCACGAGACGGGAGTGTTCAAAATAGTGGATCCGGCGGGATTGGCCAAGCTTTGGGGCATACAAAAAAATCATTTGTCGATGAACTACGACAAAATGTCTAGAGCTCTTAGATACTACTACAGAGTCAACATTCTTAGGAAAGTTCAAGGGGAAAGGCATTGTTATCAGTAAGTTTTAAAAAAGTGATTTTTTTTTCCGTTCTGACTACATCGCGAGCAAAATATTTTAACGAACCGATCTCTTTTTCTCTTTTTTAGGTTTTTAAGGAATCCGAGCGAATTAAAATCTATAAAAAATATTTCCTTGTTGAGACAGCAAATATCACTGCAACAGCAACAGCAGCAGCAGCAGCAGCAGCCTCAACCTCAACCTCAGCCTCAGCAACCTCAAGCACCTCAGCCGCCGTTATCGTCTCACCCGTCGATAACGATCACCCCGGTGAAAAAAGAACCGACGGGATCCGACGAGGGAGAGCCTGACGGACCGACGGATCTGAGCACTCGGTTCGCTCCGGCGGAGCAAACGTCCGTGCCATCGAAACGCGTCGAACCCGAAGAAGAAACTGAAAGACCGACGGACTTGAGCCTCGGCGAACCCACCATGCATCTCACGATCGTCAAGTCGGAATGAAAACGTTTTTTTTAAATAGCAAAACTGTAAATAATTTGTAGTGAAACTGTGATAAAAAAATTGTTTTCTAAAGGGGCTCGAAAACTTCGTCCGGTTCGATTCGCGATCGATCGGCCGGGACGGATTCGGTTTCCTTTAAGCTTTACAAGCTGTAGGATTTTAAATTTTATTGCCGTCGAAATGGTAGATTTTGACATTTTAGGGAGGAATGCAAATTTGTTTGTGTCCGCGTTAACTGGTAAAGGCATCCTCGCACGAGCGGCAGGTTCTTTTTACGAGAAATATCTTTTCCTTTTCGTCCTATAAATTCACCTCTGTTTCAAAACTTATTTTCTTCATTTCCGAGATCCTCATTTCTACCATAGATTTCTTTCAACGAGGACAATTATTCTTTAAGCATTCTTTTCCTAACTTTCCTTTGGAACGAGGATGTAAGAACTAAACGTGTGCGGGTGCCCGTACGCATGTACACAAAAAGAAAAAAAGATTGTTGTATCGTTATCCTTACCGTAGGAATTGTTTACTCGTACCTAATTTTTCCGGTCATAATAATCTCTTAAATTTTTATTTGCCAGATTTAATGCATCGTTAACATTCTTCGGTGCTCACAAAGTCCTGTCGTTTGATGAGACGTTTATAAAATTAAATAGATCCATGATCCTAGACAAGTGGGTTTCTGCATCGCGTTATTTTTTTTTTTTTTCCTTTTTTTCGTCTTCCATTTGTTTTGTAAAATCTTTCTGACGAGTCTTTCAACTTTATGTTAAACACATAATCGATATATTGAATATATATAATTTTCAGATAAAAAGCAGATTTTTCTTGATAAAGTAAGTTTAAGTAAGTATTTTTAAATAATTATTTCCTGTTGAAATTTTTTAGAGATGTCTGCAAAGCATTCATCTTTTATAAATCCTGTCCGAACAAAATATGAAGCGATAAACTACACGTGAATCATAAAATATTTTTCTTTAAAAAAAGCAAATGAAAATAATTAATAATAAGCGTCCAAATTAAAAGATCTCAAGAAATTAACAAAAAAAATCTATATTTTTATGTAAATAGTTAAAAATTATGTAAGATGAAGTTTATCAGTTTATGTTAATGCAAAAATTTGCTTTTTATTGATGTAGTCAAATTTTTAAAATTAAGAAAATGCAGTTGTTATCGTTGCGTTAAGCTAAATTAGCAATGCGAGCAACATATTGAATTTATATTTTTACAACGTTCTTTTTTTTCCTTTTTGTATTTTTTTTTTCTGTACAAAATATTCCTTTTTATGTTCGCAAAGAAATAATTAAAATTTTAACTTTTCTAAATTGTAAAAATGATTTTTTTATCTTTGATTGATAAAGTTGTAATGTGGCGTATTTCCGTTTCATCCGAATAGTATTCTCCTCCGAAATATTTCAAAAAAATTCCAAAAAAAAGGATTTGTGTTTCCTCTGCATTTCCTCCAAAAAATTTTTGGAGCAAGTGCCATGTAGGATGTAGCATACTTTGAATTTCATCTAAATTGGAGTTTCTCCAATTTTTTTTTTCAGATAAGTTGCAATTGGAAAAAATTCGAAACATTGCGTTTGCATTTCATCCAAAATTCAAAAATTTTTTAAAAGTTTATGATTTTTCAGGTAAGAATAAGTTTTTTTTGGTGAGTTGCAAAACCAATGTTTAGTATTTTTTCCAATTGCAAATCATCCGAATAAAAAAAATTGGAGAAACTGCAATTTCCAACAAAGTTCAAACTATGCTACTGCTACTGCTACTTGCTCCAAAATTTTTTTTAGAGAGAATACCTTCGGATGAAAGGCAAATACGTCACATTGCACTTCCTCTAAACCCTTTTATGGAGGAAGTGCTTTCCAGATGTAACGCTAGGGACCCCCCACTGATCCATCTAATTGCTAATCGCCTGATCCACTCCATGGATTTGTTAATTAATGGCGAATGTACCAATACTTCCAAAGACCAAAGACCTTATTACTCCATAATACCACCTGTTCCCGCCATTTTCCTTTGTAAATTTATTACTCATTTCGAGCCACGACAAAGGAATTGAACCCTGAAGGCTCCGTGCATATCTCGACTGCAGCGCTCCGCTAAACCTATGTTTAACTTATAGAAAAGAGTAGAATTCTCGTAAGTTCTTGTAGGAGGATATATATCCGGGGCATAAGTTAAACATGGTATATCTATGAATATATATATAAATGAAGTTATGCACTGAGCCTTTAGTTTCTTTTTCTTTCCTGCCTTCCACTCCACTATCCACTTCCACTTAGTTCTAGTAATTGTGTTGTGATTGTTAATGTGTGGTACTGAAAGTGAAACTAAACGTAGTGCAGGAAAGAAATTCTTAAAAACTTTAACCTTATTTGACAGGAATAAACTGTTATTCCTTAAGAATTTTTAACAGTTAAGCTCGTTAAAATATTTCTCGTTGTCATGAATGGAACCGCTTTGAAAGTAATGAATTAATTTTTAATTATAACCTGATCTTGTTGAAAAACTTAGTTATGATTAAAACATTTTCTAATAAAAGATCCTCAACCACCTAAGAAATATAAAAAAAATGATTTCTATTATTTTGCTATCTTTTTTACAAGACCTTGTTCAACAGTTTTTTGCAAAAACACCTTACTTAATTAACTTTGCAAATTTCCACCTACTATAGACAAAAGAATCGTCTAATCTTGCTCTTGTTTCTTTTTACACTGTAAACTAGATATGGTTTTACTAGTATCTTTGAAGATAGATCCAGTTCTCAATGTATAAAAAAGTAATTTTGATAAATGTTGAAGTAGCTCCTAAAACTAAAAAACTTAGTGTTATAGGAGGAAGCTTTTAAATATTAAAAGTTTTTTGTTTTAGCTAGCAAAATTTTTTGCTCCATCAAGAAGATTTATTTCCTTAAGTAATAAACAGTTATTTGGTGATAATGACAAAACAAGTGAGAGTGGAAGATTTTTAGAAACAACAGAAGCGATGGGAAACAGGGAAAAATGTTAGTGCAATCAATAGTTAAGTCTAATCATCTGAGTTAACCTTTAGATTTATTGAGAGAGAAAAAAACTTTTTAAAGGAAAATAATCCATAATTAATTAAAATTTCTGTTTGATTTACAACATAAATTATCAAAACAACAATATTAATTTGAAATAAAAATTTTAAAGATAAAATGTCATCTTTTTTAACTTTTGAAAACAATTATCAGACAAACTTTTTTTTTAATTCAGGGGTTTGCAGTAAAACATCAATTTTTTTAAAGGTTTTGAAATAAAAGTCTTGTAACAGTTATTTTAAATAATATTTCTATAATATTTTTAAAAGCACCTAAAAATTAGGCGTTTCAAAATATTAAAGATATTGTTAAAATGAACAGTTTTAAAGCCCCTAAGAAAATTAGGGGTTTTGTTACAGACTCTGCAAACACTTTTATTTATTGTAAAGAAAGTTCATTTATTGTGCAGGTATTAATGAGGTAACACTAATCGGAAGAGTAGGCACTGAACCTAAAAGGTTATTATCTGCGAAAGGTTCTCCATATGTACGTTTCCAAGTAGTAACGTCCACAGTCTTTGGTAAATATATCGAAAGATCTCTTATTTCCCGAATTGATCATTTTGGATGTAAATTTATGCTTAAGTTTTTCTTTTTTCTGGTTATAGGGGCGGAAAAATATACCGACTGGCACGAAATTTTAACTTTCCGTGAAAGTTTCTGCTATTATATTTTGGATTTTATAGGTAAAGGCGATCGAGTTTACATTAAAGGAAAATTGTGCTACTCATCTCCTGTTTATGACGCTCCTAATGAATCTCAAAAAAGTGCAGAAAATTCAACACACACACACGTTGGACGTGCCAAAATTATACTTAGTGAAATTATTCTCATAAAGAAAAAATTTGAAAGAAAAAATTATAATGACGAATTTTAGTTAAACATCATTTTTAGGAAAATAAGCTGTAGTAAAATAGGAATGACCAATGATTAAAGAAGAATTATTACTTAATTCGTAGTGCAAATTAAATTTTTTTATGTATGGACTCTTTCTAAATTTTAGCCAAATTCAGCATTTTGAAGATTTGGACGAAACGAAAAACTGTAAATAAGTTCGGTAAACAAAATTGGAAGCCTCTACTTAAGACTTTACTTAAAATCAGTCGGATTTTTTTTTTTTTTTGAACGGTGAGCAAAAAAAAGGTAAAATTAGGCCTTCTGAACCGATAAAAACATCTTATTTAAACGGTCCATTCCAAGACCCATATAACTCGGTTGTGGGTTTTGTGATTAGGACTTTTGTAACTGGTCCTCAATTTTCATATTTTCTTTTTCAGGAATCAAGGTTCCAGCAACACCATCTAAGCCATCGCCATCTCTGTCAGGCACGTCGACACTATAAAGCCAGGGCCAGCAGCTTTCAAAATTCAAGGATGCACAAAAAAGTAAAAAAATAAACTCTTATTGTATTTTAAAACATACGGAAGCCCTGAAGGGTTACCATTTTTTTAAATTGCTTATTGTCAGTTGTGTAACTGACACTGTCAGTCGCACTACTGACGCTGTCTGTTGCACTACTGACAGTATTGCAACTGCTTAATGCTAGTTGTCCAACTGACATTTGTCGATTACTTGAAAAAAAAATTCCCGAGGGGCCTCCGAATCTTTGAAGAAAAAAAAAAAGAAAAATTCGAGCTATGCGAGCTGAGCCTTCCCAGTGAGAAAACCTTGCGAGCCAGACCGGATTCTAAATTTTCTCGTCCAAAAAGACCGATTGGTTCAAAAATAATTTTCCGGGGGCCCTCCAGAAGTCGTTTTCCTTTATTTGTTAGTTGCACTGTTGACAAATGTCAGTTGGACAACTAGCAACAAGCAGTTGCAATACTGTCAGTAGTGCAACAGGCAGTGTCAGTAGTGCGACTGACAATAAGCAATTTAAAAAAATTGTGACCCTTCAGGGCTTCCGTAAAAACAAATATAATCATTAAAATTTTCATAAAAATGTCAATATTTATTAAAAAGTTTCTTCAAATCCTCCAAAATTCCTTAATTCCATATTTTTATTCGATCCACTTCAGTTTTGTGGCTATGCAATTTCAATGCTTCCTTGTATTTTTGTTTTCCATTTTCCGGGAGTCTCGCCACAGCTGTCCAGGGAATTCTCATATATACCCAGATTGCGTGATGATTATTGGCAAGTATTCCCTTCTAAACTCATTCTGGTAAGCAAAATAATGAAAGAGATCGATCGACGCTAGGAAAATTTTTTACTCCTCGAGAAAGTGAAAAACGGGCAGTGGTTATGGGGGCATAACCGTTGGGATATCTACGGAAACTCCGCCTTTTTTTTTTTTCATTTTGAACGTAAATTTTGAATTTACGTTGTGAAAAAAACTGTTGCCCACGGTTTTTTTTTGTTTTTTTTTATTTTCGGGGCAAAACTCATAAAAATCGAAAAATGAGTTTTTTAAGCACTTCTCGTAGGAATTTCGGAATTTTGACTGCAGCATTAGACAGGAAAATTTAAATCTATTCGATAAGACCTACAGAGTCCCGAAATTCTTCCGGGAACTGCTTAAAATGCTAATTTTTTCATGCTATTTTTTAAAAATATGAATACGATCATTTTTTTGCCGCAGAATTTCGAATTTCCATTCCATAGTTTTACAGATTGAAAAGTCGATTTTTAATTTGGGCTCTTTCTCGGCTTTTCTGTTTTTCAATTGCTTTTCAAAATTTTTCAAATGCATTTTTTTGGTGCATTTCTCATCGGAATTTCGGAATAATTTATGCTTCATTCGATAGAGGACGTCGAGATCTATCTATTAAACCCAAAAGCTCCGAAAAATTCCTCATAAAATGCACATCATTTTTTTTAAAAAAACTGGAAAATAAGGATCAATTGCAGGATTATCGATTTTCCATTATCCATTATCGAATCTCATCATTTTAAATCAAAGCTCATTACTTTTTTCAAAAAATGGAAAAACGAAAAATCAATTCTTTGATACGGACGATTTAAGAAAAAAAATCAATGCCTTCAATTAACTTCAATTTAGCCTTAAATTATATTAAGTCATTTGTTGGTCAACATTATTTTTGAACAGGTTTTGAGATCTTATTCATTTTAGTGAACATCTTTCGAGCGTACATTTGTTCTATTACATGATTAAAAAATTAAAATATAAATATATATTATATACACAATACACAATACTTAAAATATCATCTCGATGATACAGTTAAATAATAAACTGATGTTGTACTGAAGCTAAAAAATCATGCCTTCAACTAATTCAAAATATTTTGTGGTAATTTGTAAGTAAATAATGATTTTCAAATTTAAAAAATAAATATTTTAACCTACGATTTTTGAAAATTCTAAAATAACGATTTAAAATATCTTTTGATAGTATTTGATTTTTGCATTTAAAAAATAAGCTCAAAAAATTTATAAATTTTTAATTTCGGCTATTTTGTTTTTTTTCCTTCCATCAGATTCTTTCTTCAAGTTTTCGCAATGCTTGTAATGTTTCCGATTCCAATGTCTTGCCTTGAAATAATAGGGAGAAACAAAATTTTAGAAAATAATTGAAATTGCACAAAAAAACAAACTCAATAAGATACGTACCTGACAATTACGACTGCAGTAAAGGACGCTTTGACAACCCGTGCAAATTTCGGTTCCGGGATTCATGCACTTGTTTTCGGCGCATATAAAATGGATCAAGCCGTGCTCGTCTTCCAATTCTTTTTTAACTTTGTCCAGATCGAAATAAACGTCGGAGGAGTCGTCGTCGCTTTGATTTTCTCCGCTGGAACTTTCCTCTCGATGTGGAAAATTAGTTGCCGAAATCTCGTTTTCTCGGGTGAGTTCCTTTTCGGTTTTTACGAAAGCAACTGCCGCCTGCCGCGATGACGGTTCCTTTCTCAGAGTTTCCTTTTCTTCTCCGCTTTCGGGCTCGTTTTTGACGACGCCGAACAGATTCGAAACCGAAAGTTCGGAAGGAATTTTATTAGTCTGAATCCGTTTCGACCGGCGAAGAGCAATAGATGCCGAAGCTCGGTCCTCGAAAAGCGGCGAAGCGTCCCCTTTCGAAAGAGGGTCGTTTCCGGTCAGTTTTTTCGATCGAGACGTAGAAGGTGCCTCAAGGCGAAATTCGGCGGCGTTGCCGTTCGTCAAAGCTCGGGGCTGCAAAGTTTTTTCGTCGAGTGCTGCAGTTGTGCCAGGACGAGTCGCTCCGCCGGATCGCCGCAGCAAAGACCTGGATTCCACCAATTTCTTGCTTAACTCGATCAGTTGAGCCATCGCTTTCTTTTGAGTATCGGGCGACGTCCGAGACAAGCTTTCGTTTAAGTTTTTCGAGTTGGGAGATCCCGGTTTTTTTTCTGAACGGAAAACAGAACGCGAAACGGAAACAGAACTTTGCAGCTCGCGCTCTTCGATTCGGGGATCTGCAACGTCAGTAACCCTCATCACGACTAAAGAGTTAACTCTACCGAAATCTTTGCTCGACGATAGATTTCCCACCTCGGGTTCGAATTCCGGAAAATGACTTTTCTCCGGCACCTTTGTTCCGATTCCTCGAGCAGCCTTGAGAAGAGCAGATTTCAAAACGTTACCTGCTTCGACGATAGGCAAATCGGAATTTTTCGAATGACTTTTCATCGGCGCAAAACCTCTCGCCTGACGGTTTGTTCCTAGTTTTCGAGCGGCCGGCGACGTTTCCATTGCCAACGTTTGGTTCGTTCGAGGCAGTTCGGAAAGTCTTGACAGAACCGAGCAAACGTTGTCCGTTCCTTGTTTATCGCTTACCTCGGCAGAAGTTTTCGGGCCGGGTATAATGACCGAATGACGAAGAGGTCCGACGAATTCCTTCACAAATCCCTGCAAGAATTCGGAAGGTTCTTTCAGCCTGGAATTATTAATCGAAGAGATGCGATTTACGGAAACGTCCGTTTCCGATTCCGGTAACCGTTTCGAGTTTTCTGAGGTCGATCCCGTTTCGTTTACTTTTGTCCCGCCGGAAAGCATGTTCTTAATAGAAGAGGGAGCAGAGAAGACGACTTTACGAGCTGTCGACGGAGCCGTAGAATTCGGCGAAAGCACAGGGCCGTCGATTTTTTCTTCGAGTCGGAGGCAGAGGCCTGTTTTCGTCATTACGATTTTGTACGGGTGATTTTTTGAGGCCAAGGTTTTATTAGGAGTGCTCTTCTCTTTCCGATAGCTCCGAAGAATCGGCACCTTTCGACAGACACCGTTCGACAGAGAAGGAAAGGGCAAATCGCTTTTAGAAAAATCGCGGGGGAGAACGTTTCGCGGCGGGGTCAGATTTTGCCTCGCAACCCGTTCGTTCGAATCGAAATAATAGGAGTGATCTTTCGAAACGGTCGCGACGGCGCGAGGCTGCTCAAAACCTAGCGCGGGCGAGGCAATCGATGCGGAAAGCTCTAAGGAACCGGCCGGACCGAGGCCGGAGTGGCAGACTTCCGGGACGCATACAGGCGCAGGCTGGTTTTCTTGCGATGAACACGGCGAAGTCGAGACGTCGGCCGAAACGCTTCGAACGGCGGCCGCATCTGCTGCGTTTCCACCCTCGCTGTCGTCTCGGGAATCGTTCCGAATTTGCTCGGGAACGTCTTCCTCTAAAATGCATCTCGAGATCACGTTGCCGACTTCTTCTTCGCTCAAAAGTGCTTCTTTGCTTATTTCGGTCGTAACGAGGGACGGTTCGGAAAGCGTTTCCTTCATTTTGTCAAAGCCTTTCAGTATGATGGCCTTATTCTTGGAAATATACTTTTGATAATTAGAATACTGAGCCGAGATGACCGGTTTAAAATGGTTGGCAAGCTCCGGTTTACTTGCCATGTCCTTTTCTAAAAACAAAATGATCTGATGGCTCTCGTGTAATTTTTTTATCAAGCTAGAAACTTCTTTTACCGTGTTTAAAAAATCGGGGTCTTTCGAATGCGTCGAATTTTCCGAATTTTGCGCCACTTCTGTTAAATTTGTCGAAGCTGCGCTATTCTTTTTGTTTAAAGCTGTACGCTTGAATTTCGCTTTTCGTTTAACTTTTTTACTCTCGTAAAATTCTTTCCGTTTTCTTCTTAGCCGTTTTATTTTCCATCTTGATGTTTTCTTAACTTTGGCCGAGGATTTTCCTTTATTCGTCGTGAATTTCGACGCTTTCACAGGCGTAGAACGAGGTAGGTTGCTTAAATTAAAAATAACGGTGTCTTTATCGTCTTCGTCGTTTCTTTCAGGCATCTCGACGATTTTTACTAAAGATAGCTGTTTTGCCCTTTCTTCGCCGGCCTCGCACTCCTCACCGTCCGATTTTTCTCCTTCCGTAAAAGCTCTAGGATCGTCGAAAGCTTTGGCAGGCTCCGTAGCCTTATTAACATTCGATTTATCCGGTCTATCCGGAAGAGGATTCCCTGTTTCTAAGGTAATTTCCGGTGAACCTCGGCCTCCCGACAATGGCAAGTTGATCTCGATGTTTTCTTCGAAGCCTTTAGGCAAGTCGATGCTCGTGTCGAAGAAAGAATCGGGTGAGAGAACTTTCTTCAACATATCAAAACTGGAGCTTTTTTCCGTGCCCTCCGAACGATCGTTGGGCCTTTGTTTGGCAGCGTACGTTTTAAGGGGACTTTTGCTCGATCTCTTTATCAAAGGATGTTTGTCGCGACAAAACATCGTTTCGAGGTTCTTGTTCGGAGATCGAGTTAATTCGGTCGTTTCAGGAAATTTTTCTGGTCCAGGAACGCTTGCCTCTTTGCTTAAAGAATTTGTCTCGTCGGCGCGATCCGAAACGAGGCTAGAAGCTACGCTGAGCGAAAACATTTCCAAATCCTTTTCTGCATCTTCAAAGAGGATAGAGGAACTACTCGATGAAACGTTAGTTTTGGTTGAAGTATCCACGGCATTTGAAGAATCGGGGGCCCCGTTCTTCTTCTCGGTATTCCTTATGTTTATTGGGTTCGAATCGCAATATTTTAAGGCGTTTTCAATCGTAGTTGCTAATAACATTCCTCCGGTCTCTTTTACACTTTCAGAATCATCCGGTTTAGCTGCAACATTGTTATTTTTTAAACGGACTATTGATGTTTTCGGTTTTCTCGTTCTTTGCTTCTTAAATTGCGGCAACTTGTCGAGACCCGACATTTTGTTGATGGTCCTCGTCAAATTTAACAACAAAGTCATAATTTCCGGCCTGTCGTAACAGTTTTTGTCGTCGTGATCGTTAAAACTTTCTTTCCTAACCGGAAGGGCAGCTTCGGCATTTATTTTTTTCAGCAGCGCGTTTCTTTGTATCATAGAGTTTCTGACGGAAACGAATAATTCATTCGTACTTGACTTTTTGTCGTCAAGCGGACTTCCTTGGACGTTTCGGTTTGCCTTCTTTTTTTGAGGTAGCATGCCGAGGCTCCATTTACTCGACTTTTTGCGACATTTATTCGCTTCGCATTTGACAGGCGGTTTAAGGTCGGCAAGAGAATTCGAAACGTTTTTCTTCTCGGAAGTCCCGTTAGATTTTTTATACCCTGTTGGCGAGGGAACGGCGGGAGTCTTTTTCGATACGGTTCCTGGCTTAATTTTTTTTTGAGAGCTCACCATCTTAGGCCGAGAAAATTTTTTACGAATCCCGAGAGATTTTACTTTTTTTGAATAAAATATTTTTCCGTCGTCTTTCTTTGATTCTTTGGCTTGTTCTTTCGAAAATTTTTTTAATAGACTTTCCTTTTTCATATTTTTTTGAAGTTCCGAATCTTTCGCTGGATTTAAGGCACGCGGCGAAATCAAGGTTTCTTTTTTCCGTAATTTTTTCTTGCAATATTTATTTTTAGAATTCAAATCGCTAACTTTGCTGTAGTTGTAATCGCCGTCGATAGGCCTTGTCCTTTTCCGCAATTTTACTTTTTCGGCTATCGGTACGATCGGAGATTTTTCGCTTCTCATCGACGAGGTCTTTCTCGGCGATGTTTCAAAATCGGAATTGAGGTTGACATCTCGAAAATTCTTCGATCCCTTCTTCGAGGAATCCATTGCAGGAGATCCCCTTGTCACGTCGACGTCTTTTTCCGTCTTTTTTCTTTTATTCTCAAAACTGGGCTCGCGATTTTTCGACGGTGAAACCCGAGAACAGTCTTCTCCGGAACACCTAAAAAGATAAATTTTTAATTAGCTATCAAGTGATTGGTTATTTCTATGTTTCGAGCCGGCAAGTTTAGGAAACGATCATCTGGACGTCGTACAAATTTAGATAAGATTTTACAGAAACAAAGTTCGATCGAATAATCTACAGAAACCGTTGGAAACCTCGATAATTGCATGGGCATTTCAATTTATACATCACGGATGTTTTTATATGTTTTAGTTGACTTGTAAAACTAAAAATTTTAACTCACCCGTCATTTCGTCACCCCATTTGAATTTTCTTTCTTAACGTTGCCTTAAATTTTTTTGCGGGTCGCTTACTTTCTTTTTAAAAAATTTAAAAACGTATTATTGATGGAAATTTCAAATTATCGGTTTCATATTTAATCATCATCAATTTAACGAAAAAATATTGTTCTCAAACTTTTTTTTGATAAAAAATTAAAAAATTTTTCTAAAAAGATCTTGGTTCTTACGACGCCGTTAACAGAAGATACTGTAATTTTTGTTTTGTGAAAATGAAAAAACCATTTTTTTAAAATATAAATTTTAGTTCCTGTTGCTCGGCAAAAGTAAAAAGAAGCTTACAAAATTACTATTTTATTTAATTGTAAAATCCGACAATCTAGATTTTTTACTGTGCCAATGAACTTGCGCAAACGGCGTAAGATGTGCCTCCGGTTCTTGTATTTTAACAACTCAAGATCGATTTTTAAATTCATCCGAAGAAATCAACAGAAGAAGCTATGATGGTGTTGGTTTTCTCTTCGATGACCAAAGATTTCATTTCCGTTACAAATGAGCCTTTTTTTGGATGCCGACCACGGCATGTAAATCCACCGTTACGCAATGATCAAGAGCATAAGAAATAGTTTTAAACACTAAAAGTTGTGTTTTAATTGCTGCAAAAGATTTTGGAGAAATCGAGAACATCCTTCCCATCTGGCGTTTTAGGTTTTAGGCCGATCGATCCCTTTTGTTTATCATCTACATCAGTCATTTTCCATCTTACTGCACACTTTATTTTCGATTCTTTTTCTTCTCGTATTCTTCCTCAAGCCGAGCCGAGTTTCTTCATGATCAAAGGAAACATCCTCCAAATGATATATACATACGATGAGTGCGAATATTCTTTTGTAGGTCACTTTAAATTTAAAACGTAAATACCGCAATATGGCTTATATATTTATTAACAAATGACACGATGAAAAAATAAAAGAATCGATTGAAAAATCGGAAAAAACTCAAACATTATACGATGCAAAATTAGTTTAAATCAGTTTAAAAAAAAAAAAAAATTCAAAAAAAATTTAGAAGTGTTGATTATGTTGGCGTTCTGATTTAATAGCCACAGAAAAGAATTTACAGTAGAACACATTAAACTTTAAAGTCCCGGTAAAAATTTTATTTTTTAAAAAAAATTAATTCAATTAAGTTGTCTCAGCAAAAAAATTTGACATTGATTTGAAAAATAGATGATTGTTAACATCATCTCTTCCTCTTGTAGCCTTCTTAGAATCCGTGACATTTTCATTTTAGATGAATTTTGTGCTCTAAAAATCAAAAGATGATGTAGCAGCCTTGAATAAAAGGTTTACAATGACATCATCATCATCATCTTCTTCTTCTGGTGATTCTTCCTTTAAAATTCAGCATCCAAAGTTCTTGTTTTTTAAACAAGGTGAAAGATGCTTTCCCTGAATGTAATTCAAAATTAACGTTAAATAAAACAAAACATAAAAAGTTAGTTAATAATAGCATTTACTCTAACCATATATCTACTGCTATCAACTGTAACTATTACATATTTTACATCATTTAAGAAAATTATATGAATTTTTAAAAAATCATTACAATCTTGAATTTCTACCTTGTATATTCTGCCTCAATTTCAGAACTCAAGAGCTAAACTACTAAAGTATAGAGACACCCTAAAAGTAAAATCACTCTTGAGCACATTGCAAGACAACAATTCAACCCATTTGTACATTCTGCGGTTCCTGATTTCTTAAATTGAGGCAGAGTATAGCTCAATTCTAAGCCAGCAAAGTTTATAAGCATTATGGCGCAAGAAAATCTTCAAACCCTTAATACAGGGCATTATTATACTTGTCAAGGACAAACGACCTAAGATTTTTTACCTGTGCAACCAAAAACAAAGTGTTTATACAATATCAAATTTATGAATTACCTATTAATAATAATTTTATTAAAGTTCAAATTAAGTGAAATTTATTAAACTTCCAAAGCAGTTATTATGTCAGGCATCTTTAAAAGTGTCCATATCTCACACCAAAAGCTACATTTTTAATTTCTTTTTGTTGTCAAAAAAAGTTACCTGAATACTACTTACCTCCGAGGGCGTTTATTTGACTCTCCTTTCTCGATTTCAAATTCATCTTTACTGAATTTATTCCACTGAAACCAAATTAAACATTTTATTTTAGGCAAAGTGTCTTGTTTTTATCAACAGAAATGTAAACTTAAGGCAATGTCAAAATTTAAATTGACAATGGGAGCACAAATTCAACAACAAAATATGTTTGACATTCAATATTTTTTTTTTTTTTTTTATAAAACACAAAGTCAGTGTTATTAAATGAAATCCTGATTGAGAAAACTGACAAAATATTCGTTGAAAACAAACATATGTGCTTTTCTGACATTCATATGGTTTAATTTTGTATAGGCAATTATTAAATATTGGCAGGAAACATGGCCTTAAAATAAAGTAATCAAAATGCCCTATGCATGTATAACATTGATTACTGATTGTTTCAGATGATTCAGTACTGTAAATGCAGATCATACAGCACATGCAGTGCTAAACTTTGTATTCCAAAATTGGGAATTCTAGCAAGACTCCTTAGTTCCCAGTATATCAGATCATCAAAACTCCCTACAATTCAAATTTTAATCTAAAAGTTGCGTTAAGGTGTGTTACCATGCCACTTGAAATTCTATTCAAACACGTAATCGATTAAATTGTTCGTTTTTTCACTGAAAATTCAGGCTAAATACTTATTTACTGTTAATAAAAAGCTTTAAAATGAAAAGTGTAATTTCCCTTCAATATCAATGAAAGGTATTTGCCTTTCCTGAAAAGCGGGTTTTAAATCTCCTGCATAACGAGGGAAAAATAAAGTAACGGCTATAATTATGGTTAAACCCTTTCTGTAAAATACTTACTGGACTTAATATCATTATAGTTTACAAATAAATTAACACAGAAAAATGATTACATTGATTTAACTTGTATGGTTGTTGGTTATTGTTTTTTAGGTTAAGGTTAGTTTATGTCTGGTTAAAAACAATAAGGTGTACTTGCCTTATTGCGAGAAGGCTGTGATTCCGTTATATTTTTCCCGCTTATTTCGACTGAGTTCCACTTCCGGTTTATACGTTCTCGGATATATTTTTTGTATTTTATCTCATAAATTAATACTTCCCTATTATAATTCTGCTATTAATTTTTACAGATTATTAAAAAATAAACCCGGGCGGTGCTTTTTTTGTGGTTGGTGTTGCCATGGCTACCCAAACATTTATTACATGTAAACAACACAAACACATAAATAAATGGATAAACCCGACATTACTTACATGGCGAATCGTCTTTGAAACATAGTCGGCTATTTCCAATAAAACAGAAAATCTCGGCTTGTAAATAATGATCGCGGGCGAAACATAAGAGCTAGAAGTCGAGACAAGATAATTCTAATCGTTGTTTCCCTGCTTATTTGTAAAAAAAAATTTTGTTTCAATGGCTTAATAAAATAGCCTGCTTCATCAAACAAAATCAAACTGGAAAAAAACAAATTAAAAATAAAGAAAAGTTTAAGAATTTAATAACATATGTTAAAAAATAAGATTTAAAAATTGGATCATCCGATTTAGATTAAATGCTAATGAAAAGCCAAGTTTCTTGCTACTTTTATATAATACTTGAGTTGTTTACTCACAATTTGCCGTTAGTAATTTTTCTCGAAAAACTTGAGCCGCATACTACCTTTTAATGGATAAGGATTGTAAAGCAATTCATTCAATTATAGTCATTATGAGTCGTATTTTTTCAGTCATTTCATCCAAATAAAATAGTTTGATGGAACGAGGTAAATAAAAATAAAAATAAGAGCAAGAGCAGAAAAAAACGTGTCACTAGCGCAATAAACGACAACTGAAGGGTAGTGTTCGATAAATATACATATTTTTATTTTAAATATATTTACTGTATAAATATACGTATATATTTACTTATATATATATTTTTTGTATATTTTGAAATTTGGTCAAATTTTTGCCAAAATAAGTTCAGATTCATTATTCTTTTAAATTTATACGTCATTTAGGCTGTTTTTAATACAGGAAAGAAAGGAATAAAAAAGAAATGATTGTTAAAATCGTTTTGCCTAAATTTCATTTTAAAAATTTTTAAGTTAACAAATTTCCTTTTAAAATTCTGTAGAACACGTAAAAGTTTAAGAATTTTTTTTAAAATTATTAGTCTTGAGTAACCGCATAGTAATTTCATAATGTAAACACAAAAGCACGCGGTATCAAAAAAAATACGTATATTTTGTATATTTAAAATAAATATATTTACGTAAATTTATGTATATTTATACATTATATTTTTGTATAAATATATTTGCTCGAACACTACTGAAGGGTTAGGGAGGGTTCCATCTATGAAAAAAACTTGCAAGTTTAGTTTCTGACGTCACAATCGTTATGTCCGCCGAACGGACGAATCATCATTCAAGAAAATATTTTAAAATAGTCGGTTGTTCAAACTCGCGCCGTGCGGGTGTTCGTGCCCATGTCATTTAACTTTGTTTTATGGTTTTTGTTATCTTAGCAAGATCGGATATATTTTGGGATAAACGTTGCATCCATTTGAGGTTTTCGAAATCGCGAGTGGAAAGCTTTGGACCGAAACGAAAATCAACGGAAAGTGATTTGTTTGAACATGAAAGGACCGGGAAACGTTTCAGTAAGATTAGATTTATTTCCTAATAAAAAGATAAACGAAATAAAAAGCGAATCGGATGCCGAATTAAAATCTTTAAATAGCGAAGAAAAAATTTTTTTATCAGAGGACTCGGAACAATCGAATCGGCAAGTGGTTTTTTTAAACGCGGAATGGGACGAGATCGAAGAGGAAAAAGCGGGCATACCTTCCTTCGTCGGTGCCATTTCACGTGAAATTTCAAACGATAAAACCGGTTCTTCCAATTTCATGGAATTTGTGCCTACGGATTCCGAAAGCGTTTCCTCCGTCACCGTCAGTTTGGAGGATTTTGGAGAAGATTCGGACGACATCGTCGCCGTCATTTCGGAATCGGAAACTGCCAGGAACGGAATCGTTACCGAAACTCGATTCGTTTGCAATAAAAAAACGACTGCGGACAGTTTAAAAAGAGAATCGGGTCTACCCTTTGCGAAAATTATAAAAAATAAATCCTCCGTAAATCTAGAAAATTCGAAAACGCGTAACGAACAACCCGCGGAAAATTCTAAAATAATAAAAGCGAGTTGTTACGTGGTTCAAAACGGGAAAATAACAAAGCCTTTTTACATAGTGAAGAAAAGTCCGGCCATAAAAGAAGATGCGGAAAAAGGATTCGCCAAAGTCGTCCATCAAGCGTCCACGTCAAGCGAACAAGCCAAAACTTTGGCACCTTTGGAAAAGTTTTCCGGAAGGAAAAAGGAAAACGGACTAGAGCTACCTCGGTTCTGCAAATCGGGAAAGAACCCGGCAGAAACGATCAGGATCATCGAGCATCCTCCTAAAGATAGGAAAAAGTCAAGATTAGACGAAAATCGCGGAGGGGCCATCAAGAACTCGGAGCCGGGCGTCGGGAAATTTAGCAAAAACTCGACCGATTCCGGGGCTAATTCCTGCGAAAGCGAAGATTTAATGTGGTTGTTAGATTTTAAATTAGACGATTTGTTTAGTGAAAGCGCGCTTCCGGCTTTGTCTCATTTGGACGATGGACTCGAGCAAATTTCGGATTTTCCAGGAAAATTCGTCGACATCGACGGATCCGTATCTAATTTCAGCGAAAACGACGGAGATAAAATAAGAGGTAAGTCCGACGACTGGACTCGATGCCCTCGGACCTCGTGATGGAAACCCTCTGTCAAATATTTCCTACAAGGCATTGCGTTTACATAATAAAACTAACTAAAAATTTTTGACTTTCGTTCGAGTTCGAAAACAGGGGTAAAAATGATACCTCATCACCAATTATTAAAATTTACTTAAAATATTTTTTTTTTTTTTTAGTAGAAATCGGTTGCCAAACAGAAACGACTACGTCGAAAATGAATAAATCGACGAGTGGGAAGCCGGGATTAAAACACCAGCAATTAAAAAGTGAAAATAAAAATGAAGGGAACCTGCAAAATAGAACGTTTAACGATTTGAGATATTCGGAAAATCGGAAACCTCCTTTTACGTATACCGAACTGATAGAATGCGCTCTCCAAGAAAAAGGGCCTCTCACCGTTTCCGAAATCTATCATTGGATCTCGTAAGTATATGCATCGATTTTTTTCCGATCCAAAGAAGAAAGGTTTAACAAAGACGGGTAAGTGGCGTAATAATGGGCTGGCACGGGGCGGCACGGAGGGTGACCGTCTCGTGGCAGGAAACAAAATGCTACACGAATTACACACACGAATGATTTCATCTTCTCGGATAGACTTGGTAACGTTGCGCAACCATCGCATCCAGAAAAGTCTTCCGTTTTTCCTCGAAAATCGTGCAACGCGGCCTTTAAACATTTCTGAATGAACTTTGATGCAGATCGACCGGGAGTACGTAGTAATCGGTCGAAAGGGGTCTACGTGCTTCCACGTTCCTGGCACCGTTTATCGATTTCGACTCTCTTTTATTTTTTTCTTTTCAATCCCACTTTCCCCCGAAGAAATTTGTTTTCCATCGACCTTTCTTTGAAAGCTCTAGGTTTTCGAATATCAAAAGACGGCGTACCTGAAAAATAACTTTATATAAAATACAGATTTATTCTTTTGTAAAAACCAAAAAAAGAAAAATTCTTGTCGTATCGGGAAGAGACGTCTCCCAATGTTTATCGCATCTCGCAACGACGCGAGAAGGGTGCCTATCCCGCACCCACGAAAGGCATCGTCCGACGTGTGACTCATCTTTTTTAATTTTCCTTTCCTTTTTTTTTTTAATCGTAGAGACACGTTTCCTTACTACAAATCTTGGGACGACAGGTGGAAAAATTCTGTCAGGCACAATCTTTCCATTAACCCTTACTTCAGAAAAGGGACAAAAGCCAGGCAAGGGTCGGGCCATTTATGGACCGTCAACAAATCAGAAGACACTGCTAAGATTAACAGTTGGGTAAGTTTAAAACAATTTTTTTTTCCCCCGATATGATGCTCTGCTTTTGATTGGATTTTTTCTTGATTAACAGAAGAGGCAACGGTTCCAAGAGTTTGAGGAGTTCAACAAAAGACTGAAACTCGCAGGAGAAAACGAGAGGCCGGAAGAATCTCTAAATTGCGCGTCGCCGAGCAGGTTGCTGGACGAAACGGCTTTGGCCACAGCCAGCATAGAAGACAAAGAAAACAGAAGGTTGCACAGGGACGTATTAATGGCGGCTTGCGTCGACAATAATCTTTCCTCGTCGGCGGTAAAATCCTTCCCCGATCTTCTTCTGATCGCAGATAGGATCGACGCCTCCGATAAACTTAATCCTTTTTCTTCTTTTCTTTCCGAACAGAACGTCAGTTTGGAACAGTCGGCGGAGGAAATATTGAGCGGCGTAAAAAAAACGGTCGAAGTTCAATATTTAGAGCCCATCAAGTCTTCGTCTCCGTGTGAAAACGGTAATCTGGTTTCCTTTTACCAGATTTTTTTGTCTCAAACTTCGGTCGGATACAATAAGTAAACGTTTGCGGATTTGTTGCAGACTTCCTTAATCCAATTTCAAAAGAAATATTAATGGGGGAATGCGGGCTGCTCAATCAAATAGAATTGAATCTCACGGCGGAGACGGAACATTTAGGCATCGTAGACTCCATGACGGATTCGGAGCACATCTTTGGAATGTCGGACGATCTCAATTTCCAATACGATATCGCCGGTCACACGCCTCAACTCCTTTCTTTAGCCAAATAAAATTCACTTCCTGTAGAAAATCAAAAAAATCCAGATTTGAAATCGTACATTTCCGATCGTAGTGCAGTGAATAATTTGTCTCCTTTTTCGATGGTCCCAAGTTTCTTAAAATTTAGTTTTCTAACTGTAATCGAATAAAACGAACCTCTAAAAATTCGTCACATTTAAAAATCTTCAAAAACAATTAACTTTTAAAACTATTAATATTTAACACAATCTAAGACAATAGTTTGTGTGAGCGATACGTGTTTGATTAAATGGTAGTCATAAATTTTGCGTGTAAAACTAATGGAAAAAAGGAAGAAATAATTATAAGGAATTTTGCGCAACAGCGGTTCATCCTATCAGGATTTCGGTCATATTTAAACAAAGTAAAAAACATGATTAACTTTAGGTACCAGGTACCAGGACTGTACATGATATTAATAATTAAAACAGAAAGGAGAACGACAAATTTTCATTTTGATTTAAATGTAATAGAAATGGTAGAAAATGTCTAAATCTAGAGAGCAAATATAACCAAAGCATGAATGGTCAGTATTCCCATAAGTTATTTCAGTTAATCAAAACACATCGAGGGTCACCATTTTAAATTTTTTTTCCAATAATAAGCTTTTACAGTCTAACCAACCAATAAATGAGCATGGTAATAGATGGTTGTATAAAATCTCTGCTTAAGCTCTCCTTTGTATTACGTGGAAACGTTATTACAGCTACAATTTATGAACAGTTAAAAAAAGAAGCCATTTTACTACTAAATGATTTAAGGATTTGTAATCAAAAATCAAACCAAAATATTTAACTCCTTTGATTGAAATATAAAAGATGAAAAAACATAATAATAACAATGACTAAGTATGAAAAGCTTAAAGAATGCTAAGATTCAAAACTTTTTTAAAACTTTAAGCGATAATTTGAAAAAAAAAAGGTATCATGAGTCACTTTGTCATTAAAGAGCATCTCAGTAAGAAAGTTGGGCCTAATATTTATTTTAAACATTACAAAAAAAAGCTTTAAAATAAGTTCTTCTAAATATCGGCTACACAATTAAAATGAGATAACAAAGCTATTACTACTTACACTGCTTACCTTCCTTCTACTTCTAGTTATTTCGAATTCTGACATTCAGTTGCCTCAAAATTTCAACCCTAAAAAAAACCCAAATCGTCGAATAGTACAACTTGCTTGAAAAACAAGTACACCCTGCCTGCATTTCCGTTGATACAATCTTTTTTCAAGCTAGAATTTTAAAAAAATTCAAATTTTTTGATCTGAGGTGCTCCATTTTAATGTAAGAATCTATTGAAAATAGTTTTGTAATTTGTAAATATAGAAAAGTCTTTTTCTAAATAACGACAATAAAATATCATTCATATTTAAATGGAAGAAAATGTAAATCATTTCTGTAAAAAATTGCGAAAAAAAGTTTTATAAAATTGTGCAATGCATATCTATGTCAGGAAGATCCTTAATGTAAGAGTTTTGCAACTTGCTTAATCTACTTATTGTTAATAAATGTTAGTGTTATAGAGTAATGCAGCATTAAGAGAGGTTTAAACTAATCCTTGCCTTAAAAACTTGAGTGAATTTGGAGAAATGTAAAATATGATTTTAAAACATTTGAACGAGTCGCATCATTCATGAAATAAGGATCTCCCAGTAAAAATTCTAGTCAATAAATTTTAAAAAGCTCCCCGATGTTTAAAAAAGATTTAAGAAAAATTTGTGTACACTTAAGGTCAAGTTCAGATTTAAAAATCATCACCAGAAATTAAATTCTAGATAGTTTTATCTCATGAATAAGGAGTAAAACAGACTTTTAACGAACATTACTAATGGTTTATACTGTTTCCGTTGTCAGCTTTCCAGAAAGGATACTTTTATCAAGTGTTTAAATAGTGTTAAGAATCCGTCCTTACATCAGTATTTCGTCTCTTGTGTAAAATAACTAAAAACGTAGCAAAACAAGTAGTATTTCTATATTAAATTTAAGAAAAATTCCTAACTAAATAGATTACATTCGGTTAATCTCGTATGTTTCAAAATCCTTGAAGTTTTTTTTTTTTTTTTTGAAATTTTAAACGAGTGCATCCGATTTTTCTTTAAGTAAAATTTCACGCTAAGGCTCTCTCTGAGAGCTTTTTTTAAGAATGATAAAACTTATAAGAAATAACTAAACCATGTTTAGAAAACGCGTGAAAAGTCTGAATGTATTTTTTACGTGCTGTTTCAATAAAAAATGAATGTTGATCTATTTTTTTTTCTTTTGGCTGATTTTGAACCTATAACTCTGGATTAGAGACGTGATTTTTAAAAATAAAAAAAGGGGGAAAAAAGTTTACCATATACGGTATATTGCGAGGTGAAACTTTAAACAAAATAATCGGCCAATTGTTGCATTTTATCCTTGGGAGGTCTGGGTCTGCCTCTTCCCTTTCCTTTGACGCGCCCTCGAGGAGCTCGATTCGTTTGAGGTCGAGCAGCGATAGCTCGGTGTTTTTCCACTAGGGGAGTGAAATGTGGAGAACAAAACACGCACCCCGACATTTCCGTCGCTTCGTCTGGAAGTTTACTTTTTTCCTGCGACATTTAAATCACTCTTAGAACCCGTAGGAGAAATTAAGATTTTAAAGCCGGTTTCACATAGATATAAGAAAAAATGTTTTACACCTTCCCTCGAAGCTTTATCCGGTTACACATCGATTAAATTCTTAAATTATTTTGGTCGGTGTAAATTCGGCTTTAAAAAAAATAAAGATTCTTGTATTTCGACTGACCTGTTTGTATCCTACGTTGATTATTTGACTACCGCAATCGCAAACGGAATCTTCGACCATGATTTTGTGAGCATCTTCGAAAAGGTGAATGATGACGTCGCAACGATTGCAACCCAATTTCCATTTCGGGCCAGAAGCGGGATCTAAAACCAACACTCCTCCGTCGCATTCGACGCAGCTGCAAATACCGTTCGAATTTAAACTGTTTGGGCAGGAAGGATGAGTGCACTGATTGCATCCCATGCCTTTTTTCATATCCCTGAAAGCATAATTAAATTTTAATAAACCTTAGTTCCGAAGATAATCGGTTTGCTGAAATTTACCTGAAGGGTGGATGATTGAAGCAATAAGGGCAAAAAGGATAACTTTTTCCTTTGTTTCCGGCGGTCCAATACAACAATTCGAAATCGTCCAAAGGACATTTTAATTCTTTGTACAATCTAATATTACCGTTTTGAGGAAGACTGTAAGTCTCATCGCAATGAGAACAATGCAGTCTAGACGGTTTCGTTTGGATGAGTTTCATGTACCTTCGACATTTACCGCACCTGAAAATTGTAAAGGGTTACAAAAAATTTCAAGAATGCCCGCGATATAAAAATTCTTGTGATACCTGGAGTGTGCTTTTCCGGAGTTGGCCAAAGGCGAAAAGGACACTTCAAACAATTGGTCCATTCCTTCGATGTTTTTAACAAAGTATAAAAATTTTTGTTTAAAGATTTCTAAAGAATGAGATAAAACCGCATTGAAATGCGCTTGCCCATGGGCGATCAAATTCAGTTGTTCTTCGACGGCGGATCTCATCGTAGGAAGAACCAATTCCGGATCAATCTAAAAAAGAAAAATCACATCAAAAGCAGGGATAAATTATTGGAGATCTCGACATCCGCTTACTTTTTGATAGCCATGAACCAAGACGATGCCCAGAGACGTCGGCACTAATCTTCGACCAGATTCCACCGTCACGTAATTTCTTTGGCAAATATTGTGAATGTGAACCGGTATAGAAGCGTCGGTACCTATTCCGTGTTTTTCCATTAAAGTTATAAGTTCGGATTCGGTCAGATATCCAGGCGGCGTGGTCTGGCATTCCACGAGCTTCGCCTTGAAAAAAAATTTAAAAGATCAATTTTTTATCAATTATATATCAATTATATGAATCAAATCAATTTGAAATTTACCACTAAGTAGCTTAATCTACGGTAATATTTCTTCAAACTCTCTTCAAAAAGTTAGTATGACTTTTAAGAAGCGTAACAGAAAGTACACTTACGTCATGAACGTTGACCATTTCTCCAGCAATAAAAGTAGGAACGGTTTCGGTTTTACTCAGAGCTTGCCAATGCATAATAGCCGTGTAGCCGGGATCGAGCGGGGTTTTCCCCGTACTATAAAACGTTTCCGTCCCTATTTTGAACGTAGCAACCGTCGACAGATATTTGCAATCTCCAGATACCTATGATAAATCATTGAAGATCGTGAAATTTAAGATTTTATTGAATAAATGCAATTTTTAATTTTTTTTTAAAGAGCAGCGCATTTATCATCATTGCGAAAGAATCGGATTTAGCGAGCGCTGTACCAGTTGCGATTCCTTGTACAATCTTATACTTACAGTGGCGATGAAGTGCCTCACGATATAATCGTACAATTTCCAAGCTTCGGCATCGAAATCGTTTCTGCTGGCAAACTTCATGGGCGTAATCGGAGGATGATCGCCGGCATCGTGACCTTTTCTTGGACGATTGATACCGTTCGAGATTATTTCTCGAACGTAGGATCCCCATTCTGAACTGTTTTGTTGTTGGCGCAACACACCTCTTAATAATCAAAAAAATTAAAAAAAAAAATTAGTGCGGCTCACCAATATTTATAATTTTTTGTTTTATCGTGAAACACTAACATGAGATCAAAATTTTCTGGATAATGTGTTGTTTCTGTTCTTGGGTAACTTATGTAACCATTAGTGTAAAGCTTTTCAGCGATTTGCATTGCATGGTGAGGGCCCATACCCAAACCTATAAAGAGCAATTTTTACATTAATACTATGAATTATAATAATAAAACAAAATTAATGAATATAATGAGTATAATTCCCAAAAATAAAAACTTACCTGAACTGGCCACTCTCATGAGTTCTACAGTATTTAAAGCAAGAGGTCTAGGTTTTGATTTCTCCTTTGAAACAACTGAAATGACTTTGGTTTCTTTGCATTCTTTTACCTGAGATAAAAACATGACGGCTACTTCTTTTTCAAAACACCTGACCCTATCCCATTCTAAGGTTGCTTCTTCACCATTTTCAGTTTTAACTATCACCTAAAGTGAGAATATTAATAAAGCATATTAACATGAATATAATGTTATCACAAAAACTTATTAATTATTTAACCCACTTGTAAAACCCAATAGGGTTCAGGTTTGAAAGTTTGAATTTCATCATGCCTTTGAACACAAAACCCCAATGTTGGAGTTTGACAAGGCCCATACGATATGAGAGCTGCATCCAAATCTCCATATTTCCCATGAAAAAACTTTGTTTGAAACCTGGTAAATGCACAGCCTATTCTCAGGTCCAATTCTTGCCTGGCATCTACGCTCCTTGCTTCATTTTCATTTGGAACTCCTAAATTAAGCATTGCAGCCTTAATATCTTTATCTGTGATAGCAGAAAATTTAGCTCGATAAACCACCTGAAAAGTTGATGGCTTATTAATGTTCATAGGAATAAAACTACATAATTATATTTGTAAAACTTACATCCCCTCTCCTTATGTCTGCTTTCAAAGAATGGTGAACTGCTTCTATCACTTCAAAACAAATGTTTTCCCCTTCTTTATCACAATCCAACCAAAGTATTAAGTAGTCACAACCTTTGGCTTCGTGGCTTAAAAAGTACGGCATTCTTAACTTTGGTGTGGCTTCTTTTTTTTCAGTGGGACAGCTTAGAAGCTCGACAGGATCGACTCTGTCCCAGCTGTTATACTTGCCAAAGAATTCCAATGTCATTACGTGACCGCATACGGATGTCATTCGAAATCGGGTTTGCTCCGATCGAAAAGGTCCGATCCATTCGTGTACCGAACAAGCACCGTTTAAACCTGCAACATATGAACTGTATAAAATGAAGATACTTACGCAATGTCTCTACCAAGGGAAAATCATTGATTGTCTTAATTTTCATTTCAAAAATAGATTTCAATTAGTTAGGTGATGAAATACATGATTCGTTTAGACAACAAAAAAGAAATTTTTTATAACACAATAACCGGCTTAAGCTGTTCCAACAAGGCTTTCAAACTAAATTTGAACAGGAATTCGACAAATCGGAGCCTAAACAACTACTCGTAATGTACCTTTTCGAGTTTCGCATTTTCCGTTGCTTAAAATATTTGCTAAAGAAGCAGCCAAGGATGGCTTTTCAGCCACCATAAATGCTGTTTTCATTTTATATATAAGAAATAAACTTGCTAATCCATTCTCGAACGCAAAGTATCCATTTATCGAAGCGCCGCCATGATGAGTACTGTCGTGGCTTTAGAATCGTCTATTATTTGGTAAAGTGTCAACCAACAGATGGCACTATAGCGCTGAGGCGCTTCATTTAAAATGTTCCAAGCTATTTTTCAAGCTTGTAAAACTTTATTCTTATCGCTTTTTTTACGGAAAAAAAGAATACTTGTCGTTCCATGATAAAAAGCTATTCGAAAGCTATTGTCGAGATAACAGGCAAAAAATGATTTTGTGTTTTTACTGTTTAGCACCTGAAATCATTTATACGGAAAAAATGATGATTCATCTTTAGGCCAAGCATTTCAAGTGCAACATACATTTATTTGAAAATAATATCTGATAAGAATTTGCTGTTGATGTATGACACATTACTTTATTAAAGACATATAAAAATTGACTATTTGTCTATTTAAAAATTTTAATCCGGCTCTTGGGCTAGAAAAATCTTATATCAATAGAAATACTGCAAATTTTTTTCCAAGAAAATATTTGAAAGATCGCGCTAAAATGCAGCAAGCCTTTAATATATATAGCCGAGATGTTGGACGCAAGTCATTGTTACAGACGCTGCATCCATCTCGAATCGATTTTCTTCCATAGTGATACTCATATATCGAATCTCGCACAAAAAAAATGCCGGATCCATGTTGTGGTAGTGGCAAGGGTATGTTAATTAATATTTTGAACGTTTTAGTTTCGGTAAGGAATACATAATATTGACGGATAAGCTAAATTAATCGATCTCTTTTAATATCCAAATAGAGACATTACCATGAGTAAGGCTGATACACTTTTCAAGGTTAATTTCCAATTACCAGTTCTCGTTATGAAATATTGTTTAACGTCATCATTTTTACAATCTCGATTTTTAGATGATTTCAGTAATTCAAAGCTAAAAAGACAAAAAGTGAAATTTTGAAATTTGATTTTTAGAAAAGTAAATATTTTTCGTTATTTAAAATATAATTTATTTAAGTTGTCTTTTTTATCGGATACAATTGTGATACTATATTTTAATTTACCGCTGATCTGACCAAGTAGAACCAAATTGAAGATAAAACCGTATACACAGATGCCCACCGTATGATACACTTGACTGACCTGCAACGTACATTTGCTTGAATTAGTTATAGTTAATGTGGTACTGATTTCACTAAATTCTTCATTGCAGCGTGCCAGGGCGACAAGTGCAAATGTGGAGACAAATGCAATTGCTCATCATCTTGTGCTTGTGCCAAAAAATCAGGAGGATCTTGCTGCTCAGGAAAAAGTTCTGACAAGTAATTTGGAGTGATTATTTATTTTAGATGTAAACTCAATCTCATACCCTTCCGCTTACAAAATACTGAAAAATCTATAAGCTATTTGTCAAATTGTATCAAACATTTTATGGTTATTCTAAAATAAATATCAGATTTAAAAAAACATAAGAAAGTATTTTTTATTTCTTGCAATTTAGTGAGTTTTAGTGTTACTTTGAGTAGAATTGATTTACTTAAATTTTTCGTCAAAAAATTAATTCGTAATTATTTTTAACCACCTAACTTTTATAATTTTTTCTTTAGAAGCTGAAAGAATTTCTAAAAATAAGGAAACGGATTTTTTAACGTTATCACTAATCCGTGAATCATCTTCGGTACATAACGTTATCTTATTTATCACCATATTTACGATAATTCTCGATTTCGAGCAAGATAATCAGTCGGTTCTGAAAGATTGTGATCGAAAAGCTTCTTTTTTGGTTTTTAAAATTTTCTTTGGGTGGGGTCGCTTTATACATAGGTAAGTACGATGTAATTTTCTCAATTTATTTTTATTTTTGTGCATTACAATAGACGATCGATCCGAAGAGAAAAACTATTCTGAATTAGTAAAACAAACGCGACGCAATGAACATTTTAATAAAGCGCTTTTTCTTGATTAAGGCTAAAATTGACTAATGGAATCATTTATCACCAACCATTTTTTTTTTTTTTTAATAAAATTATCGGGCGGCTAAATGTAATTATTGTTTAACTTAAAGCCATTCGATTTCGATCTAGGTGGAAAATATTAAAACAAGACCACATGTGGACGAAATGAAAAAAATGAAGATCCTCGTTTTCGGTTTATTATTGGTGACGATCGGAGTATGCGACGATTCGATTCCCGTGGAAGTCGTTAATCAGGACACGGAAAAAATCGTTAAGCCTCCCAAAATGCCGGCTCTTCCGCAATCGGAAGAACCGCCCCTTCAATTGGCACCTTTGCAGCAAAAACTTACTGTGGATAAATCCCGGGAAGAACTTTCGGAGCAGGAGGACATGATCAAGGCAGCGAAAAACGAAGAAATCCCCAAAAACACACTTAGTGGTCGGTTGTACGATTACACAAATTACGGTAAGACTTTGGCACGTACTGCATGATTGACCAAGGCCGATCCGATTCGATTTCCAAAAAAAAAAAAAAAAAAAAAAAAAAAAACAATTGTAATAGATTTACCAAAAACGAGCAAGCTTTAAAGATCATTGTTTATTTAGGATGGGAACATCGAAATTCAGAGTCGCTGCTAGAAACTTTATAAAAAAAAGTGTAATGACTACTCAATTACGAAAGTTGTAGGAACCGGTGATGAAAGATAAGAATTTCTTATCAGAACTTATTTACCAAATTTTTGTGAGATAATTACCGACGCCTAGATATTATCTTCGGTAACCAAGTCGATAATGATTCCCGTTTTCGAGAAATCCTAATGAATCTGCTTTATATTTTATTGCACAATAAAATTAAAAGAAGGGTAAAAAAAGAAAGATGACGGTAGAAAATATTTTTCGTTTCAGTGGTTAAACGATCGATAGGCTCAAATTTTTTAAATGTAACATATAGGCCAGTCGACTGGGAAAATGAAAACGTAACAGATTATGATCCTTTGACGGATATACACGAAATAACGACTGTAACCGATTTTTCATCCGATTCGACGGATTTTCACGTCGATTACGAGGATTCGGATAACAGAAACCGTTACGGTAATTTCATATTTTGACCAGAAAAGCTTGCTCGCTTGACTTTTTTTCGGCGATCGAATCGTTGAGGTCTCGCTACTACTTCCGGCCAGAGATAACCCTTGTGATTCTTTTAGACTCTCTAAAGTCGAGGTACGCGCCGATCGAACCGCCCTCTCATTCGTTGGAAAATCCTTACATAATCTCGGAAACCAGGCTGAAAGAAATCCGTTCGGAATTTATGTACTGGTACTTCGACAAAGGAGGACCCAGAGATGAAGGAGATTGGCAAAGAGACATCCATTGGTCAAACCCCCAGATACACAAAATTTTCAATTTTCAACTTCCATTTTTCGGGTTCAGGTTCAATTACACACGAGTAAGCTGCTGCTCTTTAAATGGCCGGTTTATTCCTTGCCTGCAATCGTTATTTTTTTCTTTTACCTTTTAGCTTTCTTTGAACGGTTATTTGGAATTCAGCGATCCACCGGAGCAGTACACGTATCCACTGACTTTCCCGAATAAAGAATGGCCCAAAAAAAACGACCCTTCTTTCATCGGGATATTTTTCAGCAAATGCAGGATCGGTAAAATGCGACCCGATGACGTTGATCAACGAGCCCCCGGCGTTTATTTCAGGTAAGCACGGTCTTCGGTCTTTCTTTCTCGTTTCGATTTCCGTTTCTGGAAACTTAATTTTATCCCAGCGGCAGGAATAAATATTTGGTTTTTTGACGATTTTTAGGCTGGAAAGAGATTTGCAGACAAGGACGGACGTTTTTGGCGTCGAAGTGAGAGAAAGACTAATGTGGGACATCAGAGAAGGAGTCATCGGCTCCGACTCTTTCATACCGAAGCATGCAGTCATTATCACGTGGAAGAACGTCTCTTTCGCCGGAGGGATAGACAACGCTTTATACGTGGTAAAAAAAATAAAATTCCCTCGATTTACGAATGCACGAAAAAACGTTTACGGGTATCGAAACCGTTACTTGATATTTCCAGACAAACACTTATCAAATGGTTTTAGCAACGGACGAAGTTTACGCTTACGCCATTTTTAACTACAGGGATCTTCAGTGGACGTCCAACACGGAAGCGGGAGGAGATACGACGAAAGGAGAAGGAGGAGTGCCCGCTTACGTAAGAGCTTGAATGCTAGTCTAATCTCAAGACAAAACGATATAAAACGTTTCCGTTTTCCAGGTCGGATTTAATGCCGGCAACGGTACGGCGTCGGTAGAATACAAACCGTATTCTCAAGCTTCGGTCATCAGAGATCTGGCTGGAAGAGGATGGGCAAATGGATTTCCCGGAAGGCACATATTTAGGATAGACGAAAAAATTATGTTAGGAACTTGCAACAAAGATATCGCTGGAGCGAATTTGCCGTTGGTATTCGCTCCGGAGAGCGGTAACATGTTGGGAGGTACTGTCGTTAACATAACAGGACCTTGTTTCGAAGAAAACATGAGGGTCAGGTGCAGGTTCGATACGGAAGACGTGATAGGAACCATCGTCGACAAGAACAGGGCGATTTGCGTGCAACCTTTTTTGATGGCCGAAGGTTACGTTCGTTTCGAAGTATCGGTAGGAGACAACGCATACAATTGGAAGGGAAAATATTTCGTCGGTAAAATTATCTTTTTACTTCTTTTCATCGGTTCTTCTCATCAATTCCGAGACAGATCTGATTCATACATATTTTGTTTCAGAAACACCGGCGACTGCTGCCGAAAGAATACATTTTCAAACGAACGACGTGCACCTCAAAGACCCAGCAGAAATTACAATAACTTGGGACAAATATAATTTAACTACGAATTTGGCAGCAAGTTTAACGGTATCTCTTTGGGGTTATAAGGAAAGCACCATTCGACCTCAATTGATGTACATAGACGTCCTGGAGGTAATTAAACACTTTGCTTTTTTGTTTCTCGAAACAACATGTAATAAATTATTGACAAAATAAAATGAGATTTTCGGAATTCCAGACCGGTATTCCCAATAACGGAAGGTACACCATAGCTCCGGCCGCTTACAGGCTCAGAGAAAACAGGCCGGAACTTTTAGAACTCGAATACGGTTTCATTCACATTAATTTGACCAATCCGCAAACATATTCCGGCTCTTTGATCAGCCCCGTCCTCTGGAGCCGACCGATTCCTCTCGGATGGTATTTCGGTCCCCAATGGGAGCGGAAATATGGTTCCAAATGGCCTGCCGCTCTTTGCGACAAATGGCTCATGTACGATAGGTATCTTAAAAATTTCGCTTCGGAAATACCGGTGTGCCCTTGTAAGATGGATCACGCTTTGCTGGACAAAGGAAGATATCTTCCCGACCCTTCCTGCGATAAAGACATTAATCCGGAATGTTACTATCACAAAGGAGCCGTTCACTGCGTGAAAAGCGGAGCCCCGAGGTTAGTGATATATTAAAAACACTTTTCGGATTGGCTTGTATAGATTTGTTCTCATCCGTCGATTTCTTTCAGTCTGGAAGGTTCGGAGCAACAGTGCTGTTACGATAAAAACGGTTATCTCATGCTTTCCTACGACCAGCAATGGGGATCTAGGCCGAGACGTTCTCACAATTTGGGTTTCATACCGTGGAACGAAGCCAACAAAGTTCCGACTTTGTCTCAATGGTTTCACGACATGAGACCTTTCTACACGTGCTGTTTGTGGCAAGACGAACAAGCTGTCGGCTGCGAAACCTTCAGGTTCGAAAGGAGACCTTCTCAAGACTGCGTGGCTTATCAGTCTCCGAGCGTGGCCACCGTTTTCGGCGATCCTCACGTCATCACTTTTGACAATCTCGAATACACTTTTAACGGAAAAGGGGAATTCATTTTGGTTCAAGCCAACGAAGGAAAAGCCAGATTAAACATTCACGCTCGCTTCGAACAAGTTTCCGAAAATATTTACGGAGAAGTGCGAGCCACACAACTAACCGCCATCGCAGGTTAGATTTATCTATTTACTATTTATACTTTCTTACAGTTCCTATTTTTGTCCTGCGAATTCATATTTTACGATTTATCCTTTAAAGCGCAAGACAATTCGTCGACGGTTATCGAAGTTCGACTTCGACCGAAAGCCGCTCAATGGAGATATCGACTCGACGTACTTGCAGACGGGAGAAAAGTCTACTTCGACAGGCCGTCTCTGAAGGTTCAACATTTCCCAGGTGAACGGCATTTGAAATGATTTTCGGTTTCAAAGGGAATCACACCTCTCTTGATAACGATTTCCTTTTCTTTTGCAGGAGTGACTGTTTACACTCCTACTTACATTTTAAATCAATCCGAGGTAATCATCATGTTTCCCTCGGGAGCGGGACTCGAAGTGATAGAAAACAAGGGATTCATGGCGACAAGAGTTTACCTTCCTTGGAATTTTGTGGTAAGCAATTTGATCCTTAAATCCGAAAACACTAAGACCAAAAACTCACTTGCTTGTTTTTTGCTAATTTAGAATAAAACGAGAGGCCTTTTCGGAAACTGGAGTTTTGACGTGACAGACGATTTTACTTTGCCCGATGGTACTTTGGCCGGAGTTTCCACTAACATGAACAGCTTCGAAAGCGTTCATAAAAATTTCGCCTTATATTGTAAGCATTGTCAGCATTATTATTTTTTATGCAAAAAATATAAGCTATTTAATTTCTAAAAAAATTCTAGGGATGCTGGATACTGGAGAAAGCACGGCAGAAAAAGAAGCGTCACTCTTTACGAGGGAACACGGCCGGCTTGGAAGTTTTTATATGAATCGAACATTTGTGCCGGAGTACAAGGTATCGCCGAGCGACATTATTCCAAGTAACCGGTAAGTTTTCCGATAAGAAAAATAATTAAGTTACAACATAAAAAATTTAACCTAGCCATATTTTATAATTCAGGTCGTTCGACATAGAAAGAGCCAACGAACTTTGCGGATCATCCTATCAATGTAAATACGATTATGCTATGTCTCTCGACAGAGACATGGCGCATTTTACTCTCAATTACTACGTTAGCTATACCGAAATCAGGGAAATAAACAAGGACACAGGTAAGTTAAGGCGAGAGAATTTGGCATTTAAAAAAAATTAAAAAGTATCGGACGGTCTTTAAAAATATATTGCTTTTCTAGTTCGATCTTGCGGGGTTTTAGAAACTCCTCGCTTCGGCAGGAAAAGCAATTTCCTTTTCATTCCGGGGACCAAAGTGACCTTCGAATGTAACCAAGATTTTACTTTGGTGGGAGACCAAAGAAGAACGTGCACCGCCGACGGGCATTGGGACGTGCCTCAATACGGCTATACGGAGTGCTTACGTAAGTAGACATTTTTTCCACCGAAGCCTTTTTTAGCCTTTTTTAGCCTTTTTCAGCCTTTTACTCCCCTCCGATTGCACAAAGAAAAATGTAGGACTTTGAAACCGTCTGCCCTTTATGCTTAGCTAGGTTTTAACGATTTATGTTGTTCAGGTCGAGTCGAATACGAACAGAGGCAAGGTTGGGTAACGACCGGAATCATAGCAGGAACCATGCTGCCTCTCATAGTCTGTATAGGCTTAGTTTACATTTGTTATTTTCACGATAATTCGGAAAAAAGATCTTCCGTCAGCTGGAAGTATTTTCAAAACCGTTCGACTTACAGAAAATCTCCTCAAAGTAGTTTGCTTTCGTCCCGACCGAAGTCGGACGACAGCGAAAATTCTCCTCCCCGTAGTAATAAGCACCGCAGGCAATACGATAAAGTTTACAGAACGCGCGAACCGATTCCAGGAAAACCGTTGGTCGATTTTTCTGACAGAGAAGAAAACTTAAAGGATGTAGACGATGACGAAGTAAAAAGGTTTAGAGACAGTTGCTATTACGGTAGCGAAAGCGCTTCCAAATCGGGTAGTTTCGTGAGTGCAGAAGGGGGGGCAAACGGACTCGGCAGCATATTAGAAAGCTCTCCGGAAAGTTCTCAACAAGATACGAAAAATAACCCGGAAAGCGATGATGAAACCGAAACCACCGACGAGGATGCTCGCCCTAATGTCGAATCGAACGCTTACTCGAGCGAAAGTCGCGAAGGGAGCGAGTCGGACGACGGCCCTAAATACGAAAAAATCGAAAACAAATCCGTCTCTAGTTCCGGACAGAGTCGCTCCAAAGTCGGCTCCCGATCGAGCTCTCGTAAATCCGATTCCAGTCGATCGGAAAAATATAACTCATCTCCCGATAAGACGAGATACTCCAAAGCCAGCACGAGCCGTCCAAAGTCTAGCACGAGTTCTTCGGATCGCCCCAAAATATCTATTTCTAGCTATGCCTCTTCAAAGGGAAGTGCTATTCAAACGCCCATTTAACAACAGCATTTCGTCGTTGATCTTTTAGATATTCAAAATAAAATTTTTTGTCAGAACATAGATCTGTCCCTTTACCGCATTGCTCTCGTCATCGTTTACTTTTTTCTCTCTTTTTTCAAAAAGATTTTGAGAAATTGTATTTTTGTAAATGGGAAAATTTCTATTCCACATTATAGATTTAGAGGACTGGGTTTTCCTGAACATTCTCGGTTGTTTTTACGCTATTATTAGAATATTTTTTGTATTTTTCTTGCTTTTCGTTTTCATCGTTTATTTTGAATTGTGGAACTGAAATTTTTCCATGTCTTTACCCACTCGAAAGACTGTAATTATTTCTTGTTTTTGTATTGCATGGAAATAAAAAGTAAGTTTCACAGTTAAAAATAAACAAATGATTTTATTTTTTCCCTATCTATGTCCTATTTTTCATAATAACGTCATCACAGGTATGCAAGAATATTCTGCAAGACAAGCAGGAATAACTTGGGGGATCGTCCTTTGCGTTTTAGTGCCGATAGTATTGGCAATTACTTTCTTACTATACAGATATTTTAAAAAGCACAAAGACTCTCCTGCAGCACCTTCTGGGTAAGCTATTTCACTATCATTACTTTCATTAAAGACAAAAACTAACCTAAGCGATATTTTTTTCAGAAACGAAGCGGTATTAACAAAGCACACCACAAAAAATAACGACGAGGATGAAGTTCAGTAACCAATAGTTTATTTTTAAGCAAAAAAAAAAAATATTAACCATTTCTCATTCTTATCAGAGATTAATTATAAAATGGGGGAAAAAATAGCTTAAAAAGAATTACATATATGCCACCATTATGGAGAATAATAATAAAAAAAAATTGTTTCATTGCAGTAAAACCTATGGGAGCAGAACCATTTAAAAAAAAAAATCATTACATTCTCAAATAATTAAACGTTAATACATCAAGTTGACAGCCTGAAGCAAAAAACAATAAGGGTCTGCTTCCATAGCAAGAATATCAAAAGTTCTTAAACTTTCTTACTCCGATCAGTTTAAACAAATAATTGCTTTTCACAATGAAAATATAGAAATACTTCTTAACCATACTGATGAATTTGTTTGAATTTCCACCTCTTCCAAGTATCCTCAATATAATAAAGAAAAAGTAAACCAGCAAAATATTATATCTCAAAAGATATAAATTAACTATATACAAAAAATTTAAACACACACGCGGTACAACTCTTCATTTCATTAAAATGAATTTTCAACCAACTCCATTTTAAAAAAAAATTCTTTTAAAAGTATATTTCTAAAAACAAAAAACTGAGCAAAACTAATTTTTTGTAAAAACGGATTTTCGACGAAGTTGAATTCTCAAAATCCGTTTTTTCCAAATATCTTTTTAAAAACGAAAAACTGAGTGTTCTACCTAGTCTCAATCGATTCCTCAGATTGAAATACATCTCCCAGTATATAATTCATCGATATTTTGCCCCGTTTCAAGCCAAAAAATTCATATATCGAAATTGAAATATCGATTTTCGAACATCGAAAAAATGCCCATTTTTCTCGTTAGAGCGAAACTTAAAAATGCAAATATCTCGAGAACGCGGCCGAATTTTTTAATTCTGTAAATTCCAGCTGATTCCTTGCATCGAAATACGTCTGGTATGATACAGTTTGAAGCTCTGGAGCGTTGGGAAAAAAAGATTTGAGTAAAAATTGATTTTCGATAAAGTTGGATTCTAAAAATCCGTTTTTTCCAAATATCTTTTTAAAAACGAAAAACTGAGTGTTCTACCTAGTCTCAATCGATTCCTCAGATTGAAATACATCTCCCAGTATATAATTCATCGATATTTTGCCCCGTTTCAAGCCAAAAAATTCATATATCGAAATTGAAATATCGATTTTCAAACATCGAAAAAATGCCCATTTTTCTCGTTAGAGCGAAACCTAAAAATGCAAATATCTCGAGAACGCGGCCAAATTTTTTAATTCTGTAAATTCCAGCTGATTCCTTGCATCGAAATACGTCTGGTATGATACAGTTTGAAGCTCTGGAGCGTTGGGAAAAAAAGATTTGAGTAAAAATCGATTTTCGATAAAGTTGGATTCTAAAAATCCGTTTTTTCCAAATATCTTTTTAAAAACGAAAAACTGAGTGTTCTACCTAGTCTCAATCGATTCCTCAGATTGAAATACATCTCCCAGTATATAATTCATCGATATTTTGCCCCGTTTCAAGCCAAAAAATTCATATATCGAAATTGAAATATCGATTTTCAAACATCGAAAAAATGCCCATTTTTCTCGTTAGAGCGAAACCTAAAAATGCAAATATCTCGAGAACGCGGCCGAATTTTTTAATTCTGTAAATTCCAGCTGATTCCTTGCATCGAAATACGTCTGGTATGATACAGTTTGAAGCTCTGGAGCGTTGGGAAAAAAAGATTTGAGTAAAAATCGATTTTCGATAAAGTTGGATTCTAAAAATCCGTTTTTTCCAAATATCTTTTTAAAAACGAAAAACTGAGTGTTCTACCTAGTCTCAATCGATTCCTCAGATTGAAATACATCTCCCAGTATATAATTCATCGATATTTTGCCCCGTTTCAAGCCAAAAAATTCATATATCGAAATTGAAATATCGATTTTCAAACATCGAAAAAATGCCCATTTTTCTCGTTAGAGCGAAACCTAAAAATGCAAATATCTCGAGAACGCGGCCGAATTTTTTAATTCTGTAAATTCCAGCTGATTCCTTGCATCGAAATACGTCTGGTATGATACAGTTTGAAGCTCTGGAGCGTTGGGAAAAAAAGATTTGAGTAAAAATCGATTTTCGATAAAGTTGGATTCTAAAAATCCGTTTTTTCCAAATATCTTTTTAAAAACGAAAAACTGAGTGTTCTACCTAGTCTCAATCGATTCCTCAGATTGAAATACATCTCCCAGTATATAATTCATCGATATTTTGCCCCGTTTCAAGCCAAAAAATTCATATATCGAAATTGAAATATCGATTTTCAAACATCGAAAAAATGCCCATTTTTCTCGTTAGAGCGAAACCTAAAAATGCAAATATCTCGAGAACGCGGCCGAATTTTTTAATTCTGTAAATTCCAGCTGATTCCTTGCATCGAAATACGTCTGGTATGATACAGTTTGAAGCTCTGGAGCGTTGGGGAAAAAAGATTTGAGTAAAAATCGATTTTCGATAAAGTTGGATTCTAAAAATCCGTTTTTTTCAAATATCTTTTTAAAAACGAAAAACTGAGTGTTCTACCTAGTCTCAATCGATTCCTCAGATTGAAATACATCTCCCAGTATATAATTCATCGATATTTTGCCCCGTTTCAAGCCAAAAAATTCATATATCGAAATTGAAATATCGATTTTCAAACATCGAAAAAATGCCCATTTTTCTCGTTAGAGCGAAACCTAAAAATGCAAATATCTCGAGAACGCGGCCGAATTTTTTAATTCTGTAAATTCCAGCTGATTCCTTGCATCGAAATACGTCTGGTATGATACAGTTTGAAGCTCTGGAGCGTTGGGGAAAAAAGATTTGAGTAAAAATCGATTTTCGATAAAGTTGGATTCTAAAAATCCGTTTTTTTCAAATATCTTTTTAAAAACGAAAAACTGAGTGTTCTACCTAGTCTCAATCGATTCCTCAGATTGAAATACATCTCCCAGTATATAATTCATCGATATTTTGCCCCGTTTCAAGCCAAAAAATTCATATATCGAAATTGAAATATCGATTTTCAAACATCGAAAAAATGCCCATTTTTCTCGTTAGAGCGAAACCTAAAAATGCAAATATCTCGAGAACGCGGCCGAATTTTTTAATTCTGTAAATTCCAGCTGATTCCTTGCATCGAAATACGTCTGGTATGATACAGTTTGAAGCTCTGGAGCGTTGGGGAAAAAAGATTTGAGTAAAAATCGATTTTCGATAAAGTTGGATTCTAAAAATCCGTTTTTTTTCAAATATCTTTTTAAAAACGAAAAACTGAGTGTTCTACCTAGTCTCAATCGATTCCTCAGATTGAAATACATCTCCCAGTATATAATTCATCGATATTTTGCCCCGTTTCAAGCCAAAAAATTCATATATCGAAATTGAAATATCGATTTTCAAACATCGAAAAAATGCCCATTTTTCTCGTTATAGCGAAACTTAAAAATGCAAATATCTCGAGAACGCGGCCGAATTTTTTAATTCTGTAAATTCCAGCTGATTCCTTGCATCGAAATACGTCTGGTATGATACAGTTTGAAGCTCTGGAGCGTTGGGAAAAAAAGATTTGAGTAAAAATCGATTTTCGATAAAGTTGGATTCTAAAAATCCGTTTTTTCCAAATATCTTTTTAAAAACGAAAAACTGAGTGTTCTACCTAGTCTCAATCGATTCCTCAGATTGAAATACATCTCCCAGTATATAATTCATCGATATTTTGCCCCGTTTCAAGCCAAAAAATTCATATATCGAAATTGAAATATCGATTTTCAAACATCGAAAAAATGCCCATTTTTCTCGTTAGAGCGAAACCTAAAAATGCAAATATCTCGAGAACGCGGCCGAATTTTTTAATTCTGTAAATTCCAGCTGATTCCTTGCATCGAAATACGTCTGGTATGATACAGTTTGAAGCTCTGGAGCGTTGGGAAAAAAAGATTTGAGTAAAAATCGATTTTCGATAAAGTTGGATTCTAAAAATCCGTTTTTTCCAAATATCTTTTTAAAAACGAAAAACTGAGTGTTCTACCTAGTCTCAATCGATTCCTCAGATTGAAATACATCTCCCAGTATATAATTCATCGATATTTTGCCCCGTTTCAAGCCAAAAAATTCATATATCGAAATTGAAATATCGATTTTCAAACATCGAAAAAATGCCCATTTTTCTCGTTATAGCGAAACTTAAAAATGCAAATATCTCGAGAACGCGGCCGAATTTTTTAATTCTGTAAATTCCAGCTGATTCCTTGCATCGAAATACGTCTGGTATGATACAGTTTGAAGCTCTGGAGCGTTGGGAAAAAAAGATTTGAGTAAAAATCGATTTTCGATAAAGTTGGATTCTAAAAATCCGTTTTTTCCAAATATCTTTTTAAAAACGAAAAACTGAGTGTTCTACCTAGTCTCAATCGATTCCTCAGATTGAAATACATCTCCCAGTATATAATTCATCGATATTTTGCCCCGTTTCAAGCCAAAAATTTCATATATCGAAATTGAAATATCGATTTTCAAACATCGAAAAAATGCCCATTTTTCTCGTTAGAGCGAAACCTAAAAATGCAAATATCTCGAGAACGCGGCCGAATTTTTTAATTCTGTAAATTCCAGCTGATTCCTTGCATCGAAATACGTCTGGTATGATACAGTTTGAAGCTCTGGAGCGTTGGGAAAAAAAGATTTGAGTAAAAATCGATTTTCGATAAAGTTGGATTCTAAAAATCCGTTTTTTCCAAATATCTTTTTAAAAACGAAAAACTGAGTGTTCTACCTAGTCTCAATCGATTCCTCAGATTGAAATACATCTCCCAGTATATAATTCATCGATATTTTGCCCCGTTTCAAGCCAAAAAATTCATATATCGAAATTGAAATATCGATTTTCAAACATCGAAAAAATGCCCATTTTTCTCGTTAGAGCGAAACCTAAAAATGCAAATATCTCGAGAACGCGGCCGAATTTTTTAATTCTGTAAATTCCAGCTGATTCCTTGCATCGAAATACGTCTGGTATGATACAGTTTGAAGCTCTGGAGCGTTGGGAAAAAAAGATTTGAGTAAAAATCGATTTTCGATAAAGTTGGATTCTAAAAATCCGTTTTTTCCAAATATCTTTTTAAAAACGAAAAACTGAGTGTTCTACCTAGTCTCAATCGATTCCTCAGATTGAAATACATCTCCCAGTATATAATTCATCGATATTTTGCCCCGTTTCAAGCCAAAAAATTCATATATCGAAATTGAAATATCGATTTTCAAACATCGAAAAAATGCCCATTTTTCTCGTTAGAGCGAAACCTAAAAATGCAAATATCTCGAGAACGCGGCCGAATTTTTTAATTCTGTAAATTCCAGCTGATTCCTTGCATCGAAATACGTCTGGTATGATACAGTTTGAAGCTCTGGAGCGTTGGGAAAAAAAGATTTGAGTAAAAATCGATTTTCGATAAAGTTGGATTCTAAAAATCCGTTTTTTCCAAATATCTTTTTAAAAACGAAAAACTGAGTGTTCTACCTAGTCTCAATCGATTCCTCAGATTGAAATACATCTCCCAGTATATAATTCATCGATATTTTGCCCCGTTTCAAGCCAAAAAATTCATATATCGAAATTGAAATATCGATTTTCAAACATCGAAAAAATGCCCATTTTTCTCGTTAGAGCGAAACCTAAAAATGCAAATATCTCGAGAACGCGGCCGAATTTTTTAATTCTGTAAATTCCAGCTGATTCCTTGCATCGAAATACGTCTGGTATGATACAGTTTGAAGCTCTGGAGCGTTGGGAAAAAAAGATTTGAGTAAAAATCGATTTTCGATAAAGTTGGATTCTAAAAATCCGTTTTTTCCAAATATCTTTTTAAAAACGAAAAACTGAGTGTTCTACCTAGTCTCAATCGATTCCTCAGATTGAAATACATCTCCCAGTATATAATTCATCGATATTTTGCCCCGTTTCAAGCCAAAAAATTCATATATCGAAATTGAAATATCGATTTTCAAACATCGAAAAAATGCCCATTTTTCTCGTTAGAGCGAAACCTAAAAATGCAAATATCTCGAGAACGCGGCCGAATTTTTTAATTCTGTAAATTCCAGCTGATTCCTTGCATCGAAATACGTCTGGTATGATACAGTTTGAAGCTCTGGAGCGTTGGGAAAAAAAGATTTGAGTAAAAATCGATTTTCGATAAAGTTGGATTCTAAAAATCCGTTTTTTCCAAATATCTTTTTAAAAACGAAAAACTGAGTGTTCTACCTAGTCTCAATCGATTCCTCAGATTGAAATACATCTCCCAGTATATAATTCATCGATATTTTGCCCCGTTTCAAGCCAAAAAATTCATATATCGAAATTGAAATATCGATTTTCAAACATCGAAAAAATGCCCATTTTTCTCGTTAGAGCGAAACCTAAAAATGCAAATATCTCGAGAACGCGGCCGAATTTTTTAATTCTGTAAATTCCAGCTGATTCCTTGCATCGAAATACGTCTGGTATGATACAGTTTGAAGCTCTGGAGCGTTGGGGAAAAAAGATTTGAGTAAAAATCGATTTTCGATAAAGTTGGATTCTAAAAATCCGTTTTTTTCAAATATCTTTTTAAAAACGAAAAACTGAGTGTTCTACCTAGTCTCAATCGATTCCTCAGATTGAAATACATCTCCCAGTATATAATTCATCGATATTTTGCCCCGTTTCAAGCCAAAAAATTCATATATCGAAATTGAAATATCGATTTTCAAACATCGAAAAAATGCCCATTTTTCTCGTTAGAGCGAAACCTAAAAATGCAAATATCTCGAGAACGCGGCCGAATTTTTTAATTCTGTAAATTCCAGCTGATTCCTTGCATCGAAATACGTCTGGTATGATACAGTTTGAAGCTCTGGAGCGTTGGGAAAAAAAGATTTGAGTAAAAATCGATTTTCGATAAAGTTGGATTCTAAAAATCCGTTTTTTCCAAATATCTTTTTAAAAACGAAAAACTGAGTGTTCTACCTAGTCTCAATCGATTCCTCAGATTGAAATACATCTCCCAGTATATAATTCATCGATATTTTGCCCCGTTTCAAGCCAAAAAATTCATATATCGAAATTGAAATATCGATTTTCAAACATCGAAAAAATGCCCATTTTTCTCGTTAGAGCGAAACCTAAAAATGCAAATATCTCGAGAACGCGGCCGAATTTTTTAATTCTGTAAATTCCAGCTGATTCCTTGCATCGAAATACGTCTGGTATGATACAGTTTGAAGCTCTGGAGCGTTGGGAAAAAAAGATTTGAGTAAAAATCGATTTTCGATAAAGTTGGATTCTAAAAATCCGTTTTTTCCAAATATCTTTTTAAAAACGAAAAACTGAGTGTTCTACCTAGTCTCAATCGATTCCTCAGATTGAAATACATCTCCCAGTATATAATTCATCGATATTTTGCCCCGTTTCAAGCCAAAAAATTCATATATCGAAATTGAAATATCGATTTTCAAACATCGAAAAAATGCCCATTTTTCTCGTTAGAGCGAAACCTAAAAATGCAAATATCTCGAGAACGCGGCCGAATTTTTTAATTCTGTAAATTCCAGCTGATTCCTTGCATCGAAATACGTCTGGTATGATACAGTTTGAAGCTCTGGAGCGTTGGGAAAAAAAGATTTGAGTAAAAATCGATTTTCGATAAAGTTGGATTCTAAAAATCCGTTTTTTCCAAATATCTTTTTAAAAACGAAAAACTGAGTGTTCTACCTAGTCTCAATCGATTCCTCAGATTGAAATACATCTCCCAGTATATAATTCATCGATATTTTGCCCCGTTTCAAGCCAAAAATTTCATATATCGAAATTGAAATATCGATTTTCAAACATCGAAAAAATGCCCATTTTTCTCGTTAGAGCGAAACCTAAAAATGCAAATATCTCGAGAACGCGGCCGAATTTTTTAATTCTGTAAATTCCAGCTGATTCCTTGCATCGAAATACGTCTGGTATGATACAGTTTGAAGCTCTGGAGCGTTGGGAAAAAAAGATTTGAGTAAAAATCGATTTTCGATAAAGTTGGATTCTAAAAATCCGTTTTTTCCAAATATCTTTTTAAAAACGAAAAACTGAGTGTTCTACCTAGTCTCAATCGATTCCTCAGATTGAAATACATCTCCCAGTATATAATTCATCGATATTTTGCCCCGTTTCAAGCCAAAAAATTCATATATCGAAATTGAAATATCGATTTTCAAACATCGAAAAAATGCCCATTTTTCTCGTTAGAGCGAAACCTAAAAATGCAAATATCTCGAGAACGCGGCCGAATTTTTTAATTCTGTAAATTCCAGCTGATTCCTTGCATCGAAATACGTCTGGTATGATACAGTTTGAAGCTCTGGAGCGTTGGGGAAAAAAGATTTGAGTAAAAATCGATTTTCGATAAAGTTGGATTCTAAAAATCCGTTTTTTTCAAATATCTTTTTAAAAACGAAAAACTGAGTGTTCTACCTAGTCTCAATCGATTCCTCAGATTGAAATACATCTCCCAGTATATAATTCATCGATATTTTGCCCCGTTTCAAGCCAAAAAATTCATATATCGAAATTGAAATATCGATTTTCAAACATCGAAAAAATGCCCATTTTTCTCGTTAGAGCGAAACCTAAAAATGCAAATATCTCGAGAACGCGGCCGAATTTTTTAATTCTGTAAATTCCAGCTGATTCCTTGCATCGAAATACGTCTGGTATGATACAGTTTGAAGCTCTGGAGCGTTGGGAAAAAAAGATTTGAGTAAAAATCGATTTTCGATAAAGTTGGATTCTAAAAATCCGTTTTTTCCAAATATCTTTTTAAAAACGAAAAACTGAGTGTTCTACCTAGTCTCAATCGATTCCTCAGATTGAAATACATCTCCCAGTATATAATTCATCGATATTTTGCCCCGTTTCAAGCCAAAAAATTCATATATCGAAATTGAAATATCGATTTTCAAACATCGAAAAAATGCCCATTTTTCTCGTTATAGCGAAACTTAAAAATGCAAATATCTCGAGAACGCGGCCGAATTTTTTAATTCTGTAAATTCCAGCTGATTCCTTGCATCGAAATACGTCTGGTATGATACAGTTTGAAGCTCTGGAGCGTTGGGAAAAAAAGATTTGAGTAAAAATCGATTTTCGATAAAGTTGGATTCTAAAAATCCGTTTTTTCCAAATATCTTTTTAAAAACGAAAAACTGAGTGTTCTACCTAGTCTCAATCGATTCCTCAGATTGAAATACATCTCCCAGTATATAATTCATCGATATTTTGCCCCGTTTCAAGCCAAAAATTTCATATATCGAAATTGAAATATCGATTTTCAAACATCGAAAAAATGCCCATTTTTCTCGTTAGAGCGAAACCTAAAAATGCAAATATCTCGAGAACGCGGCCGAATTTTTTAATTCTGTAAATTCCAGCTGATTCCTTGCATCGAAATACGTCTGGTATGATACAGTTTGAAGCTCTGGAGCGTTGGGAAAAAAAGATTTGAGTAAAAATCGATTTTCGATAAAGTTGGATTCTAAAAATCCGTTTTTTCCAAATATCTTTTTAAAAACGAAAAACTGAGTGTTCTACCTAGTCTCAATCGATTCCTCAGATTGAAATACATCTCCCAGTATATAATTCATCGATATTTTGCCCCGTTTCAAGCCAAAAAATTCATATATCGAAATTGAAATATCGATTTTCAAACATCGAAAAAATGCCCATTTTTCTCGTTAGAGCGAAACCTAAAAATGCAAATATCTCGAGAACGCGGCCGAATTTTTTAATTCTGTAAATTCCAGCTGATTCCTTGCATCGAAATACGTCTGGTATGATACAGTTTGAAGCTCTGGAGCGTTGGGAAAAAAAGATTTGAGTAAAAATCGATTTTCGATAAAGTTGGATTCTAAAAATCCGTTTTTTCCAAATATCTTTTTAAAAACGAAAAACTGAGTGTTCTACCTAGTCTCAATCGATTCCTCAGATTGAAATACATCTCCCAGTATATAATTCATCGATATTTTGCCCCGTTTCAAGCCAAAAAATTCATATATCGAAATTGAAATATCGATTTTCAAACATCGAAAAAATGCCCATTTTTCTCGTTAGAGCGAAACCTAAAAATGCAAATATCTCGAGAACGCGGCCGAATTTTTTAATTCTGTAAATTCCAGCTGATTCCTTGCATCGAAATACGTCTGGTATGATACAGTTTGAAGCTCTGGAGCGTTGGGAAAAAAAGATTTGAGTAAAAATCGATTTTCGATAAAGTTGGATTCTAAAAATCCGTTTTTTCCAAATATCTTTTTAAAAACGAAAAACTGAGTGTTCTACCTAGTCTCAATCGATTCCTCAGATTGAAATACATCTCCCAGTATATAATTCATCGATATTTTGCCCCGTTTCAAGCCAAAAAATTCATATATCGAAATTGAAATATCGATTTTCAAACATCGAAAAAATGCCCATTTTTCTCGTTAGAGCGAAACCTAAAAATGCAAATATCTCGAGAACGCGGCCGAATTTTTTAATTCTGTAAATTCCAGCTGATTCCTTGCATCGAAATACGTCTGGTATGATACAGTTTGAAGCTCTGGAGCGTTGGGAAAAAAAGATTTGAGTAAAAATCGATTTTCGATAAAGTTGGATTCTAAAAATCCGTTTTTTCCAAATATCTTTTTAAAAACGAAAAACTGAGTGTTCTACCTAGTCTCAATCGATTCCTCAGATTGAAATACATCTCCCAGTATATAATTCATCGATATTTTGCCCCGTTTCAAGCCAAAAAATTCATATATCGAAATTGAAATATCGATTTTCAAACATCGAAAAAATGCCCATTTTTCTCGTTAGAGCGAAACCTAAAAATGCAAATATCTCGAGAACGCGGCCGAATTTTTTAATTCTGTAAATTCCAGCTGATTCCTTGCATCGAAATACGTCTGGTATGATACAGTTTGAAGCTCTGGAGCGTTGGGAAAAAAAGATTTGAGTAAAAATCGATTTTCGATAAAGTTGGATTCTAAAAATCCGTTTTTTCCAAATATCTTTTTAAAAACGAAAAACTGAGTGTTCTACCTAGTCTCAATCGATTCCTCAGATTGAAATACATCTCCCAGTATATAATTCATCGATATTTTGCCCCGTTTCAAGCCAAAAAATTCATATATCGAAATTGAAATATCGATTTTCAAACATCGAAAAAATGCCCATTTTTCTCGTTAGAGCGAAACCTAAAAATGCAAATATCTCGAGAACGCGGCCGAATTTTTTAATTCTGTAAATTCCAGCTGATTCCTTGCATCGAAATACGTCTGGTATGATACAGTTTGAAGCTCTGGAGCGTTGGGAAAAAAAGATTTGAGTAAAAATCGATTTTCGATAAAGTTGGATTCTAAAAATCCGTTTTTTCCAAATATCTTTTTAAAAACGAAAAACTGAGTGTTCTACCTAGTCTCAATCGATTCCTCAGATTGAAATACATCTCCCAGTATATAATTCATCGATATTTTGCCCCGTTTCAAGCCAAAAAATTCATATATCGAAATTGAAATATCGATTTTCAAACATCGAAAAAATGCCCATTTTTCTCGTTAGAGCGAAACCTAAAAATGCAAATATCTCGAGAACGCGGCCGAATTTTTTAATTCTGTAAATTCCAGCTGATTCCTTGCATCGAAATACGTCTGGTATGATACAGTTTGAAGCTCTGGAGCGTTGGGAAAAAAAGATTTGAGTAAAAATCGATTTTCGATAAAGTTGGATTCTAAAAATCCGTTTTTTCCAAATATCTTTTTAAAAACGAAAAACTGAGTGTTCTACCTAGTCTCAATCGATTCCTCAGATTGAAATACATCTCCCAGTATATAATTCATCGATATTTTGCCCCGTTTCAAGCCAAAAAATTCATATATCGAAATTGAAATATCGATTTTCAAACATCGAAAAAATGCCCATTTTTCTCGTTAGAGCGAAACCTAAAAATGCAAATATCTCGAGAACGCGGCCGAATTTTTTAATTCTGTAAATTCCAGCTGATTCCTTGCATCGAAATACGTCTGGTATGATACAGTTTGAAGCTCTGGAGCGTTGGGAAAAAAAGATTTGAGTAAAAATCGATTTTCGATAAAGTTGGATTCTAAAAATCCGTTTTTTCCAAATATCTTTTTAAAAACGAAAAACTGAGTGTTCTACCTAGTCTCAATCGATTCCTCAGATTGAAATACATCTCCCAGTATATAATTCATCGATATTTTGCCCCGTTTCAAGCCAAAAAATTCATATATCGAAATTGAAATATCGATTTTCAAACATCGAAAAAATGCCCATTTTTCTCGTTAGAGCGAAACCTAAAAATGCAAATATCTCGAGAACGCGGCCGAATTTTTTAATTCTGTAAATTCCAGCTGATTCCTTGCATCGAAATACGTCTGGTATGATACAGTTTGAAGCTCTGGAGCGTTGGGAAAAAAAGATTTGAGTAAAAATCGATTTTCGATAAAGTTGGATTCTAAAAATCCGTTTTTTCCAAATATCTTTTTAAAAACGAAAAACTGAGTGTTCTACCTAGTCTCAATCGATTCCTCAGATTGAAATACATCTCCCAGTATATAATTCATCGATATTTTGCCCCGTTTCAAGCCAAAAAATTCATATATCGAAATTGAAATATCGATTTTCAAACATCGAAAAAATGCCCATTTTTCTCGTTAGAGCAAAACCTAAAAATGCAAATATCTCGAGAACGCGGCCGAATTTTTTAATTCTGTAAATTCCAGCTGATTCCTTGCATCGAAATACGTCTGGTATGATACAGTTTGAAGCTCTGGAGCGTTGGGGAAAAAAGATTTGAGTAAAAATCGATTTTCGAAAAAGTTGGATTCTAAAAATCCGTTTTTTTCAAATATCTTTTTAAAAACGAAAAACTGAGTGTTCTACCTAGTCTCAATCGATTCCTCAGATTGAAATACATCTCCCAGTATATAATTCATCGATATTTTGCCCCGTTTCAAGCCAAAAAATTCATATATCGAAATTGAAATATCGATTTGCAAACATCGAAAAAATGCCCATTTTTCTCGTTAGAGCGAAACCTAAAAATGCAAATATCTCGAGAACGCGGCCGAATTTTTTAATTCTGTAAATTCCAGCTGATTCCTTGCATCGTAATAAATCTGGTATGATACAGTTTGAAGCTCTGGAGCGTTGGGGAAAAAAGATTTGAGTAAAAATCGATTTTCGATAAAGTTGGATTCTAAAAATACGTTTTTTTCAAATCTTTTTAAAAACGAAAAACTGAGTGTTCTACCTAGTCTCAATCGATTCCTCAGATTGAAATACATCTCCCAGTATATAATTCATCGATATTTTGCCCCGTTTCAAGCCAAAAAATTCATATATCGAAATTGAAATATCGATTTTCGAACATCGAAAAAATGCCCATTTTTCTCGTTAGAGCGAAACTTAAAAATGCAAATATCTCGAGAACGCGGCCGAATTTTTTAATTCTGTAAATTCCAGCTGATTCCTTGCATCGAAATACGTCTGGTATGATACAGTTTGAAGCTCTGGAGCGTTGGGAAAAAAAGATTTGAGTAAAAATTGATTTTCGATAAAGTTGGATTCTAAAAATCCGTTTTTTCCAAATATCTTTTTAAAAACGAAAAACTGAGTGTTCTACCTAGTCTCAATCGATTCCTCAGATTGAAATACATCTCCCAGTATATAATTCATCGATATTTTGCCCCGTTTCAAGCCAAAAAATTCATATATCGAAATTGAAATATCGATTTTCAAACATCGAAAAAATGCCCATTTTTCTCGTTAGAGCGAAACCTAAAAATGCAAATATCTCGAGAACGCGGCCGAATTTTTTAATTCTGTAAATTCCAGCTGATTCCTTGCATCGAAATACGTCTGGTATGATACAGTTTGAAGCTCTGGAGCGTTGGGAAAAAAAGATTTGAGTAAAAATCGATTTTCGATAAAGTTGGATTCTAAAAATCCGTTTTTTCCAAATATCTTTTTAAAAACGAAAAACTGAGTGTTCTACCTAGTCTCAATCGATTCCTCAGATTGAAATACATCTCCCAGTATATAATTCATCGATATTTTGCCCCGTTTCAAGCCAAAAAATTCATATATCGAAATTGAAATATCGATTTTCAAACATCGAAAAAATGCCCATTTTTCTCGTTAGAGCGAAACCTAAAAATGCAAATATCTCGAGAACGCGGCCGAATTTTTTAATTCTGTAAATTCCAGCTGATTCCTTGCATCGAAATACGTCTGGTATGATACAGTTTGAAGCTCTGGAGCGTTGGGAAAAAAAGATTTGAGTAAAAATCGATTTTCGATAAAGTTGGATTCTAAAAATCCGTTTTTTCCAAATATCTTTTTAAAAACGAAAAACTGAGTGTTCTACCTAGTCTCAATCGATTCCTCAGATTGAAATACATCTCCCAGTATATAATTCATCGATATTTTGCCCCGTTTCAAGCCAAAAAATTCATATATCGAAATTGAAATATCGATTTTCAAACATCGAAAAAATGCCCATTTTTCTCGTTAGAGCGAAACCTAAAAATGCAAATATCTCGAGAACGCGGCCGAATTTTTTAATTCTGTAAATTCCAGCTGATTCCTTGCATCGAAATACGTCTGGTATGATACAGTTTGAAGCTCTGGAGCGTTGGGAAAAAAAGATTTGAGTAAAAATCGATTTTCGATAAAGTTGGATTCTAAAAATCCGTTTTTTCCAAATATCTTTTTAAAAACGAAAAACTGAGTGTTCTACCTAGTCTCAATCGATTCCTCAGATTGAAATACATCTCCCAGTATATAATTCATCGATATTTTGCCCCGTTTCAAGCCAAAAAATTCATATATCGAAATTGAAATATCGATTTTCAAACATCGAAAAAATGCCCATTTTTCTCGTTAGAGCGAAACCTTAAAAATGCAAATATCTCGAGAACGCGGCCGAATTTTTTAATTCTGTAAATTCCAGCTGATTCCTTGCATCGAAATACGTCTGGTATGATACAGTTTGAAGCTCTGGAGCGTTGGGAAAAAAAGATTTGAGTAAAAATCGATTTTCGATAAAGTTGGATTCTAAAAATCCGTTTTTTCCAAATATCTTTTTAAAAACGAAAAACTGAGTGTTCTACCTAGTCTCAATCGATTCCTCAGATTGAAATACATCTCCCAGTATATAATTCATCGATATTTTGCCCCGTTTCAAGCCAAAAAATTCATATATCGAAATTGAAATATCGATTTTCAAACATCGAAAAAATGCCCATTTTTCTCGTTAGAGCGAAACCTAAAAATGCAAATATCTCGAGAACGCGGCCGAATTTTTTAATTCTGTAAATTCCAGCTGATTCCTTGCATCGAAATACGTCTGGTATGATACAGTTTGAAGCTCTGGAGCGTTGGGAAAAAAAGATTTGAGTAAAAATCGATTTTCGATAAAGTTGGATTCTAAAAATCCGTTTTTTCCAAATATCTTTTTAAAAACGAAAAACTGAGTGTTCTACCTAGTCTCAATCGATTCCTCAGATTGAAATACATCTCCCAGTATATAATTCATCGATATTTTGCCCCGTTTCAAGCCAAAAAATTCATATATCGAAATTGAAATATCGATTTTCAAACATCGAAAAAATGCCCATTTTTCTCGTTAGAGCGAAACCTAAAAATGCAAATATCTCGAGAACGCGGCCGAATTTTTTAATTCTGTAAATTCCAGCTGATTCCTTGCATCGAAATACGTCTGGTATGATACAGTTTGAAGCTCTGGAGCGTTGGGGAAAAAAAGATTTGAGTAAAAATCGATTTTCGATAAAGTTGGATTCTAAAAATCCGTTTTTTTCCAAATATCTTTTTAAAAACGAAAAACTGAGTGTTCTACCTAGTCTCAATCGATTCCTCAGATTGAAATACATCTCCCAGTATATAATTCATCGATATTTTGCCCCGTTTCAAGCCAAAAAATTCATATATCGAAATTGAAATATCGATTTTCAAACATCGAAAAAATGCCCATTTTTCTCGTTAGAGCGAAACCTAAAAATGCAAATATCTCGAGAACGCGGCCGAATTTTTTAATTCTGTAAATTCCAGCTGATTCCTTGCATCGAAATACGTCTGGTATGATACAGTTTGAAGCTCTGGAGCGTTGGGGAAAAAAGATTTGAGTAAAAATCGATTTTCGATAAAGTTGGATTCTAAAAATCCGTTTTTTTCAAATATCTTTTTAAAAACGAAAAACTGAGTGTTCTACCTAGTCTCAATCGATTCCTCAGATTGAAATACATCTCCCAGTATATAATTCATCGATATTTTGCCCCGTTTCAAGCCAAAAAATTCATATATCGAAATTGAAATATCGATTTTCAAACATCGAAAAAATGCCCATTTTTCTCGTTAGAGCGAAACTTAAAAATGCAAATATCTCGAGAACGCGGCCGAATTTTTTAATTCTGTAAATTCCAGCTGATTCCTTGCATCGAAATACGTCTGGTATGATACAGTTTGAAGCTCTGGAGCGTTGGGAAAAAAAGATTTGAGTAAAAATCGATTTTCGATAAAGTTGGATTCTAAAAATCCGTTTTTTCCAAATATCTTTTTAAAAACGAAAAACTGAGTGTTCTACCTAGTCTCAATCGATTCCTCAGATTGAAATACATCTCCCAGTATATAATTCATCGATATTTTGCCCCGTTTCAAGCCAAAAAATTCATATATCGAAATTGAAATATCGATTTTCAAACATCGAAAAAATGCCCATTTTTCTCGTTAGAGCGAAACCTAAAAATGCAAATATCTCGAGAACGCGGCCGAATTTTTTAATTCTGTAAATTCCAGCTGATTCCTTGCATCGAAATACGTCTGGTATGATACAGTTTGAAGCTCTGGAGCGTTGGGAAAAAAAGATTTGAGTAAAAATCGATTTTCGATAAAGTTGGATTCTAAAAATCCGTTTTTTCCAAATATCTTTTTAAAAACGAAAAACTGAGTGTTCTACCTAGTCTCAATCGATTCCTCAGATTGAAATACATCTCCCAGTATATAATTCATCGATATTTTGCCCCGTTTCAAGCCAAAAAATTCATATATCGAAATTGAAATATCGATTTTCAAACATCGAAAAAATGCCCATTTTTCTCGTTAGAGCGAAACCTAAAAATGCAAATATCTCGAGAACGCGGCCGAATTTTTTAATTCTGTAAATTCCAGCTGATTCCTTGCATCGAAATACGTCTGGTATGATACAGTTTGAAGCTCTGGAGCGTTGGGAAAAAAAGATTTGAGTAAAAATCGATTTTCGATAAAGTTGGATTCTAAAAATCCGTTTTTTCCAAATATCTTTTTAAAAACGAAAAACTGAGTGTTCTACCTAGTCTCAATCGATTCCTCAGATTGAAATACATCTCCCAGTATATAATTCATCGATATTTTGCCCCGTTTCAAGCCAAAAAATTCATATATCGAAATTGAAATATCGATTTTCAAACATCGAAAAAATGCCCATTTTTCTCGTTAGAGCGAAACCTAAAAATGCAAATATCTCGAGAACGCGGCCGAATTTTTTAATTCTGTAAATTCCAGCTGATTCCTTGCATCGAAATACGTCTGGTATGATACAGTTTGAAGCTCTGGAGCGTTGGGAAAAAAAGATTTGAGTAAAAATCGATTTTCGATAAAGTTGGATTCTAAAAATCCGTTTTTTCCAAATATCTTTTTAAAAACGAAAAACTGAGTGTTCTACCTAGTCTCAATCGATTCCTCAGATTGAAATACATCTCCCAGTATATAATTCATCGATATTTTGCCCCGTTTCAAGCCAAAAAATTCATATATCGAAATTGAAATATCGATTTTCAAACATCGAAAAAATGCCCATTTTTCTCGTTAGAGCGAAACCTAAAAATGCAAATATCTCGAGAACGCGGCCGAATTTTTTAATTCTGTAAATTCCAGCTGATTCCTTGCATCGAAATACGTCTGGTATGATACAGTTTGAAGCTCTGGAGCGTTGGGAAAAAAAGATTTGAGTAAAAATCGATTTTCGATAAAGTTGGATTCTAAAAATCCGTTTTTTCCAAATATCTTTTTAAAAACGAAAAACTGAGTGTTCTACCTAGTCTCAATCGATTCCTCAGATTGAAATACATCTCCCAGTATATAATTCATCGATATTTTGCCCCGTTTCAAGCCAAAAAATTCATATATCGAAATTGAAATATCGATTTTCAAACATCGAAAAAATGCCCATTTTTCTCGTTAGAGCGAAACCTAAAAATGCAAATATCTCGAGAACGCGGCCGAATTTTTTAATTCTGTAAATTCCAGCTGATTCCTTGCATCGAAATACGTCTGGTATGATACAGTTTGAAGCTCTGGAGCGTTGGGAAAAAAAGATTTGAGTAAAAATCGATTTTCGATAAAGTTGGATTCTAAAAATCCGTTTTTTCCAAATATCTTTTTAAAAACGAAAAACTGAGTGTTCTACCTAGTCTCAATCGATTCCTCAGATTGAAATACATCTCCCAGTATATAATTCATCGATATTTTGCCCCGTTTCAAGCCAAAAAATTCATATATCGAAATTGAAATATCGATTTTCAAACATCGAAAAAATGCCCATTTTTCTCGTTAGAGCGAAACCTAAAAATGCAAATATCTCGAGAACGCGGCCGAATTTTTTAATTCTGTAAATTCCAGCTGATTCCTTGCATCGAAATACGTCTGGTATGATACAGTTTGAAGCTCTGGAGCGTTGGGAAAAAAAGATTTGAGTAAAAATCGATTTTCGATAAAGTTGGATTCTAAAAATCCGTTTTTTCCAAATATCTTTTTAAAAACGAAAAACTGAGTGTTCTACCTAGTCTCAATCGATTCCTCAGATTGAAATACATCTCCCAGTATATAATTCATCGATATTTTGCCCCGTTTCAAGCCAAAAAATTCATATATCGAAATTGAAATATCGATTTTCAAACATCGAAAAAATGCCCATTTTTCTCGTTAGAGCGAAACCTAAAAATGCAAATATCTCGAGAACGCGGCCGAATTTTTTAATTCTGTAAATTCCAGCTGATTCCTTGCATCGAAATACGTCTGGTATGATACAGTTTGAAGCTCTGGAGCGTTGGGAAAAAAAGATTTGAGTAAAAATCGATTTTCGATAAAGTTGGATTCTAAAAATCCGTTTTTTCCAAATATCTTTTTAAAAACGAAAAACTGAGTGTTCTACCTAGTCTCAATCGATTCCTCAGATTGAAATACATCTCCCAGTATATAATTCATCGATATTTTGCCCCGTTTCAAGCCAAAAAATTCATATATCGAAATTGAAATATCGATTTTCAAACATCGAAAAAATGCCCATTTTTCTCGTTAGAGCGAAACCTAAAAATGCAAATATCTCGAGAACGCGGCCGAATTTTTTAATTCTGTAAATTCCAGCTGATTCCTTGCATCGAAATACGTCTGGTATGATACAGTTTGAAGCTCTGGAGCGTTGGGAAAAAAAGATTTGAGTAAAAATCGATTTTCGATAAAGTTGGATTCTAAAAATCCGTTTTTTCCAAATATCTTTTTAAAAACGAAAAACTGAGTGTTCTACCTAGTCTCAATCGATTCCTCAGATTGAAATACATCTCCCAGTATATAATTCATCGATATTTTGCCCCGTTTCAAGCCAAAAAATTCATATATCGAAATTGAAATATCGATTTTCAAACATCGAAAAAATGCCCATTTTTCTCGTTAGAGCGAAACCTAAAAATGCAAATATCTCGAGAACGCGGCCGAATTTTTTAATTCTGTAAATTCCAGCTGATTCCTTGCATCGAAATACGTCTGGTATGATACAGTTTGAAGCTCTGGAGCGTTGGGAAAAAAAGATTTGAGTAAAAATCGATTTTCGATAAAGTTGGATTCTAAAAATCCGTTTTTTCCAAATATCTTTTTAAAAACGAAAAACTGAGTGTTCTACCTAGTCTCAATCGATTCCTCAGATTGAAATACATCTCCCAGTATATAATTCATCGATATTTTGCCCCGTTTCAAGCCAAAAAATTCATATATCGAAATTGAAATATCGATTTTCAAACATCGAAAAAATGCCCATTTTTCTCGTTAGAGCGAAACTTAAAAATGCAAATATCTCGAGAACGCGGCCGAATTTTTTAATTCTGTAAATTCCAGCTGATTCCTTGCATCGAAATACGTCTGGTATGATACAGTTTGAAGCTCTGGAGCGTTGGGAAAAAAAGATTTGAGTAAAAATCGATTTTCGATAAAGTTGGATTCTAAAAATCCGTTTTTTCCAAATATCTTTTTAAAAACGAAAAACTGAGTGTTCTACCTAGTCTCAATCGATTCCTCAGATTGAAATACATCTCCCAGTATATAATTCATCGATATTTTGCCCCGTTTCAAGCCAAAAAATTCATATATCGAAATTGAAATATCGATTTTCAAACATCGAAAAAATGCCCATTTTTCTCGTTAGAGCGAAACCTAAAAATGCAAATATCTCGAGAACGCGGCCGAATTTTTTAATTCTGTAAATTCCAGCTGATTCCTTGCATCGAAATACGTCTGGTATGATACAGTTTGAAGCTCTGGAGCGTTGGGAAAAAAAGATTTGAGTAAAAATCGATTTTCGATAAAGTTGGATTCTAAAAATCCGTTTTTTCCAAATATCTTTTTAAAAACGAAAAACTGAGTGTTCTACCTAGTCTCAATCGATTCCTCAGATTGAAATACATCTCCCAGTATATAATTCATCGATATTTTGCCCCGTTTCAAGCCAAAAAATTCATATATCGAAATTGAAATATCGATTTTCAAACATCGAAAAAATGCCCATTTTTCTCGTTAGAGCGAAACCTAAAAATGCAAATATCTCGAGAACGCGGCCGAATTTTTTAATTCTGTAAATTCCAGCTGATTCCTTGCATCGAAATACGTCTGGTATGATACAGTTTGAAGCTCTGGAGCGTTGGGAAAAAAAGATTTGAGTAAAAATCGATTTTCGATAAAGTTGGATTCTAAAAATCCGTTTTTTCCAAATATCTTTTTAAAAACGAAAAACTGAGTGTTCTACCTAGTCTCAATCGATTCCTCAGATTGAAATACATCTCCCAGTATATAATTCATCGATATTTTGCCCCGTTTCAAGCCAAAAAATTCATATATCGAAATTGAAATATCGATTTTCAAACATCGAAAAAATGCCCATTTTTCTCGTTAGAGCGAAACCTAAAAATGCAAATATCTCGAGAACGCGGCCGAATTTTTTAATTCTGTAAATTCCAGCTGATTCCTTGCATCGAAATACGTCTGGTATGATACAGTTTGAAGCTCTGGAGCGTTGGGAAAAAAAGATTTGAGTAAAAATCGATTTTCGATAAAGTTGGATTCTAAAAATCCGTTTTTTCCAAATATCTTTTTAAAAACGAAAAACTGAGTGTTCTACCTAGTCTCAATCGATTCCTCAGATTGAAATACATCTCCCAGTATATAATTCATCGATATTTTGCCCCGTTTCAAGCCAAAAAATTCATATATCGAAATTGAAATATCGATTTTCAAACATCGAAAAAATGCCCATTTTTCTCGTTAGAGCGAAACCTAAAAATGCAAATATCTCGAGAACGCGGCCGAATTTTTTAATTCTGTAAATTCCCGCTGATTCCTTGCATCGAAATACGTCTGGTATGATACAGTTTGAAGCTCTGGAGCGTTGGGGAAAAAAGATTTGAGTAAAAATCGATTTTCGATAAAGTTGGATTCTAAAAATCCGTTTTTTTCAAATATCTTTTTAAAAACGAAAAACTGAGTGTTCTACCTAGTCTCATTCGATTCCTCAGATTGAAATACATCTCCCAGTATATAATTCATCGATATTTTGCCCCGTTTCAAGCCAAAAAATTCATATATCGAAATTGAAATATCGATTTTCAAACATCGAAAAAATGCCCATTTTTCTCGTTAGAGCGAAACCTAAAAATGCAAATATCTCGAGAACGCGGCCGAATTTTTTAATTCTGTAAATTCCAGCTGATTCCTTGCATCGAAATACGTCTGGTATGATACAGTTTGAAGCTCTGGAGCGTTGGGAAAAAAAGATTTGAGTAAAAATCGATTTTCGATAAAGTTGGATTCTAAAAATCCGTTTTTTCCAAATATCTTTTTAAAAACGAAAAACTGAGTGTTCTACCTAGTCTCAATCGATTCCTCAGATTGAAATACATCTCCCAGTATATAATTCATCGATATTTTGCCCCGTTTCAAGCCAAAAAATTCATATATCGAAATTGAAATATCGATTTTCAAACATCGAAAAAATGCCCATTTTTCTCGTTAGAGCGAAACCTAAAAATGCAAATATCTCGAGAACGCGGCCGAATTTTTTAATTCTGTAAATTCCAGCTGATTCCTTGCATCGAAATACGTCTGGTATGATACAGTTTGAAGCTCTGGAGCGTTGGGAAAAAAAGATTTGAGTAAAAATCGATTTTCGATAAAGTTGGATTCTAAAAATCCGTTTTTTCCAAATATCTTTTTAAAAACGAAAAACTGAGTGTTCTACCTAGTCTCAATCGATTCCTCAGATTGAAATACATCTCCCAGTATATAATTCATCGATATTTTGCCCCGTTTCAAGCCAAAAAATTCATATATCGAAATTGAAATATCGATTTTCAAACATCGAAAAAATGCCCATTTTTCTCGTTAGAGCGAAACCTAAAAATGCAAATATCTCGAGAACGCGGCCGAATTTTTTAATTCTGTAAATTCCAGCTGATTCCTTGCATCGAAATACGTCTGGTATGATACAGTTTGAAGCTCTGGAGCGTTGGGAAAAAAAGATTTGAGTAAAAATCGATTTTCGATAAAGTTGGATTCTAAAAATCCGTTTTTTCCAAATATCTTTTTAAAAACGAAAAACTGAGTGTTCTACCTAGTCTCAATCGATTCCTCAGATTGAAATACATCTCCCAGTATATAATTCATCGATATTTTGCCCCGTTTCAAGCCAAAAAATTCATATATCGAAATTGAAATATCGATTTTCAAACATCGAAAAAATGCCCATTTTTCTCGTTAGAGCGAAACCTAAAAATGCAAATATCTCGAGAACGCGGCCGAATTTTTTAATTCTGTAAATTCCAGCTGATTCCTTGCATCGAAATACGTCTGGTATGATACAGTTTGAAGCTCTGGAGCGTTGGGAAAAAAAGATTTGAGTAAAAATCGATTTTCGATAAAGTTGGATTCTAAAAATCCGTTTTTTCCAAATATCTTTTTAAAAACGAAAAACTGAGTGTTCTACCTAGTCTCAATCGATTCCTCAGATTGAAATACATCTCCCAGTATATAATTCATCGATATTTTGCCCCGTTTCAAGCCAAAAAATTCATATATCGAAATTGAAATATCGATTTTCAAACATCGAAAAAATGCCCATTTTTCTCGTTAGAGCGAAACCTAAAAATGCAAATATCTCGAGAACGCGGCCGAATTTTTTAATTCTGTAAATTCCAGCTGATTCCTTGCATCGAAATACGTCTGGTATGATACAGTTTGAAGCTCTGGAGCGTTGGGAAAAAAAGATTTGAGTAAAAATCGATTTTCGATAAAGTTGGATTCTAAAAATCAGTTTTTTCCAAATATCTTTTTAAAAACGAAAAACTGAGTGTTCTACCTAGTCTCAATCGATTCCTCAGATTGAAATACATCTCCCAGTATATAATTCATCGATATTTTGCCCCGTTTCAAGCCAAAAAATTCATATATCGAAATTGAAATATCGATTTTCAAACATCGAAAAAATGCCCATTTTTCTCGTTAGAGCGAAACCTAAAAATGCAAATATCTCGAGAACGCGGCCGAATTTTTTAATTCTGTAAATTCCAGCTGATTCCTTGCATCGAAATACGTCTGGTATGATACAGTTTGAAGCTCTGGAGCGTTGGGAAAAAAAGATTTGAGTAAAAATCGATTTTCGATAAAGTTGGATTCTAAAAATCCGTTTTTTCCAAATATCTTTTTAAAAACGAAAAACTGAGTGTTCTACCTAGTCTCAATCGATTCCTCAGATTGAAATACATCTCCCAGTATATAATTCATCGATATTTTGCCCCGTTTCAAGCCAAAAAATTCATATATCGAAATTGAAATATCGATTTTCAAACATCGAAAAAATGCCCATTTTTCTCGTTAGAGCGAAACCTAAAAATGCAAATATCTCGAGAACGCGGCCGAATTTTTTAATTCTGTAAATTCCAGCTGATTCCTTGCATCGAAATACGTCTGGTATGATACAGTTTGAAGCTCTGGAGCGTTGGGAAAAAAAGATTTGAGTAAAAATCGATTTTCGATAAAGTTGGATTCTAAAAATCCGTTTTTTCCAAATATCTTTTTAAAAACGAAAAACTGAGTGTTCTACCTAGTCTCAATCGATTCCTCAGATTGAAATACATCTCCCAGTATATAATTCATCGATATTTTGCCCCGTTTCAAGCCAAAAAATTCATATATCGAAATTGAAATATCGATTTTCAAACATCGAAAAAATGCCCATTTTTCTCGTTAGAGCGAAACCTAAAAATGCAAATATCTCGAGAACGCGGCCGAATTTTTTAATTCTGTAAATTCCAGCTGATTCCTTGCATCGAAATACGTCTGGTATGATACAGTTTGAAGCTCTGGAGCGTTGGGAAAAAAAGATTTGAGTAAAAATCGATTTTCGATAAAGTTGGATTCTAAAAATCCGTTTTTTCCAAATATCTTTTTAAAAACGAAAAACTGAGTGTTCTACCTAGTCTCAATCGATTCCTCAGATTGAAATACATCTCCCAGTATATAATTCATCGATATTTTGCCCCGTTTCAAGCCAAAAAATTCATATATCGAAATTGAAATATCGATTTTCAAACATCGAAAAAATGCCCATTTTTCTCGTTAGAGCGAAACCTAAAAATGCAAATATCTCGAGAACGCGGCCGAATTTTTTAATTCTGTAAATTCCAGCTGATTCCTTGCATCGAAATACGTCTGGTATGATACAGTTTGAAGCTCTGGAGCGTTGGGAAAAAAAGATTTGAGTAAAAATCGATTTTCGATAAAGTTGGATTCTAAAAATCCGTTTTTTCCAAATATCTTTTTAAAAACGAAAAACTGAGTGTTCTACCTAGTCTCAATCGATTCCTCAGATTGAAATACATCTCCCAGTATATAATTCATCGATATTTTGCCCCGTTTCAAGCCAAAAAATTCATATATCGAAATTGAAATATCGATTTTCAAACATCGAAAAAATGCCCATTTTTCTCGTTAGAGCGAAACCTAAAAATGCAAATATCTCGAGAACGCGGCCGAATTTTTTAATTCTGTAAATTCCAGCTGATTCCTTGCATCGAAATACGTCTGGTATGATACAGTTTGAAGCTCTGGAGCGTTGGGAAAAAAAGATTTGAGTAAAAATCGATTTTCGATAAAGTTGGATTCTAAAAATCCGTTTTTTCCAAATATCTTTTTAAAAACGAAAAACTGAGTGTTCTACCTAGTCTCAATCGATTCCTCAGATTGAAATACATCTCCCAGTATATAATTCATCGATATTTTGCCCCGTTTCAAGCCAAAAAATTCATATATCGAAATTGAAATATCGATTTTCAAACATCGAAAAAATGCCCATTTTTCTCGTTAGAGCGAAACCTAAAAATGCAAATATCTCGAGAACGCGGCCGAATTTTTTAATTCTGTAAATTCCAGCTGATTCCTTGCATCGAAATACGTCTGGTATGATACAGTTTGAAGCTCTGGAGCGTTGGGAAAAAAAGATTTGAGTAAAAATCGATTTTCGATAAAGTTGGATTCTAAAAATCCGTTTTTTCCAAATATCTTTTTAAAAACGAAAAACTGAGTGTTCTACCTAGTCTCAATCGATTCCTCAGATTGAAATACATCTCCCAGTATATAATTCATCGATATTTTGCCCCGTTTCAAGCCAAAAAATTCATATATCGAAATTGAAATATCGATTTTCAAACATCGAAAAAATGCCCATTTTTCTCGTTAGAGCGAAACCTAAAAATGCAAATATCTCGAGAACGCGGCCGAATTTTTTAATTCTGTAAATTCCAGCTGATTCCTTGCATCGAAATACGTCTGGTATGATACAGTTTGAAGCTCTGGAGCGTTGGGAAAAAAAGATTTGAGTAAAAATCGATTTTCGATAAAGTTGGATTCTAAAAATCCGTTTTTTCCAAATATCTTTTTAAAAACGAAAAACTGAGTGTTCTACCTAGTCTCAATCGATTCCTCAGATTGAAATACATCTCCCAGTATATAATTCATCGATATTTTGCCCCGTTTCAAGCCAAAAAATTCATATATCGAAATTGAAATATCGATTTTCAAACATCGAAAAAATGCCCATTTTTCTCGTTAGAGCGAAACCTAAAAATGCAAATATCTCGAGAACGCGGCCGAATTTTTTAATTCTGTAAATTCCAGCTGATTCCTTGCATCGAAATACGTCTGGTATGATACAGTTTGAAGCTCTGGAGCGTTGGGAAAAAAAGATTTGAGTAAAAATCGATTTTCGATAAAGTTGGATTCTAAAAATCCGTTTTTTCCAAATATCTTTTTAAAAACGAAAAACTGAGTGTTCTACCTAGTCTCAATCGATTCCTCAGATTGAAATACATCTCCCAGTATATAATTCATCGATATTTTGCCCCGTTTCAAGCCAAAAAATTCATATATCGAAATTGAAATATCGATTTTCAAACATCGAAAAAATGCCCATTTTTCTCGTTAGAGCGAAACTTAAAAATGCAAATATCTCGAGAACGCGGCCGAATTTTTTAATTCTGTAAATTCCAGCTGATTCCTTGCATCGAAATACGTCTGGTATGATACAGTTTGAAGCTCTGGAGCGTTGGGAAAAAAAGATTTGAGTAAAAATCGATTTTCGATAAAGTTGGATTCTAAAAATCCGTTTTTTCCAAATATCTTTTTAAAAACGAAAAACTGAGTGTTCTACCTAGTCTCAATCGATTCCTCAGATTGAAATACATCTCCCAGTATATAATTCATCGATATTTTGCCCCGTTTCAAGCCAAAAAATTCATATATCGAAATTGAAATATCGATTTTCAAACATCGAAAAAATGCCCATTTTTCTCGTTAGAGCGAAACCTAAAAATGCAAATATCTCGAGAACGCGGCCGAATTTTTTAATTCTGTAAATTCCAGCTGATTCCTTGCATCGAAATACGTCTGGTATGATACAGTTTGAAGCTCTGGAGCGTTGGGAAAAAAAGATTTGAGTAAAAATCGATTTTCGATAAAGTTGGATTCTAAAAATCCGTTTTTTCCAAATATCTTTTTAAAAACGAAAAACTGAGTGTTCTACCTAGTCTCAATCGATTCCTCAGATTGAAATACATCTCCCAGTATATAATTCATCGATATTTTGCCCCGTTTCAAGCCAAAAAATTCATATATCGAAATTGAAATATCGATTTTCAAACATCGAAAAAATGCCCATTTTTCTCGTTAGAGCGAAACCTAAAAATGCAAATATCTCGAGAACGCGGCCGAATTTTTTAATTCTGTAAATTCCAGCTGATTCCTTGCATCGAAATACGTCTGGTATGATACAGTTTGAAGCTCTGGAGCGTTGGGGAAAAAAGATTTGAGTAAAAATCGATTTTCGATAAAGTTGGATTCTAAAAATCCGTTTTTTTCAAATATCTTTTTAAAAACGAAAAACTGAGTGTTCTACCTAGTCTCAATCGATTCCGAGCATTGAAATACATTACCCCGCATATATATAATAAAGTATTAACAGAATTTAGGAAAAAAATTTTATGTAATAAGAAAGCAATAATGCACCAAACGGAGTTGGCTGCACGGTTGCTTTTATCAAACGATTTTAGGAAAAAGAATTTTCAAAAGAAATTATCAAGGTTAGTGGTACAATGATTTTACCTACTTATCTTTTAGTCAATGTTTTTACAAATTCCCGTTCTAGTTAAATTGCCAAGTTAGAGGGAAGTCAAAGGTGAAAGCTACTTCAACATTGAAGCGGCCGTAATATCAGGTTAAGTTCTAAAAAAGATGTGTGAATCATTGTTGCTGTTAAAAGAGAATTTTGGAATTTTGCAAAAAATTTTTTCAATAGAGAAAATTTTATCTGCTGTCCTCAATTTCTGAATCCTTTTTTTTGGATGTTAAAATGGAAATAACCCAAAGGAATGATTCAAGATATTGCAAAAGTCACTGACTCTTTTATAAAAATCAAAAATAAGGTGGCCCGTTAAAAATAAAATGTGGAATATAAGAGAAATGAGTATTTAATTACCGTGTAAATTAGCAAACCAATAAAGTCATTTCAATGGATACGACTGGCCGACTTTGGCCAAAATAAGAGACGAAAAAAGGCGCTTTGATTTATTAATTACCTTGGCCCAACCTGAATAAGTAAATTCTGACCAATTTCTAAACCTATTCTTCGCAAGCTTAATGCATGGAAACCTTAAGCATTTTAAAAAAAATTAATGAGATAAAAAAAAAAAAGAGACTTACGATTTACTTAATCCATCGATACAATCCTCTTCGTTTTTATAATTCTGACGAACGATCCCTCGATGTCGACTGTCAAGTCGAAAATAAAGATCCAAAATGCCAATGTTTGAACGCCTGGAAAGAAAAGGAAATATCAATTATTTTGTATTTTTAACTTGCTTAGCGTATTGAAAAAGAAACGAAGCAACAAAAACAAATTAATTACATAGTGGCGCCTAATTTTTTACAATGGTTTTTATCACTGGATTCTCAATAATAATAATAATAATAATTAAATACTGGATTGAATACTAATAATTAAAAATAAGAATAATCAAATATGGTAAATTACCTTTTCGTTTGTCGTGAAGTAAATGGCAAAAAGACAGTCTTGAAGTTCCCCTATCCATTCCTAATTGGCCGATTTCCATTACGACGGAATCACATAATTCTCCATCTTCATTTCTTGCGGACATTTTAGCGGATATTGAACTTATTACTAAACCAGAACTGCCAGCGTAATTTTATGGCTAAGGATCTTTTGGCGTATCTAAAAAAATCAATGTAATTAAAACCAGTCATTTTTCTAAAAATTAATTTTTATGCAAAATGTTTACCCCATTCTTCAGTTCCTTTTAAAAAAGCTCCAATGGAAATTAAGTAGCCTTCGTGGAGAAGCAATTGCTTCTCCACGATGTAATACAGACAAATTACAAATACACTTTCCTTCATATGAGTAAACCATTCACAATACTACATAACACAAGTTACAATGTTCTTTAACCTCAAAAGTTGCTTGCCTAATCATGACAACCGAAAAGATCAAGTTCACTTGTTCTCACTATACTGAAAGTATGAGAATATCACACTGCTAGAATGTTTACCTCACAGTATTTACTCAGCAAAAATATAAAAGTCAATCATATAAACCTTTACAGGCAATCAATGAGAATTTAAAAAATTCAATTAACACACAGGCATTAAAAAAGAAAAACTGCTATTTCTTCATTCAGGGAATGTTTTTTACCTAACCTCAATCAAGAACCTGGAAGGATTTCGATTGTGATATGATGAGATTCTGAGATTGACGAGAAGGATGAAAACTTTCATGACAAGAAAATTCTAATATCAGCTAAGATATTGTTACTAATCACATTTAGATTCTTAATTGAATGAGGCTTTGAGCATTTACTTGTACTTCATGTGTGATTTTAGAAAGCGGTGCATTTCCCTCAAACAATAAGCAGGTGATTCGTATGACAAATCATTTAATCTCTCTCCAATTTTAACGATTGCAGAATTGTTAAGATTGATTTTCAATAGTCAAATGACTAACTATTAATGACTCAAAATTAATTGGTAAAAACAGGAGCAGGGGTTAATTGTGTTGACTGAAGGATATAAGCATGGATAAAGCCTCGATAACATTTTCATGGTGATCCAATAAGAAAGTATTTTCTGCTGATGCAAACTTTTAGTTAAATAAAATAGTAGGCGTTCAGCAAGCAGGAGACCTTTACTAAGTGCCTAATGCGTACTCAAACTGGATAAGCCGGAATCGAGTTCCTAGTCAAGATATACTTTTTTGTGCTTCCTCCAAACTATTAACATACCCCTTTGCGAGATGGTCATCATTGGTTTTCCAAATAATCCGAGCAATCTACAATTGCTATATTGGCATCTTCAATACTTTGGAAACGAACACAACGTTTTTCATGGGGGCTATACACAGTAAATCATTGGAAAACTTTTTACTAGCACCGAAATTTAGAAATCGCATTTCTTTAAAATGAATACTTCGATACCTTTGATTACAATTTACAAAACCCCGAATAGAATAATTATTTTTGTCAAAAAACTAAATTATAAGATTCCTTCATTGTAACCGTACACGCTTACAGTGAAGTTTTTTTTTTCCTTCCGTGTCATTAGAAAATTGGCTAATTTCGTCTTGTTGCAATTTTTGAACAAAATGAAGAATGGCGCGTTTTTCTTGCTTCTTATTACTTTTTTTGTTTTTGTGAATAGTTTTTCCTTCCATTTTACTTTTTTTAAAAGAAGAGCTTCTACAAAAAAGAATAAAAACCAAAGTGTAGAATTATTCATTTGTGGAAAGCTATTGATAATCCTGTTTATTTATGCATTTTAAAGCAAACTCGGCAGTTTTTAAATAAATGAAGCAACGAAGCCAGTTGTAGGAAAAAATTTCAACACCCTGAGTGCGTATTTGAGGAGAGTGTAAAAAAGGAGGTTTGGCAACGTCCATCAATAAATAAACATTGCTTTTTAGAACAAAATTTAAAAATATTAAGGGGTTCTAAACCTGAATCTTTGATTAAAAAGATTTTATTAAAATAGTCATCCCAAAACGCCTGAATTTCCAGTAGTGGTTTTGATATTATGGGCTTTGCTACGATCCCAAAAATTCAGTAATAATTGCAATTACAAATCTGGGAAAAAAATTATTAAATATCCTTAATTCTTTCAAACTTCTTCTTAGTCGTTATCAGTTTTTAAAACAAGAACATCAATTGTATAGTATTCCTATTCACGGACTTTACTCTCCAAAAACTGGGGAAAATGACAGAAAATAAATTCTTATCAAACTGTAACAAGGTCGTTAGGAACGTTATGTAGCGGCCCATTTTAAAGTTGCTTTTAAATTACCAAGCAAATATTAAAAATTATAAAAATATTTAATTTCGAGAAAGAGAAAAATTCATTTTGAAAATCAAACCCAAGATGTCCGCCACGGCTTTTAATCCGCCTCTTTTCCGGGGGAAAGTTTCGATCAACGAGTCGCTTATGAGACCTCTTCTACAAGACAACAATAGAAATAACTCATAATCGCATGTTAAAGTATGAATCGAGGAAAAAAAGGTTGAGTTTGCAAAGATTAATTAATATTATTAGAATGAAAATGAAAATTATTTGTCAGATAAAATGTTTTAAAAGCAAATGAAACATCGAATGTAATTTTGAAAACCGAGGCAGCATTAAATTATATTTACAGACTATTTACATTGAAAACATTTTTAAATTTGTAAAATGTACAAATGAAAACATATATTAAATATCTGAAAACAATCAAACAAAATATGATTGATTAAAGCTTGTTACTTGTTCTTTTATCATTAAAATTCTAATACTTTGTATATGTACTGAAAGTATTGAGCTTTGTTTTTAAGGAAACAAATTATTAATCGATGTCAATCATTTATTAGTATTTTACACTTTTTTCGTCAAGCTCAAACATCTTTCCACTAAAAAGTAATTGACCTCTACAATAACTATAAATTGACTTGTCAATGAATGTAAAAAATTTTGACGGTGACTTTGCATATTTTTCTAATTCATCGTGTGACCGAATTAGAAATTTTGCTCGTTGCTCCTAAGAAAAAAAAATTAAGCCCGTAAATGATTAAAATCGATTTTTGGTTTGTTCGTTTGTTTATTTATTTAATATAAAAATATTTTAATAATAGTTCATAATTTCTTGACGTTCTAGCTTTAAAAAAGGTAATTTTATTACCTCCCGTGCCTGAATGCCTAAAAAGAGTTTCATCTAGCATGGAAGATCGTAAATTTAAATATACAAATGAAGAAACTACCTTAATTTTTTCTTAGCATTAAACAGATTGAATTTATTGTACTTTACATGAGAGTCCCATCATCATAATTTTGAATTCGAAACTGATAAGACGAAAGAAAACACCGAAGAAATGTAAAAAAAAAAAAAAAAAAATGATCTTGAAGAGGTAGATTTTGGCACGTGTGCTCCGATAACCTAATCGATTTTTTTTCGTTTTCTACCCCGTTCGTTTGTGATTAAACACCACATTAATAACGTGACATTCACGAGTATGTATGATAATAAAAACATTAATAAGATAGTCAGGCCGATACAATGATACGAGCAAATTTTTTTTATTTCGATTTTTTTTTTAAATTTCAAAATAAAGATAAAATCATAATGTCAGTGAAAGCGAAACCTTGCTATTTTTGTTAAAAAATCTTTCGGGGCTCGAATTGAATGCGGTACGAAGGAAAGAGAAAAGCAATAAATCCCAAGCTTTCGAGATCGAAACGGCTTATATAGTCCAGACCTGAACCTTTTCGGCAATGACGCACCAATTAGCATGATCGTAATAGGACGATATGATGTGTAAATTGTCAACGTATTTTTCGATGAGTTGATCTAGTTCTCCTTCGCGAAACACGTGGTAATATCGATGAAAAGTGATGGCTCCACCGCCATTATCCGAAGGCAACGATTCCTTTCAGGGGAGAAAAAATCGATTTAACAGACTCGGCCACGGGAATCAAAAATTACAGATAAAAGTTCTTACCTGAGAGGTAGATCCGTTTAACGAAGTTTCGAAACTTTCGGCTTTGGTGAGAATGTCCAAAGGTTCTTGAACGGCCGTTTTTTGCCTCATCAACTGTATTTTTCTGGGTATCTCCTCGGAAGAAGATCGCCCGTCACAACGGGTCGTTCTCCTGTCTGCGTGCCTGATCGCGAGACGAAATGCTTATTATTAACTTTTCTAGTTGCGAAAAAGGTTGATAGACTTATATTACCTGGCGTCTTTGCTGCATTCGCTCCCGGATTCGGGATCCAAGGATGCCGTGCTGCCTGCCGTCCTTCCGGTGCCACCGGAAGACGTTTCTTTTCTCGAAAAATCACTTCCGCTTCCGGTTCTTTCAGAGACGTCCCCCGGATCGCTCGATTCCATCGAATGACCTGTAAAAACGTTTGTCGTTTCGGGGCAAAACTCTAATTAATGAATTAAATCTCGAAAATGGAAAATGAAAAATAAAAAAATTACCCAACGATGCCGTGCTGGCCGTGACGCGGCTAATATCTCTTCTTGAACATTCGGAGCCGGAACACGTCCCTCCGGAAGCTTCCGGATCGCTGCTTTCCATAGAATGGCCCAGAGAACTAGCGATGGTAACTCGGCTTGGGTCTCGTTGAATCCCGATACCGGTTTCTGCATCGACGGAATTTTCGAACGAAGAAATGCGAACGTCTTTTCTGCCGTCCAACGACGCGTCTTGGTCGCTGCTTTCCACGGAGCTGCGAAAAGGATTTGACAGGATCGTGTTACTATTTTCAGTTTCTGTCAAACATTCCAAGGACTCGAGCGTTCTGGTCGAGTCGTTCTTTTTTTGATCTTCCGAGGCAAGGTTTTTTACAATCTCAGGTTTCGATTCGTTGATATCAAGGCTTTTCTCGGGTTTCTGCACTTTGGTATTCATCGCTTTTACCTTTTGGCTCAAAATTTCTAAGTCGGATTTAATTTTTTGGTTTTTTTCCGAGAGCTTGCTTTTGGTCAGTTCGACAAAGTCTTTTCGGTCGTTAGTTCGAGATACAACCCTGTGAGAATCGTCCAACGAGGCGCTTTTTATAAATAAAAGGTTTTGCCTTCCCTCCTTGATAGGTTTGACCAAAGAATCAAACTCGAACCTATCTAAACTTTTTTCGGTTTTGATATCGGATTTTTTTGAAAAATCGATTTTTTCAAAATCGACCACTTCTTCTTTGCCTTCGATAGTTCTGTCTTCGAGTTCCAGACTCGAGCAAGATTTTACCGATTTTTCCGGGCTATCCAGTTTATCCGATGTCATTCTTTTGACTGGGAGAGGGGCTGGTGCGGGAGCCTGGACGACCGTGATGGACGCGATGGACGCCTTTCTGTTTTTAGGAGGGGAATCAATCTCGAAAGGTACGAAAGAATCGTCGAAACTGGATTGACCGTTATTAGAATCGGAAGCATCGGCTCCGACACAGCCGAAAGGATCGAACTCTGTTTCGTTTGGATCAGTTAAAAAAGGATTGCTGATGAGACGGCTGGAAAAAGGATTAGAGGAACTCGAAGCCTCGTTATTTAAACTCATCAAAAACGGATTCGTTTTCTTTTTAGTTTCCGCTTCCGTTTTCTGGGTCGAAATTTTTAATTCCTTGTTGATGTCTTCATCGCTTAAACTGGCCAAATAGCTATTTCTTTCTTTCAATTCGGCACTTAGTCTGGTCAGATCTAGGAGTTCTTCGCTTAATCTGGTTAAATAAGGATCGTGCATGTGCTCTAGACCGGCAGGCAAGCTCGAAAAAATAGGCCGGGAATCCGTTTTCATTTGAACCGTTCGCTCTCGGTACTGGTCGATTTCCGCCAGCAACTTTTCGCTTAACCTATCGGCAAATTCAGCCAAATGCTGACGGCATTCTTCGTCCCAGGATTCGGATTGCATTCGATCCTCGATGTTTCTCAAGCGATCCGCGTTGTTTAGGCTGAGGCTGTGGCTTCTGTAATTTCTTCTGTGCCTGATTCCGAGATCGGATTCGTCGTTTTCATCCGTGGATACCGATAAATCTTCGTGGATGATGCGCACTATCGGCCTCTCAGGCATCGACGGCATTTGTTCCGAGAATTTTTCCACGCCAAGCAAATCCGAGTAATCATCGGGCTCCCCCTGCTTGTAACGCCCGGATTTCCGAACCGTTCCTTCGGTTTTGGAGTAAAAATCTCCGAGAGGGATCTTTGCAATGGTTTCATAACGGTTAAGACTCCAAGTACTCGAATTTCGTTGACGCCTTTCGTTTTCGACGTCGGACGAACAAGCTCGGAATCTGTCGCTTCTACCTAAGCTCCAACTGGAACCGGTCATCAGGCTTCTAGGCCCGGTTTCCGCGGCCTCGGGATTTCTTCTTCTTTTTTCTTTTTTTAAACGATCCGTTTCCGGTTTTTGATAAAAAAATTCAGACTCGCTATCGCAGCACCCGAGACTTTGGTTGCTTCCCCGATCGAAGGAACTCAAAAGAGGAACGTTTTCTATCGAACCCGAACGATCCGGCCTAAATTTTTCTAAACTAAAATTTCTTCCTTTATCTTCGCGACATTTGATTTTACAAAATTCAAAATCCGGGTAAGGTTCGTCGTGGGAGGACAAATATTCCGGTGATCTTTTTCTTCCGGCGTCGTGGCGAATATTCAAAACCGGTTTCACTTCACATTTTTTAAATATGTTTGACAAGAAGTCCTCGTCTTTTTCCGGTGAGGCTTTCGCTTTCATTGACTGAGTCCCGAGATAATCTCCTTCCATTACCCAAGCCGAATCGGCAGTTTCCATGAGCTCCAATTGCCTCCTTCTCGCTCTGGGACTCGATTGTATGACGGCGTCGACAGCTCCTTCCAGAGAACTGGCCACGTCGGCAGCCGCTTCTATCAACGATTTCGAGGGGGAAGAGCTTTTACCGTTGTTGTTTCTTTTTTTGTTCGGTGACAAGCTTCTTTCGCTTCTGTCTGCGAACTCGCAAGCTGCGGTAACGAATTTTTCGTCTCTGCTTCGGATCGTTTTTTCGGGCTGCAGGTTCCTCGAATCCCCGGCCGATTTGTTTTCTTTGCTTGATTTTTGAGCCGTCGATTTCGGGTTCGTAGTTTCCAAACTTTTCGACGAATGCCTTTCTACGTTTTTCGATGTTTGCGTTTCCTCGGGCCCGATTTCTAAAATGAGGACCTTGGGTTCGACGTCCTCAGAAGCCTTAGAATCTTCTTGTTTTGGGGGATCGACGCTTCGAGAAAGGGATTCCGAACTAGAAGATAAATTTTCGGGGCTTTTCGAACTTTTCGGAGAATGTTTGATTTCTTCCGGTTTTTTAGTCCCCGAAGATTTACTGGAGTTACTAGAAGTGTGAGAACTTTTCGAAATGCTTTCCGGGCTTTTCGATACGGTTTCTGGACTTTTCGAACTTAGAAACTCCGGACTTTTTGAATTTGGAAGACTTGATATTGACTGGTCCGAAAGATTCAAATCGGAATCGTTTATGGAATTCGAAGTCGAATTGGAATGGCCGTCAGAAGGCGAAGGTTTCGTCTGTTGAGCATCTGAAACAGATCGACGATAACGATAATAGAAAATAAACAAAAGGACTTTAGTAAAAGGTAAAGAGACTTACCGTGAGATTCGACGGAAAGTTCTTCCGTTAAAACGCTGATGACGCTGCTAACGGAATCCGGCGAAGACACGCCGCTGGAATCGCTATCCACGTCGTCGGTTTCCGGATTAAATAATTCCAATGAAAGTAATTTCGGCAAAGGCTTGGTCAGATTTTCTTGCCGTCCGTTGGTGCCGCTCGACGCGGCTCTCCTCACCAGAGGAAAACTTTGCCTTGCGGGCAGACCTAAAATCACGCCGCATCGACGGTAAATTCTCGGAATAAAAGTCGGGAGGTCAAGCATTCTTACATACCCGTTTTCGGTTTTACATTATCGGAAACGTTGGTCGGCTCTTCGATCTTAGGCTCTTCGGCGGCTTCTTTCTTGACGGGCTCGGCTTGTCCGGAAACGAGATCGATTTCAGGGGAAAACGATTTCGGCGATGGGTCGTTAGCTTTCCCTACGGTCGTTTGAACGTCTGTTAATGGCGGAGGAGTCTTAACCCTGGGTTGTTCTAATAATGCACTGGAATCAACATCCGTCGAGGTTTCTCTAGTCAAAGAAAAGCTGGACGAATGAGCTTTCTGTTGAAAACTTAAAATGTTTAACTTTTGCTGAAAACCTATTTGAGTTTCATTTGATCTCGCGAACCCGGGAGATAAAGGAGGCATTTGATACTTAAATTTGGGGGAAGTAGGCAACGAGTGTTGTTTGGTCAACCCGATGGGAGACGTCGGTAACTGAGTTTTAAGATTCGGCGACGTCGGAGCTTGATATTTACAAGGTAACGAAGGCTGTTTGATGATCGGGCTCGTGGGCGACTGATATTTGAATTTGGGAGAAGTAGGCAAAGAATTTTTGAGTTTGGGAGAAGTCGGTTGAGGAGATTGAGGCAGAGATTGCAAGGTGGGAGAAGACAAAGCGGCGGTCGGAGGCGAAGTGTTGGTAGGTGGTGAGGTTTCGCTCGTTAGGTCCGGTTTGGGAATGAAAATAACACTGGCGAAACTGTCTTCCGAATCGACACTCGTATCACTTTGTAAAGAACTGTCTTTCGAGGAATCGCTTCCGTCTTCTTTCGAGTGCCTTCGCTCTCCCGTCGTGACGGTGCACTGCCCGTTTCCGTTCCCGTTTTTTTCGTCAAAAGTATTGGCACGACGTATTTCGAAAGGCGGAGGAGTCGGAGGCGTCGGCCGAGGCTGAGGAGCCGCAGCGTCCCCCTTCCACCCTTGCAATATCCTCACGAAACCGTTCTTGAAAGATGCTCCGGTCACTTTTTCGATGCCCGTAGTAGAATTTTTGATTTTGTTGGTGAGGCCGTCTTTCAAAAGTTGGAACCTCCTAGCTGTCGAAGTGGAAAAAAACGTATCTCGCAGAGAATCGAAGGTTCGTTGCCTCCGAAAAAGAAATTCTTCGTTCAGGGATGCTTGTTTTTGAATGTTTTGCCTCACCCTTTCTTTCTCTCGCAAACGTTCCGCCGACATGAGCTCTTCGTTCATCGAACTTTGTTTAAAAACGCTTCCGTACCTCCGAGACCCTCCGGATATCGAAACCTAAAACGTAAAAAAAAAAAAAAAACTGGGTCAGACTTGACTACGATCGCAGATCGCACCTTTCCTCGCTTTTAAAAATCGCCACCTTAAATTCGGGTAGTCTTTTAACTAAGTCTCTCATGTCTGTAGGCTGATCGCCTCCTTCCTCTTCCATTTCTTCTTCGCATAAAGACTGCTTTTGTTTTACGAGTTTGGGCTTCGGTTGGGACGTGATGACGGTCCCGCCGGTCGAGGTAGGATGTGCGGACCCGGTATTTGTTTCTACGGTCACGCTGTTCGCGCCCAAACTCGATACGCTCGATCGCGATCGAACCATACATTTTTGATTAACCTGAAAAAGAAAAACAAGATAAATCAAGTACGGAAAACTACGGAAAGTTTATTTGTACAGAAAAAAAAAGTAAGTAAGATTACAGTCAAAATATCGCTGAGGCTTTTGGATTTGTATCCTAACGATATCTCTACGGACGAGGACAACCTTTCCGAGCAAGCAAACGTTTGCCTCCTTTGGGGAAGATCGGTCTCTTCTTCTAAACGACGCAATTCGATGGGCAAATCCTGAATGTCTTCCACGTCGATATCTTCGCAGCCGTCGGGATCGTATCTTCTTGGGGGAGGTTCTTTCGTGCAGGTGCTCCACGTTTCTAAAAACCAAGGGCGATGCCTTCCGGAGCCGCCTCTTTTTCCTCCGGCTAATTTCTGTAATAAACAAATTTTTTTACCGTTCGCCGCGCAGTTTTTCGTCTAAGAAAAGGAAAGTTTCATCCGCAGAAATCGGTCGCGGTTCGGTTAAAAAGTATTTCAGGTAGAACGGAATTGGCTCTCTCACCTGTAAAGCTCGTCTAACGAAACTATAGCAGGTTTCATTGGGACTAGATAAACTAGAACTACTTTGGGAACTACTGAGAGGTCTAGCAGGATCGATGGATCTGCCTTTGTGCCGATTTCGTCCTCTCTTTCGCACGCAGTTGCTCGTTCTAAATAAAAAGAGGACAAATGAGTTCGTCGGCAAACAAAACCGACCGGGATTTCTTTCCTACGATAATCGGATTAAAAAGATTCACCTCTGAGATCTGGCCGATTCGCTGTCGGACGTCTGCGTATACGCGTGATAAGGCGGAGGTCCGTCTTCTTCCGACGTCGTCGTCGTCGTCGTCGTAGTCGTAGAAGTGAACTCCAAAGACGGCGTGCTCAAATGCTGCGGTCTGTGCCAAGGCACCAAAACATCCTGAGATTCGAACTGCCCAAAACAAAATCGTTAACTTTTTAAGACTCGGCCGTTTTTTCAAGCGATAAGCGAAAAAGCTTTTCCCTTACCTTTCGATGTCTTTGTTCCATCGCCCAAACCGAAATGATCAATTTCCCTCCTATCCTGAGCACCCTCGCCAATTCTCTGAGTGCTTGGACTCGTCTGTCGGTGGTAGCGAAGTGATGAACGACCGCGATGGATAAAACGGCGTCGAAACTTTCGTCCCGAAACGGGAGTGCAAGGTTATCGCACATCAAAACCTTAAAATAAAAATCGGCCGATCGAAAATAAAAATAAAAAACACGAGTTCGCTTTAAAAAACGAACAAGTTAAATACCTCGTGCTCCTTTTCCCTAGCTACTTCTGTCAGTCTTTTACATCTGTCTGCTCCGATTTCGAACACAGACGGATTAACGTCGAGGTATTTTCCGTTACCGCAACCTAAAAAAATAAAAGAGATCATTTCAAACAGAGAGTGAAAAGTTTCGACTAAAATCATTTAAAACAAACGCGAAGAAAAATTTTATGATTTCGGGCAAAGGAAAACGTCAGAACCAGAACGAGATGCAAAGTGAATGGACTCATCAGGAAAGATATGAATGAATCGAGCATGAATAAAAGCGCGGGTGAATGAAACAAGAATTCATCAATCAGATATTCCCAAAACGCTCAAAGCTCCGACTTTTATTTAGACCGACTCGAATCCGACTTTTTTTTTAAAAAGTCAACCAGAAAAATTTCATCTTAATCCTTTACGTTGTTCAAATTTAATCTCGGAAGATAAATTCTCGAAACCTTTCTTTCAGCATCAGCATAAAAGCGAAACCGTGCATTCCCAAAAAAGTTTTCGGAAAGAATTTACAAAAAAATCGGATGCGTTTAAGTCTTGCACCATAGTTTTCCTATTTTCCATCATCTCTATGGCTTTACGTTAAAACCCAAATAATTCAATGGAAACATTTGAAAGTTTCGGGCGAAACGCCAGAAAACCGATTCGATAACAATAAAATCTTTGAGATGAAAGCGCAACAGTTCCAGCTATTTTTCTTTCAAAATCAGCGACCGCAAAAAAAGTTGCAGAAGAAATTTTTCTACCAATTATTTAATAAGCAATAAGTCATTTACGTCCCTTTGTAGCTTTCTTGGTAGAGACAAGGAAATAAGGGTTAATGCAGTATAAGGATCAGGATCGGGATCGACGCTTCCGTTTTTGGTTTTTAAAATCTTTTATCATTACTTGGGAAATAAATGTTAATAATAACGCTTACCAACATCGCAAACGAGGGATCCCGGCTCTAAATCCGAAAGAAACTGCTTTACTCTCGGCCATGCCCTTCCTTTGTCAGGCAAAGAATCAGAGGCGTTTGATATTTGTTGATATACTTGGTGGACGTAGGCTTTTTCGAGCGCTAGTGAGCGCGCCTCGCGTTCGCAAGCCTCGCTCATAATAATTAGCCAACCATTTTGCAGCTCTGGAAAAAAAAATCTTATAAATTAATAACGAAAAAGCTGCAGACGACAACGACAACAAAAAAAGGTTTTATCCCGCAAGTTTCCTTTTAGGCTTTTTAATAATAAGTTTGCCACCCCTCCTCCCCGCGAAGGCGGTTAGAGCTAAAAATCCCCGTATTTTTACTCTATACTGAAAAAAGTGTGAGCCAATATCTACAATCATATCAAATGTGTGTTTAATACTTATAGCTATAAACAGAAATCGCTTAAAATTATGGTAAATATTGGCTTGCTCGAATTTCGATTGCTTTCTTTAAAAATTACAAAATATTTTTTAAGGGCTTCATATATTAGATTTTTTGAAAACGAAAATGTAGAAATCTCTTGCATAATAACATGGCAGAATGTATTTACGCTGCGGTAAATAGGCCGTGTAGAATTTTTGTTCGAAAGGAAAATTATTTTAATATTTTTAGAATTTTCCGCCGTTTTATGATTGGATCTAAATTAAGCGAAGGGGAAAATCGTACCTTTACTATTAGTACGGATGAAAAGAAAGACGACGATTAAGGTTCTCGAGGTTTTGCGTATGTTGATGAGCAACATTCACATGGCTCTGAGTTCTGATTTTAACGTGTGAAACCATTCGCTTTTTCAAATTTGAAAAAGTTATCTTAATATAATTCACGGCAAATCACTGTCATTCGGCACCTCATCTGCATAAAAGAAATGATTAAATTAATTACTGCACCGGCAATTATTAATCCTTCACCTTGTCACACTTTTTCTTTCCGTTATTCGAACGTCCGGAGATTAATCATTTTTTAAATCGATAAGACAACGATGCGAGATCTTCTTCCTTTTACGCTACCGCGAGAAAAAAAAAAATAAAGGCCATGCGGGTGACCGGGCATCGGTCTCTAAGGTTTCGCTAAGATATTTCCTTAAACGATAAACATTTTAAAAACGGGGGGGTAAGGAATTCGAAAATACTTTCCCCTTTCGTCTTCGACGATTAATAACAACAACGGAAAACGTTTGCGGGAAGAAGGTCTCGATCGAGTTAAAGGTAACCGAAAAAGGATTGATTATTTTTCGCTATGTACGAAGGAAAAGTCCTGACGTGTTTTCAAAACCTCTGCTTTCGGAAAAGAAAATACGACACAAAAAATTTTTAAAGAAAAAAAGGGAAAGAACGGAAAAGAATAGGAAAAAAGAAAAAAAAATATGATTGACGCAGCCGTTTTCCGCATGGCAACCATGTCATTATATACGAACCGAAATCTAGTTAATATTAACTTGCTCCAAAGCTTCCGATTGATAAAAACATTTCTTTTAAGCTAATTGAAAAAATACAAGATATGATAATCCTTTGGTATATAAATAGTTTGTTTGTAAATGAAAGAGAATCGCGAATTGATTGTCTGAAAATGGTTTTCGGTTTCACCCCCGTCGAATGTCGGTCACGGTTCTATCAGTACTGGAGTCGAACGCGTGCTTTTGCCCGGCGCACTAAAATCACACCGACGTACACTCGATATTTCCTATCTTTACCTCCGTTCAAATAAACTTTTTATCCTACCTATGTAAATCAAATTAGCCCCCCCCTTCCTCCGAAACCAGGTACCTTTCTAAGAGATTGGTCTGATTAAGGCCGCCTCTCTTCTCTCGCTTTACTTTTTCAACTTTCGAGGTTAAGCTTTTTTTCGAGATAAAAAAAATTCACCCATTTATTTTTTTTAAGGTTCCATTATAAAAAAAAAAAAAAAAAAAAAAAGTCGAACGAGGAAATAAATGAAAGCGGAGGAAATACGGAAATTAGGTAACCGTAGTTTCCTCGTTTCATTTATGAAAGGGTGGCTTTTCCTTTAGAGCGTCACAGAGGATCGATCGCGGCGTGGGCGCAATGACATCATCCGAGGTTTGACCAATCCGACGCTTTTCCACGGTTTCCCGCCGAAATCTCTTCTACGTCACGAGATACGTGCTTTTACAAATCCTCTTTCGGAAAAGCTTTTTCTCTTTTGAGAAATAATAATTTATTATTATGCTAAATGCCCTATCTGGCGACGCGTTTCCTTCGAAATAATGAGTAAAGCCCGGAAATATGAATTTCTGAAGACGTTTTCGACAGTTTTTAAAAGATTTCTGATGCGAACGGAAATTGCGACGTTGCTCTTAAAAAGTGGGTCATCCGATTCGCGTCGGTTTCTTTTCTTGCTCGTCGACGGAAGGAACGGAGAACATCGAGGGTCGTCGGTCCCGCAGAAAAGGGACAAGGACAAAATAATTTATCGGATCCTCGATTTTAATAAAGAGGGGCAAACGTCTCGGATTCTCCCCTTTCCCCGGAAAGAAAAATAAAGGAAAACGGTCGGGAGCGATTGGGTCAAAGGCTCGATTGACGTCACGAGAGTTGGCAACTCGAGTGGGTTGCCGAGGCAACCGCTGAGACAGGTCTGGATGCTGCAGAGGCGAAGGGGGCAACAGGGAGCTCGAGGGGACTTTGTGTACACTATTCTCCGTATTACTACCGAAAATTGATTCTCTCGGATTATGTTTGCTTTTACATTTTTTTAAAGGAAGGAAAGGGAAAGGATAAAAACCAGAATAATTCTTACCGCTTTCATTCCGACGACCGTTTGGATCATCCTATTCTTTTCAAGTCTTACTCCGAAAACGGAAAAACCGATTTCGTGACATCGTAAATCGGATTCGATCGATCGGATCGTTTGTCATCGTGATTTGTAGTATGAGATAATGTTGCAGAGGATATTATCATAAACCAAACACGATCCCATATCGATAAAACGTTCCGGATGTTCTACGGATTCAATCTTCATTAATTATTTATTATTTTGGCAAGGGGAAGGGGCGTCAGCAGAAAACTTTACCTAAAACCAAAACCGTTCGGCGATTAAAAAAATTTAAAACAAATCGTTCAAGATAACTCTTAAAGTTTACCTTTTCTAAAAAATATTAAGACCAGTATTTTTTTTTACAGGGAGTTCATCTCTAGATCTTCGATAAGATAACCAAAAACTCTTGAAAGGAACGGCGGCTTTATTTCGTAACCGAGAAAAAATATGAAAACGGGTGAAACAAAGAACAAAAAATAAAGCGTGTCACGTTCTCCGCTCTTTAAAAAACGGTTACGAACGGTTGAGCGAAAAGCTTATAATAAGACGCTATTCCTGTGGTATTATCGATGTCGGGCTGTAAGTTCTGGAGTTTTTCCAAAATTATGGAAAACTTTTTGATTTCCAAGGACAAGACGTCCAAGTCGAAGATAACCCCCGAAGCTGATTCAAAATCGATGAGCGTTATTTCGTTTAAATTAAATTTAATAACGATCTGCTCCCTTTTCCTTCTTATTTTCGTTCGGGAAACTGACCTGGAAAAAAAATTGTCCTCAAAACTTTACTTTATCTTCAGCGAAAAGAACTAAATTTAAACTTACCACTCTAATTGTTTGGATCCCTGTAAAAATTTTGAACTTAAAACCACTAATAAATTAACACGAATTTGAAGAAAATCAGATTTTTTATCGGTTAAAATCAGATTAATTATAACTATATTCCTTTTTTTTAAACACTGAAACCACTAAATAAGTTTAGTGTTTAAAAATTGTTTATCACAGCGAAAACGTTTGGTCCGTACAAAGAAATATTCCGCAACAATATTTGAGGAGTTAGGTCCAACAAGGGCACTTTCGCCATAAGTGCCCTTGTTGTACCTAACGCAGTATTTGAACTTCTTTATCAGTCCTCTAGAATAAAAAAACGTAAGACAGTCCTGTGATAGCAACAGTTGCAATAAAACCCGTCAAGTTCCGTTGCATCTATATTTAAATGACAAAAGCGATCTTTCGAGACATAAGTAATTATATATATTTCTACTAAAATCACAGTTACAAAAAAATAAACGTAGTAATAAGGATATTATGGGAAGCAAAGCTCGACTTATTAATTATAATATTAAAAAGCTTTTAGTCTTAATATACATCCTTTAAATTGTTCACAAAGATTGAAATCGTATTAACACGATAAGAAAGAAATCTTATTTGCAATCATACTAATCCAATACCAACGATTCCTTTACAAACGATATCACGGGAAACGCGGTGCAATACGTATAATATATAAAAGAGAAAAGCGTCATTTACTGTCGGATATAATATATATATTTTTAATAAATCTCGCAACATACGCAAAGCGATAAAGATTCAAAAATTTCGCCCACGTGCTTTCAACGATCAATTTATTTTTATTTTAAAAGCATTTTTATTATTTATAAGCGAGCCTTTATCCTTCAATTCGAATAAATTTTTCGACTATCAGGTTGCTCATCGCAAACCTTTTTACGAAAGATAAATTTATTCCAAATAATCCGATCTTTTAGAAAATTTGATGAGAATCATTTTTCAATATAAATATAGGTAAAACTCGAGTTTCTTTCATTCATTTATACAATCCAAGCTATTTACATGTTTTCGTTAATTATGCTCATCATATATGAACCGGTGTATCAATATTCCTTCCTTTTTTTTTATTTCAAAAATTTAAAATACTAACATAATAAGTAAATCCAATGTAATTAAATAAAATTTAAACAAAAAAAAAAAAAAAAGAAAAGAATTTACAATTAAACGAAAGTGATAACGAAAACAAATAAACAAAAAACCAAACACACATTCTTTTGGCTTCCCATTTAATAAAATGAATAAATAAAAAAAAAAGAAAAGTTAAAACGACTACGAAAAAAATGTAAGGTTTACGGATAAACACGATATTTGTGCAAATTCATTGTGAAAACCAATTCCTTTCCACTGGTACCGTGAGTATGATCAGCGGGCAACACCGATTCATTCTGCCAAGATCAGTTAAGGGCAGTCGAAGTAAGCAAGGCAACCCCGCGTTCGTAAAAGGAATGGCGATCCTGACCCACGGCTATGTTGAGATCCACCGTGAAAAGAAGCTCCGTCCTCGTCGAATTAAGGTAAACGGGAAGAGAAAGTTTCCCTTCGACGGCCGACGAGGATCGAACCCAACGAAGGAGAGTCAAGGGAAGATCCGTCATTATCGCCGAAGTCAAATAAAGTTGATTGCTCCTGCATTGGGCTCCTTGAAGTTTTAATCCGACCACGGCGAAACTGCAATCGTCGGGAGCGGCTTCTCCGTTATCGGCAATGGTTATGTCCAGCTGAAGTTCTTCCAAGGACCATCCGTTCGCTTGAGCGATGCACTGACGAGTCGCGGTGACGTAAGCTTCCGGATTAAGCAACCCGCCCAACCAAACGTTAAACGTTTTCAATTCTTTGGCTCCTTTCGTGGAAACCGCTTTCGAAACTTCTTGAAGCTGCTTGATGCGTTGACTGAAATCGGTGATCCATTGGATGACGGTGCATCCCCTCGGGACCGTGTATCGTCTCCAATGAGGAGGCAAAATCCCTTTTACCAAATCGCTTAGCATCGCCCTGTGGTAGTTGGTCTGCTTTTTATCTCCCTGGCAAATCAACACGATGTCTTCTAAATCGTGGATCACGTCAGAAAGGAGTTTCGAGCCCAAATTCACTTCCCTTTCGAAATATCTGTAAAGAGGATCTTTGATGTTTTCGACGGTCCTTCGGAGGGTGTTAAGGGATTTAGGCAAAAGTTGGAGCCAGGTCGAAGCGGAATTGTGAAGAGTTTTCATCCAGGAAGGTCTTCCGTCGACGTCCTTGACGATGGCTTGATCGAGATTTTCGTCGGGAGAATATGCCAATTCGTCGTCGTCTTCGAGTTGTTGCATTTTTAATAATTTACCGACGAGATCGGTTCCTCTCGTGGTAAGCAAAACTTTTTCGGCGTTGTTGGGCAGTCCCAACCAAGACGGCGTCTGACGATCGGACAGAGCTTCTATCCAAACGAGGAAATGATCCCTTCGGCTCCCGTCGGGCATGGTGATGTGACGCTGTCCTCCCGGGCCGCCGGCCACACCGTCCACGTTGGCTACCAAAGCGAAATCGGCTTCGAAACTTCTCGGGGTAAACAGTTTAGACAGGAAACTTGCCAACAATCGCTGGTCGAAATCGTTGTCGATCTTTCCTCCGTAGATGCACTGAGACAAAAGCGTGCCCAAAGCGTCCCACGGGACTTTCTCAGGCGGAAGATTGGTTCTTCCCATGGCCGTGGTTTCGATCCAAGTGTCGAGAGTGTCGCAAGCTACTCGAAGATCCGATTCGTTGAATTCGTAGTATTTGGCCCAACCCAAAGGGACGTATCGCAGACGCTCTTGCACGATGGCGTGAAACCAAGCGAGCAAGAAATACAGGCGAGCCCGTTCCGAAGGGGCTTTCATCATTCTTTGAGCCGGCACGGTGCTGAACGTCCTGAGCAAGTTGGCGCGAATGCCAGGAGGCGGTTCGAAGACGAAAATCCTTCCGGCACGAAGCAGATTGACCGGTAATTTCGGATTAATTTCCATGGTCAAAAACAATCGGAAATTGGAATGAGGTTGGATCGAATGGAGCTTCTTTTCGAGTTGAACCAGCCACTGAGGAGCGAGATGAACGTTTTTAAGCAGGACCCACCGTCCGGATTTGACGGCGACGTTGATGGCTTTTTCGGCTTGGCTGAAACCTTCGGCCGAACCTATCGCGATGCTGGCCAAAGGTAATTTTAATTCTACGGCCAAATCGTCGACCCGACCGGAAGCGTCGTAACCGGGCACGGAGCATAACAGAACCGGAACGTTGGCGCGAAGTTCGGTTTCCCATCTTTCGGCCAAATTCAATTCTTTTTCGGCCGTCGGCATGAAATCCTCGCCGAGCACGACGGACACGAACTGCGAGGCTGCGGCTATAACTCGATCGGGTCTGAAAGTTTGTATGGCCAACAGTTGATACATGGAATCCCCGATCGGGCTCAGAGTAACGTTTTCCCACAAACGAGGAACGCATTGCTCCGGAGTGCCTTGCTGAAGCCAAGCGACGAATTCTGGCATCGAAGAAATTATTTTGCCTATGTTTTTGAACGGCTTCAGTTTCGTCGAGATCCTCATCATGGCCTCCAGCTGTTCCTGATTCAAACCTTCAACGTTTGGCGGTTTCAAATCGAGCATTCCGTCTTTCCCTCTTAAAAAGAAGTGGAACTCTTCGTCTAAGGACGTTTCGTTCGGAACGCCTTTCAAATGAATGCGGCACAACAGCAAGGCAAAAGTCAAACGATCCGCGTGGAGCATTCCTCTAGCGACTCTTTCGTAACAAACCGCAAAAAGGGCTTTCGTGATGACGGACAATCTCGCCGCGTTATCCGACAAATTTTCCAATTTCGGGTTATTATACAGAACAGAGTTGAAGATTTCCAAAAAGAACTTCAACGAATACTGGTACAAGAAATGAATTTGGTTGAGGCTGTCCATGGTGAAATAAATGTTGCTGCACGCTTGAGAAAGAGGCAGATATTGTAAGGAAACGGTTTCGATTTCCGCTATGACCTTATCCGTTTCTTCGACCTTTTTGCTGATGTCCTCGGCTTCCTTCTTCAACGTTTCTAGGGTCGTTATAACGCTGTCGTCGTCGAGGATTTTTCCTTTGGCATCGTTCAAAGCTTGCAACAAAGATTTTTCAAGTTGCCTCAAACGCAAATGGAATTCACCTTGAAGTTTAAGCAAATCCGATCGTTTTTCGTCGATGTCGGGTCTTTCGGCTTTCAACACTTCGTTCAAACATTGGCTCTGAAGAGAGCTTCGAGTGACGGTAAAATTGACGAAAGTAACTCTGGAGCATATGTCGGGCGGGAATTCCACCGTCGGGTCTCTCGTCGACAAGAATATGACGAAGGACGGCGATAAATCTATGTCCTGATCACCTAAAGTGATCAAAACTCTTCCTCCGGTTCTTCTTAATTCTCTGTTCAAAACGGGATTCAAAATGGGATCGTAATTTTCGACGTCTTGCACGAGCAAGGGATTGCCGAAACGCAAAGCGGATTCCAGATTCTTTCTAAAGGAATCGTCCAAAAAACTCGTTTTGGTTATTTTCTTGTCCGCAAATTCGTTCATGATGAATTCCGTGGCTTGGCCCGACGGATCTATGATCAAAGGATACCGATTGAAACGTTTCAGCATTATCGCGTTTTCGGTGCAGAGATCGTCGGTCGGCAAAGCGTTTGCCTGCCATCTTAATCTTTCGTCCGGATTGGATAAATATTCCGTTCTGGCGATGTCCAAACGGAATTGTATCCCTGCTTGCTGCAAATGGTGGCACCACGTGGAAAACAAGTTCTGCCGGTAATGTTGATCGAAATATCCGGCGTAAGCCAAAAACGCGGACGACAATAACACGTCGCCGACGATGCTAGACATTTGAGATTTGAAAGTTTCGCTTGTCGCCTCCCATCTTTCGCTTTCGATTCCCAACGATCGTAACAAGGCACGAGATCTGTCGACTTTGGCTTGAACGTTTTCTCTATCGATTTTAATAGCTTGCGCTTGCGAAATCAATAAAGCGTATTCGTCTTTGTAAGCGCTTATGCTTTGCTCTAACTGAGCTATCAAATTTTTCACTTCTTCGTACTTTTTCTTGTTTTCTTCGGTTTGAACTTCTAAAGATCGCAATTCTTCTCGCAAAGGTTCGACCCGCTTCAACATGTCCGAGTAATTAATTTGAGCTATGGCCCATTTGACCATGGGACCGCAAGCCATGCTGGCTCTGTTGACTTTTTCGAAATTATAATCCGGATTGCTTAAATATCTGCTTTTCATTTTTTCTCTCATCTCGTCCGTGATCTCTTCGGTACTAAAATTTTGCACGATGGAATTGATGAAGTTTTCTCGCATTATAACTGCACGTATGGCTTTCCAATCGGTAGCGTTTTCACCCAAAAGCAAGCAAATGGATTCTAAAGCGAGTTTGACCAAAGCAGGAGGATTCGCCATAGAACGGATTTCGACGAGATATTGTTTTCTGATCGACTTGACGGCCGTTTGAGCGTCAATAACCGCCGGTTCCACTTGAGCCAAATCGAGCATTACGTCTTCGCGTTTTTGAGCTATTTGAACCGTTTGGATCTCGAGTGCGGCTTGAATTTCTTGGCTTTGAACCTTTTTCTTCTCCGCTTCCTGTTGATCTTTGACCATTTGCTTTAACTTCGCGTTAGCAGCTTCGTTCTTTTCGTTCAATTCTTGGGATTTTACGGCGAGTGATTTTTGCATTTCTTCTACTTGTTCGACCGTTTCCGAAATTTTGTTTAAACCGACGTTCAAATGCAGCTGCTGCTCTTCGAGGTCTGATCTTTTTTCGTTGTATAATTTAACGAAATGATTAATGAAATCGAGGTAATGCCTGGGCGTGATCGTGGTGGTGCGCCCTCCTCGTTTAGCGAGTCGAGCGTTGGCTTTGTGAAGAGTTTGATGGACGTACACGAAAGCGTTGACGACGGCTTCTCGATGGGTCGGTTGAGCCGGCAGCCTGTGATTGGTGCTCGGAAGAGTGTCCGGAGCGGTCCATTTCGGTCGGTCCAAATCGATCCTGCTGGTGAATTCGCCTCCTACTTGATACAAGGCTTCGTCCGACCAGTCTCCGAACCAGTTGAGGACGCAACGATTGAACAAAGCCGGCGATGTGGCGGCTCTATTTTTCAGCCCTTCCGAGCTCGGATTCATCGTGAACACGACGTGAAGATTTTTCATGACTTGACCTGTAAACCATTTGTATAACTCTTCGTTGGAATCGAGCATGAGGCCTTCTCTTTGGGCTCCTTCTTTGCACTGGGTCATCAAGGTAGTGTATTCGTCTCCTTCGAACAAACCAGGAACTTCACCGTTCGCCAAAAGAGTGTTCATCCTTTCCAAAAATCCAGATTCCAGAACGTTAGACTCGTCCAAAATGAAAACGATTTTTTCATCTTTGCAACCAGATCTTTTGAGGACGCTTCGTAAGTCTTCGTCGAAATCTTCTCCACTGTATTTGTTATGTACTTTGATTTGGAAGACGGATAAACCGTTCATCCAAGCCACAAAGCGAGACAAAGTAGTCTTTCCGGCGCCCGAAGCGCCGATCAACAACAAGTGCCCTTGCGGTTGGCGGAAAATTCGATCGATTCTAAGAACGTGATCCAAAACTTCGTCGAAAAGTACGAGCTGGACGTCCAGTTCTTCTTCGTAAAACACTTTCAAACGTGCCTTGACGTAATCTCGGAGCTCTTCTCTGTCCACAGGCACGTAATCTTTCGTGAGCCAATTGCTGTACAAAATCGGGCGAGACAAGGCTTGTTTTTTGTCGATGCCCGGAAAATGCTTCAGGGCGACAGCGTCGATGTTTTCGTTGGTCCATTTCCTCTCGAGATCATCGACGAGTCTGTCTTGGAAAAGGCGCAAAGCTTCGTGGGCCCATATTCGCACTAGCCCTTCGGTCGATATCGTGTCCAAAGGCCTGATGGCTTCGCAAATCCCTCTGACCCATCTCGTCATTTCTCGAGGAGAATACACGTAATGAGGCTGCATGTCTTGAGTGAATCTTTCTTGACTGGCGAGGTAAAATTCGACCATGGCATTGGTCAAAGGTTCGGCGTATCCTCGCAACGTGGGAACCAGCCGCAGCATGGCTCGGCTGAAGGTCCCGTAAATTTGTTTCAGAGACGTTTCTCCCGGATAATCCACGTAAATGACGGGTACGTGCCTCAGGAATCGGTGAGACAAGGGTTTTCTTCCGGGGTCTGTCGGGGGATTACAAGCACCGACGAACTGAATTCTTTCCAGGGTAACCCAAGCTTGATCGCTCGTTCTAAAGAATCCTTTGTGTTCGACCAGCTGCCTCAAAAACGATATCACGCGTTGAGTGCCGTATCGATCCATGTCGGGCAAGTTGATTTCGTCGCAAAACAAAATCAACCATTTTCCCAGTTGCACGGGTGAAAGGACGACTCCGTTCGGGGTTTTACGATATTCGCAATAATGGTCGAACGTTTTGAGAAGCAATTCCGGAGTCGTAGCAGAAGAAAAATTTAACCCGACCACTTCCATGTCTGGAAGAGCTCTTAACGCGGAAAACAAAGTCATGGTTTTACCTGAACCGGGAGGTCCGCACAAAACTAACGGTTTGTGTTCTGCCAACCACGTGTACAGCAAAGATTCGTGCCTTACTGTGTCCAAAGTGGGCACGACGACGTCCGGAGCGGCGACTTTGTGCGTTTCCACTTCGATTTGCGGAACTTTGTTCGACCACTGAGACCAGTCTCCGGTCACGGTCACTTCGTAATCGATCACTGGCAAGGCCGTGGAGCTCGGCATCGGAATCGTAGTGATGGTGCGAATGAAATCTCCCAAATCGGATCTAACCTTCAATTTAGAATCTCCGGCAAAACTCCAAAGCAGCGAATAGACCAAACTTTTGGGAATGTATGATTCCAATTGTTCGCTCGTTAACGGGAAGTCGGAATGAGCTTCGTTATATTCCAAAACGTTTCGAACACCTTGATTCAGCATGGAAAACAAAGAGTTCAAGGCCCTCAAGCGTGTAAAATCCATAATATGTTCTTGTTTGATAGCGAATTCCAAACAACGCACGACTACGGCGTCCGGTCCGAAGAACGGCGTTAAAATCATGGCGACGTCTCTTTGAACTTGCATCGTCGGGCTTAAAACGTCGTCGCCTTTGTTTTCTCCTCCTTTTCGCCCGAAATTTGCTTCTCTGTCTTCTTCTTCTTCGAGCGGAATGTGTTTTAATTTTAATATATAATTTTCGAATATCATTTCGGTTAGTAGAATATCTTCGGAAAACCAAACCATTCCGCATCTAGATACCGTGGCCAACGTAGCATATTTTAAATCTTGAACTTCGAACATGATACGCACGTTGGGCGGTAAAGATAAACGTTCTCCATTTGGGAGCGTTAAAAGTTTGTTATCATCCAAGACGGAATTCAAATTTTCTACCCATTCCGGATCTACGTCTCCATCGAAAATGATCCATTGGCGTTTGTTTATTTCTCCGCGAACGTTGTCGATGATTTTCCTTAAAATGTGTGTGAACAAACCGTCAGTCCATTCTCTGGTATTAGCATCGAGCACTCCGTATAACGCTTCCTTGGAAATGGCTTTGGGATCGATAACGTGCGCTACTCCCTCGACTCCTTCTAATCGTTCCAAAGCTTTCAACAGCACTTTCCATGCTGTAGTCTTACCCGAACCGCTAGGTCCTACCATCATCAGACCGTGATTCAAATTGCAAATCTGGGAAAAAAATAATTTTATTAATACAAAAAATGTTTACCACTGGTTTTCCCAAAAGTATCGTCAGAAAGGCAATTAACCTGATATAACTGCAACACTTTTTCCATCCAGGCTCCGCCGGCTTCTTCTCCTTCGCCGCAAGTGAGATATTCTTCTTGGCAAACCTTTTTGATTTCTTCTTTCAATCGGGACATTTCTGCTCTCGTGTAGCTCACGTTCGGGAACACGTCAGACAAGAGCGAAAACAACAGAGGAATGTCCTCGGCGACCAATTTCGGAACCATGGTTTCGCAGACGGATTGTATCAAAATTGCCTGCTCCGATAAATTTTCGGCAATAATAGTTTCGTCGATATTTGAATCCCCTTTATTCTTCAAATTTTCTTTAATTTTCTGTATTCGATCACGCTTGACGTTTCCGGCAGAAATCAATACCGATTTCAGTGCCCTCAGGCCGAAATCGTAATGAGATTGATTGGATAGTTGTTCGTCGCAAAGTTTGAAAAACGGAACGATTTTACACGCCAACTTTTCAGCTGAGCGGAAACCTTGAGAAAACAACATGACTTCTGCAATTAATTGTCGATCCGGTTTTGTCATGGCTAAAGATCTGAATAATTTTTTCAAATTGTCAGGCAAGTTCGATCTCCCCGCATAGCCGGGGTTCATAGTGATAAATATAGCCATGTCCGTTGACACTCTTACTTGTTTCCCGACAATTTCTACCGATATATTGCCTTCTTTTTGTGATTTTAAAGCTTCTTGGATGGCTTGAATCTGAAAAATAAATAAAAATGAAATTTTGCTTCTACCTCATAAATAATTCCTTTTCGTGAACTATAAATAAGATTACCTGTTGCGACACAGCTGATAACATTCTTTCTTCGAGACGGTTAAATTCGTCGAAGCATCCCCAAGCTCCTACTTGACACAAACCAACGAATATTCTGCCCATCGCCTGAAAGTCGAAAGTTTCGTCGCAGTTGAAAACCAGCACAAATCTACCGAGCTGGTGACCCAAAGCTTTGACAGATTCGGTTTTTCCTGTTCCGGCCGGACCGAAAGGAGAGCCTCCTAAACGCGTCTCTAATGCCTGAGTCATGGTTAAGTAGCATCTATAATAAAAAAGCAATACATAAGAATGCGAGGCAAAAAGTCGAAGGGTTTTGAAGAGCGACAGTCGGTCAAACTTTAACAAGATTTATTTTTGGCTAGTGAAGAAATTTACATAAGAATGCGAGGCAAAAAGTCGAAGGGTTTTGAAGAGCGACAGTCGGTCAAACTTTAACAAGATTTATTTTTGGCTAGTGAAGAAATTTACCTATCAGTAAGCGGAGTCTGTACGAGTCTATCCTGAACGCCCAAATATTCGAATCCGTAATAAAATTTAGCGTTGGCCATGTGTATGGTCAATTGCCTTAAAACTTCTGTTTGCCTCGGATCGAAATAGAATCTCATCTCGCAAAGCCATTCAAATGCTTTCGGATTCGTTACAGAATTACTAATAAGCCTTCTTGTAACAGTCCTTTTGTGAACAAACTCATTGATTAAATGCTCCAATTTCTTCCTTCTCAACGGTGGTTGTTCTTGTAATACTGAATCTGCCAATATAGTCAAAGTAGCTTCGACCTAAAAAAAATTATTCAGTTTATGTTTTTGTCTAGTACGATAAATGCGGATTTTTTTTCTTTTCGACAAACCTGATTTAGGACATGCTCTAAAGGTTTCATATTGCGATCACCCGAATTATTTATTTGTACCAAAGCTTCTTCCACATCTTCAGACCATAAAATCTGAGCGGCCAAAACTACGATTTGAGCTTGATATCTATCACACCAATTCATGTATTCATCGGCATTTATGGGACCATCTTTAAACTGTTTTATATCTTTAACAGCGTTGGCCAAGTAAGAAGCCAAAGTAATTCTCATTTGCTTTTCGACCAGCGTAAGCCATTCGTTGATTTTTGGGAATTCGGTAGTAGAAATTTCTTCTGTAAAAATGACTTCTTCGCCTTCCCTTGAAGATAAGCCTGAGAGAGAAACCGAAAGCTTAAGAAATAAATCATTTCATTAATAATAACGATGGAAGAAAAAAACTTACCGGTAATAACAGTATCTTCTTTGCTCAAGATTAACGAAGCGACGCCGGCAAACATTTTTTTAAAGTGTTTTTGAAGTCTTCCAATGTTTTTACTGTTACCGATGATTTCGAGAAGATCCTCGTCCCCGACAAAATAGAATCTCGGGAAAGAGGTTCTTTCTCTTTCTAAGTATTCTCCAAGAGCTTTCTGTATTTTTCCTAGCAAATCGGCTAACCGTTCAAGCGACCTTTGAACTCCTTCATGAAAAGAAAACAACTACATTATTAAAAGAAACAAAAAGCTGACTTTTAAGAAGGAACTTTGCTCACCAGGTATGTTAAGTACGTCCATAACCATCGGAGATTTAGAAACTTTTTTCATTAAACCTAAGAATTCGGAACTAATGCTTTGAAATCTTGATGTCTCGACAGGCAATAACGTTTTTATGTCTGCGCTTCCGGAAAATATTCCTTCCAAATAAACCCAACGTCTTTGGACATCGATCCAGACATCAAACAGACCGTTGATCCGATTTAATTTTTCCTCCCAAGTTAAAGCCTCCTCTTCAAATACTTTGTAGTAAGGGGAAAGTTTCATGGCAGCAACCGAATTGATATGTTCTTTAACTTTGTTGAACAAATCGTCCCAACCTCGAATGATCTTGCATTTATTCTGATAATTTATCTAAAAAAAATTAATAATAATCATGACACTTATAAGTTTTTACATTCTCCCGAAACAATGAATGACTCTTACCAAATCAAGCTGGTAGTGCTGCCATGATTCTCGAACTTGCTTTAAAAATTCTTCCAGGGCCATTTCTCCTTGAGCCACGAGAATAATATCTTTCACTACCGGCTCGTTCTTTAACAAATTAACATCCCAGACCTGGCCCAAAGTCAGCTCCGAAAGAATCCAGTTCACTTTCAAATGGCGCATTAACACTTTCCAGTGCCGTTCCTAGAAGAAAATTTTTAAAAAAAGAGTAAGAGGCAAGAACTTTCAAAACTAAAAAAAAGAAATGGAAAGCAAGTAAAATCGCTAAAACTGAAAAAGATTTAAAATTCAACATTCACCTTCAAAGCGTCTGACTTCAATTCTACAATTAACATGTTAACTTTAACGTATCCCTGAAGCATTTTTCTAACATACTCGTACGACGAATATTGCCTTAACCTTGCTGGAAGATCTTTCAGCTGAGTTAACAAGGCATCTAGTTGTTGTCGAAGTTTTCTGGGTTGAACCGACAACCACGGCTTTTCTCTAATTTCGTCAATCTGCGCCCAAATATTCGATAACTCTGACCAAACTCCTCGTAAATCTTGCATTTCTTCGAAGACTACTTGCATTCTATCTTCGCTAGTACTGATTCCACCGGGTTCCTAAAAAAATTAAAATTGAATTAATTACGAAACAGAAAGTTTTTTTTCAGAAGAGCGATTAAAAATAAATACTTGTAGCTCGAGAGCTTCTTTGGCTTTGGCAACATTATCTCTCTCTTCCTTGAGTCTTGAAAATTTCGTTTCGAAAGCTTGCAATTGTCTTAAAGCATCTGAAGGTCTTATAGAACCTTCCACAGGCTTCGATTTCTCCCATTCTCCCAATAAATCGGCCGTCCTCGACTCTACAACCTTGTCTTCGGCAACGATTTTCACCTGCAACAAAATACATTAAATTACTTAATCCCGATAATGCTGACAAAGCGCTAAAACAAAAAAAAACACGAACTTGTAAGCTAGCGACGTGTGTCTGAATAGAAGAATCTTTTCTTTTAATAATTTCGTTAAAGGCGCTCCATTCTCCTTCAATATTGTCAACGTGCAGCCACTGCTGCGGGAATTGGAATCTTTGCCTCTCCAAAATCCTTTGACTCTCCTTGTACGTTTCTACTTGTTTTTCCCACGACTTAAGCTGTTTCTTTAATTGCTGCACATATGTAATGAATGTCACTGCATCCGAAGTGCTCGCCGCTTCTATTGACTGTTGCTCTAATTCCGTTCGAGATTTTGTCACCTTTAAAAAGCAAAAATTGGATTATACATACACAATGTGTATTACACATTCAAACCATTGACTAAGATTCTTTTTCGCTAAAATTACCTGAGCGTGGAAGGAATTCATTTCGTTGCCTAATAAGGCACCAAATTTTGCCAAGGTATCTTTGTGCCAAGAATCATATTTCAAAGACACTTTACTCTGCACTTTCGCATAATCTACGACGACAGGACCGAATTCCTTCCTCGTTTCGCTCGTGTCAAACGTAGTCCTAGTTTTCTTAATATCGTTTAGGCACTTCATCCACAAGTTAATGTCTTGGCCAAGTTTCCCGTAAACGTTATCCGCCTGAAGATCCCAAAGAGCTTGATAACAAAACCATTCCGCAGAATAACTTTGAACCTGGAAAAAAAAATTAAAATCGAAGTGAATTTAGAAATATTTTTTGAAATCTTAAGAAAAGCAAAAAAACTTTACTTCTTTGATTTTTCGTTCGATGGCGTCATACGCGTTAGCCAAGATACTTGAACCGTCGGGTAATTTTGTTAATAAATGCTTATACGTTTCAATGGTAGGTTTTTCCAAACCGACTTGATATCTAGAGCTTTGAAGACGTTGCTGGGAAGTGACGATAGCTTGCCAAGCAAACATTTGCTGCATCAACTGAAATCTTGCTTCTTCGATGCTGGGAAACAAATACATGGCTTGATTCTTAATTCTTACTTCGAGCACCATCGTAGGAATCTGAGGTTCTCCTCCTGAAGCAAACAAGGCAATATAATTATGATATCCGTTCAGCTATTATTAGTTAAAATCGACAAAGGTTCTACAAACCCATTTTTTTAGGGCCGTCAGCAGGAACATCAGTATCCATCGAAAAATCAAATTCTTTTTTCTTTCCGTTCAAAGCGTCCGTCCAGGCCTCGATTCCGGCCTGGAGTCTTGCCGCCATGTGTTTTTCCACTCTTTCGTCAAGCATGTTGACCCACACGTGAAGATTCGAATACTGCCTTAAACTGAGCTCGTCGACTGCGTGCTGGATTTTGCCTAAGATTTCAGTAAAGGTTTGTGCGCTGTATGCGCACGTTTCAAGAGACCTCACATCCAAATCCAACTGTTCTTCCACGACCAACAAATCTTCGACTTTTTCTTGAAAACTAAAAACCGCCTCGGCTAATCTTTGAACGTAGGGATCGAGTTTATAGCTTTCCCAGACCAAAGCGATACCTTCGGCGATAAGGCTTTGAACGTCTCTACGCATGCCCGCGACCAAAGGAGCGATACTAGGTTTGTCTTCGATTTTCTCCAAGGTTCTTTCGTAAGTTCTGATGCTTTCGATTAACGATATCGCGAACGGGTACAAAGTGTTAGCCTGATGAGCTTTATTTACGATGGCGAGAGGGACGCGAAATCCAAGATGTCGCAAATTACGGGCTTCTTTCGATAGCGTAATGATTTCTGGCAAGAAATTCACTTTCAATTTGAGAACGTTTCCGCGTCCGCTACGAGATCGTGCCGTTTCTATTGTAAATATACGACCGCACACTCCCATGTTCCTCTGTTGAACTCTTTTCGCCCAATCTTCAAAAATCTCGGTCGTATTTAATTTTAACCTGAAACTGTCTCCGTCGGCTTTAAGTTTTTGACCTTCGATGTGGTTTTCCCATCCTTTGCCTACGAAAATTTAAAAGAAAAAGAGTTTTACCAATTTTTTATATAAATTTAAAAGGAAGAGGCAAGGCTTACCTAAAACATCTTCTACTCTCCGCAAATATGCCGTTAATTGCCTATCAATCTGTTTCGCCCAAATGATGGAGCCGGCAACAGGAGGAATATCTCTAACGCCGCTCATCCGACACGCTTTGCTCTGAGGATATTGAACTTTGAATTTTTCGTGTAAAGCCTCGATGTCGTCTTTGACTCTTTGAATAAGCTGCGTTTGATATTCTCGAATCGCACCTCTAATATGAGGTCTCACGAATAAAGCATTGAATCGAGAAAAGATTCGGAACATTTCGTTTGCGTTTTTGGCAGTTCCTGAAAATACGAATAAGGGGTTAGGTCGACGGAAGTGTTCGTTCACGCTCAAATTAAAGTGATCATATTTACCCAGTTGATCTCGTAAATGTGCAGTAATCCTAGCTTCGACTCGGTCAATCCTGTCTTCGTAGCGTTGTACGGCGGCATCCCATAAATCGTTACCTTCACGAGAGATATCCAAACAATCAACTTCTTTAACATATTCATAAGCTAGATTGACTTCTTCGATTGCATTTGCATCAGCCGTGTCCATCATTTTCAGCGATCCTTCCACCTTAGAAAAACAAATCATTTCGATTAAGAAATTCGACATTTTTCAAAAATTTGAACGTTTTAGAGATTGTCGATACCTCGTCGGCAGGAATTGGATCGTCGATTCCCCTTTTTCCTACAAGTGGTGCGGGTCTCAGTACTCGCACGATGACGGAACGCAATTGCTCGTGTTGACGACGGAATTTGCGCATTTGCTCCATTCGATTTTGAAGACGCTTATGAGAAGGATGAATCCGCCAGACCATTTTAATGTTTTCGTCCCTCTTCTTTTTAATAATATCTCTTAGTAAACCTTGCAATTTGTCGTATTCGTCTTCCCAAGTAGTAAAAATGTCGAAGCACTGAGTCAATACTTTCTCGAATTCGTCGAACGGTTTATGCATGAGCAATCTCGTCCCCAACACCTTCAATAATTGTGTACTCAGATCCCTGGAAATAGCCTCGACGAGGCGAAGAGCTCTTTGGATAGGATATTTGGTAGAACGAATCTTTCTGAGGTGATTGAATATCATGCCGACCGCCACTCTGATCCTGTCTAGCTCCGTTGCCGATAGTAAATCATTTATGGGAAAATCTTTCATTAGCGGGTTGTAATCGTTTACGGTAGCTAACGCCTGCTTTAAACCGGTATCTGTATCGAAACTGACAGTGGCATGAAATCGTTTTCCGTGCTTTAAAACTTCTAATGTAAGAGTCACTTCGGTGCTTTCTCTTTTTTCTTGAATTCTGTGCAACGCACGCTCTAAATTGAGCCAAAAACTTATCTCTTGAAGAGCCGTGCCCGATGATGGGTCCCTATCCAATTTTGTAACCTGGTTTGGAAAAATTCCAGATTAAAATACTTCTTGAAACCGAGAAATTTTATTCAGCTTACCTTTTGAATTTCCTTGATCCACCTGTTGACTCCGTTTTGCAATTGATTAAGAAATGAGGAATCTTCAACTAGCTCACCGAAATCAACAACTTTTGGTTTTCTTCCCTCTTCACTGCATTTTTTAATGACACTAGCAACTGTCGGGTGGACTTGTAAAGTAATCTCAGGAATATCGATGTTTTGTTGTAAATGTAGCAGTCCCATTTCAAGTTCTGTGATCTTTTTTTCCACAGATGGTGCCATTTTATCTCCTTCTCTTTCTGCCCTTCCTGATTCTTTTATATATGATTTGAAATACGGAGCTAAACTTTTACTGACAAAGGCATGTAGTGTTTCATAAGGAGAATCTTCACTAAAATTAATCAGTCGAAGCTAAAAGCAGAAGAAAAGATTTTCAAATTAATCAATAAAATCCTGACTGTTAATTCTACAACAGAGATTGTCTTACTTGCGATCGAATAGGTTTGTCTGCTTCGAGCACCATTCCCCTTTTAACACACACAAGACTAATTATCTTGGGTGTGTAAAATACATCGTTTGAGATATAGTAGGTCACATCTTCTGCACTTTCGGTCTGGTCTGTGTCTTCGTCTTTGATAGAACTTCTTTGAATATACAATACTGGAACTTGGGAGTCTGATATGAACTTTTTAATGCACTCCTGTAATAATAAACAATTAACAAAAAAAGTGGCCATGTGCACTTTACAAATCTATGAATTTGGTTAAAATTACCTGATGCTTGCTATCGTTGAGTGCATTTTGAAAAGCAGATGGTGTTTCATTTTCTTCAAAATGCAAAATTACAATTTTGTACAAATACTTGATGAAGTCATCGTAGTCGATGGTGGCTATATTTTCCAAGACCGGTTGCGGCTCGGTGCCACTTATTTCGACGAAATCACCCGACGACATGACGGATGATAAGTTTTAAAAGAAATCTAATCGTTACATTATAGAATAAATATTCTGAAACACGAAGAAAAGTGACACCTTAAAAAGGAGTCCATGCCATGAATCACGATTAGGATTAGGCTTGACACGTTTCATATCTTTCGCCGGGATGGAACCAGTTTAACAGTTTTGATCGTACAATCAAAATAGTGCCTTCCATTATACTATAAAATAACTGAAAATTAGCTTACCTTAATCCAAAATCAATTAATATTACGCTGAAAACTAAGAGAATTTTTTTTCCACTGTTCGAGACTGCCCTAAACAAATCTTATCCTGTCGACTAATGCCACGTCGATTCGTGGCATCAGCCAGACTGTTTATGTACGAGAGCGTAGACTTTAGGAAGTCGGAATCGCAAATGTCTTTCGTTCGGGATTTTTCGGCCATTGTCGTGAAGTGTGTTAAAAATAGGGGAAGGTTGAAAATATAATTTTTTTTTGCGGTAGACAAAGGATCATTTTGCTGCAAATAAGGTAAGCAATGTTATTATTTGTTTATTTATTAATTACAAAAGCAAAACAAAGTGGGAATTTAATGACGAAACGATTTTTATTCCCCAATTTTTATAATGGGTGATTAAAATTTCAGTCAAAACAAAGGATTAAAGACTTGTCAGAATAAAGATAATTTGCAATCATGCCAATTTTGGATTTTAATAATGAGGAAAATGAGGTAGGAAGGCGGATTTATTGATAAAAAAGCAATGCTTCTGTGCTAATGCTAGAAATAATGCCAGTGGAAAAAGTTATTTTTTTTCCTTAAAAATCATCAATGTTCGGAAGGGATGTTACCTTGAGGCTGCTTATTTTGCCTCATTTATCTTGTGATATTCTTTTGTAAGCAAATATGCCATGCCTTCAAACAGTATATGATTTGTTTCAGTTTAAACTGAATTTCAGCACTCCAAGTACTCAGTGTGTTTTAAACATAATACTGTTTACTGACCCAATTTCAAAACAATGCGAAATGGAGTCAACAGTGTACAGGGCCGGAAGCGTAAGTAGCCCATACCTATAGCAAATACAGCTCTGCAACTGTCTCGAGGCCTTCAGTTATCAATCAAATCTTACAGCTTCCTTCTGCAATACAAGCACCCTTTTCACATTATTGAACCAGATCCAATCTCCCGGCCCCCCTCTCGCTAAACAGCGCATATCCCATGTGACGGAGAAAAAAGTTATAAAAAAGGGTTTTTAAGCTGCTCAGATCACAAAATTTAGAGGAGTTACGCAGTAAAGAATGTGAAAACGCAACTTGTGCCTCAGTGTCTATGTGATGGTCCTAGTCCAAATTTTCATCTACGATCATGCCCAAGAATCGAGCCATTGAAAAGATCTCCAGCTTAATCCCCCCTAAAAAAAAATTACTGTTTTTCTGGGTCGATATTATAGGCTTAATCTTAGTCTGAAACAGGCCACCCTTCAATTTATTACAATGAATGACAAGTTTACTAAAACAAAGCCATTGCTCAACACGTGTGAAATCAGTCGATGTGGATCTCTCAAAATCCTTCACCGGCGCACCTAAAAGACAAGATTTCAGTCATCAGCATAAATTATCAAGTTTCTATGAGAGGGCTGAGCTAAAATACAGAGCATGTATTTTATTACAGGCCCCTGCAATATACTGCACATGTGTGCGATTTATTACCAGATTGTGTGATTGCATCACGCGGCTCCCGGGGTAAAATCTTTTTATAAAATCTTATACAAGGGATTTCGCCCTGATAAGATTTTTCAAGACATTATAAGATTCAAATGATTTTTTTTTAGATATTACATGATTTTATAACATTTTTAGTCGATTTTAGGCCGAAACCCGGGGGAAAATGTTGAAATAAGATCATGTTAAATAAAATTATTTGTAAATACGTCCAGCAAAATTTAAGAAAATCTTATAAAGTCTTATAGCGAATTTCGCCCTTAAAAAGTCTTATAAGGATTTTTCGGCCTAAAATCGACTAAAAATTTTATAAAATCATGTAATATCTAAAAAAATTTCATTTGAATCTTATAATGTCTTGAAAAATCTTATCAGGGCGAAATCCCTTATAAAATTGGTACGTAGCGGGAGCGGGTCTGGATCATATTAAATAAATAAATAAGCAGAACTTACCCAGAATAAATATCCTTTAATATTTTAGTCATTTATACACATAAAGATTACTAACACATAAAAATGATATCGCGACTCCAATCGATTCGGAATACGAATACGAATACGAATGCCTCGATATTAGGCCACAATCGCTTATTTAGCATTAACGCTGAATAAGCAGTTGGGTTTAATATTGAGGTGAGGTTCGCTAATCGAACCTACCGCGACCCGAGGGATTCATGATATTTATTAGGGTTCGATACCCTAGGATCGTACCAAAATTTTATAAAAAGATTTTTCCCCGGGAATCGCCACAAGACTTTATAAGGGCGAAATTCGCTATAAGACTTCATAAGATTTTCTTAAATTTTGCTGGAAAGATTTACAAATAATTTTATTTAACATGATCTTATTTGAACATTTTCCCCCCCGGGGGATCTGATTTCCCCGGGGGAAAATCTTTTTATAAAATCTTATAAGGGATTTCGCCCTGATAAGATTTTACAAGAAATTATAAGATTCAAATGAAATTTTTTTAGATATTACATGATTTTATAAAATTTTTAGTCGATTTTAGGCCGAAAAATCCCTATAAGACTTCATGAGGGCGAAATCCGCTATAAGACTTTATAATATTTTCTTAAATTTTGCTGGAAGTATTTACAAATAATTTTATTTAACATGATCTTATTTGAACATTTTCCCCCGGGTCAGGAGAATACTGATCCCTGTGTTTTATTACACAGATGTGAGATATGTTACAGAGCATGTATTTTATTACAGGCCCCTGCAATATACTGCACATGTGTGCGATTTATTACCAGATTGTGTGACTACATTACGAGGCTATCTGATCTGATTTCAGGAGGGAACGCATCCCTGCGATAGATTACACAGGCGTGACATTTATTAGTAGATCTTTCCCCGGGTACCCGGGGGAAAATCTTTTTATAAAGTCTTATAAGGGATTTCGCCCTGATAAGATTTTATAAGACATTATAAGATTCAAATGAAATTTTTTTAGATATTACATGATTTTATAAAATTTTTAGTCGATTTTAGGCCGAAAAATCGCCATCAGACTTTATCGGGGCGAAATTCGCTATAAGACTTTATAAGATTTTCTTAAATTTTGCTGGAAGTATTTACAAATAATTTTATTTAACATGATCTTATTGGAACATTTTCCCCCGGGTAATTACAAGTCTGAAATATTTGCTCACCATGTACTTTATTATTGGTATCTGCAATATATGGCACAAGTTAACGATCCATCCTGAGGCCTTAAGCACGCAGGGTGTCTATCGAGAACCTGCTTTTTATCGTCCACGATAAGAGCGTTCCTACTTCATGCCGTGCTCACTGAAGCTAACTTGCATTGATCGCACGTATGATTAGTGGCTGCGTACGTAAAATCAGGCAGCTTTCAATCTCCTCATTTAAGTGCGTCCTCAAGAAACTTGTAGTCGGATTTCTCTTCGATTCTGATATCCACCACAATATCTTATATTTAGGAAAAACCTACACTTTTCTTGTGCCCGGACGGTCAAATTTTATTTACACAGGCCCCAGCCATATGATGATGACAGTTGGGCGTGTAACTAGATTATATGTTAACGGTGAGTTTCGGTAGTCTCGAGAGAACTATACCAGGTAAGGCTGACTTTCTTAGAGATGCATTAAAGAAAAGACATCTTCAAGTCGTCTTAAAGAACGCTATTGCCCCAACTTGAAGAGGGATTTAGGAGGAAAGATGTCTTAAAAAGGCCTTACGTAAGAGGTATTTAAGACATGTTTAAGACATCTTGCCTCTTAAATACCTCTTAACCCAGTGAAAAATTTTTATACCTTTTCTTATACATTCTTATATCATTTGAATACGAAAAAGGGATATAAATTTTCGACTATCTTGTTTTTATACGAAAACGAAATTATATGAATATTGAAACCATCATTTCAATACAAATCAATTATTATTTAATGATGTCTTAATATTTATATCATTTCGTGTCGTATGAAATAAAGTTCAGATTTGTATAAAATAAAGTTCAGATTCGTATAAAATGAAGTTCATATTCGTATGAAAAAAAGATAGTCGAAAATTTCTATCCTTTTTTCATATTCAAATGATATAAAAATATTAAAAGATATAAAAATTTTTCACTGGGAACCCAGTGAAAAATTTTTATATCTTTTAATATTTTTATATCATTTGAATATGAAAAAAGGATAGAAATTTTCGACTATCTTTTTTTCATACGAATATGAACTTCATTTTATACGAATCTGAACTTTATTTTATACAAATCTGAACTTTATTTCATACGACACGAAATGATATAAATATTAAGACATCATTAAATAATAATTGATTTGTATTGAAATGATGGTTTCAATATTCATATAATTTCGTTTTCGTATAAAAACAAGATAGTCGAAAATTTATATCCCTTTTTCGTATTCAAATGATATAAGAATGTATAAGAAAAGGTATAAAAATTTTTCACTGGGAAGGTATAGGGCAATAGCGGTCTCCAAGACGACTTAAAGATGTCTTCATCTTAAATGCTTACTTTAAGATGTCTAATCTTAAGAGCCTTACTTGGGTAAAACTATACTGCGGAGACTGTGGCCCAACCCAATAGACACCGGTCATCACTTTGGGTTCATGCACCCGGGGGAAAATGTTACAATAAGATCATGTTAAATAAAATTATTTGTAAATACTTCCAGCAAAATTTAAGAAAATCTTATAGCGAATTTCGCCCCGATAAAGTCTGATAGCGATTTTTCGGCCTAAAATCGACTAAAAATTTTATAAAATCATGTAATATCTAAAAAAATTTCATTTGAATCTTATAATGTCTTATAAAATTTTATCAGGGCGAAATCCCTTATAAAATTTTATAAAAACATTTTCCCCCGGGCAGTTACCTCCCTTATATTATAATTCCATCCGATAATAAAATGTTAAATCGTGCAATATGTTGCAGATATATATTCTTATCTTAACCATATTTCTAGAAAGAGGACTTCCTGTTGATGTTGACAAATGTGTGTGATGTTTTTGGGATCTCGCAAGTAAAATTCAATTCAGTACTAATAAATGTCACGCCTGTGTAATCTATCGCAGGGATCCGTTCCCTCCTGAAATCAGATCAGATAGCCGCGTAATGTAGTCACACAATCTGGTAACAAATCACACACATGTGCAGTATATTGCAGGGGCCTGTAATAAAATACATGCTCTGTAACATATCTCACATCTGTGTAATAAAACACAGGGATCAGTATTCTCCTGAAAGAACATTTCAGAACATTTCATTTGAATCTTATAATGTCTTGAAAAATCTTATCAGGGCGAAATCCCTTATAAGATTTTATAAAAAGATTTTTCCCCGGGACCCCCCGAGAAAAAATGGGTTTATAAAAACTTTTTAAAAACAGATAAAATTCTATACAAAAGCTGTAGAATCTTTGTAGAAATAAAATCAGTTGGATTTTCTACAAAAAACCTAGGCATTTTTATAAAGACAAATAAAAAAATCGAATCATTCCATCACTCTCTATTTTTTCCCATGAAATTTTAGAAAAACTTCGTTGAATTGTCTGAATGTATTTAATCCTATAAATATTCTATACCTATTGCAACTGATTTTATTTCTATAGACCCACTTTTTCTCGGGCCGGGGGAAAATGTTACAATAACATCATGTTAAATAAAATTATTTGTAAATACTTCCAGCAAAATTTAAGAAAATCTTATAAAGTCTATACCTATTGCAACTGGTTTTATTTCTATAGACCCACTTTTTCTCGGGTATTTACAAATAATGTTATTCAACATGATCTTATTTGAACATTTTCCCCCGGGTAGCTGGAAGTATTATTGCTGGAAGTATTTACAAATAATTTTATTTAACATGATCTTATTTGAACATTTTCCCCCGGGTAATTACAGATGTGTGTGATATTTTTCGGACCTCCTTAGTAAAATTCAATCCAGTAGTATTAAATGTCATATGCCTGTGCAATATATTGCAGGGATCATGCAGTCGCACAATCTAATAAATCGCACACATGTCCCACGTGCAATAAATTGCAGTGGCCTTTAATGAAATACGTATGCTCTTCTATAACATATATTTCACAGCACCTTGATAAATTACAAATCTATGATATTTTGCGAGAAATCGGAACTATAATCGAAGCTATGCTGAAATCTCAAATTTCAGAGCATCGACTTCTGTTTTAGGGAATTTAAAAAATAATACTGAATCAATAAATGTCGCTGAAACGAAATTAAACCGAAAAGAAGTGGACTATAATTTAACATTCTGCTACCTCACTCACATACAATTGACATCATATTTCGGGCCCACATATCTACCACCTCCATTTCCTCGCTAGCACGAAACTTCATTAAGATGTAGGTTGCAGGCATGGGTCTTATACTCTGTATTTTGACTTTCAAAAGAAGGCTTGGGTGGGGGTGGTTGCTCTGCCAAGTGAACTACAGTGGTAGACTTCATGAAATATCTGTGCTATGTTACGTTAAAAACCTTTTTATTTTTTGTCAGTCGTTCGTACAAAATTTTAACTTGTAACTTTAGAAGCGAAACAAATATGGCTAAAAGTGAATCATTTTCTAAATCTGTTGAATGAATGTTAAGCAAATACCTAAAAGCATTGTAGAAGGAAAAATACATTAAAAAACAACACTCTACTGTAATGGTTCTCCTATTTAAATTTAATCTAATAATAATAATACTAAAGGGAATAGTGTCGCCACATCCTCGTCCTCATCCGAACTAGACGAACTAGAATCCGAACTTTATAAAAACTTCCATTTTAATTAAAACAAATAAAAAAATGATATGTAAAAAATATTTCAAAACCATTTAAACAAAAAAAAAAAATGATATGTAAAAAATATTTCAAAACCATTTAAACAAAAAAAAAATCGAGGGAATTTATGCGCATGCGCCATTTCAAAGGACTTCTGAAAGGAAAACATTACACAAAATGAATGACGGTTGTTCACTATAGCAAAGACTTCATTTCAAACTGCAAATCCAAACAAACAACACCTTCAAAAACGTGTAGGCAATTGCAGTACAATTGTAGGGGAAGTTCCCCCACTCTTAGCCGAACGAAGACGATTGCAAAAACGACTTCACGGAAACTATGAGCTCCGTGTTTATGTTGTTGTCAAATGTCAATTAATTTTTTTCTCTTGATAAATGGTGCGGTATCAAGTAAGATAAAATTTCCAGTATATTCGTTTTAAATTTACTTCCTTTAATGATTCTTGTTTAAAATGAAGTAGAAGGTTAGTTAACTTATTGTTTATATGTGTACTGGCGTTAAATTTTCTTGTACATTCTCTAAATAAATAATTTTAATAAAAAGCACAGGCAGGTTGATGACATTGACTTTATTTTACTGACAATTTTTTATCGTTAAAAAAATTAAAAATGGATCGTGATGAAAACCATCTTGCATTATTGTCAGATCATTTTCAAGCTTATTCTTTAAAAGATGTGTTTAAAAAGTAAACTTTGATCGGCCATAAACCGATTTAACTCCGCTTTTTCTAAGACCAAAGGTATTTTCAATGTGAAAGCAATCAGAAAAGAAAATTGAGACTGGCAATGAGCTGAATCCTTCACCTTACAAACAAGAATGGCATGTCATTCATGCTGGGAAAAGGTAAAAAATGAGAGTTTATTTCCCATTCAGCAAGAACAGAAATTTTTCGAATTAAATATGAAGAGCAGGTAAATGTTGCATCACATAAAAAGTATTTAAGGTATTTATCTCAAAAAATTTTAGCATGAATTTACCAATAAATTCCTTGGTAAGGACTTACAACATGTTACAGCTACTGACTGCTACATCTGCTACAATGTAGCAGTCAGTGGCTGTAATACGTTGGTTACATGCAGCAGTGCTACTTGTAACCTTTCAAAGTGACAGAAAAATAAAAATTCATTTCACAAGTGAATAAATGTTTAGGAGTTCAACAAGAGTGCCTGATCTATGTCTTTAAAAGCAAGACTAGGTACTCCTTTCAAGCTCTTTCACATTTTTTTTTTTACTAGTAAAAGGAAACTGCATTCATATGGTTCGAATGGAGTCAATAAGACTTTACCATTCACAACCAAAGAGAACCAAATTAATTCAGAAAAAAATGAATTAAATCGGAATCGGTTCCTCCGAGATAATTCCACTTACCGAATGATTAGCTAGCGATAAACACCAACACGAATGAAAGGGAATTGAAACACACATTACACAATACTTATTTGACCCTACTCTTTTAACTCCCGTAGCAAGCAATAATGGTCCAACGACAATCAGTTCCTCGTGAATTCTACTATCGCACACACGGGTTTTAAGTGATTCTTTTTTCTTTCTTTCCGATCGGATTTTTCGTTATTTTTAAGGTAATTTGAAATTTCATAAATCAAATGTGCTTATGTTTAATTGCTTTGAGGATTCGTAAAACCGCATTCATTTTTTAATAAAAATAGCTGTTAAAATGTAAAATTTCGATGAGAAAAAACTTTAATTTCAAGTTTGAAAACAATATTTTTGTGGGTAAAAAAGTTTTTTAATAGATTAAGATGAAGAACTGTGGGCTATAAGTAGAATCTGGATATTTCTGTTGTCTGCAAAAATAGTTTTGTGCTTTGGATTACATACAACAAAAAGCAATACTGAGTGCAGATAAAGTTAAAAACTGGAACGCTTTGTAAATACGTAAATTTGTAATAATTTGATTTAAAAAAAGTGCTAGCTACACATTTCTAAAATTAAACTAAATAAAAAGCCCTACAGTGCAAAATTTTTTATATTAAGTAGAAAAAATTAAGTTTGCCTTTAAAGCAAAACATATTAGTAAGAAGTTTTTTGTTACTAATGTAATTATCATGCTTCAATGTAGACTTTTAAAATTTAGAACTCATCAAGACAATGTTATTGTAAATAACAAAAAAGTTCATAAAATAATTCGTGTAGGACAATGACGTTCCACATAACATCGATGTACTGTACATAAAAATTAAAAAAAACAGGCTTAAAATTATTTTCTATTTTATTCATTAATCCCAATATTGAAAACTCCTCAAAAAGCTATAAAATTAAAGTATGTCTTGCAGAAAGGTTTTTCCAGACTCACTAGGAGGTTCGCTTAGTGCTAAAATTAGGTTTGTAGGCTTCCTTTTTTGGAAAAAGTAAGCATAAGATTTCCTGTTTATGTTGTTTTATAGTTTAGTGGTCACTGCAAATCGGGAGCTAGGAAAAAATGGCATGTTAACGTTCGATATCCCGCGGTTACGTCAGTTCTCGGGTCGGAGGTCGCACTCAAAAAGAATAATGGATTCTTAATGAAGATGCTTCTTTATTACCGAAAAGTGCCTTTGCAATTCAATCCATGTTTAAAAAAAAGATTCCTTGTCGGTTTATGTTAAACAATAATTGCACAGAGAGAAAATTAATTCAAAATTTCGAAAAGGTCACCTGCATTAATGCTCGCTATGATTAATTGTACAATCAACGATTACTGATTAACAATTAACTAGTAATAATATCAGAGGTGAAAAGATAATATACAGCTGCAAGGTTGTTCGGATTTCTTGCGCTCGTTATTCCAACATTGTTAAATTCTTTTTTATTATTAGAACTAACAACGTTAAGAAACGGCTTTTTTATTCGGTGTGGGTGATCTGGAGCCCCGCAATATCCTTGATCAGTTATTTAGCAATCATTTCTAATTTAACAGGCTACTCGGGACGATTAACAATCGCCTGGAAAAGTCTTTAAAATTCCCAAAACTTCCTTTAAAGGAAAAGGAAAAAGATACATAGATTTTACTTACTCGTCAACTCCTGTTTCTCACTGCATTCTCTTGCAATGAAAATCAATGTAACCGAGTCGCAGACTTAAATTTTATCTGAAATAAAAAACAAAGAAACGTTAAAAAAAACTCTCGTAAAATTTTAAATTAATTAAATTTTAAATTTATATATACAGTATATTGTTAACTTCCCGAACATTAAACTTTTCTGTCATTTATTTGTATTAATATTGCAGGAATCGAAATTGCTTACCGAAATTACTTTTTTTTCTTCAGTTTTCGAGTGGTTATTGTAAAGTCGTTTCTTGGGAAAGTGCACGTAAAAACTCATCCTTATTAAGAAAGATATCTCGAAATTAAATAGAAAAAACTTTGGTCAAACAGCCATTATTTTATGCAAATTATAAAAAGCAACGGTCCGATTATAAAGCCTTGAGGAGTACTTGTTCGACCTATTTCAAGTTTAATTCGATTCTTTAAAGATCTTAATCCGTTACATATTTTCTCCCTTGTTACAAAACGAATACAATTTTAATCCATTCCGATTCTTCCAATTCATTTCTAATCGGCGCTGGTACATTAAAAACTAGACTGATAAAAATTCGGTTGCAGCCTCAGCATCTTCCTTAATTGGCCAAAACTAATGAACCTTTTTTTTGCGTTAACAATTTCTTAAGCGTTCCGTGGCAATGACACGATTTCGTAAGACTTTTCTTTATTTTTGCAGTCTCAGGCCGTAAGATGACAGGTGCTATAATCATCCGAGCTTCCGTAACTAATACGGTCACGGTATTAGATTTTCGGCCGTGTTCGTGTATTCTATCAGTGTAGGACATTTCTTGACTCTCGATAATGATCCATCAATCAAACCGTCAAAGTTTTGACGTCTTTTTTTTTTCGACATTTCATCCCGATAATCTCCCACCCGGCGGAATGCAACGATGGACGTTTTCGTCCCGGTTAGCAACGTGCAATTAAGTTTCTCAGGCTTGGGATATTTGTCAATTTCCGGTGCATCCATTCTTTATTTTATCGGTCAAAGATTTTGTCACCGACACGTCTCGATCGGGTTCACCTGCGTAACGGCGTGAATTTCATTCATTTCGGCTGGAAAAAGTTTTAAATTTCTGTCGAGGTTGCTTGTCCGTATAAAGCCCGCTCGACTTTCTAACCTTGGCCAGAAATAACGTAATCGTCACTCGTTTCTCAAACATTTCTATATATGGGTCACCGGGCTTTCCATCGTTAACGTCGGTTCCGAAACCATTTTTCGATTAATTAGCGAGGATTTTTTTTTTCCACGGAGGTCATTAACCCCGAATCTCGTTACGGTTTCAGCCATTATTAAAGTTCTGTTAGGGCGTGTTCGGGTCTTTCGTCTGGTCCGAGTTATCAGAGCCACTGCGTAATCGCATACCTTTGCTCTATCGATAACCGTCGGAATTATAGTGTGCCAGAGTCAAAGGTGAGGAATAACGGCTTCTTTTTATTAGCTTGTGCAAATAAATTTCGGTCGACCTTGTCTAAACTTTGCTTATTTACATTGCGTTAGTCGTTAGGAGCCCACTCGTAGAAAATAGCGATCCCGGGCGTGGTCGTCGTCCCTGAAAAGTACGCGTCTCGCTACAGGTACGGATGGTACCTTCCCTAAAATATCGAAAACGGTAGGAAAAAGACACGGAGACGAACGTCCCACACGTTAAACGACACGATAAATCCACCGATTTTGATAGGATAAATAAAGGTGTAATAATTTAATGCCGTTTCTGATAAGTTGCCCGTTAGCGCATTCACTTTCTCTTCTCCTTGCTTTGCGAATCCGAACTGCCCGCGCCTTTTATCTCCGAGCTCGAGCTCGGACAAGGACTCGTTTAATCGATAGGACCTACGCTCCTTTTTCGCCTACAAAGTATTTTTCGATATCGGGCACCTCGAACTCTGACCGGCGATTCGTGATTCGCCTTGAAAGGGAAGGAAATCCTTCTATTAAAGACGACAAACGGGAAAAATATATATCGGTTACGTAAACCTTAATAATCGGTGCCCTAATAAAATTCTTTGTCGTACGCACTTTTTTCTTTTTCGTTTATTCAAATCCACTTCCGGTAATAATTTTTTTTTTTTAACACGGGATTTAAGTATGGTAATTTGCTATAAAATATCACTTTCTTCGAATAGTTTATAATGAAATATCGAGTGTTATTTGTGTGTCGAAGATGATTGGTTTCGCCGTGTATATGCAGAGTATTATGTGATTTACTCTCTAAACATGACGAATGCGTGAAAAAGGATGATTCGCTGCAATAATTTTTTCAATCGGAGTTTTCGAGTTAAGATTTATGTGAATAATGGCTTGATCGGCACGGCCAAAGTTACGTTACGACTCGAATAACTCGTTATTTCGATCATATTCAAAGAATAAATGACTTAACCTCATCTTAATTTCAAATATTATTAGCCATTAATAACATTTTTATTGTTGTTTTAATTTTTACGACTTCTTACTTTTGTTTCAGAAGTCGAGGAACTTAGCAATATTACGCCAAGGATATTATTTTAACATCGTTTAGGCAACGGTGAGTTTTTTTTCTTTCGCGGTTTCGACACGAACGGGGCTCGGTTTGCTGTTTAAGTCCGAAAAGTCCGAGTGGTAAATGCCACGACCTCGCTCGATTTTAACTTTAACGATGTCGAAAGAGATGTCTCGATCGACGGTCAAGAAACATAATGTCGCCCGTTTTCCCGAAGACAACCTTGACACGACTAACTTTCCTTTGCTTCCAGTGTCAAGGATTATTTAAGCGATGTTTTTTTTTCTTGCCGAGTTAACTTTGTTATCGGAACGGTTCAAATTGATGTTAACACGATCTAATATTTTGAAATGCGACCCTACTTGTTACACAATGACGAACCGTACGATGCATGATTTACTCACACGAACCGTCGACATTAAGATTGCAAAGGTGCAAAGCTTATTTCGTGAGATCCCGCGGAAAGAGCTCGTAAATCAATTTTTGAGGGGAATTTCGGCAACCGAGACGGGTTCCTGTCTGATTTGTAAGCACTGCCTGCAACGATGCAGGCCAGAGCGGAAAAAAAATATCTTGGCTAAAAAATTTGTGTTGCCTCTCTTTCGTTCAGCGGCCTCAAAATGAATGAAGCACCAACTTTTACCTTTTGCTAAATAAAAAAAAAGTTTGATTTATTTCGTCTGCACCAAGAGTTGATTTATCGATTAATTTCCGAAGATTTTAAAGGATCTTTCTTATCGTTTAATCGTTAAAGATGCTAAATGCAGACGTGTCAATAAAATAAAAACAATAAAGGAGGCAACAATAGAAACAAAGGTGAACATGTTTGACCTGACATATTATATCCTACAACATCGGTTTCCTCCCATAAAAGGAGGATGGTTCTCTTATTGAAATTCATACGTTGCAACTGCTAGAAAAGAGCTTCTTTCTCTCTCTCTCGCTTGCTCGAGTCCTTAACTTTTTTAAACGAGCGATTGCCTTTTCAACCTACGAATAAAAATTAAACAAAAAAAAAAAAAGAGAGAAATGAAAGTAACCGTTAGACCTGTTTTTTTTTTTTTTTTTTTTTTTTTTTGGACTTACAAATTTTAAATTAATGAAACCGAAAGGAAACGAACCACGTTTTGTATTTATGCCCTCGCAATTGTTCATTAAAAATACTCAAATACTTATTACTTTTATCCGAATGAAATTTTAAACCAGTCTTTGTTCATTAGTTCTCGACCATCATCAAGAGTAGTTGGAAATATTTAAAGAATGTCTTGTAATGTTTTAAAATGTCCATATTTGTCCGATGTAAAAACTTTTACTTTTTAGAATTGGGAATAAATCATAAATCTAAAAATTACAATTTTCGCATTTCATATCTTTCCCGATTTAGAATCAAAATAGGATTTCGAAATCACTTTGGATTCACACTGGATTTCTTATTCGATAATATCATTAACAATAATGACTAGATCGGCATTTTCCTGTTTAAAGAGTAAATATCTCTGATTTGCACGGATCCTGCATTAATTATTTTCTCTGCGCCGAGTCGTTAACGCGATAAGAATCATTCTTCTTCTTTTATTCTTTTAGAAAAAGAAGGAAATCATATCAGAGTAAGAATGATTAAAGTGTCAAGGTCGGGGTCGAACGGTTAATTAATAACAAATGAAAGGTTCTCTTAGGCCGCGCCGTTGTGTTATCGATGCTTTCTAGGTTTGTTTTAAATTAATTAACCGAGCTCACTTAATAAATTACTGTCAGTTAATAAAACTGCTCGTTTGTAAATTTCGCACTTAACAATCAGATGTTCTAATCATGTTTCCTTTGGCAAATTAACGATTCAAACAGGTGCGTAATCGATTATTTTCTTTTTCGCAATCGAAATTGACGGGCTCACTTTTTTTTCTTATTAACGTCGTCGCAGACCGGAAATAGAAACAGAACCCCGGAGTCAGAAAAAAGAGACTTTGGCGAACAAAGAGAATGAGCAACCGCTTTTGGTTTTAATATTGAAAACTGCATGAGGTATTATTATTGGCGGGACGCAAAAACGCCGATAAAGATCGGAAGGACCGATCACTTTCTCGTATCCGGAGGAAAGTGTCACACGAACAAGCATTTCTACATTTCCTTACCCGTAATGTCGATACGAATTGGTGCATCGTGCAGGCGACAACCAAATAAAATACTTTAAAATTAATTTTTCTGCTCCAAAGTAGAAACGATTCGTAGCACCCAGGGAATGAGGAGGAATTATTAATTCCGAGTGCGTAATCCGGTCGAAAACTTTCGGTCTCGAATGTGAACTTGTCATGTATGAGTTCCTAGTTTATGTGACTTCCCCTTGAACTCGATGTATGTGAATTTTATTGCTTTAGGAAGATTTCTCCGAAGAAATTGTTGCACTGTAAATTACTCCGATGCGACGAGTTTAAATTACGCGACAAAATAATTAACCAAGATTAATAACGGTTGTCAAACGTTCGACGAGGATCGAGACCACGTCTCGTACAGATCGTCCATTATTTTTAAAAAGATTTTAGACTTATTCGGTGTCGTGTGTGGCGAATCATAAAATAATTGGCAAAGATTGAAGAATCATTTTCCTTGCATGTTGCACGCATGCTTAAACGCAATGTCAATTCCCTCTCAATTAGAAATAGGAAAAAAAGATGGTAGTGCTTTTCCTAAATCTTAAAACTTTCCCACGTTTTATCCTTAAAATCAAGGTATTTTTAGCTCGAGGCGTTTTCGCCGATGCGCGTCGTTTCCGTTCTCGCGCGTGATTTTTTTCCGAAGGATCCGGGGAAAGAACCGCTATTTCGGAAAAACCGTGACGTAAGCATCGAAAATTCGAACGCCTCAGGCGAACGTGAATTAACCGGAGGCTAAACGGGAGAATCATCGTGTCGGCCCTTCGTGCCTTTTATTGTTTAACAAACGATCGACTTTGAAAAAGGTGTTTCCTCTCGTTGGTTCTTCCGCGCTCGGAAAAACGGAAAAGAAAAACTCGAATAACGTAGCGAGATAAGTCGAAACCGCTTTCACTCTCGTTTTCGATCGACTCGACACTCGTCGTCCGATCTCGATGCGGAAATTCGGACTCCGTTCCGAGACAGGATTTCGGGAAATCTCCGAAATGTTAATAATTCCTCGAGTTTCGGGAAAGGGCGAGGCAACGAAGCGAAACGAGAACGGATCGAGCAAAGTTTTAGACCTCGAGTCTCGCCGAACCTGACGCGAGACAACGTAACCCACTCTCGATTTTTTTTCTCGTTTTAACTCGTTATCATAATTTACTTGGCTGTCATCTCGCATTAAATTAAAGTACCAGACGGCGTTAAATATTCTACCACCTCGAAAAACGTCACCTCACATCCATTTTCTCGGCCGGAAGCAAATCCCAATCGAAATGGAAAAGTTTCTACGCTCGGTTCAATCGTTTACGCGTATTTTCGCACTCTGCACTTGACAATCGTATCCAGATCGAAATCGTCTAAAAACTCGAAAAACAAGAATAACGAAAGTAATTAAAAGCGCATTTAATTAAAGGGAAAAAACGGCGAGTTATTGTGTTGTTTGCATTGTTTAATAATTGAGCGTAACCATTATTAAATTAACTCGATCGAGATACTCGTATAAATTCTCGCGTCCGAGTCGAACCGATCGAGCATAGGCGAGAGGTGGCAAATGACATAAAGTCGTTGTAATGAGCCCAGATGGAAAACGTAATTCGACGACGGACGGTTTAATTACCCTCGGAGCACTCTCTCCGAGATCCGATCACTTTTTTTTCCTTACTTTTCCTGTAATCGTACAAAATATTTGGCCGTCCTTTAATCGAAAGCGACAAAATCGGATTTTTAAAAACGGGTGAAAACGTAAAATTTCTTAGGCGTTTCTCAAACAAAAACGGTTTTCATATTATAATTGAATCGTTGCATTATCAACAATCTAATTTTACTCTCTTTATCATGTGAACTTAAAGACTGCTCCAGTTTCGGTAGTGTTCGTTCTCGTCATTGTATATGGTAAAAGTATTTAGCGGATCAATTGTAGCACCAAGTTCCCAAAGGCTTTATGCAATTCCTCACATATCAAGTGACACTCTTGCTCAATTAATACGAATCCGAGTCTCGAATTTAAAATATCGATGGAATATTCGTGTAAAATATAATTCCTCTTAATGCCCCCTGTCCAAAACACAATACTCGTGCGTGAAAGCGTTAAATCGTCTCAATTATTCCTAAAAGAATTGTTTTGTACTCGTTATTATTATTGCCCATCAGAATCACTTTCCAGCTAATCAATTTTTAAATCGACACCGTCCCATCCACTTCTTACTGTTTACCTTTACTTTACGTTTAATTTTTTCTTTAATTACTTTTCTGTTATAGGAAGTCGTTAAAGTTTCGACATTTTTTTTAACGATTAATCTAAGAAATCCGAACATGTGAACGATATAATAACCCCGCCACTCGGTTTCTCCTGCCAAAAATAAAACCAAAATATTTTCCTGAATCGAAAACGGTCAGAAGCCTCAGTTATTTTCACAAGCCTGTTGATTATTCATATTGACATAGGTTCGAGTTTTTCTCCGTTAAACTCAAGCAATCCAAATGGAAAATAATTGCGTAAGAGTTGCAAAGAGTTAATGAGATATTCCCATGCTATTGTTTATAAAACATTCCTGTTAAACTAGTCACCTTTTTCTGCTCAAATAAAAAAAAATGAATTATTCATTAATAAATGGAGAGAGTTTTTTCGCTCTTAAAAATGGAACTTGGTCGCGTTTTCTGTTTTTTAACGTTCACTCTTATTCTGACGGGCTCGACGAAAAAATTTAAAAGTCAAAAGGGAATGCGGGAAAAAACCACTCGATCGACGGACTCGGGTTATGTCACACGAATTAAATGATTATTTATTTATAACGATCTTGTTTTCGTAATAGAAAATTAATAGCGGTGCTAAAACAACGATCGACGACGACTTTTGTTAAGGAAGAAAGTAAATACGAAAATTCAAAGTCGGTCGTGCTTTTTTTTGACGACCGTTTCGTGAATAACACTTTCCTTTTTTTCGACCAAGCCTTGTCCTTTTAGCTCTACGTCCGTTTCCGATCCGACTTATTCTTATCTTTTACTTTTTTCAGGTCGGTTATAATGTTGATGAGCACGCTGTTGAGCGTGCTGTTGGCGAGCGCGGCGACCGGGCTGGAAAACGGCCTGGCAAGAACTCCTCCCATGGGATGGCTCAGTTGGGAAAGGTTCAGATGTAACACCGACTGCAAAAACGATCCCGACAATTGCATCAGGTAAGTCTCCGTCGGTTTGATCCCTTCGTATAAAGAAGGATAAAGAAGGTGTCGTTTCGTTTCCAGCGATCGACTGTTCAGGACGATGGCGGATCTTGTCGTTTCGGAGGGATACGCTGATCTCGGCTACGAATACATCAACATCGACGATTGTTGGTTAGAGAAAGAAAGAAGTTACACCGGTCAACTCGTGCCCGACAGAGAGAGATTTCCTTATGGGATAAAGGATCTGTCTGATTACGTAAGTTCGCGATTAGACAAAGTAATGTCGCCCTATTGCAAAAAAATTTAAATTCTTGTTCGTTCCAGATCCACGGAAAGGGATTAAAATTCGGAATCTACGAAGATTTCGGCAACTACACGTGCGCGGGCTATCCAGGAGTTTTGGGATATCTCGAAACGGACGCTTTGACGTTCGCGTCTTGGGACGTGGATTACGTCAAGTTAGACGGATGTTACTCCCATCCTCGAGACATGGACAGAGGTATGAAGTTAGCTTTAGTTGCATATTTTGTCCTTCGCTTAAAAACAACAATCGATTTTTTATATCGACAAACAAAGGACTGCACGCACGATCGAAAACAATAAAAAGTCGAAATTAGGATATCGTAGGAAGCGAGAGTCCTTCGATCGAACAATGAGCGATCTTTTGCCGGAATCTAACATCTTATTCCTCGGTCTGGACCCTCGATTGCCGATTCTTCGGCGGACCGTTTTCCTCCACCAAATCTTTAACTACCGCTCTCTGACAGAAGGATGACGTCAACCGATCTGCTACACGTGATTTATGGCAATAGTAATTTTCGGGTCGAAGGTAACAGACATGCGTCGTTTCTTGCGGCCGTTTTCCTGAGAAGCAACGAGTTCCGAAGGACGATCGTCCGGTGATTAGCACGAGGATGCTGCTACTCTAAATATTTGTATGACGAAGCGTCGGTCGGGGCCGAGTAACAGTTTTCCGGGAATCTTGTCGACCTTTGTTCCTCGAGATCGTCTGTCACGTTCAAGTGCGAAGATTCCGTTCAAGGTTAACCTAATACGAAATCACGAGTCGAGTGCGAAATGTGCCGAAAGGCCGAAGCGTTTGGACGGGTCGCGTGATCCGGGGCCGGTAGGGTCGGTCGACTACCCGGATTTTCCTCGGACCGGACGTGGACGTTTAACATTATAGCTACCTGTTTTTTCCCATCGAAGCGATCGTGAAAAAGCGAAGCGTTCTCTTCTTCTTTTTCTTTTCGTTCGTTTCCGCATCGTCGACCAGAAAAAAATAAGTCGAATCGGCCTTGAAATGTTATGGAACACGCCTCCACGCACGGCGATTCCGACGAAGGTGCATCGAGGTTGCGAAGAAATTTGCATAAAGATGATAGACGAGAAATGATGCGTGAACTTGGACCTTGTCGATTCTCTCGGCAAAATTTCGACTTTTCTTCTTCCTAATTTGATTTCGGGTCGCTTTAATAAGTCGGCGTTATCTCGTCGCAGAACGAAGACCTCGACCCGCATGTTAGTTCGCGATAGGCGCCCCTACAGGTTTCCACTCGATAACGGCCCCGTCCTTTTTATCGTTTCGTCCGACGACTTTTCGAATTTAGGTTCCCTCGTTAATTTCAATGTTAACGTCGATTCTCCGGAGAGATTTCGATTCGATTCTTGTGGTCTTAAAGACGTCGAGATTTGCTTTGTCATTTGGATCGACGAAATCGTTAAACTCAAATGGATGGATTTCCTCGCTGCGAGAAACCGGTTCGATCCGATAGAATTTTTTAATTGACTCTTAAAATTTGAAATGCCAAGGTCGGCGACGATTCCGCCATCCAATTTTTTCCGAATCGGCAATAAAAATTCAATGTTTTTGGCGACATTATCATATTATTTGTTTAAATCGTGCAATGACAACTATCCGTTTTAAAGGGAAAAAAAAGATCAAGATCGAAACGATTAGGACGTCGAGATCGAGAAAAGCCGTGGATTTTTTCGAAAGGAACCAAGGAGGAGCTAGACTCGAAAAAAAAGAAAGTCTCGCAAGAAAGGACCTCGCATTAAGGATCGTTAGACGTTTCTTTCTCTTCTCTAAGCTTCCGAGATCTTTCTCTTTCTTTATTCGGACATTTTTTTCCATTTACAGGAATATACATTCGCTAGTTACTGTAAAAATAGCCGCGTGTTTTTATTTTTTTTTTCTTGTAATGAGGTAATCGATCGCCTTGTAAAAGAACCCGTTCCGTCGTAATCGTTCCGCGTACGAAATGTAAGAAAGAGAATGTCCGTTTAGAAAGGCCTGAAAAATCAAAGAAAGAATTACTCTTGCAAGTAATGCACAGAGATTTTTTTCTTGATTAATTACCATACGACCAAGATCAAGTTCATTATACGCGGGCTAAAGGATGAATCGCAGTTTCGCAATTCCCTCTTTTAGCCATCGAAAAAATTATTAGCGACTCGACTCGGCATTTTCAAATTTCCATAATAAGCCGCTTCGTGTGTTGCGAACTCTGCAATCAGAGATTATTATTTCCGCCGGAGTCCTTTTTAGGAAACCCCTGCCTACGCCTAAACGAAATTTATCTAGGGAATCTTGGAAGGGTTTTTCTGAAACGTTCACACCTTGCAACAAAAGACCGAATCCTAATTATTAAGTACCTCGTCATTCAAAAAAATTACAGTATGAGAAACACAATGGCTTTTGAAATAACATGCACAACGCATGTTACTCAACCGATATGTCAATCTTGTTTTTTTGAATCGCTTCTAGTAAAAAATTTTTAAGAAAAGTTATTCGAACCATAATTACATACTTTACTCAGCTTATACCTTAAAATGTTATTTGGTCTCAGCCAAAAGTGTCCCTTGCCTCCTTTCTTTTGCCCTTTAAAATAAAAGCATTTCCTCGTCGAATGGTTCCTGAAATTCTTTTTAAGTATACTCGCTTGACACCTGCCCAGATTCATAAAAACGAATCTCGCATTTTGATCGAGCCTGAACAGACTGTCCGAATTTTCAATCCTCGTATCTGTCTTTCAACAGGAATTTTTTTCTATCGCCTCATCACAAATTTTTACATCCGAAAATTTGGCCTTGCTTCAGAATAGAATGTTAAAAGTATTTCACGACTAATAAATTTTCAAAAACATTCAAACAATTTCTCATCAAAATATACTATGGTCGGGCTTGTTTCAAAAACATAATTGAATGACTCCGGAGCGGGCTATGAAGTTCACTGAGTACCTAGCCTTAATTTTTTTAGGGTCCTCAAAATTTATGAGGAATTGGTAGCAGGTCATAAGTAAAGTTATTGCATATGTCTAATCTAACTGTTAATGTGATTCGTTTTCATAATGTTCCTGTCCAGCAATAACCAAGAGACCGTCCTTGTCGTAATAAAAGAAGCTTTAAAACGGGATCTCCAAGACAATTATTATTATTATTATAGGAAAACTTGAACCGTGACAATAGCTCTATCGAAACGAAAGTCGTTTAGAAGAAGATATAATCGTTAAATTTATATTAATGTGACATTTAAACCGTGATTATCGCGTCGATGTCGAGCAGATGGAACCGGCTTTTCGATGAAAAACAATAAAGCAATCAACGGATCCACATCCGATGACACTCGAGCGTTCGCGAGAAAGTCGCTTCCACTTTTCCTTTTTCAAAAGAGATCCCGTTTGCCGTTTTACTTGACACCGATGGGATATCGATATCGTAAAAAAAAAATTAGAGCTTCGATTCTGCGACATCTTTTATTAGCCGATACAATTTCGGAAAGGTGAAGGACATCTTTTTAACTCGTCTTACCGACCCTGATCGATTTATTCGCTAATTTCGAATCTTTGTACCTCGTGCAAAAACCTTACGTAACTTCGCCTCAAAACTTTTGAGTAATCCAAGTAAAAAAAAAGTTTGAGCCTAATAGTTTATTATTATATCTGGTGGAAAGACTCGTCAAAAGAACAATTATGCGAAATGACGTTTACACGGAACGCTTAAGGAGCCACGCTTATTATAATTTTTCGATACCCGCAACCGCTTTACAATTAATGTAAAGCTAGTCTTTAGTCGACCATGATTTACGATCTCTGATCCTGACACTTTTTAAAAAAAAAAAAAAAAAAGAGAAAAATGGCGATTTTCCGTTGATAATTTCTTTTCTAAAAATCGAAAATCGTTGCAAGAAAAGATTCGTTATCGTGTTACTCTTCGGGAAACTGGATTGATATTGCGAAGGTTGAAGATTGTCAGGTATTAATTAAGAATGAGTTTTTTGGATCCTGCTCGATAAAGGAGTCCTAATCGTCGAAAAGATCAAGGTCGCCCGATCAATAAAATAAGGATGTTCAAGAGGATCTTCCTAATACCGAGTTCGGTCCTATTTTTTGTTGGCGAAGCAAAAAATAAATACGTTTGACTAATGGAAACTTCTGCTTCTCTTTTTTCAGGTTACCCGGAATTCGGTTTTCATTTAAACAGAACGGGGAGACCGATGGTTTACTCTTGCAGTTGGCCTGTATATCAAATTTATGCCGGAATATCGGTGAGTCCGGCTAATCGCCCGTCTTTTTTTTTACGTAATCATTTCGATTAGACGGAACAATGAACGTTCGGAAGGCCCTTAAAACAAAAACCATTTTGATAATTCTTTTCAGATTTAAAAAAAACAAAAAAAAAAAAAAAAATACTTCAACCCACTTGTAGATGAAAGTCTCTTTCGACTTTGCTTAGATTGTAAAAAAATTAATTTGTTACGAAAAGTATATTACCTAATATATGTAATAATGCGTTTTGGTTTGTTGTGAAGCATGTTTCTTTCGGGCCGAACCGTACCACCGTCATTATTACTATTATTTCATTTAAATATCTATTTTGTTATCGTTGATTATGTTTTTTTCCCTTCAGCCCAATTTTAAATCCATCATCGACAGTTGCAATTTATGGCGAAATTTCGACGACATCCAAGATTCCTGGGCCAGTTTGGAAAGCATCATCGATTATTACGGGAACAATCAAGACACGATAGTCCCCAACGCCGGACCCGGACATTTCAACGATCCGGATATGGTAACTCCTCTTAGCTCCTATTAAAACTACCGTGTCCTTCCAACTCACAAATTTATTTTGCTTTTCAGTTGATAATCGGGAACTTCGGTTTGAGCTACGAGCAATCGAAAACTCAGATGGCGTTGTGGGCAGTCTTGGCGGCACCTCTGCTCATGTCGGTCGACTTGAGAACAATCAGGCCGGAATATAAAGCCATTCTTCAAAATAAAAAAATAATCGCCGTCGACCAGGATCCTCTCGGCATTCAAGGCAGAAGAATTTACAAGGTATGATTTGAAAATCAAAAGGAGCACGTTCGGGTTCGGGACTATCGAAGAGTATCTATGACGTAGCGTTTCTGCGGATCCAAGGAATATTTCTCGACTCGAAACGTTTAAAAAATCATTTTTAAAATTTTATTTAAAGAGCTTTTCATTTAAAATAAAAACACGTTCGGTTAGATTACAAGTCTTGTTACGTGGTACAAAGGTCAGGTCGTTCGTGAATAATAAATAAATCGGCAAGACATTAATATGTTTTCGACTCGACTTTAACATTTCAAAAAAGGCAAAATTTTTCGTTGCGCAATTTTTTTTTCTTTTTTTTTTTTTCAGCATCGAGGAATCGAGATTTGGGCTCGACCGATCACGCCGATTTACCAAAATTATTTCTCATACGCCATAGCTTTCCTAAACAGAAGAACGGACGGAACTCCGTCGGACATCGCCGTAACTTTGAGAGAATTGGGCCTGGGAAACCCCGGAGGGTACCACGTGGAGGTAAGCGAGTTGCAAATCGTGCAGCCACGATCCCTTCGATTCGATAATCGTTCTTTTTCTCCGTTTCAGGACCTTTACGAAGACGTTTCCTACGGGATTTTGACGCCCAACACGAAAATCAAGGTCAAAGTAAATCCGTCCGGAGTCGTGATCCTGAGAGCCGACGTCAATCCGGATCGGCGGACTCAAGCTCAACGGATAGGCAGCCAATATGCTCCGCAAACGACGCGAGGGCCGGTGGACGCCAGGCTGACCTACAATCAACCTTTCGTTCCTCAAAGCACCGCTAGGATACCTATACAAAGACCCGAAAACAATCTGATACCTCAAACTACCTCGAGAATTCCGGTGCAATCCACCGCCAGGACGCGGTACGATCCTTTCACTCCGTACCAAGTTCAGCAATTCTAAAATTGTGATATAGTTAGCTCTTTTAAATTAATTCGGACTCTAGCGTACCTTTAGTTTTTTTAAAAGTCGTTCGTCGTGCCAGTTATTATTTTTATCCGTTCGGCTCGATCCGAACCGCGTTCGACCGTTAAAGAAACATGCTTCAGTTCGTACCTAAACACTTTTTAACGAGGAAAAAGTTTTCGAACTTTGGCAAAGCGGCTGGACTTGACCGTTCTCAAATTCCAAGCCAGCTTCAGGCAAATGAGAATTGCATCATTCGTAAAAGGTTCGAAAACCGGAAATCCAAAGAAGAAAAAACAAGAATAAGATTTTAAAAACCAAAGCCACGATAGCTTGTCGGTATATGTTTAGTCCAATTTTTACATGGTTAGCAATTCAATTCTGAAGGCGATCAACAAAAGTCACGAAATAATAAGCGGATTCATTAATTTAACTTAAGCAATCAGCACGGGCCGTGTAAGGTTCGGATCTAACTTATTTTCTTATTAAGAAAAGCAAAAAGAATTAGTCGACTGGAGCCTTTTCCCCAAAATTAGATCTGTTTTTGATTTAGCATTCGGTTTTTTTTTTCTTTTCAATTTTTGTACTTAATTTTTTATAGATTAAATTTTTAAATGTAGGGTGCAAATTTTTTAAGATGAATCATATTTTACAGATATTTACATTGCGATAAAGGGCGCCCGTCAGTTTTTTATCCGCCATAAAAATCTAAACTGATAAAATATAATTTTTTGAATGTCGTCGATGTAACGGCTTTTGTTTCCTTTCGACCAAATAAACCGATCACTCCGAGCAACGTGTCAGGAGTTTAGGTTTTTAAAATTTAAAGAAAAAAAATGATTTGAAAACTGTGATAAGATATAATAATTGCATGCATTACTGATTGAAAAATTTAATTGACTGTGCCTTAAACGAGGAAAACCCTAGAAAATAAGTTTTTTTTATCGAGATCGATACAAGTGTACAAAATGTTAGTAAATGAACTTAGTTTTGTATAATTTATAAATTTTTGACTGATCTCGAGAACCTCGAAATAAAAAAAATCATGTTTCAATATTGTCAGATTGAAATCGATCGGAAAACTCTGGTTCGATTTAATCGAAGTACATTTAATTAAATTTTGTCTGTCTAAATGTGTAAATTAAATTTATATTTCTTTTTTTAAAACTGTTTCTTTCGTTAGAGAAAGATGAAAAAATTCCTTTCGTAAAAAATCGTAGTTTAAACGGTAAGTTTTATGCTCGACACCTCATCGGCGAGGGATCAGCACCTCTTTAAAGAGAAATTAATTAAAAATAATAATGTAAAAGGGTTTTAAGTAGATGATAAAATATTTTAAAAAGGAAAAAGTTTTGCACGTAGGTTCAATTCTTCTTATCTTGACTAAAAACAAGCTTTCTAGAACGAATATTAACTTAATCAAAGAGATAGAATGAAGGATAATAATATAAGACCGAGCTCTTATCGATAACAAAATGGAAATCGATCAATTTAGCAATATTCAATACTCTGACAAGTAAAATCATCGTTAAATAAAAATCATAGTTGCAAATTTTCTTTGTAAAATAATTACAAGAATTTGACTTTTCTTGTCAAATTTAAATCTATAAAAGCAATCCTTTCTTGTTTGATAATTTTTGAAAACTTTTTAAAAACACTTTTTAAAGAAAAAATGCCATCAGACGATAAGATAATCAAATAATTTTATTAATATTCTCCCAACCTTAAGAGACCATGTGAACATACTAATTCTATGAGCGCGAAGCCGTAATAGCTCAAAATATTTCTTAAGTTTTAGGACCCGATTTTCCAAAAATTCTATTCGCCGAAATAATCAGCGAAAGAAACAAATTTTTTGCTTTATTCGAATGGGTAAAAGAAAAATGTTGAGAATTAGCTTAAAGCGCTCGACGAGTTCAGTCAAAATCAGGCCGAACGCTACTTCTTCTGCTTCAGCGTTTTTCTATCTGCACCACGACCTGGCCTGGTCGAGGGCATTTCAGCTCTGCAGAGGGTTTCGTAACACCCGTCATTCGACTCTTCCTCCTGATTTTCTAATTTCTCATTCGATGGCAGCAGATATATATCCCCAAATATATCTTTTTATAGCGCACTGCGCTACACGGAGCCTATCGACTCGTTGTTTTGAGAGTTCGAACAAGAAGATACTACCAATTAAAGATTTTTACCAAGAATTGGCCACTCTGCGAATTAAAAATACTCGAGGCGAGAAGAATGTATTTCAAGCTCTCCTCGGTTTTAACCTTCTTGTAGCTTATTACTTTGGAACCAAAAATACTCTTTCTAGGGCCTGCAAAAGGATGTCCGTACGTAATAATGAGGAAAATGAATTATTATAGTCATTTTACTAATTACGTCACCGTCATCTTTGATTACGTCACGATTAGGACGATAAAAATTATTTTATTATAAAAATAATTTCGCATTAATGACAAATACTTCTAGCAAATTTTATTGGGCGCTTCCAGCGCGTGACCTCAACCAACGTACTGACGTACGAACAAAAAGAAGTTCTTTTAACCGATCATTTTCATCCTCGTTCCGAAAAAAAAAAATGAAAAACAATCCGTAATTAGCGAAACGCCTAAGACTTGTTATGGCGTCATCGATTTAATACTTTCTTCCATTTTATAATTTATTTTTTCCAGGACGAGGAAAAACGTTATAAAATCGCGTCATTAAACTTTGAAATTTTTTTTCGAGCAATATTTTTCCTCAAGGGGTGCTCCTATTATTTTTGGACGAGGAAAAAAAAAATATTCCATTTACGTCACAAGTAAACATAAGAGGGCCGAACATGGCAGCTGCATTTTAAATCTTTTTAACGTCTTTTTCTCTCGTTTCCGTTCATTCGGGAAAATTGTTTTTCTTCGAAGAAGGCGATGGGGTAAACACCCCGGAGTCGGTCACTCAGCGCCACTGCGTCGAAAGTATCCATGACGACGGGGTCGAACGGATCGCGAGCTCGTGTTTTGGTTCGAACGGATTCTCGATTCCTCGAGGATCTCGACTGTTTTTTCCTGTCTGGTAAGTTCAATATTTTCCGATATTTTTTTCTTACTAACGAAAAGCGATTCGTTTCCTATCGGATCGAGCTTTTACAAATTTTCTCGGCGGATCTCGAGGAAACCACGCCGAGATTTCTATCGATTATAGGGTGTTTTACGTCACACCACACCCGAATATAGTGAAAAGTTTAAAGTGCCGTTAAGTCGAAGCCTTTCGTCTCGATTTTCCTCTCTCGACAAAATCCGGTAGGTTTCGGAATCCCTTTTCCAGGTAAAATCAAATCTTTTCCGAGAAGTCTAGAGAGGAAAAATCCCGATTTCACTCGAGTCACGTTAATTTTCCTCCTCTTTTATTTCACTTATACGAATTATCAATTTTAATTAAAAACGGTACTTTTCAAAGTTGAGAAATGTTTTTTCTGTTAATTTTCGACACTATTAGGTAGTATAATTTATTGTGATTTCGTTTTTTCATTAACAATTCAAACTGAAAAGCCTGAAAGGCAATTTTTGATTTTCCTTTTTGACAACGAATGCACTGCAGCCTCTGTTTCATTTCTCATACGTGCACTTTTCCGGCAAGAAAGTTCTTTTAATTAGTTCGAGAATACAGCCAAATAAATCTAAGATTAATTTGCCTATGCGACGTTTAAGCGATACAAATTCTAAATGTAAGTTTTTAAAAACATTCTTCAAGGCAGCAAATGAATTGATTTTTTCCTAAAAATTTCGGACCGAGTTTAAGGAAACCATTTTCATATTTTATATAGATATCAATCATTTAGTTTTCAAACGGGGCATTTAAGTGCTTAACCAAATCAAACGGTTATTACTAAATAATCGTCAACTATTAAAAATCATTCCAGTATATTATAACCATTTCTCGAGAAAAAATTTTCCATCGGACATGTTTAGAAGAATAATAAAGTTTTTAATAGTCTAAAATCGGCTTAAGATTTCGAGACCGAAAGTATAAAATTAGATATTTTTTGGCGCAAGAAATACAGAGAATGAAAAAAAATTTTGGATAAAAAATGATACTTAAAAAATTTTGAAAACTAATCATATTTTTAAAAAAAATCCTTTAATTTAGTGTGAAGATGTTAAGGAAAAAGTTTCGATAGTTAAAAATAATAAGCCTACAGTTCGTGTTCAGGTTTAGTTACCGTTTAAACTCCGCCTGATGACTTAGTTTTCCTCGAACGAAAAACTCTAACCATACAGTCGAGATATATTGACATAAAAGGGCTTAAATCAAGGGGCCATAATCTAAAGTCAAAATCGGTCGAGGAAAATGCAATTGCAGATAAAATAACTGTAACCCAATGTCAATGTTTAGTTTATGGAATGCTAGCTTTATATCCGTTTTAAGCATTCTCCTCTCGTCCACTCTGTTTTATCCTTTGGCCTCGGTGAGGTATTGCCCTTCGCGTTTATAAACATCGAATAGGCTTTTTATGTTTAGTTTTCTAAATATGAGATATGCTTTACTTAAAATCAGAAACCTTAATTTTAGGCAAATTAATCGATACACGGCGAACAACGTTTCTTGCACTCTCTTGCAATCGAATCAAGCAAGCATCCCAGAACCATTTCATATAGCTTAAAAATCCCGTAAAACAGTTATAAGAGCTTCGTATCTTTTAACACATAAGTCTACACATCCCTTGGGTTTTTTAAATATCCAACAAAATACGAATAGAATTTTCATTGATGTATGCAATTCTAAACGATCGTTTTCAACTGCTCATTATTTTTTTTTCTTCCACATTTTTTAATATCATAAAAAAAAAATACGGACTCACCATCCTCTGCTATTTTCTACGTCCATAATCATCAATCCATCCAAAATCGTAGAGCAAACGTTTTCAACATGATTTCTGAATCCACGAGGTCCGATTCCTGTTCACAATTACACTACACTGCACACGATTGTTTTTTTTTTTTGAAAACATTATCGCTTTTGTTTTCAATCGAAAAACTATTTTTGCAACGATAAAAAACTACTCGCACTTACATTTTATTTATTGAATAACAAAATACAAAAACATACACACGGACTCGTCAGAGCAAGACGCCATTTTCGTCCAGATTTTGAACTGACTGACCATCGACTACAATAAGGGAAGGGGGTGAGCGGTCAGCTCAAATAAATAATCAGAGTTGCCAACTCTATTAAATTTGGCGGGAGCGGGAAAAATGTTTTCGTCGAATCGGTTATCCAATTTTATTTTCAAGAATTGTCTTGATGTTCGATTGATCGTTTTAAAATAAATGCCGGGAGAGATTTCGAATAATAAAAGCAGTAACTTCATTGAATGGAAAATGTACATCTTTCAAATCTGAACGGAGGAAATTTTTTTGAGATAAAATTACGGGTTTTTTTTACGTTACGCAAAACTTTTAAATCAAGGGCAGTTCGAATATTCCACATGAATTGCAGGTTAGGCTATAAAACTCTAGGAACCTGTCAAAAAGAGCATGATTTTTGATTAGATAAAGATATTTAAATTTAAATGGTACTAGATAAAATTAAAAGAATTTTCTAAATGGAAATTTCAATTTCGAATCCCAATAAATTAACATTGAAAGGAAAGTATGTAAAAATTAAGGATTCAACCGGATCATCAATAAATTTTTTATTAGTAAAATCCGTTTGTCACACATCACATTTATTGGTTTTAAAAATGTCCTAAATTTTTCTTCCGAAATGATCCTTTTGTTCTCTTTCAAATTTACAAATACTTAAACGAGGACAGTGTGATATTAGGAAGAGCATTTTGGGGTGAAAACCTGTCATATCCAAAGTAAGCCATTATCAAATTCAATCTTACGTTAAAGAAATTTTTTTTGCAATATCGCATAGCATACAGTGTTATCTACTGTAAAAAATATCAAAGCGGGAGCCAATTAAATTAAGGTAAACAATTTGGAATACGTGAGCAAATTTTTAACGGAGGGGTAATTTAGGGACACACTTATTTTATAAACACAGAAAACTTGAAATAAAAATTAATTATCAATGGCTAAAACTGTCAAAAAGTAAAGCGCAAACCTTTAAAAGTTTGAATTCTTTAACGAACAGTGTTTTAAATAAAACCTCCCTAACGATTTTTATGAAATAATTATATTAGATTTGAAGTTTGGTCCGAAAAAAACGATGAATTTGTTATTTTTATAACATAACGAAAACGGGCTTAATTTTACCCGTTCGAGTAGGAAAGGCTCCAAGTGGGCAGGAAAGGTAACGCAAAGTGGGCGTAAGTAGATTACAAAATGGACCAATTAAATGAAAAGGTAAAGAAAGCATTGATAAGACCAGTTCACCACATCTCTTGCAACCAGTCTTGAATTGCGGGGAATCACCGCAAAATACGAATCCACGGTCGAATCTCTTGTTTACCGTAACGACCGGGTTCGCTCCGCCGAGTCCTACGTTCCTCGTGACGTCATCCTCGTATATTCGTCATTTCCATTTAATTTTTTCCTCTTGGTCGGTATTTCTTACTCGAATCGCAAGGTTACTTCGGAAGGCTTTGCCATCTGTAAAAAATAAAACATACAAAAATCCGGAAAACGCAAAGAATTTCCGGGTAATTATTTTTTCTCGGATTAGAAAAAATAAAAATCCATCGGTTTCGGATCGATAATCGTTGTGAACCTCAAAAAGTTTCGAAAAAAAGGTGAATTCAAAAATTTTAAGTAAGAAAATGTTTAACAGACGAGAAAGTAGCAAACTTTCAAATTGATTAATTAGACCATGGACCTTAGTGTCCGTGACGTCTACCATGGAGGGTTCAGTTTCGATTGGATTATTCGAAGTTTTCGATCAATTCAGCAGTATAGGTTTACATATCCAAATTTATTTTGTTTAAAAGTGTTTTCGTGATGTTTTTTTAAATTTAAAGGATAAGCAACAAACTTTTACAAAAAGATTTCCCTAAAGTAAGTTTTTTCAAAATTCGCGCGGTTTTTTCTTTTTCTACCAATAACTTTCATCATCCCCTAGTTTTTTTCTCATATCAGCGCCAATTTTTTTTTTAAACTAAAAGATTTTAACGAAGAAATCTTTTAGAAAAGAAAATGTCGAGGCGCTTATGCTTGAATTTTTTTCAAAAAACGTTTTTGTTAAATAAAGAAATTAGCATTTCGAAAGTTTTTTTTAATTTCAGATTAATTTTCAAAACATAAAAAATCGGAAGACTTAATTATTTGTTTCGAATTTTTATTCAATATGGCGTCGGTCGCCATTTTATTTATTACATTCAGGTTTACGTAAACGATTATCCAGTAACGATCCTTTATCCGATTATTAAAAACCAATATGGCGATCATCAATGTCACGAAAATATTGTGAACGTGCGATTCGACGACGTTGTCACATCAAAAAACGTTTTTCCGGTTTGAAGCGGTTTCAAGAATCGTGTTTAACGGTTTCCATTGAGCCACGCAAAAAAAAGTCTCGGCTAAAAACTTTAATGGTCCTAAAATAAGTAGGTTCCTCTTTTAACTCGAACCTTCTTTCAAAAATCTTCCTAAATTTTTTTTTTTTTGTTTTGTTTTGTTTTACTGTCGACTTTAAATAAACTATAGGTCGTTTATCGATTGCCAACGTGGCAAACGTTTACTTATTTGCTTACTTTCTTAACGTGGCATCAACGTCCTAGATTAAAAAACGGTTGTTCGTTTGAATATTTTACAGTATGGCTTTACATATTAAGCCTTTGTTTATTACTAGCTGATTCCTACCGTAAACTTATAAATTATTTTTTTAATTTCAGAAAAAGTTTTAGTCGCACCTAGGAAATGGTCGCATAACGGTTTTAGGATTAAAAGTGCAGCTAATCATTGAACCAATGAAGATGTATGAAGGATTTGACTCTTGCCGGGACCAAACCAACGTAAGACGAGTCATTATTTTATTTTTGAAAAAATCAGCATTTTTTTTATGTCTATTCTTTATTTGCAGAAATACTTCGAATCACAAGAAAGTGCACTGCTCCCGTTATTTCTGCCGAATGAATATCTCCACGAAGAAAATAACACCACACAAGTAGATTATATGAGAGAATTCCAGGGGTCCTTCAACGGCATAGATTCCACTGCGGCTACCAAGCAACTTATTTTCAAAACCGAACCAGACGAAGGTAGTTACTTTATATTATAAAGCTTTCCCTTGTTTCCGGTGTCTTATATAACAATTTTTAGCATCGATTTCGACTTTGAGAAAAAAAGTATCGGTAGCTTAAATCATCGCACATTATCAGAAAGTTTCTAAATTTTAAGCAAAATCTTTTTTTTTTTTTGCACAGAGTTTAATAAACTTGTAAAAAAATGTTATGGTACCGGACCAAACATGATGAAAAGATTTTCTTCGGCAAGGACTTGCATTGGCCCTCTTAATAAAAGTGATCAAACATTACTTACTTACAAAAGTGAATTCATAGAAATGATTATTACTGATAAAGCTTAGATATTAAATCGAAACCCTCAAAAAAAATGAAAATAAATAAAAAAGGGATCACTTTAATTTTAATTTTCGTTTACAGATATAGACGAATGGAAAAATAAAGATGAAAAGGACTGGTCGAGCAGCGACGTTCTTCACTGGATAGCCCACATAGCAGAAATTCAAAAATTTCCCTACGAATCCGTAAACGCTAACAATTTTAACGTCAACGGTAAACAACTTCTTTCCTTTGACAAAAAAGAATTCATGGCGCGAGACGAAAAGTACGGAAGAATTTTATACGATGCCCTCCATAAACGTGAGTTTGTTTTTTCTTTCCCTCGAATTGTATCTTTATCTAAAATGTCTATCGTAATTTTGTTGTTAATATTTCAGCACCTAAATTCGAAGAAATTCAAACTCCGTTCCAAGCTCAAAACAGCGGGAAAAAGGAAGTGAAACTTCATCCACTTTCGACGCCCGTCACGTTAACAGATAATTTCATTCCGTATCCTTCTAAAATGCTTCGGGAGACGACGTCGTACGGCCTGGTCAACGTTCCCGAACAATTCCAAAATGACATGGCCCATTCGCCGGAATCGTATCCTTTCGAATTGGATCCCGTGTCGGAAGACAAGGAAAAGTGCAACGAAAGTTACAACGGTGAAAGAAAAAACTCGTCCGATACTTCTTTGTCGTCGGATACCGAACACAGTGATTTCGAAGTGAAAAAAGAACTTAAAAAATCGGCGGGTCCGGCGAAAAGACCTCCGGGCAGGCCTCCGGGAGTCAAAACGAAAAAAGAAAAACCTGAAAAAAAGACTGGAAGACTTTGGGAATTTATCAGGGACCTTTTGCTCGATCCTCAACATTGTCCTAGTGTAATTTGTTGGGAAAATCATGACGATGGTGTCTTTAGGTTTGTGAAAAGTGAAAAAGTCGCAAAAATATGGGGAGACAGAAAAGGAAACGAAAAGATGAATTACGAAAAACTTAGTAGAGCAATGAGGTGAGTATTGTTTTTCGACAATTTTTACCTACGAAATTCGTCTAAGAAGAAAGAGGATATAAAATTGCTTGCGGTTTTTCCTTGTCCGCTCGGACCTTATCTGTAACTTAAACAAAATGCACTCGAGATTCTTGTGTTATCTCCTCTGGATAAATCCGGTTTTAAAAAAAATAAAATAATTTTTTTGCCAAAAGTGAGAAGTGACCAAAATTGATGCTCCAAAAAAAATGTATTTTCCAACGAACCCTCTTTCTTAAATTAACCTTTCGACTACTCGTCTTCGAACTTCGAACGCTGGATTTTAATTTTTTCGCATATTTTTATAGGTATTATTATAGAAGTAAAGTCCTGCAACCAGTCATAGGAAGAAGATTAGTATACAAATTCGGCCCGACGGCGAGAGGTTGGAAAACGGAAAATCCAAACTTTAGACATTAATGCCGGAGACCCAGCAGGCATTACTTTTATTTTAGAAGAATCGACACGCCACGACGTCGTACAATAAAATAATTTATTCGTCTACTTTTTTCTTCGGGGAAAGCGACACTAAGGACGAAAGCTGTGAAATTAAATGTTCCGACTTAAACGGGAGCCGAAGTTCAACGTTCGGACTATTTGTTTACTTGAAAAGCTGTGAGACGGACTTACCCGGTGATTATTGTATCCAAAAAAATTTGCCGGTTTTTGAATTTCGGTTCCCTAGCACGAAGTGACGTAAAATCTGCACAAGTAGCAATTAAAGGTGTGCGACACTCACCTAAAAAGATAAGGTTGATACATGTCCTCAGTTATTACAGGTCTTTTAGACAGTGATAAATATAAAACAAAAATTTAAATAAATTGTATTTATGTATTAAAAATTAAAAAAAAAAAAAAAAAAAAAAAAAAGAGTACACTAATAACAGTGCAATCATTCCCATTTTGCATCCACCCGATAATAAATAAAATAAATGTAAATATTCGAGTCGACTTTATTTTAAACGCTGCCCATGCCCAAAAAAATTTTAGATACAAAAAAAAAGGATTCGAGAGCAACCGGCACAGAAATATAAATTTTCGCCTTCACAATTATGATTAGATGTCAGTCGTTCTTCAGTGCTCTGCGCATGATCATTTTAAATTTATTTTAAATATAACATTGCAACGAACTTTCGATTTTATAAGCGACCATCACAACATCAATTAAAGATTTTTTAAAAAATTTAAGAACTTGTCGATCATATACTCAGGAAAAAAAATTAAACTTTTTAAAAATTTTTGTCATAAAATATCTGATGTTATAAAGAGGCGCCATTCCTTTTATAAGAAGGTATTTTACCTAGGGGGAATCACATACACATTGATCAAATGGTTTGTGACTATTTTTTAAATTATAGATTTTGAATGTGCTCCAAGAAACCGCGTCAAGACTGAGTTAAGTACGCCACAAGGTTTTTATATTTGGAAACTCTCAATTTGGGGTCACTTTTAAGAGCTTCGTAAATTTCCATTTCAAATTTCGGAATTTACTTTCTCAACCAAGACTAATTTTCTATATAATTTTAAATAATGATAAGTACTTTTTGCAAAATTACCTCTTGATATTTTAAATAATCCATCTAATTTATAAATGAGATGTGACGTCCGAAGTATAATCCCTAAACAAATACGAATTTGACAAATAAGTAGTGATAAATTCCGGAGGGTCTATCAATGTTACCAACTCGTAAAATATATTACGAGCCTGTTTTACTTCGGGAAAGTCGTCAGGAACATCGTCGCACAATTTCTGAATTAACTGAAAATTCACCTTCACGCCCGAGTTTTCGATATCAACCTAAAAAAAAATTAATGTCAATAATACTAACTTTTTCTTGATTTAAATTTTTAAAAAAAAACTTGCCTCGTGTTTTATCCATTGCCAGATTTGCCATCTGGATATTTCGGCCGTTGCCGAATCTTCGACGGCTCCGCCGAGTTCGAAATGCCCGATACCTCGCAGCCAATTCGCAACGAATAAAACGGACACTTTCACATTGTGAATTAAACCGTCCAAAGTTACTCCACCGCTTGGCATAGTTAAGAGATCTTTCATAGTAACGTCATCTTGAGATGTTGAAATGTTTAAAGATTCCACCGAACTCCATAACTATTAAAAAATTTAGTAAGTTTGAAAACTTTTTGAATGAAATACTTTAAAAAAAATTTATTAGGATTACTTACTTTTCTCATGTCAGGCACGAGTTTAGTATCGTATACCATGAACCCGTCGAATCCTATTTCGATTTCTTTCTTTTTTGCTTGAGTAACTTTGGTCGGCGCACCCTCGAGCTTCGTCTGAAATTACAATCTTGATCAAAATTAATTAAATGACGTTTAAATAAAAATCGAATCGAAGGCTTACGAGAAGAGTCGCCATTCCGCTCGTAGCAAAAGTGTTTCTTTTACGACAGACGTTCACTGTGTGCTCCATGTATTTTTTAAGAAAGTGTTTATCGATGTTGACGTATTTGTTACGATCCGGCAGCAAAAACGAAGGATCCAGTCCAAATTTAGCGATTATCGAGGCGCAATAGTCCCAGATTCCGCAGTTTAATCCGAAGGAATGATGACGAAGAGTATAAAGAATTTCTTCCATTTGAGAAGCGGCTATTATGTTTTCGATCAAAACGCAAGCTTTGATGGTGCCTAAAAATACAGAACGTAATCGGCGGTCCAGTTTTAAGACTTCCTTTTAACTATTTACCTCTTTTAATGTTTAATTTTTTTTGAGCTTGGATAAAAATATCGTTCCACAGTCGAGATTCAAACGACGATTCTAATTTAGGAAGATAAAAATATGGTCCCACGTTTTTCTCGTCGAGCAACCGCCCGTTATGGAACATGTGAATGCCAAAGTCGAATATAGGTCCTGGTACCGGAGTGCCATTCACCTACAGAAAAATGACCAAAAAAACCTTACTGCTTCATAAACTTCTACCATTTTCAAACTTACCATCATGTGGTACTCCGTCATGTTCCATGCTCTCGGTCTGAATATTAAAGCAGGAGCATTTTCGATGGAACAAGTAGCAGGAAAGTTGTTTCTCACTGCTTGAAATACATTGTAATGAGCTAAAATTTGATTTCTCCAAGTTGGACAGTGGCCATCGTCTAAATCAACCTGCAACAGAAAAAGAATTTCTGAACACTATCTTTTGAGTTTAATACTAAAGCACTTTACAAACCTGAATGCCATCTGCACCAGAATTCAATGCTAAAATAAAGTGTTCCACATTTACAGGACTGACATCTCCTAAATCTATGTTGCGTACTTTTAACTTCCAGGGTACAGGATCTACTTTCCAATCTCCATTTCTGATGTCGGTGTCAATTAATGACAGAACTTCATTTCGATTGGCACGTAATCTATGGCTGCATTGTTTACGATGATAATAGAGCTAAAAAGTAAATTGAAGTATCAAATCTAATTGCGCTGTTTGCTTGTTTTTAAATTACAACATACCGATTCAATTCTCTCCTTGAACTCTGCAGCTAATTCTGCAACAAATCGGACGGCTTCTCTCGTTATTACAGCATTGTAAGGTGTAGAAAGCCCTCTGGGAGAACGCTGTACGAAAATATCCAAATTCCCCATAAGATTTAGAAATTTTTGAAACGAAAAATTAGGTGTAATAATATCAAACACGATGTTAGCACATGAATAAATTGGTCTCTTGACCTTTTTTTTACCAACTATCAGCACTAAGATTTCAATTATCTCTGTAAACAAAAACATGGACTTCCCCAATTACAATTTTATTTTACAAAATCGATATGAAAAAATTTCCGGCGGTATATTGACACTTCGAAGAATTTGGACAACTTTTTCGGTAATGTGAAACCAAGGCAATGAAACATGGTCAAAAATAATTATTAAAAGAGAAAAATTACTTAAAACGCACCGATGAGAAATGTTTATTTACAATTTTAAACGAGGGAATTCTTATGCTTTGTTGGTAAGTTGGTAATAAATCCAGCTGACAACTTATGAAAAAAAGCGGGATTTTTAAAAACGATGGGAACTTTTATGAGTATTTTGTTGCTGGCATTGGAAAGCATGTACGGCAAAAAGCTAAGATTTTGTTACTTTTATTCAATAGGAGGATCTGCAAAAATAAAACTCATGTCCAAAAATTTTTTTCAATCGATCACGTTTCAAGCGAATTTTTAAAGTTGAAGGTATGATAAGCATTGTCACTATGAAATAAATAGTAAATAAATTTAGAAGAATCTCATCAAAAATTAATTTTCTCAACTGTGCAGAATATAATGCTTGAAAGCAAAAGATTTTATTACCCCTAGACAAAAGTTTCCCGATTCCCTTAATTGATTAAACTATACTTAAGTAACATACGGCTTATCTACCTTGGTTAATCATAGTAAGAAAAAGAAATAAGGGGGGAAAAGATTTTTTAACGAATGGGAGGCCATAATATTTGACAATAAAGAACCGAGGATGGATGAAAAAGAAACGATAAGAGAAACACACGAGTTCATTTTTATCTTGCCTGAATAATTCATGATAGCCGCAGTTGCAGATATTCTCAAAAGCTTTGCCGACACGACTCGGAGAGAAAAACGAGAAAATTAGTTATGAGGAATACTTTTTATCGAATTAAATAAAATTAGAAAGAAAAATTTCGAATCGTGCCAATTTTCAGAAATGAACTTCCAGCCTATGATAAATGATCCCTCCGGTCGAGAGAATAAAACTTCGGGGTGGGGGTGATTCCTATAATTTGTATACGAAATGGTTTTTCGATAGTCGAACCGATGAGGCAACAATATAGCTGAGGATGGGAACCGGAAACCCCTATTTCACCTGCCTCATCCTCCCAAATCCTAAGCTAAATTTTCCTCTGAAAATAACTCTTCGAGTGAAGGTAATGCGTTTATCTTAATCAAACTCACACACCGCGAGCTTCCTTACTCTTCTCGGCAAATCTAGCTTTCCCACGATGAACCTTTTCCCTTTTGAAACTGAGCCGATAACGGTAACGGTTCGAAAGTATAGCTTACGGTCGGAATGGCACGGAGGCCTGTTTAGCGAACCGCGTCCGACCGGTTCGGCCCGATTCGATCCCGGCCAGCCAAAAAGGAAAATAAAATTCGACCTGAAAAAAATTTATGTAGCGTAGTACGGACTCGATTTTTATTTATGGAAACGGACGAAGGACGGAGCCGGCATCGGGCGCCGTCGTCTTCGCACCTTTCTGCGGCTCTTGCGGGATTTTTTTAAAACTTTTTCCACGAGACGCTCGAGGAAAGCCCTCTAAGACGCAAGAAGGAAAGAACCCTCTCCTTTATCGGGGAAAAGATTTCCGTCGTTTGCGAGTATTTGTATTAAAAAAGTACGGATTGCGGGTTTTCGAGTCGGGGGAGTCGGATCGATGTAGCGTCTACCCAGGCCACGCCGAGCTGGTCGCCATGGTTACACAGGAGGGTGTATTCTCATCACCATCTATTTAAAAACATTATCAACAGTTTGATTTCGTTTCGATATATTTAGCCTTACAACTTTTCCCGCCCTCCTATTAACCTGGAACGAAAAAATCTGTATTCTATATGTTTCCGATCGAAACCTTACGACGAATGGTGGACGATGTCGCGAAAATTCTTCTTAGACGCCGCGTCGCAATCAAGCCACAGTCCGGCCGCCAAACGTAGAGCTCTTAGCTCTTTGCGACGATTCCTAATTTTTTTAGAACTACTTTTTTACCCTCTTATCTTTTTAAAAAAATTAATTCAAAATATTTTTATTTCTTCTTTTTGGAGATCATTCTTCAATTTCCGTCTAATAACGTAGGGAAAGGCTAAAGCCCACGCATTATTTTTTCATTTCCTTGTAATTTTTTTTTCTGACGTAAAGATAAACACCATTTATTCGAATATTGACGTTCGAAAAATATGCAAGATCTAGCAACTTTAAAATGCGCCAAACGTCCGACTCCTTCTAAACGAATTGTCAGGAGTAAAGTGTTCCGGAGAGTCTTTCCTGTTCCGGGAACCGAATTAGATGTCCCCGGATAAAGGATTTGCGGAAACCTTTTCCGGGCGGGCTATTTATCCCAAAGATGTTCTCAATAGGAATCTAAACATTTTTGATAGGTCATACAAAATTTAAACATCTTTATGTCCTTGTCGATGCAATTTTAGGGCTAAGAACTACAGCAGTTGAAAAGTTTAACCATTGTTTAATCAGATTTTCCGCAATTTTTCCACCTTGATTGTAATTTTGAAAAAAGTGGCTCTGGGTATTATTTAAGAAAAACAAGTCAAGAATAAAGAGCAATAAATTTTAACGTCCTACCTCGAGCTGATGTCGAGTTTTTTCTGTTGTTGTTTCGTGTAAAAGAGTTTCGTTTGTCAGATCTGTAGGAGTGAGGGAAACATGGAAATCTCTCGAGATTCGAATGATGGAAAGCTTCACAACATTCGGTTAGCATTCCGTCAGCAAACGACGAAAAGAAACGAAACCGGTAAGTGTAAAATTTTCTCGAAACTGGGAAAAGAGAGAGAGAGAGAGAGAGAGAGGATCCGTCCCTTGAGACAAACGGAATTTATCGGAAATATTACTTCCGGTATTTTGATTGCTCCTTTTCCAGGAAAACGGTTCGCGGATCTTAATATAAAGAGGTTTTCTCTGCATCGAGCGGAAAATTTTCCTTTGCTTTAATCTAGGCAGAGACTTCCACAAGGGACTTCCGGCTTATCAAATTTTTTTTTTGTTTACTTCCACGCTTTTCCAAAACAAAGAAATAAATCAGGGAAGCCTTCCCGTTTCGAAAAAACCGAGACATCAAGTTCTCTCGCTTCGAGCAAATGGAAATTTGACATCTTCGCCCAACAAAATGAATCGAACCTGACTTTGCTTCGTTTATGATGTAAATTATTCGGGACTACCGTTGTCCGATTAATAATTTATGTAACGAAAATTCGTTTCTCTTTTCGAGTTTTCGGGAAAATGCCGAATCAAAATAGAGAAAGTGCCTTTCTCGATTTTAGAAGAATTTATGAGAAAAGATTAAAAAAAGAATTGCAGGAAACTCTGTAAAAAAGGCGAAAATTTCAAATGGAAATTCAATGATTTTATTCCTTTAGCTTGATAGATCTCGATCACCGAGCAATTTGATATGTTCTATCCCATAATTTTAACGTTCAACGAATGACGGTTTTTGAAGATGTTGAAAATATTTAAAAAAATCATTTTTACCCTATACTAAAGCACTCAGGATAGATCAGGATGTTCTTAATCGACTCTTCCTAGATCTAATTACTGTAGATCTCGATTGTTATGCCTATAAATGAATTAGAATTAAAGCACAAAAATGATTGGTACCTGGATGCGCCGAGGGGGAAAAAAAGGAAAAAATAAATCCGTGAATATTGCGTTGCGGACGGGTGAAAATCCGAGGAGTTTGGAACGGAATGGAAACATACCGGTGGGGGAACGCTCGGGGATCCGGGCTTCATTCACAAGCGATGAATGGATCCAGAAGAGAAGGAACCGGGAAAAGGGGGAAAAAGCTCCGCGGTCCAGGGTTCACTCATCTCGTCCCGGTATTTTTCCGTCTTCCACTTATCTCCGAAACCTTTACGTTCCCCCAATTTTTCGAGAGCTTTATGCAGGAATCCAGTGCAGAAAAAAATCATCTTTCCTTTTTTTTTTTTAAATTTTTTTATTTTAATCAACCACAGTTGTATACAACAATTATTATACCTTAAAATCAAAACTTTAAATAAAAAGTCGTCGTATCAAGGAGCATAACTTTTTTTTAAAATATTTTTTTAATTTTTTTTTTTCGTAAGATTTGTTTACATTTTTTTTAAAAAACATTAGACCGTAATTTTAAATGTAACAGGAAACAGTAACGTATACGTTTTGTTAAATATGTCGGTCGAAATCGATTTATCTGCTTTTCGCTGACTTCAATGAAACAAATCTTACTTTACTCATTCATTTTGTTTTTTTTTTTCGATCATTTTTCTTTCTTTTATTTTTTCCTTGTATTCTAAAATACAAATTTCGCACAACATTTTAGCACACGCTGTTAAAAATACGCACTTCACAAAACATCTTATCTTCTAAATATATCGAAAAACAAAAAAAAAATCCAGATCATATGTTTTTACTTGACTAGATTAGCGAATCACTTCCCTTAAAATAATCAAACATTTTTAAGGAATAATGTCAAAGAGAAGTAAAAATTCGCATATTAACAATACAAATACTTATTCTACTTAATAATAATATCAATAACTGTTGAAGATGGAAAAATAGAACCTTTCATAAGTTAATTGTAATAATAATTATAATAATCAATATTCTTTTTTTTCCTTTTGTTTATCTAAAGAATTGATTATTTTTTTTTTTAAAGGATGGCAACATATTTTTTTTCCGGAGAAAACTGTGTAGCTCTTTATGCTTCATTAGATTTTTCTAAAAAAAATCGATTGTCAAGCTCGAATTCCCGATTAACGATCCCGGGAAAAAAAAAGGTTGCCGCTTCGTCGTCAAAAGTCTTTTCTTTACTATATAACAAATTTTAGCGTCATTAATAAAAAAAAAAAGAAAACTTAAGAACATACGATTGCATTAATACGAAAACGTTTACATTTATATTATATTAACTTAACAACATTTGTAACCCGGAGGGTCATCAAATATGATCTTACACACATTATATCAAAATAAATATCGGTTTTATATAAAATAAAATAAAAAAAAAAAGAAAAATTTTGGGAAGAAAAAGTTTCACACATTAAAACCAACAATAATATACGAACATCGGACATCACCAAACGGCCCTGTAATTAAATATAAATACTCGATGAAAAAGGCTTTTTTCTTTTCTTAAATATATTAAAAATCGTGAAAAAACAATCAAGCATTAAAACACACGATATAATCAAATATCTACAGCTTTTCGATCCTACGTCCTCGAATTTTGTCTAGTCAGAGAAACTTTTTCTTCGGGTTTCAGATAACAAAATTACGTTCCTCATTCGATTGTGATAACGTCGTTATTTTTTGGGGAAAAATAAAAGTACGGGTAATCGATTTTGATTGCTACGATTGTTGAAAATTTCTTGACCCATCTCGAGGAATTTTTTTCTCAAAGAGGAAAAATGCCGCTTTAGGCCGTTATTTTATTTTATTTTTTAAAATCCTTTAGCTCGGCCGAGAGATATGTTTGTAATGTGCATGCCTTTTTCCTTTCTTTACAAAATAAGAAACTGACCGAAAAGATAAAGAATTATTCGACCGAGTCACACCGTTTCATAACAGAACCTCCAACAAACTTTACAAAATCTCATTTTCAATACCAATTCAAAAACAAATTAAAAGAAACAATTATTACTTGTTTCGTTTTCGTGAGGGAACTCAGCACTGGAATGATTAAATATTATTACTTAATTTTTATTCAATTTCCAACAAATTATTTTGTCAGCATTATTTTGCTTCAATAAAATCAAATCTTTAAAAACAAAACCATCGGTAGAAAAATGAAACCTCTTTTTTATTCAATTTTTAACAATTTTTTTGAGCACTTGGATTAAAACTGGGATTATTGAGAATAAAAAGAATTTATTTAAAAATATAATTTTTTGTAAATCAGAAATGATATCGTTAACGCGCACGCACAATACGAAATTTTAACGAAATTGATAAACCTAAATTATGTACAAAAGAACAAATTTTTTTTATTCTTATTCTTTTTCTTTTCCTTCCGACCGATTTTAACTTATAAAGCGGTTCACGTTATTCAATCTTTATTTACCACGATACAATTGACAATATGTAGCACAATTTTTTTTTTTAATTTTTTAAACCTTTTTACATTCTTAAAAACTAGAAAACTAAGAGGCCTACATAAGCAGTCTGTACATGACAAAATGGACTTATTTTTAAAAAGCGAATTACAGTATTTATTTTTCTCTTTAAGCTAAGCTAATTACCGACGGAGTGAACATAGAATACGGATCTAAATTTGCAGAAAAATTTTGCAAAAAACAGGCTTCGAATTTTTCGTTCCAAGCCTTTCGTCCTTTTTGTTACGTAAAACCTATCGAGAAAATGGATCGTTTTTGTAAAAGATGAAAAGCTTGGATAGCAACAAGTTGGTGTTAACATTGGTGAAAACGATTATTATTTTTTTTTCTTAATTTTTTTAATTTTAATTCGCCGTAGAAAAGTGAATATAAAAGGCAAGAAAGGTTTTTCCGTGGGAAAAGTCGAGATATTTTTTTAGCTGAAAATAATTATTTCGCAAGTTTACCCAGGGTAGAGTTTTTTATGAAAAGTAAAAGTGTTAAGAACTATCCTTTTCTCGATTGTTTCTAAAAAAATTATGAGTCGATTTCTGGCTCGTCTTCCCTGGGAAAAATAACGATCGAGTGAAAAAGGTTGCGAGGAAAACGTTTCGAAATTAAAATCCCGATTAATTTATTTCTTTTCCACTGGTAATTACATATTTTATAAAAATTAAAATAGGCTTTTTTTCTCATAAAATATTTTCTTTCAATAAATTTTCTTGCCGGCAGAGAAACTAATTCGATTTCGAACCTTTCATTCATTCGATTAAAATCAAAAAATGATAATTTCATAAAGGTTGAAGTTTTCCGACCTCCAGAGGGCATGTTTACCCGCCCCGTATAAAATATTTCTTTTCGTCGGAAAAAATAAAATAAATAAAAGTATTTCAGTCGAGACTCGGTGGCACAACTTTAAAAGGGAAGAGAAACTTCAGTTTTCATTAAATAGTCATATTTTTCATAATCTTATGTCGACATCCGACTGCTCTTAATTAAACGACTATTCTACAAGACTGCGGTTAATTACTCCAAAATGAAATTTTTTTCTTTATACAAAAATGTTAAAAATTGCGTCTGAATTATTATTTTAAAGACCAAAATTTGCCACGTAGCCGTCGAGATTGCATCTGATAAATATTTGATTGGAAACCAACGTGTTGGCAGATTCATCATTCTTTTTTCGGTTTCCTCAAGACGAGTATCAATTCACGTAGCCTTTTTTTCCCTTTAAGAATAGCCGTAATGAATGCAAACCTTTTTGATGGAGAACTCCGTCTTTCTTTTCGGTTACAGATAAGGGAAGGGGACGGGGGGGTTGCCCAGATTTTTGTGTGTCCGTGTGTCCGAGACACATGGACACACGTGTCTAAAAGTGTTGTCTCAAAGGTTGACAAAGCTGATTTTTTTTGAAAAACAGAAAAGTCGAGGAATAGCTGTAAAATTTTGGAATGGAAATTCGAAATTTTGCGGCAAAAAAAATGATCGCATTCATTTTTTTTTTAAATAGCATGAAAAATTAGCATTTTAAGCAGTTTCCGCAGGAATTCCGGGACTCTGTAGGTCTTATCTAATAAATTTTAATTTCTTCTGTCGAATGCTGCAGTCAAAATCCCGAAATTCCCACGGGAACTGCTTAAAAACTCATTTTTCGATTTTTATAAGTTTTGCCCCGAAAATCAAAGAAAAAAAACCGTGGGCAGCCGTTTTTTTACAACGTAAATTCAAAATTTACGTTTAAAATAAAAAAAGACGGAATCCCGACGGTTATGCCCCCATAACCACTGTCCGTTTTTTTTCCCGGGAAGTTCCCAAAAATTTAATAAAATTCGGGTTTTATAAATTTGAAAATCTGGTTACAGTGATGCTCAAATAATTCTTTATAGTTTCAAAAATCTCCGGAAATCAGATATATAAAAATAGGCAATAAATCGAATAGTTATCAGATGCATTCTTAATTTGACTTCTCGAAACCCGATTCGAAACCGAACACTTCTCTTTTTCAAATAATTTTCCCGACTAATTTACAAGGTAAGGCGGAAAAAGGGAAATCCATGCTAAAAAGCGGGACGATAACAAGCGACACTTAAAGCGAGCATCTACAGAAGCGTTAAGGAATAAGGTGATTTTTCATTTTCTTTTAAAAAAATTCGGTAAAAAATAATAATTAGAAAAACGAAGGTTATCCTATAAACATTTAGGCAGCTAATTGTGTGTTATAAGTTCATGATGATGATCCCAAAGTTAATTGACTTTTTTTTTTTTTGGATTTGGCGACTTTCATTATGCTTTTGCTCGTCGATAAAGTAAACCGCAACGCCTTCTCGAAAAAAAAAGAAACTTTTTTCGTCTTTCAATATTTAAGAGACTTTTTCCAAAAAAATAAAGCACGGAGAGTCCGGGTCGTAAAAAAAACCTTAACTTTTTTTCAGCAATAAAAAAGATTTTATGTCCGAACTTGTTCTCGCATCTCGAATACGGTAAAAAAAATCAAATACGTTTTCCTGCGTTTCGAAAACTCGCTGCGGTTCTAAAAACCACTTCTTTTTTTAAAAAAAATTTTAACGGCTGTGCGCTTTTTTCGGTCTTTTAAAAAATCGACCGGCCCGAAATAAAAGTCATCCAAATAAATCCTATCCTTGTCGATACAAAAACATTACTCTACCACTAAATTAACTAACACAGGCAATGGGGATTCCGATGTGACAAAAATTATTTTTTCTTTAATTTTTTTTTGTTTTTTCTTTATTTATTAATTAATTAATTAATTTTAACACTCAATTCTAATAACAATGATTAACGGTTGGCATCGACATTAAAACGGGACTTTATCAAGCCGGGTTTTCTTCTTAAAAGAAACGAAATACGAGAAAACCCCCGAAAGAAAATCGTTTTAAAAACGGTCGGAAAAGGTTCAACCGCTTTCAGTCTTTGTTCCGACCCAGGACATCCCTACAAGTTTTAATTAATGTCCTGTTCCTCCTTTTAAGGTTGATTGATAACAAATTTTGCGGCTTTTCAAAACGACTTCTCCTAGAATTGATTTTCCCGTCAATAAATTTTAAAAAAAAAATTAAACACCGAACTATCCTACCAATATTGTACGTTTTATTCCTACCGGAAGTAAAAGTTGTTTTTCAAAAAAAAATTGAAATGGACCCCAAATAGCACGCTTTAACTCTACTTTCTTAAAAACCTCCGAACGAATATAAAAAAGGGAAAATAAAATAGATAAAATAATTTAAAAATTCACCAACAGGTTTTAGAAATCTAATTTTTTTTCTTTGGACCGTTTTGAACGGGCCTGATCGAAATTTTTGTACCAGACGCCGGACAAAATAACCCTAAACGACTAAAAAGTCGTATTAACATTGCAATACTGATTTTTTTAAACTGCTAATTTTTTGTTTTTCAGTCTTACTTTTAGAAAGAAAATGAACTACATGCTAAAATCAATCTTTTTTTTTTTTTTTTGGTTTTTTTAATTTTTCATCAAAAGTTAAATACAAAGAGCATATAGAGATTAGTTATCGTGTTTAAAACGAAAAATGAGATCTAAAGGATTCGGTGCCCCAGAAACAACGGGAGAAGGGGCAACGCGAGAAAAATGTATTCCTGCCTCATTGCCGGTGGTACGTCGTCCTCTTATCAACTAAAATCTAACTAACGATCCTAAAAAGAAAAATAAAATGGAAAAAGAAAGCGCAGGATCAAGTCGTAAAAACGAATAAAGCAAAAATGACTAGACAACAATAAATAATAATGCACATGCACAAAGTAAAACGTGGATTTACGATGTTTTTCCCCTTGGTGCCGGTCCGCCTTTTATTTTTTTTCTCTCGAGAAGAATCTCTAAATTTCACTTTTTCCCCCCGCTCTTTATTTTCTTTTCCTAGGTTTCGCTTAAGTAATATTTTTAATCGGAAAAGTGGTCCCTCTTTCAATGGAGTTTAAATCCCTGAATCAACGATTCCTATCGAAACTCGTCGCGATTTTTTAAATTAACTACAAATGAAGAAAAGTGAAAAAAAGCGAAACCCAAGAATCAGTTTTTGAGGGTTTTGGTTGAAGAAGGGCAATTATGTCGAAAAGCTCGACGTCTTCGCCGACCCATTACGTATTGGTCATTATTTTCGACTGTTAGTAAAAAAAAAGGAAAAAAACGAAAAATAAATGAAAATACTTTCGCAAAAAAATGAAACGAGTTCGATTCTTTTGCGAAAGGTAAAAAGAAAATAAATTTTAAAAAAATCAAAAGAAAAAATTTACCAAAAAAAATGTATTTTCTAAAAAAAGAACCAATATGACAACAACAAAAAAAAATAATCAACTGAAAACAATTCGAAATGATGACATACATAATTAATATGAGGCCAAAGTGTAACAACGGTATAAAAAAAGTAGAGGGGTCTTCTCGAAGGCATCTCAAAATAAAAAATATTGCAATTCAAACATTTTAAAGTCATAAACAAAGAGAAAAAAAATTTTCTTTGGAATGTAGTTTACCATCTTTTCGACGCCTTAAAGAATCTCTTGGGCCTTTATAGCAACTAATATAGGGCGGCAACAATTTTTTTAATTATTTCTTAAGCGAACAACGACGGGAGAAGTTCGATTTAATCGATTAAAAAAGAAAACATTTCTCCCAACATTATTAAAATAATAAATAAAAACAAAAGAAAAAAAATTGTTTCGCGCCATTAAAATTCCCTAAACATAAATTATTATAATATTATCAACAAAAATACGATAAAAAAAATTGTATGGACAAGAGATTCTGTTATCGTTATTGCTTTAGCCATCGATCGATCCGACGATGAAATCGATCGAAAGCGTCGCTCGATTTTTTTCTTTTCATAATCATCAAGCCTCCGCCCTATTTGGAAATCTTTTTTTGGCACGAGTCTGTTTCCGTTCGAAAAAAAAAGAAAGTAAAGACGGACGAGTTTAGATTATTCGTCTCGACGCTTTCGAGGATTTCGAATCGAATAAAATGGCACGGTACGATTCTGATTAATCGCGAATTACGAGAGATTTATCAAAGAGAGAGATCATTTATACTAAAATCAAATCGAATATGGTAACAATTTTTTTTTACTTCAAAACTGAGTTCATTTTTTTTTTCAGGGGAAAAACAAGTGTATAAAACGAACGAAAATTATAAAAAAATCGCGTCACCGAATCGCTATCGATTTTTCTTACCCTAAAAAAAATTATTGCGGTACGTGGTACCTCGTCCTAATTTTTATATTTTAATCCCCTCGACTCGGTAAAGTGATTTTTTTTAAAAAGACGGACTCTTCAAAACGTGTGAGATTGCATCTAATAAAAAAATAATAAGAGCGCTTAAACAAACAAACAAACGACAAATACTACACTACAATTCAACTAAATTTGTATCAGTGCACATCAGGTTTTTAATGTCAAAACGCTTACTAATTTTCTTACAGGATCGGACTTCTCTTCGTGTAACGGATTAATCTACCAGTCTTTTCGAAATACTTTTTTTTTTTTTTTAAATCTAAATTCGACCTAACCTCGAACAGGAAGACGCTCGTTCCCCTAAATTAAAAAATTGTCGCTTTCCCGAAGCGAATCCTCGTCCGTGCCGCAAACGGTCGGACACGTGATTCCAGTTTATCGGGAAATCCTCGGGATTGCATAACGGTCACGATTTCTGCACGGCGACTTTTAAAATTCTCGGTCGACGGAAAATGCAAGTAAAAATAAAAGAAAAACGGAAGAGAATGCCGATCGTGTAAAAACAACTGCAAAGCCAAAATCGGTTTTAAAAAAAAAAAACCATGCACCAGCGATACAGATAACTACTACACGTCAAAGAAATTTTAATTGATTTACAAAAGAAAAAAAGATACACACCACTAAAAAAAAAAATCTTATCCATAGAAAACTTAAAAAATAAACTAACGAAATACGAGTAACGTTGATAAACACTGATAAAAAAACAGTCATGTAAGTTCGTTAATTTTAAGTGGTATTTTTAGTCTTCGACTGGAATTAAACTATTCGAGAAACGTTTTTTCTAATTCCTTTCGGTTTCCGGAATGTTAAAAAAATGGTCGTGGAAAATTTGTTTCGATATATTCGGAACGCGTGGGGGTCTCGATGGTTTCTGGGCCATAGCCCGCAGCCATCCGATTCAAGATTCAACATTTAAAATTTAAAAAAAAAAACTATCAATGATTTAATGATTACCGATTTAAATGATTACTAACAAAAAGAATCCGATTGATAAATTTATTTAAAAAAGATTAAGGAACGATATTAATATTAATACATTATGAATACCCGTAATTTGTTCATAATTATCAAGGGTTTCCGTGAATAGTTCTTTCCATAGGAAGAAGACTAAAAAAATAAAAAAAAACGTACGGTTTAACAGGAAACCTATTAACCGTAACAATATGACTAGCACGCAGATTTCTTATTCTTACAAGATTACGAAATCGCTTTTTTCCCTAATAATATAAATACAATATTAAAAAAATTTTTTTTTTTAAAAAAAGAGGAAAAAACACGAGTGTTTTACCAATTACCACTTCATCCTTTTCTGTTAGTAACTTGGTTTTTTTTTTTCATTATTTATGCTAAATTAACCTTATAAATACCTAATTGGGATATATTTTAAATAATTGAAAAAAATAATTTTTTAATCTTAAAAACTATCAACAAAGTTGACGCGATAACTTATTATGCTCTTAAATAATTTCGTTACTGTTGCCGACCGATCTACACATCGATGTGATGTTTTTTTAATTTAAATGCAGAACTATCAACATTAACGAAATTAGGGAAATATTTTTTTCAAATAAAAAATCTTAACTACTCACTTTCTTACGAGTATGATCTGAGAGTTACAAAAAAAAAAACAAGACTAAATATTGTGGACGAATGAAAAGAAAATTAATGAAAAAAAATCTACGTATAAAAAAATTGAGTTAATAGCTTAAAGAAAATAAAAAAATGACTTAAAAACTATAAGCTTAAATTATTATGACTAAATTTATTTTACTTTCAACGACAAATACAGCACGAACACGAATATTAAAATAGAAATCGATACTAGTGAAATAAACAGGTGCATTTAAAAACAGTTTTTCATCATCATTATTATTATTATTGTTATTTATTATTATTCATTATTTATTATTATTATTATTATTTTGCGAAAAATACTGCATTTCTAATATAATTAACAATGGCACAGGCACCATTTTTTCTTTTTCTTCTTTTTTTCTTTTTTTAAATCCCGGAAAATGGACTTTTCTTCGTTTTTTCTCACAAAGAAAAGCAAGAAAAAAAATTCCCTCTTATGTAGTGTTTTCCCGTTGAGAAGAAGGTAAGCAAAAGGTACCACATAGTATTTACACAACATATTTAAATACCATTCAACTCACTACGATTTTAAAATTTTTTATGATTGGTCGAGAAGTTCAACAAATGGCAGCAGCCCTAGGCTGGGATATTACCGAGTTAAAAACAGCGGTTTCTACTACTTAAGGCTCTAGAACGAATTTTTTTTTACTAGTTTTTTCGTTTTTTTAAAATCCGTTAATTCTACATTTGGTCCGAATTTAGTTTTATATAAAAGTCAAAAAAATTGAATTAAATGAAAAAAAAATTGAGAAAAAACCATTTGGACCAAGAACACGAACAGGATGAAACGATCACGAAATCGGAAAATTTATTAAAACCAGTCTCATAATAAACTGCAATTGTATAAAAATTTAGAATTCGACGTGGAACAAGGGGAAGATTCGAAACTAATTTTTAAAAAAAATCATCGATCTTTGCCGCATCTCTAAATCCTCGGCTTCGGAAGAAAACGAACGTTTGATTTTCGTCGGGGAAAAAGTTTTCACCTTGACCACCAGGAGAGCTGTCGTCGCAGCCGCTCGGGTTTTCGGAGTAGGCAGTAAAAATGGCTATAGCTACTACCGCTCTTCGTTTTCAAGCAAAAATTGTTTTAGACAAAAATCAAAAGCCCGTTTTGTTCTCAATTTTTATTTTGAAAGTGTAAAAAAAAAAATACTATCGTTTGTTAAGAGCATTGTTAGCTTTAGTTTCTCAGTCGGTAGTATGGATGTAAAGATGCAGCAGAGTTGGATGAAAACAGCCATCCGGGGAGTATAATTTGCATTCTTAACTGTTTTAACAAATTCTAAAAGTCACAAAAATTTTAGTTAAGTTGAAATTTCTTCGATAAATTTTTAAAGAGACCGGCCTTAATAAATATAAACGCGGCTTAAAAGCTCATTTACTCAAAAAAAAATTTATAAATGGGAAGTTTTTTGTTTTTGTAATTATTATTCTTATTATTACATTATTGTTATCGTTATTTACATTAGTTCCGAAATAAGATTCTTTAATAAAAGAAAGTTCTTTTTCCTTTTTTTTTTGTTTTAGAAAAATTTTGGATACAAAATCTCAAAATATAGAGGCAAACAGTGCAAAAAAGAACTAGAGAATCTAAAGAATATATTTATTATCAATTTGGGAAGAAATTTGGATGAATTTATCAACAAAAACTTGAACATTAGTCTCTAAGAATATAGAAACATCAAATTTCATGTTCAAGAACAAACATTATTATGTTTTATCTAAAAAAGAATTGAAATTTCTTTGACTAAATCTAAGACAACATTTTTTTAATCACTACTTTTTTTTATTATTATTTTTTTTTTAAATTTATTTTTTAAAACATTTTAGTTTTAAAATGCAACAATCAATAAAAAGGAATGATCAAGGTTATTTAAATTTTTTTTCTTAAAACACATTAAGTTGACACAACGTTTTTAAATTTAAAAAATAACGCATTACGTTTTTTGTTCTCAACGGTTTTCGATTTTCCCGTCGATGTGAAAAAAAGCAGAGCAAGCGGGTGGGAGGGGAAAAAAGTTGAAAACAAATAGTAACTGAGTTCATGATAAAAGATATTTTTACAAACACTCGATAAAGCCAGGCGATATCCAAATTCTTCCCAGTTTAATCCTAACAGTTTCCCGGGAAATATACTCATATACAACTTTCCCGTCTACTAAAAATATACAACTCCTAATCAGTCTTCTTCTTTTTTATCTTTTTTTTTTCTTTTAAATGATTCCTGCATTTCTTTTTCTTTTCTTTCTCTTTTTTTCTTGCGATCTCTTTCGGATTGGCTGCTTTAACATTCGCAAAAACAAAATTAACAACGAAAGGGAAGCCATTTCCATACTAAAATCGGGGATTAAAAAAATGATTTAAAAAAAATTTAAAAAAAAAAAGAAAAAGAAAAAAAAGCCTTCTGCGATTTGATTGTAATAGTTTAAATCATTTGTTCAGTTTTAACTTATTCTGGTCCCAGTTAGGGTTCTGCCGCAGATTATTCAGGCGGTCGATGCGATCGTTAAGGTTTCGTTTTTTCAAAATTTTGGAATCGCATCAGCGACAGCTTCGAACGACGGAATCGGCCGCCTCCGTAATCTGCGGTTTTACTCATTCAAAATTTAACGAAATTTTTTTTAAAAAATTTAATCGATTTTTGTACGAAAGTTCTAAAGCGCAAATGGGAGTTTTTCTTTTTTGTAATTTAAAAAACTAAAAAAAAGGGATATGTCGTTTTTTTTTAAATATTTCATAATAATTAATTATATTACCAACAATAACAAATGTTTAACATGGTGTTTATTTGTATATTCTTGTTCGTAAAGAAACTTTTTTTTAAAAAATTTTTCTTTTACTTAAAAAAAGATAAATATAATAAGAAAAAAAAAGGAGGGGATTTTTTGACTATGAAATAATATTAGCAACATGGGGAGGGGAATAAACGATGAGATCCAGTTTCACATCACCCTAAATACTTTGTTTAAATCATTAATTCCCTATAACAAAACTAAAACTTAAGTCAGATCTATCGAAAGATTGATAAATTTCGACTAAAAAAATTAAAAAAAAAAAAAATGGAAAAAAGAAACTAATTAACCCAAGTGATATTCAACTCTGTGCTAGACGCGATGAGCGTCTTGATAATAAAAAATAGTTATTTTTATTACCGTTCGAAAAGTAAAAAAATACGTTCGAAGTACTTAAAAAAGTTAAAAAAAAAAAAAAAATGGAATTCGTCTTTTAATAAAATCGTTGTGACGAATATAAAGACGAATCGCGTTTTTAAAGACCGAGTGGAGGAACTTGAACATATCTATATATGTATAATCTGTAGTCTTTGCTGGCGAGAACGACGGATCCGTCGTCCATGAGGGCGACGTCGAAACATTGGGCGTGTTTCACTTTGGATTCGAGAGCGGAGACGAGTTGCCCGTCCTGAGTGAAGATGGTCAAATTAAAATTATTGTGATTGTCTGCAATGAGGATTTCCCCTGCGGCGTTGATCCCGACGCCGATCGGATAGTTGGTGATCCCTTCTCCTCCGATTTGCCTGAGGTAAACTCCGTCGTAGTTGAAAACTTTAACGCAGTGGGCGCGATTATCGCTCACGAATATTTCCCGTTTGTCGTTGACGACGACCCCGTTCGGGAACTCGAGATATTTGGAACAGCCGAATTTTTGAAGGACGTTCCCGGATTGATCGAAAATGATGACTCTCATGACTTTGCATTCGACGACGACGATTCTTCCTTTGTTGTCGACCGTGACTCCTCTCGGATGCTGAAGAATGTTGGCACCGAATTTTCGGACGAACTGCCCGTATTGATTGTATATTTGGATTTGATGGGTCGGAGATCTTTCGGTCACGATTATGTCTCCGGACGTTCGGACCACGGCCACACGGTTCGGATAAAGCAATTGTCCGTCGCGTTTCCCGCACTCTCCGAATTGAAATTTAAATCTTCCCTCCTTGTCGAATATTTGAATCCTGTGATTGTTCGTGTCGGCGACGATGATGTCGTTCTGAGCGTTCACGGCGACTCCGCTCGGTTCGGTAAATTGACCTTCCATCACCCCGAACTCGCCGAACTTGCAATGATAAATCATTTTTTGTCGTTTGATTTGAGATTTGGGCGGAAACATGGTCGTCGACATGAGCTTCGAAGTCAGGTCCAACATGTCTTGGCTCGGAGACACGGAAAAGTGATCTCCGTTTTGGAATATGTCCCCGTTGGACCCGTTGCTCCATTTTTCGTAGGGATTGATCCCGTTCACGTTGAGTTCTCCCACGGTGGGAGTGAACGGTCCCAAAGAATTGATCCCGTTAAATCTTTTCGTGATGATGTTGGTGTCGAAAAGGCCGGGAGAAGTGCTCGGAGGAGGGGCGAGCCCGTTGGTCGCGTATTGTCTTTCTAAAATGTTGTTCATGGGACCGCCTCCGCCCCCGTTGACCGTCACGGGCAATCCGTTCATCCCGTTCAAAGTTCCGTTCATTTGTCCAATCCCGTTGGTCGTCGGCCGGGCGATCGGAGGTTGCTTGCAAGGCCCCGACGTCACTTCCGAATTGGATCGAACGTAACCGAACGTGTTGCGAACCCCGACTTGTATCGCTTGGAAATTGGACACGAACTCGAGATCGCAAGGGGACGCGTTCGAAAAATCTATGTTTGGATTGGCCAAGCTTTGAAGCTTCGTATCTAAAAGTTTTTTAAACAAAAGCAGCTGGGCGCCCGTCGCGTTTTTCGCGATCCTTTCCACCATATCACAAGTTTGATTGATTTTGTCGACGGCGTCTTGAGCTTTCTGGCCGACGACCGAAATTTGAACTTGCTTCGAGGAGAATATGCTTTCCAATTCTTTCAACAGTTCCTGTTTCCTTTCTTCTATCATGGATCGATAAAATTGAAACGTGTCGTTAATTTCGTTTTGGGCCTTGTGATATTGGACTTGGATTTTGGCCGTGTTGTGTTCTAAAGTTTTCACCATGTTCCTGATGTCTTGGGCTTTGGCTCTCCCGTCCTGTATCGCCTGAGTGATCATGTCCATTTGTTTGGGGCCGACTTCGGAAAGTCTTTCCGTTTCGTGGAGGCCGACCGGATGCTCGAGCAAAGTGCATTCTTGACATATCGCTACGGAACACGTGGAACAAAAATATTTAAGCACTTCCGCTTTGTGCCTGGAACAATATCCCGGTTTGTCCAAAAGGTCGTTGAGGCTCATCGGCAACGCGGAATTAACTCCGTGCAAACCGTTGAGACCGTTCAAACCGTTAAGTCCGTTTAAACCGTTTTTGGGGGCTTCGTCTTTGATGTCGAGATTCATGACTCTGTGACCTTCGAAGCAGTGCATGAACTGATGTGCCATAACACAACTTTCGCACAAATAATTGTTACATTCGAAGCACCGGGCTACCGCGTCAGTCTTTTTATTTTTGCATCCGGTGCACCTGGGAACTTGATTCCCCTCGACGAAATTGACCGTGTAATCGGTTAAAAGACCTCCGATCCCTTGACTGGTCAATATCGTGTCCTGATGACAGACGGGGCATGTGATTTTGTCCGGATGATCTTGGATCTTTTCCAAACAGGGCTGACAAAACGTGTGGAAGCAAGGCAATACTTTCGGTGTCGTGAAGGTGTCGTTGCAAATCGGACACCGATTCGCGGAGGATATCGAGCCGGATCCCGAAGTCGAGCTGGAACTGGATCCGTTTTCGAGCGGGCTCAGAGATCTAAACTCCCCTTGGTCCGAAGAAATGTGAGATCCCAGAGAATTTTGATCGGATATCAACGATCCCAAAGAATTGTGAATGTGATCTGATAGAAGCGAATTGAGCGGATTTCCTCCAGGAATAGAATCCACTGACGGTGTCGGGGAGGCCATCTTCAGTCTGCAACGAAAAACGAAAAAAGGTTACCCACCAAAAAATAAATATTTCCATCTTATTTCCCACATTTGCCAGACGTTCTTCGTTTCCGTCACAATATCCGGGACCGAGTATAAAATTTATTTCCCCTCACCTTCTCCAAATTCTAATTTTCTCTTTTAATAAATCCGCGAGTCATGTAAAGGCCGAGATAAAAAAAAAAGCTATTGGACGACACATCGAGGTGCTGCGAGTAGTCTAAACGTTTTTAAGAAGGAGTTCCCATTCTTTCTTTGTTTCGGTTTTTCTCGTTATTATTTTCCTGTGATCCTATTTAATAAACTCGAAAATAGTTTTTTAACGTGAGGTGTATAACGAGTGTAACAACGCTTCGAGTTAGTTTAATTTTTGTAAAGAGCAATTTTAGAATGGAAAAATAGATCCGATAAATATATTTCCAAGCCTTCTGCAATTCATGATGTTGGCAAAGTTTTTTTTTTTATCGCTTCGCTGCGGGAAGCTCTTTAAATCGATTCAAGATACCATTTATCGGTTATTTGTTTCATTCAAATTTGGTAAAACGATATTTCTGAATTAACGACCTGTAAAATCAAAAGAGATACAAATCGCAACTCTCGCTTTTAAAATCCGAAGCGTCGGCTTATTTAAGGCTTTTGGCCGAAAATTAAAAAAAAAAAAGAAAAACGGAGGTATAAATGTAATTAAGTTTTTCTGAGAAAAAAATCACGTCAAGTCTCTTCAGCGCCGCGTCACTTTATTAAATCATACCGTCGGAATTGCGACGTAATATCCCTTTTTAAAATACAAGTGGGAGCTGGAAAACGGAGATACTTTTACAGCTTGATTTTCCGGTCCCAGTAATAAATTTTAAGGGATTCCGAGAAATCCGGACGAGTTAATACCTGTAGGGTCGAAGCACCCGATTCGGAGGAACTAGTTTTATTTCCTTTGTCTCTTAAAAGTCTTAATAATAATAACTGAAGAAAGGAAAATATAATTCGAGCAAAAGGGAAAAGAGACCGGGAGCGCACCTACACGGCCGACAAGAATCCCGCCGTTGCCTTGGCAACACTCGAGGGTCTACCGCCGACGACCCTTCATCTCCTTCTCGTTATTATATTTCACAACCGTCCGCTTCTTAAATCCTTTCATTTTTTCGGGGGGTCATCCCGAAGTTCTCGATCATTTTCCGGCACGAAATCGAGTTTTCGGGCACTCGATCCAACATTTATCGGTTCTCAAATCGACATGGAATAAAAAATCCTTGGCTAATACAGAAAAAATGCAAATGGTGAACGAAGGGTAGTCGTTTAATCACGTTGTCATAGCAACAGGTTGACTCCGACGCCGCTTTTCTTCTTATTCTTCTTTCTATTGCGTATACTTTTTTCCGATGGAAAATTTATAACTTTTTGTTACATAACTTTTCTTTTAGTCCTTTTACCTTTTTCCCTTTTCCTAAAATTCTCTCGAGAAAAAGAACGGGGGGAAAAAAAAACTACTAACTAATCTTATTACCGAGCTCTTCCTACTTTTCAAAAAAAAAAGGAAAAACATTTTCCCGTTCCTTTTTTTTTTTAGTATTAAGCAAGGTGAATTTCGGAACGAACCGAGAAAAAAAAAGCTTCGGCTTTAATTTATTATTCTCTCAAAGTTTAGGGCAACGTCCGGTTCGAGGTCGTCGATGTATCGATTCCGGTAAGGAATGGAAAAATTTTCCGTCGTGACTTATTTTATGACTCACGCCGATCCGCGAACCCAAAGTTAAAAAAAAAAAAAAAAAAAAAAAAGGAAAGAAAATCTTGATTGTGCACTTGTTTCTCGTTTTATTATCTCGAGTCGGAAATCGTTGACTTGATTGTTTTTCGACTCGAGTAATGGAAAGAAAATGAAAAGCTAAAGTGACGTAATCGGAAAATTTATCGACACGGATCTCGAAACTTTTTCGAACTTTTTAACAGATTTATTTCGATGCCGGCTTTCAAAAGAACATTCCTTCAAAAACCGAAACGTTTAATTTTTCGTCAAAAATTTTGAGAAAAGCGAAGGAAAAGAAACCGAAGTGTCGGAGCAAGCGACGGAGTTCACCCCGGGAGGTCGAGGCAAAGGGGGCGGGAAAAAAAGAAAAAGTCGGGAATGCCTCGAGGATCGGTTTAAACGGAGTCGCTTTGGGATTTTCAAATTCTAAAAAACCTTCCAAGTTGCCTCGGCTTTTTTTTTTCGGAAAAAAGGACATAGTGCACGCGCCTAGAGGTTTTACACGAGATAAAATAACAAAATAGATTCTCGTAATAGCCTCGGTTCGATTCGGTTCAAATAACGCGTGTGCGAACTCGAAAAAGAATTCCCTTTCGCATGTTTAACATTGCATAAAAGGAGGAATCGATACTGTAATCGCCGGTCTTCACCCACAAAAGACCCGAAGCAATAAAATAATTTTCTTAGACTCTCCTCGCGATGGTCGAACCGTAGGCAGAGCCGTTTTTTCGACGACCGGGTACCCAAGAACCGAGCAACTCAACCTAAAAAGACTCGGATTCCGTTCCGGTTCGACTCTTCGATATTTCTTGTAAAGTTTCGACGAAAGTGAATTTTTTTTTTTCACCTGATGACTACAAGGTCGTCCTGTTTCTTTTTTCGGTCACGTTTATATAAAATATTATTTAATAGCCTTTCAGGTAGGCTTCGATCGAAAACCCGGGCGTTACTCTTTATGGCGCAGAAGGCTATTTCTTGGGAAATAATCCTTCCCGAGTTCCCGGATCAAAATCGATATTAATGTCCGAACGAAAAGCAAACGAAAGGTTTATTAGTTTATGCCGCGTCCTATTTATAGACGAGAGCTGTTCGTACATACACTCGACGCAGACGGAATAATAAACAAAAAAACATTTTTATACGGGAAGGGAAAAAGACGCCGTCGTCAGTTAAAAGGGTCAGTGGGCAATCCTATAATTTCGATAAAGAATTCGAATTTTCCGAATCGGCCGGGGCGATAACTCGCGCGTCATAAACTATTCCGTTAGATGAAATGGGGACTTTGCTAGAGCTAATTGCATACATCAGTTTAATTGATCGCTCTGGCAAGCTGCCTTCGGGTTTTCATTTCCTCCATTCTACCCGACATCCGAATAGATTGCATAATCTTCCATTTGACAGCGGATTCGATACCTAGATAAATACATCATCCACGATCCTTTCGTTTTCGTCTTCATCGATTTCGATAGGAAGAGCTTCAGCCACAGAAATCGGCGGAAAAGTCATTCGCAGTCTGTCAAGCTACGATCGGAGCCTCAAGACCTGCAGATTAGCAGAGGCGTGCTCGTGCATCAAGAGTCCAGAAAACGCTTTCGTGAAGTGAAAGCTCTTCGTTAGAAGAGTCGAGAGACGAGAATAGAAGACGACGTTTATGGATTCGACTGGAGTATGAAAAAATCAAATTTTCCTCTACTTCATTTTCTGCCGAAATCCATTTTTCAGCCTTCGCTTCCGTCGATGCAAAGGAACTCGCCATTTTTTCTTATCGAATTAAAGGAATAACGTGAAAGGGCTTGAAAAAGACTCGACTAAAAATAGAGTCGTCGTAAATGGTGCAGGAATGCAGTCGAGTCTAGACTCGACTATTTTTTTTTCCCGAGCACCATAACTCACTCGACGAGCGAGAACCCGAGCGATGCGGGTATCTCGTCCCCGAGTCCTTTGTTCTTAAACGAGAAATGCATACTCGACGAGCTCTAAAAAAAAAAGACGGCAAGAACGGAATCCCGGGGAGAACGTTCCTTTTGTTTATTATTTTAATTACTGTCCGCATCTCGTCCTTTTGCGTAATTAAAAGAGCAACTTACGTAACGTCGTGTGTAGCTCCCCGGTCCGAAAGGTCACAACGGTTTTACAATAACGCAACAATCGGAAAATGTCAAAGTTGAAAGTGATTTGTCGCAAGCACCCTCGAATTCGGAATAATCCGAAGAAAATGCAAAAAAAAATAAAATAAAAGGATTTAAATCACGTAGAGGAAGAGGCGCAATCGATGCGGGTCCTAAAGATGGAAGCTCTCGGGCAGGTAATCCAAGAATGAGGGCGCCCTCATCCGCGGGAGTCTTCATCCTCGATTCGCGATAAAATAACTTCCTTTATTTGTTTCCTTCCCGATAATAACCTTCTTTGGGAACGAGGATTTTTATTCCCGTTCCAATGTTCCTCCTCTCTATCCGGGCGGTGCTTCCGCTCTATTCAAAAAACTTTAATGCGGGCTATCTCAAAAAATCAACATTAAAATTTAATCGCAACGGTTTCTTAAAGGAGGATTTTTGCCTTAGGTTCGGCTCGTCTTTTCGAAATCGCTCAAGAAAAACAAATCGGGCCGTCCAAGCAAAACAAGAATATGCGTGTCAAAGAGGAAACGGATGTGGGCGGCTCTGGAATCTTAAACCGTGCAAGGAGGGATCGAGCGGGCTCGGTGACACTCCGGAACCTCCACTTATTCTCTTTTTCGACTTTCGGGAAGCGAGCTAGGATTTCGATATCGCGGATTTATAAAACCGGTTAAAACCGTTGACGGTTTCAAGTATTATTAAAAATCAAAAGTCTCCGTTTGTTTCGAGTGAGCCCTCGACTACGTAATTCACTAATATCCTGTGCACAGAGTTTTATAACGACTTATAACGTTTTCGGTGTATCAAGATCAATGTTCCCCTTACTTCCGGACAATGCTGCAATTAGGGGATACATTATTCAATTGTTAAACGCCATTGCTTTTTTAAACTCTCGTTTCCTTTTGTTCGAATCGTCTGCTTGCTACCTACTCTGCGTGAATCTTCCATTTTTTTCCTAGCCATACGGATTCGTTAATCGACACCTCCGGGGGTTCCCATCTTTTCCGTTAATTTACGAGAAACGTATAATTCCCGCCAAGCGAAAAAGGAGAATCAAAAAGGATGCAACCGAACGGATTTTTCTGTCAACGAATCCCGAAGGACAAATAAATGATGTTAAAATTCAACGCGGAAGCAAAGCTTTTAACTGGGAACCTTTTTTTTTTTTTTGAATCGAAACAACGCTCGGCATATTTAAACCTTTCCTTTTCTCGGTTACGATTATTTACTAATTCCATCAAGGGATTTTTCTAATGTCGTCGGCTATTTTGGGCTCGAGATGTGAATCCCGGCTTAGAAAAAAATTACTTTCTCGAAAATGCAAGAAATATTAACTTAGAATTATTATCGGAGGTTTTAAATGACAGAAAAATTTTCAGAAAGAATTCTAGAAATATTATTCAAAGAAATTTTTCTCTGCGGTCGAAACGTATAAAAAAAAAGAAGCGATATCCCATCTGTTGTCGAAGAGCGGAAACGCCGCCTGAGTGCACACAGCAACGGCTTCTGCTTCCGTTCGGTGACAAAACCTAAGAAGACGAAACGGTAACGAAAAATAATCCCAACCGGTACCTCTCCCGATTCGAAGCAGGTTTTTTAAACGTTCTCGATTCTTGGAAACGAATACGTTTTTTTAAATTAATCAAATTCGAGGGTTTCCCGACAAACGAGACCCTTTAAAATAATTCCTCTTGGAGAGGCCGAAACGGGATCGAACCAGCAAAACCGTTTCTCTTTTAGCCGCAGCAATGTAAACGGCGCCGTTATAAACAAACCGAAGCAAAGTGTAGGACAACTAGGGAACGACGCCGTCGGTGCTAACGAGCGTCTCGACGCCTTTTCGTCATCCTTTCTCCTTTTTCCCTTCCAACTCGCTACATGTGCATTAGCTAATTTAACGAGGAAAGCCTTCCAAATTCTTTGGAATTATTATTTACAAGGATCAAAAAGAAAAGAAACAAAAGCTTTTTCCTTGTGACGTCACACGTTGACGTAATTCGGCTTACGGTGAAAATAGACCGACCGCCTTCGTTCTTAGGCATTTACCTTCCTCTACTGCACGTTCAAAATATGGAAGACGTGAGGAAATTCGGTGGAAAAATCTTTTAAATAAAACTTACAGGGAGGAAAAAAGTGAAAGGAAAAGTTTAGCCATCAAAAAATGTTGGAAAATTTTATCGCGGTTATGAAAATTTTAAACCTTTTTAAATAAGAAAACGTTTCCTCGTTTTTCTTACCGATTCTAATTTGTTCGAGATGTCCTTCGGTTTTTTTGCTTTAAAAAAAACTGCGGGTTGCAGTTTTTTTTTGTAGAAGGAAAATTGAAAAGCTTCCGGAAAACGTGGTTCGAAAAATTCATCGCCTCACTCGTCTATTATCTGACATCACATTAATTTCCCAGATATTGACATTTTATATAACGGCCATCGTCGTCGGAGCTTATTACGATAAATTTACGATCCGAAACAATAAATATTAGAACCCGATCTGTTTTTTTTTCCCCGAGGATTCGTTCGAGCGAATCAATTTAGCTTTAGCCTAAAAGTAAAGGTCGGGAGCGCGGACAAAGTATCCGTGAAAATAGTGAAAAGAGTCTCACGCGAAAAGGACTAAAGCTCTTTCACCCTCTTTCTCTTTCGCTTAAAAGGAAACATCGTCAGAACAATACCTTTAGTTAAACATCCTTTTAATTTTCCGTATAATTAATCACTTTCAAGAATTAAGTTAAGCTTTTAAGGGATTTATGCGCTCCTCCAAGAAATGGATCCAAGCCGATTTATAATTAGAAGCCGACGAAATCGAAAACCGCAACGACGAAGCCGTTAAACACAAAGGGGCAATAAAAAAGTCCGAGAGGCCGACAGACGTAAAAACGATGAACCCGTCTCTCAAGGCTGTCTCGAAGCCAAGCAAGGTCATTCTAAGAGAGGCTCCTATACGAATATCGTTTGACTCAGGTGATCTCGTTTGCCCTGGAATTTCACTATCAAATAAAAATAGTCTATCCCCATAAACTCGCCGGCCTAATTTATTGCTTTCTTTAAAATTCTCATTAATGACATTCAAAATCAAAATTCCTTTTCTTAAATTTTTCGACACGGATGATGCACGATCAAGGCTAACCGGACAACTATTTTTACTCCGATCGATCAAATCGATTCTACTTTAGAAAAAATGCGAAAGCATAAGAAAAAAAATGTTGATCTCTCAAAATGCTTGGTCGAAAAAATTCGTCTTAAATAAAGCCGGTAAAAAGCAAAATTTAGGCCCAAGATAATACGAGAGGCAAGAGCAAAAGGAAACGGTATAGCGACGTCGAGTGAATAGTTAATCGCCTAGCCTTGGCCCTGTCGCACCTGATTCGCGGATTTCGATCATCTTCCATTGATAAAGAACGAAATTATTTTTACACCTTTTCCGGCCTCGACTACCTCGTTTAACCCCGAAGGAAATTATTTGGGCGGGAACGTCCGAGTAAGCTTCGCATAATCCGAGACGATTCCATTAAATAACATCACGGAAAGCGCAGAGTGTCCAAAATAGTTATCACTCACTCTGGTTCCAAGATTCGAAAAAGATGGCACGCGAACGAGAAAGCGTTTGTTTAACGGAGGCTTTATATCGCGTTATAATAACGAGGGGGGCACTTAGGATAATGGCGATGGCAATCTCCCTTGGATCCGAGGCACGCGGTCCATCTCCGAAACCGTCTTCGATTTAAATCGCAAATACACCTTTTTTCATTTCCGGTTTACGAACGGGAAAAAAACGATAAATCGATCCGGGAAAAAAATCCCGTGCGTGGGCGTGCATCGAGAGAGAGAGAGAGAGAGAGAGAGAAAGAGGAAAAAAAGCTTTCAAATTTTATACTGTCGACTTCGTGCCGCAAAGGATTTACTTATTTCGCCTTTAATCTTATCGGGGTTTTTTAATTAACGATTATTTTTAAGCCCTTTCCGCGAAAAAAAGGATTTATAAATTAATTATGATAAATCTTTTTACGTCAAATCTCTCGAGTTTTCTTTTATTCGAAAAAAAAAGAGAGAAGGGAGATGTTAACGTCTATTTTTGAGGTACAAAGCACAAGAGTACAAAATAATGACTCGTTTTATGCTTCCTTGAACACATTCGAGCTTTTCGAAGCTCATTTATCGATCGAGCCACAATTCATCGGGCTTTCACTTATAAACCTTTTCCTTTCCGATCTCTCTCTTGATTCCGACGGCTAATGTTTCAATTACTCGCCCCGTTTTCCTATTTTCTGATAGAGCTTTCGAGTGTTTCTTTAGCCGAACATCCATCAAAAATTGATCTCGATATACTCCGGTTTTTTCTCTCCTTCTCGATCCATTTCGACCCTTTAATAATTCAAAGAGGTTCGCGGGGTAAACAAAGCAAAGAAATCTGTTTGGCTTCCTCACCTTTTTTCCTAGTCCAAATCCGAGTCGGATGGACACACCACTCTGCCATCCTGCAACAAAAAGAAAAAATTAGTCTTTGTAGAAAAAAGTGCTCACGTTTTCAAGAGTTTTTACTGGCTTTAAAGCGTTAGGTCAAACATGACAAAAAGCACAAAAGAATAAAAGCAAAAAACAAAAAGGACTCGAGGCGGACGAGACACAACGGAACATGAAATTCATGTTTTGAAAAAAAAAATGAAAGAAAAGCGCGAGGATTCACAAGACGGTCGATAAAACAAATTTTTTCATCTTAACTTTGAATTTGTAAACTCTGATGTTTGTCGGATTTCGGTTTGGCATCTCCGAAGAAAAGATAAGCTCTTTTAAATTAATAACGCAGGTGGAGGAAAGGTACGAGAGATAACAAAAGGAAGACAAATGATATTCTCTTGACGATATTCATTACGGTTGTATTTGCAAGCATAAAAACATATTATGGAACGGATAGGTCGAACAAATCCTCCATTGTCTTCTTTTACATGCTTTAGTTACCTCCGAAACCTTCCTCGTCATCTGTTATCCTAACTCTTTTGCGCCTTCTTCCCTGCTGCCACCGTCTAATTTTAGAAATTTATACAAATAACAAACGAGGAAAACAACTCAAACCTTTTACTCCGCATCAAATTATTCTACATTTCAGATTTTCTCGATCAGGAAAACTGCAACAAGGAACATCGAAAAGGAAAGTCATAGGTCACCATGTTGGACGAACAAGAAGGCCGACCACGCCGTATTCTTTTCAATTAGGGCGCTTCCGTCTTTGTTATTATAATAAACAAACAGAAAATCATGGAACAATCGGCCGACGATACGAAAGCGAAACCTCCGCGGGTTGCACATTCAGTAGGTGCAACATGTGCACAATAAGTCGTGATATAAGCCAAGGCAAACGTCCTCCCTATGACAAAACGATATCAGGAATATCTTTATTCGTTTCGAGAATCGAAACCTGTCAACTCCAGGACGAACACATTAAAACTACTCGACAGTGCTATCGAGAATTCGTTTCCACGAGAGGCTCCATTAATTATTTAGTTCCCTAAATTCTCTTCCGATCGCAAATTCCGGCCGTGAAATATATCCTTTTTATTTCGGAAAAGCCAAAGATAACCGACAAGTTAAATCTCTGGCCACTATTTATATTCATGACTCGACGATATCGGATTTCGGTTACGACGACAAATCCCAAACATCCGTTTACATAAAATTTATTAAACTTCTATAGGACCTTCTTCGCGCTAATTAAAAAAAAAAAAAAAAAATACATCGATACGAATTCCGAAAGAAGAAAATCCGATTTCGTCGAAAGGCAAAGAAAAGAAAAAGGATAGGATTTTCCGAAAGAATGCCGGTTTTTGCGGTAGAAGCCGCACGCCGATCTTTTTCCTATAGTCGTAATTACTCGACACTCGGTTATAAATAAACGTTAACATGCAACGGGATCGAAAAGTCGAGGGCGCCGGGAAATACGGTAAATATGTTTTACAAGCATTCGCAGAATATTTGAGAAGCACCCGAGAGTCCACTCGCGAGACCGCTTTCACTGCGAATGATTATCTAATCGATTCCAACAAGTTGTCAATATATCTAAACAGGAACAGTGTGTCATGATATTTCAGGTCACGAAACGTTTTTATCGGATTCGAGTGCGGCTACTTAAAAAACCGTCCCTCCCCCTCCCCCAAAAAAAAGAGATCACCATTATCGAAAACGAGCTTTATTCATATTTCTCATTGCCGCACACGCCTCCTCGATATTACGTTAGCGGCACGGAAAACTTGCCACAAGGAAAACCCGTCAAAAACAATCAAAATTTCAAAAGCGAACGTTCGGATTTGATTTTTTGACAACAAAAAAAAATTGTTCGATTTGTTAATTTTCCTTTTTCCTTTTAATCGACATGAAAAGTCAGCGATAAAACAAGCCGAGACAAGTCGGTTGCGTGTGACCAAATGCGACTCACGACTAGAACTAACCTGTACTCTCCGTGTCAGCAAAGTTCCCCGTGACGACACGCACCTTACATTCCTGACAGCTACCCGAATTATGACGAACCCTACGCTACATTTTACGGATTTTACCTTTTTGCAAATGTTTAATTCAACACGATACAAACTCGCGGTGATTAAACGACTCGATGACACGGATAGGAATTAAAAAAATCTTATCTCCTTCGGAAATTCATGTTGAAAAAAACATGAAATAATTTCGAAAGCGTTCGAACGGAGAACAAGAAAATCTACTTCCTTTAACTTTTAAGAAATCCTGCTCGAGTTTTCCGTACAAGTTTTAGTTATCTCGCTCGGAAGAGTCCGACGTTTTTTTTCCTCCCCCCCAGTCATCGCGTTCGAGTCTAAATACGGGACGCCGATTTTTTTTCTTTTCTCTTCTTTCCTCCGACTGCTTTTTAATTATAAGTTGGTAAAAAATTTAAAAGTTTTGTTTTAATATCTTGAGCTTATAAACGGACTATTAAGTTAACGGAAACGAAAACTTGTATCTGCCTCCTACTTTCCTTTGAAAAGATAAAATTAGAAATCACTTCGCATTCATTTCTTATTTTATTTCCCTATTTATTTATTAAGAGCATATTGAAATGTAAAAGACAGAATTATTTCGTTTTACCTTTCCTCCGTTTAGAGTTTGCTTCCCAGATTATGAATAATGAATGGGGGAAAGGTCACGGCGAACGTAGGACGAAATCTCGTTAAACAAATTTTGCAATATCAAAGACATATGAAATAATAAGCTTCCGACCGTCAGAGGCGGAAACAGGCACACGACACGTGCGAAAATCATTTCCAATCCTTTAACGCTAGATTCTGAGATGATCTAGTTCATTATGCTGGCCCGACGAAAGGCCGCTTTACAAATAAAAGGAATACGGAGTTGATCGAGGGTAAGTGCGCTAATTCTAAGCCCAGATAGCCTGCACCAGTTTCGGTTTGAGTCGGTAAAAAACCTAAAAACCTCGATTTAATCGCATCGGTTTTCGAGTAAGCGACTCGTGAAAGCAAATCGCTGATAAGGTCCGATTTTTCTCTGACATTTACGACACGTGGCGCCTGTAGAGGAATCGAATCGATATTTATCGCCTACGTAATTTTATCCGATATTTCGAATCTACGGTCTAGCCTTGTCCTATCGATTAAACGGCCGTGTCGAAAAGAATGCATCTCGGTTTCGGTCGGACGACCGTTTGCTCGACATTGATTTCCAACACTTTCGGGTGACCCTATTTCTCGCGAACCTTGCGAAATTCAATTGCTTAAATCCTGATCGCGTTGCGGAAAACATCTTTATTCTGGCTAGAAATTTCCGGACAGATAGAAAGACCGTGGAACCGATGGCATTGACCCTTTTAGTAAAATAACATACCATGTGATGTATTCGATGACGTAATCCTTTGACTCATTGCTTTAACTTGGAATATCCTTTTATTGTTTTTGTTCGGGAGTCGAGGCGCGGTCTCCGTCCGGCCGACCATTTCCATCCACTTGAGAAAAGAATTTTTTTATTCAACGAAAAAATCATAACTCCCAGGCTACCTTCGTAAAAGATTTACGAGCGAATTTACCGAATTTAGGACTTTATTAAAAAATGTTAGGCATTTCTAATAATTGAATAAAGCAATTGGAAACGTTAACCGTAGGCAAACGAACGTCAAATTTTATTTCTATTCCACGCACGCGAACCCTTATCATTAATCAACAATAAACGATAAATAAGGGATCGATTATGCCGGTAACGAACCCTCGCCAAGACTGATTTATTACAAAGTCTCGTTGACTTATCTGCATCTTACCGACGTTTCGATTTTTGGACATCGCTCGTTAAAATTTTTCAAAGTTTCGACAAGCCTTTGCCTCGATCTGCCGGCTGGTCGTCGAAATGAGAAACGACAAATCCACACAAAAGACTGCTAACCATTCTATTAATTTTCCAACGGTCGACCTGTTTTTGTTATTAGCGAAAGGAGTTCAAGGTTCGAATTGCGGTCACTGTCGGAAAAGGGGACCGATTACTCTATACTTTCGGCACGATCGCTCCGCGATTACTTCAAATCGGAATAAAATGTGATGCCGTGGAGGGCCGAAAAAAAGCATAAATTTCCAGTTAAAAATCGGAGGCCGGTTTTTTTCTCAAGCTGGACCCCTGCAGATTTCCGTGCATCTGATAAAAAATTTTTCTCAGAGGTCGGAAGAGCCTGAAAGATCGTAATAAAGCGTTCACTTAATTGTCTCGTGCTTAACGTAGCGTCACGGTGAAACGACCTTCGACTATCTCCGAAATCGATCGATCAATTTTTTTCACGTCTAATCGAAGGTCGAGCGACCGTAAGAAAAAAAGCAGGTGATTCGGTCTCCGACAAGTCTTTACTTGCAAATATCCAAACAATAAACCGTTTCCATTGTCCCAAACAATTTTTACAGGTATAAGGGTTAACAGGTAAACGGCTCAGGTATATCTTTTCCCGATTTCGTTTTACCTGTGATAAGGAGAAGAGGGCAGACGGGGCTATTGCTTCGGTAAAAAAAAAAACCGAACGGATTCGAACCGAGAGGTCAACGTAACCGAATTCCATAAATTACCCTATCTATTGTTCCTTTGTTAAAACTTATCTTTTTTTAACCAATAAAATAATTTATGGGTTTCAAGTTTATGGTTTTGTCATCACCTTTCATATTGCAAAAACTTATTTTCACCGTAACGATGCGAGTGACCGCTTCGATTTGACCTTGTCTACTCGGATAAAAAAAACAATACCGCATTGCTTACCAATGCTCTTATCGTTTATGCAAGGAAAATAATAATAATAAAAAACGCTCGATCGAATTTCAAGGAATAACATATTTTTTTATTAGGATGCGAAAAAATAAAAGTGGAATGTTTTTTTTTCCTTCGACCGTAGACGGGAGCCTCGAGGAAGGATGAGACAACGTGACTCGAAAAAAGAAAAGTTTTATCAAGGCAGGAAGCAACAAGCACGAGTCTCTTAAAAACTTTTCTCGAAAAGTAAATTTCGATAACGTTCGCGTTTCGAGGAAAGGTCGAAGGTTTTTTTTTAAACGAAATAGAAAACGCGACATAGGCCGAACGTAATCCGATTAAATCGCAATGTGAATTTTTAAAGCAATCAACCAACTACAACTTCAAATTAAATTACACTAATAAGTGTGCAAAGCACGCGCATTGCTCGGAATAAATCGATTCATGTTGCCTCTCATCCTAAATCGACCGAGAGGAAAACTTAATTCTCCAACAAAGTGTGATATGCGAAAATTTCAACGCCATATTTCTTTTAGTCGTAGCAATTAGTCTGAACCGCAATTTTTTTCTTTTTTGATTTTTCAACCGGAAACTTAAATGAGTTTTTAGTTCTCTCATTAAAAATTTTACATGCACCGTAAAACTTTTCTTTCAAAGTAGAAATTCGCGGGTCCGATAGAAAAAGTCGGGAATTTACTAACGTTAGAATTTCGGTTTCTTTTGCTCGGCAACAAGTGAAGAGCAGAGGATTTGTCGTGATCTTTCGATAAGGCCGCGACCCGCGAGAGCCAGCAGGCAAACGTGCGAGCCAAGAATCTAACACAAAATTTTTTTCCAGCCAGTTTCTGGATCGCAACGCTTTTTTGAAACAAAAAAAATCCGATAAGGTTTACATTTTTGGATCGAAATAACAAGGAGGACGCAACTAATGACTCGAGCTATCGATCGGTTAACCTAAACCCAGCAATGACGATTCGTTTCGAAATTATATATCTGCTTTGGGCTGGAGACAAAGTTGGAAACGATTTCGATTTGCACTCGGGCTAAACTCGGGTTTAAACTGGTTCACTAGTTTCGAAACCGCTACGAGTTTGAGAAAACTGAAATATTGAAACTAACGCGGCCGAAAATATTATTTCAAGATTAGGAGCGTCGGCGAAATTTCAAGAAAGCAGACGAAATAAAGAAAACGGGATGGAAATGATGATATAAAATCGAATGGGCGCAGGCCATTGTTTCAAAGAGTTCAACAATCACCGTAACACGGCCTTGGTCGAAATTATTGTTATGAAACCACACACTATGTGTTATTTAATGCGAAGATATTAGTTACGACTTAAAAAATTATTACTTCAGACGAACTGTCAACGGGATAATTTTTATAAAAAGAATTCATATTTCAAAAACGACTGACTGTGAAAAAAAAATGAAAACCCGGGGAGAAAACCCGGCAAGGGCACGTCCAAAAATCATCGATCCGCTGGCACAAAAAAAGATGTTTGAAGCATACCTGAGACTAGAAACAACCCTCCCATCATTTTTTATACCTTCACATTTTTGTCTGACCTCATTTCAAAACCGTTTCTTACCTGAAGAATCAAGTTAAAAATTCATTATGTAATTATTTGGATTTTGTTTACCCGCGTGGTCCTACATATCTCACCTTCTCTCTCCCGATATTCTTTTATACGACCGAAAAAAAAAGAAAAAAAAAATATCGATGACGCAGCGATTCATCGATCTCCGGATCGAAAGCGAAGGGTCATCGTGAAAAAAGGCGTAGAATAAGGGAGGAAGGGACTTTTTATCGTACAAACACATTCGAATGTCATGGAAACACGCCGTTTCGACTCTTTCTTTCCGTTTGTCGAGCTTTGTCCCGCCTCGAAACGTCACAGAATCCGAAAAAGCAAACTTAAAAATCTGCCTCCGACACCTTGGCCCAAACGGCATAAAAGTTGACGAAATCGAAAGCGACTTTGAGAAGATGACTCCGACTCGATTTCTCGAGGTCTGTGGCGCTTTCCTTCTGCCAAGAAAAAACAAAGGGGGCAAAAAAAAATAATCGAAACTTCTCGACGATCCCTGCAATTTTAAGGCCAGTTAAACTTGTTTCAAGTTACATAATCTTACGTAACCTACACACTACACATACACATATTCTGTTCGGATGCAATGTTCATCAGTCAGATCTAATTTTGCAATGGGACCTTTTGTTTTTTTCGAAGCCGATTTCGAGGCTTATCGAGGGCCTGACGCCACGTTCGGATCGATTCCGCGGATTCTCCCCTCGAGGAATTCGTCACGACTTTTTTTTTAATCCGATCACGATTCCGATATTACGAGATGACAACGCGCGTACCTAATCTGGATCGATCCCTCCCGGTCACGATCCTCCGAAACCTTTCCTACTTCCTAAACGGGAAAAAATCTATTAGCATTTAAAAAAAACAAGAGTGGCCGTGAACGCCTCATTACCGTAAATACATCGACGCAATGACTCATTCGATGAATTGCCGCGTAGGTAAATAGCCTTTCAAAACTTTTTTTTTTCTTTTCGTTTTGCATTAATGCGATAATTGCAAAACTAAAGCGGATCTCCTTGGATATATGAAAAAAAAAGAATAACGTTACATGACGAGCCAGACGCGAAGGTGGATGATGTCACATCGGCTAGATCTTGCCAGAGTTTCAAAAGACATTTTGGATCTTAGCATTTAGGGGCCCGGGGAGAAGAGGTTCAAGGTCGATCGCATCCGTGCAAAAAAAAAGCAATTAAAATGGATCGGTTTTAGCAAAAGTATCCAGCGTAACGAACCGGCGGTTTATTTTTTCATCGAATTCGTCTCGTTAGTGTCACGCGTTAAAAAGGTGTTAATCAATTCAATACATTCCTTAAATGAGCTAAGAACATAATAAAAGTCAGGAAACGCGGATCGGATCCATTACAGGAAAATGAATCACGCTAACGGAAAAGCTGCTGAATTACGAAACCGGAGAAAAATGCAAACTCTGCTTTACGATTAAGACGAAAAACGACACCCGGGAAAGGGAAACGATAACAAAGTCCGAAAAAATTTTTCACGAAATCGTGACAAGCTGGGGACGTCGCACCGAAACTAAACCTTATCGTAAACATGAAAAGAAGCGATTTTTTAAACCTTTCTTGTCAAAGACGGAACATGCGAGCCATTTTTTTCCTTTTTATTAAAACAAATTAAAACCCATTGTTTTTCACGAGACCGTGAATCAGAGAAAAAGCCTGATATCGCGGAATGATTCACCGGTCGATCCTCGTTTCCAATTAAAATTGCGATACCGGTGAGGTCGAAGGTCGTAAAACAGTAGCCATAGGATGTCCATGTCGATTTCAGTCATCACGTGTTAGTTCCTTTATACTTAATGAGTTAATGACAATGACTTCGTCCATTATGTTGCTAATATTTAACTATTGTCTACTCGAATCATCTTTTTGTTGTGAAATTTTTCATCTAACATGCAACTTTAACATTTCTTTCGGGAAACAATTTAAACTACAACAAATATTTCATTATTACAACCGAGTTAATCTCTTCTATTTCGTTGGCTCACTTTTTTGGCGCGAAAACTCCACTAGGAGCTTTCTGGAATTCTAATTTGCAACATATAGATTTAAAAATGATTTCAAATAAAAAAAGACTTCATGCTTATTCTAGAGCTTAGTCAGAAAAAAAAGTTATAAAAATGATTACGTTATTATTTTGAGATATGATGTAAATAAGTGAACATTGCTTGGATCTGCTTCGTTAGATAAGATCGAAAAACAAGCTTTACGATTAGACGGAGCTTAAACATGAGCATCTCACACCAGCGAAGCTAGACTAAATTAAACTTTAGATTCATTGTTATCAAATACAATTTGACGCAAAGTTGGAAACTTCCAAATCGTATCATAAAATTTACCCGACCGAATCGACGTCACGATTATTCCGAATCAATCTTTCAGAATCTAAGTTTCGACAATTTTAGCACAGCCACCCTCGAACTCGTGCAATTCGAGCAAAAGCTTCTTTAGTTTGAAATCTTAAAGGTAAACAGCTGAGTTTACTAACGACGAGCACGAGTTCTGGCAGAGACCCGCTTTCAGCCACCGTTCCAATTAATTTAAGGCAGACTTTTATCTCGAATAAACCTATAGGACTGCTTACGACAAACGTTTCGTGAAAAAATTAATTTGAAATCAGACGAGGACACGCCTAAACTCCAAATACCACTTGGGTGACGACTTTAAGCGAGACAGAATAATCCATAGGATCGAGGTCAGCAGTGTATGAGGCACAGCCTAGATTAAACATCGGTTCTAATTGAATTTTTAAATAGGTGCGGCTTTCGAATCCATCTGAAGCACAAGATACGTCTACAACGGGAAATAGATGATCGAGCTTCGTCAGCGATTTTAAAAATCCTTCTCCGTGAATCATCATCACGGCGAGGAAAACAAAGTGACGCATAATGCAAGAAAAAAGAACTTACTGCATCGTTACCGCCTTCTATCCAACAAGTTTAATAAAATCCTGTAATAAACGGGCTTTGGACAAGGACGGTCAAGCCAATTTTTTTTTTCACCCTTTGATGATGTCCTCGGGGAAAGGAGACAAGTGGCTAATGTGTTTTAAAACGATATAAAAATCAGAAGCGAAACGAGGGCCGATTTAAAAAAATTTCCAGGCAAAATCCCACTCTTTTCGACCTCGCCCTCGGTGAATAAAGTTAACATGTATCAACAATGTTCGGAACACGTTAAAAAAATGTAACTCGACATGAGCAACAAATATTTAAATTGTGATAATGCGTTTTATCGCAGTTTCCTTTTGTGTTATCGCTCTCCTATTATTTCATATGTTTTAAATCCGGCAAAGAATGTCCCTTTATTAAGTTTTCTTCTTTTTTCTTTCCCGAATCCTGATCTTGACGCGAAAAATAATAATAATAACAAGAAAAAAAAGAGGATGTAGAAAGAGATCGAGTTAAGATTCATTAACTCCAGTCCAGATTTTTATAAACCAGTCGAAGTGAACAAACGAAAGTGCACATTAGTGCATTACATAACTTGCACTTCGACGAGTTTTAATTGTTCATCTCTGCTTCATTACATAATGACATTTCCGTTTACATTTCCTTCAATCGGGTTTCCGATGGGATTACGTCTTCGGTATCGAGTTTGTCCTTCGATTGTAATCCCGATTAGATCGCTTAAAAAATTTTGCGTTCCAATAAAGAAGATACGCATGCAGGGCCATCGTTTCTCTCTCGGTATTATTCCTATGTTTACGTTTTCGGAACGAAAAGTAAAGAACCCGTGAGTTCAAAGTTCTTAAGACAAACCTTAGATAAGCAATCAAGGCCTTTATTCCTTGTTTGTTACATTTTCATCGAACCGAGCCAGGCACGTTCCGGGTTCCTGTGTAATCCACCTGATTCGTCAGGTCGGTGACAAAAAAAAACAGGAAATAATGAGAGGCGACATCGTGTGGGTGAATGTTACGTTTATCCTGGATATTCTCAAACCGAAACAGGTATTGTCCGTACATAAATTCCATCCTATTTATATCAAACTGGTCTAAACAACCTGTAGCTAAATGTTACGATTTAACTTTAAAATGATTCAATATTTGATTGACTTCCTAGTGGCGTATTTTTTATTTTGCAAAAACTCGAATCGTTTTAAAAGTTTAATGTATTGCAAAATACTTTTATTAAATTCTACTAACTCGGAATCTCTTGCCAGATACGAACTAGTCATTTTGGAAGCATGAGACTAAACGAACTTGGAGGGATTAGAAGAAAAAACCATCGAATAAACAAAAAAAAAAAAAATTGACAAATCCTTTGTTTGGCGACTATTCTCAATGTAAACAGGGTAATTTTTTATGATTTATAAGCTTTGAAGCAATAAATTGTAACTTTTTAAATAAAAATATGATAGGATCAAAAAAATGAAATAAAATTGCATGAAGTTAATTTAGCAACTGGTTCAGTATTTAAGATCCTTAATTTGGAAGTATGCTGCAATCATAAGTTGCCCACACAACACATACTGGAAGTCATGTGAAGCAATTTATTATGCCGATCTGCTAATACTGAAAACAATAGACAGAAGCTGATCTTATCAAACAATTCTAAAAAAATATTGCAGTCTTCTAAATTTTTTTTATCTGTTTCTGAAACTGAAACCTGAATTAGCTAAAAAGGCTTTACAAAAAGCTATATGAAACTTTGGAGAGGGAATAAAATAAAAAGTAACCACTATAGCGTCTCTGAGAATTTTTCTAGCCTGTGACATACGGAATTTTCAAAAAAAGCTCATTAATAAAGCCAAAATGATTGCAAGGTCAAATACAGAATTGAGTCGAATTGTCTGGGGAAAAACTAAAATCAACCTAGTTGCATCCTTGTTTGCTTCTTACTAATTAAGGACTTTTAACGCAAAAAAAACCGTATTTGCTGTTTTATTCAAAGCAAAGTACAATGACATGTTTCAAATCTCATAAATGCACAGCATTAAAATTTTTCTTGAAGTTTTAATAAAGTCATTTTTAATCACTACTAAAACTGTTTTTCTTCACTAAAAATAATTTCGACAGATCTTTAAATTTAAACTCTGGAAATGAAAAGAGATGAGCAGTCTAACCTTCAATATTTTTGGTGTTAACATCTTGCAACATTATTTCCCCATGTAGGAAGCCATTTTGAAAAACATGCACGACAACCCCACGTTTTTTTTCATTTTTAAAATGGAAACATCTATTCATAACACCATTTTTTTCTATATTTCATGGTTCACAGAAATCCTTTTAATTTTTTCCCCATATCCTGTCAGTTTTTCACCGATTCCCAAGGATGCTGAACGTATTTCATTTTATTGCCGAACGTCAAATGCCTCAATCTGACGTAATTTCTTGTAAAAACGCCTACGATATGAAATTGAAAAAAAACCAGAATCGGAATTGTCCCGACACCGAATGTCAAGTCCTGACTCCACATGGCCGGTGTGTAGACACGTTCCGCATGCGATCGAAAAAAATAATTAATTAACGTTTAAACTCGCGCCATTTTTGACAAAGAGCATGACGCATGGGAAAATAACCGCGATCATCGATATTTCGAAAAACGCCCATTACGAAAATAACGATTTTATTAAGAAAAAAAATAGATAGATATTGAAGGTTAGTGAAGTCGTTACCACCGAAGTTCGTTGACTGCGTTTGATGGGGGAACGTAAGAGCGTGACGGGAAGGCAATTGCGTTTTAATTTTACTTAAAACTTACGCCTTACCTTAATTCAACGTATCCAAAAATAACTATTACACCATTCGTCGAATACCAAATTCCAAAATAAAGCGTATAACCTTTAATTCTCGACGATTAAATCAATTGGAAAAAAGTGAGGAATTCAAGTAAGATCTTGTTTCTTTTTTCCAGGGCGAATAAAAAGGATCGACGACGAATAAAATACCACTTTTACACTAAAACCTCACAAAACACTTTATAACAACGGCACAGTAGTCCCGAAAAAATTAAAATAATAAAGCCACAAAATTTACTAACCCGAAAAAAAAAATATTCCCGTAAAAAATGACTAATGACATTTGACGGTTGACAATAAATAGATATTTTTTCGTAGACCGTCTGCGTTGTACAACACGGATCAACACAATGAATAATATTCAACAGAAAGGAAGTCGTCTGTTTTGGTTCTTTTGGAATCGTTAAAAAAACCTGGGACGTTCACGTTTAACTTATGAAAATGGCGTCTCATCCCCGTTTGCCGCGTTAAGATTCTCGAGATCGCGCATTGCAGAGACGAAACCCGTAATATTCACAACGTTTCAATCACCTTTGTTTGAATGAATTATTTCAACGAGAATTCTCGTTTGTGCTTCGACGGCGTGAAAATCATTTCCTTCCAGTCCGACTGTTTATATTGCAGTCCATGGTTTTTTTTTCTTTTTCAAAAAACCTCATTGAACTTTTAACACCGCTTTTATTTTCTATTTTTCGTCCTTTCTGGACGATTCCCACATCCTCAAGGATGTTACGATCCTTCTTAATTATTTTTTCTTTCCCTAGAAACGATAAATCTTTTTTAAAATCATGCGAGCCTTCAAGAGTTGGGATTCATTTTGCCGGTTTCGTTCGTCCTAACCTCATCAGGTTACGATCTCCTAATAAATTAAAACGATTAGCCTGGGATTTAAAATCTTTCGAGCGGTTTCCAGGAAGGTTTAATGAACTAACGGAAGGCCGATAAACGGCAGGTAGGATTTTTTCACAGGGAAAATGGAAAAACAATCGAAGACGGGGTTAGGACTCCGAGTTCGAAAATGTCGCATCCATCGTATCTCATTAAACATTTAAAAAGTGTCAAAAAGTTTTTGTTCGATAACGATTTTTTTCCTTGCTCAGAACTTTCCTTGCTTTTTACCGGAATCTTTTTTCCCTAAAAAAGTTACCTAAATTTTCAGGAATTTCATACTATGTGAAGAGGTTTTACAAAGAATGAAATGAACCTGATTGGCCTAAAAATTAGCACCTGCAGAGACCAATTTCTTAGTTAGTAAATCGGCAATCGGCACCAGTTAATTCTTGAAGGAGATGGAGGTACTCTGAGAGAACAAACTGCATAAGTTTCGGGATTTCGGTCTAAATGTGCAGCAGCAATCTTCCTGTGCCAGAAAATGTATAACAAAATATAGGTCCAAGTCAAAAATCTGGGTGCAAAAAGCCTTTCCAGAAATTATCGAGTCTTATTTGGCATATAAGTTTCATTTGAGGACTTGGAAATCTCCGCTAGGAAAACGACATGTGAAGAAGAATTGAGAAATCAAAACAAAAAAGTTTTTTTAAAACTGACCTTGTACAACGCAGGCAAGAATGGTTTTGCGACTCTTTGAAATTTCTCTCTGTTCTCGCTGAAAAAAAGGACAATAACAACTATTTAAATAATTCAATATATTCAAACGAGGTTAATTTTTTTTGGACGAAGTTTCGGACATCGACTTTAAAATATATACCGTTGATCCGATTGTCATCGTTCCCTGTTATGAGACTCGAGCGTTCATATTTTATGGACCACGCGACGTTTTTATGTCTTTTTTGTTGTCGACTATCTATTAGTTTGAAACATTCGCAAGACATATTGAAAAGACAATTTTTTCCACTGCCTCAAAGGACGGGAAAGAGAGAAAAAAAAACGTGCGGACGTGGAGATGCGAGGTTATTGAAAAGGATTGTCCAGGGAAGTTTTCCCGACTCGCTGGGAATAACCAATCTCGTGTAGTGGTGACGTTTGTTTAGCTGTCATTCGTGTAAACGAGGATAGGGAAAAACCCATTTTCCGTTAATGAAATGATTTTCCCCGGGAACTCAAAAATTCATTCAACTTCCCGAAAATTGACGACTCTTCAAAATGTTTCCAAACAAAACGCTTAATGAAAACCGGAAAAGGAAGTAGAAGAGAATATTAAACCGACAGCCATGCACTTTTTACTTTTAAAAATAAAATTTTAAAAAATAGAGAGTTATCGAATATGCAAAGCAACGTGCGGAGCGCTTCATCAAAAAAAAAAGTTACCTCTCAAACTGTATGAAACAAGGCAATTTTCAAACTCCCGGAAAAACCTCTTTTTCCTCTTTTGCGATTTACAGGTGTCGCCTTGTTAAACTCAACCCTTCATTTCCTTTTTATTTTTTATTTCTCATCCCGAAATCGCTTCCATTTTTTTTTTGTTTTAGCAGCGATACTCGTTTTACAAAAACTAATAACTTGGACCAAGATGAAGAAAAATGACAACATTTTTCAAGAAGTATAACCGATATTTTATGTTGTTTAATGATGGTTTAGTCTAGGTACCCGAAGGTATCTTAAAAGAAACGACGAAATCCGACTTACATAAAGCTAAAGGCGACTCTTATTGAATAGTGTTCGAAAATGTTTATCCGGAACACGAGTCGATGCGAAGCTTATGTTTATGCAATAAGCCCCAAACTATATTTATACGGTTTAGGCTAACCCTTTCACATCCACACCAAATAAATAAATGCTTTTATAACTTCCCGTAAGCTTAGCATAATTATCGATTTTATCAAATCTGAATTTGCAATCGTCGGGACATTCCGCTATAGGGATTTTATTTTTTAACAAATGACGCAAAATCATAGAAAAATTACCAAAGCAAATTTCGGGATTTCATTAAAATGCGTGGCGGATATTTTGGCCGTATCGGCCGGGCGCATGCGCGAAGAATCGTCTCGAGAAACGAAAGAGTACGGACGTAAAGATATACGTATATAATAAAAAAAAGAAATAGAAAAAAATTAATTCTGTTATAAAAAGGGAAAAATAGTGAGGAAAGTAAAAAAGGGCCAGGGATCTTCGGATCGTTCAATAAAATAGATTCAGTGAAGAGGGAAACAGAAATAAAGGGAAATCCCGTTATGAAAAAAGCTGAATCGCAATGTTTGAACGAGATCCAGTGACTCCTGAAGGAGATGGGGGAACGTCTATCTGTCTGCGCACGAACTGTGCGCAAACGTTCCCCCATTTTACGATACCCTCCGTTCATTATTATTATTTTTTTTTCTTTCCCCGTATGAGAGTTTCTGCATTTTCGTTACGCGTAACCTTGAACTTGAGCTCCGATCTTTCCGATCGCCCGTCTTAAAACTTCATTTTTTCTCCAAGAAAATTTTCTATCGAAAGAAAATCGATTTAAGTCTAATAGCCGTCGCACAAAGAAACAAAGACTGCCGAGGAAACCTAATAAACAGTAAATAGAAAACCATAAATAACGAGACCCGAGTTTTTTCCTTTCTTTCACCCGTTCGCTCGCAGCAAAGTCGGATTTTGTAAAATTCGAGCCGTTCGCTTTGGAAAATTCCCGGAAAAAGAAAATATTTCCGTCGACTTTGAAAGCGGTCAAAGTCAAGGAACGGCCGGACCTTGAACGTTTAATATTATTTCGGTCCCCGTAGCTCGAAAGAAATAATTCCATCTCGAAAACCGATACGATGCCGAAGGTCTTAACTCCCAATCCAATCAGGGGAAATTCAAAGGATCGAGGGAAAATGAAGAAAAAAAGCAAAGAGTGCGTTAGAATAATCGAGAGCATTCGAAGAGAGGTGAATCCACCGCAAACGATAGTCTCCTTGACTGATGTGACCTTTTTGCTTGGCCGCCCATCATCCTGGTGAGGTCATTGTTTGGCTGAAAACATCCTCGTGACTCTACATTAATCACCAGTAATGTTCACGGTATTGTGATGGGCTGCTTCCACTTCAACCGTCCTCGTGTCACTGACATTTCCCACATTTTTCCTCCCCGCGTTTAAGCTCCGAGGGTGCCCTCGTAACCGACATCCCCCCGTCCGAAAAAATAATTCTTCCCCGCTCGACTTTCACTGAAAACCATCATGCCACCGAAATGTTTCCACTTTCACGGCGAAAACACTACTTTTCATAAGAATCCAGGAGAACGAGGCGGCCGCTAGTTTAAGTATTTAATATCTAAATCTTTCGATTCGCGAACGGTGTTCTCGTCATCTTAAAATCCCAAACATCCAGATCGAGTTTATTTTCAAACCCTTTAAACTTTTTTAACAAACAAGTATGATTATCAAGGGTTTAAGCATTAGGGGTTTGCTTAAACTTTCGCTTGTTTCACACGTTCAACAAAGTTTAAATGGTAATTAATTCTTCGGCTTAATGTAATATCTGTTTAATTCTACTGTCCTTGCATATTTTTCCACATCCGGAATCAGCTTCCCAAGTGATGGTCGGTCAATTCGCAGATGGATCACACCGGCTACACAAGAAATGGTCAGGCTGGATGCCTTTTGACGGATGCCTCTGGCACTGGCGCTATTTCAACTTGTTTAAAGTGCGGCCTGCAATCTAAGAGATTGATGAAGGCGTTTACGACGACGACTTTTCCTCCTACTCGTGTGATTCTTCTCATCATTCGCATGTCTTCTTTAGGATTATTTCTTGTCATATGTTAATCATCCGATCTTAACGATCCGAATGTTGAGCTCAAAAGCATGATCATGTATTACTTTAAGCAGTAAACTTATAAAGCTCTTCGACAGTGACGGCACTGCGAGGTTTCGAGATGCAGCTTCTACGGGGATCTAACCCACGGTCAAGTCTCAATTTTCAATTAATCCCGAGACTTTTAGGATGACGCTTTCGAGTTTGTATTGGTCGTAATAAAGCGAAGTTTTCTCTCAGCATTTTTTTATTAAGTCCGTTTAAAAGAAAGATAAAATTAGCATGTTGAGAGAAAAAACTAAATAAAAGGATAAATTTAATTAGTTAACGAAAGCAAAAATAAAACGAAAGAAAAACATGGGAAGAAAACTTCGCAGCAAAAAATTGTAAACAAAGCATGCGGAAACCGTTTCCCGAGCTTTTCCTAATTTTTTTAAAAACCTTTTGTGTCTCCATTAAAACCTTTTCCAATACCTCGAATGGCGCTCATTCCTCTTTAAAAACTTTTTAGGATAAAAAATCATTTTTTTCTGACCGGCATCTGTTTTTTTGTTATTAAAAAAATAAACAGCAGATGGATTTTATTATCATCAAACCCAAATCTTGGTGGCAATGATGAATTCGGATGAGGAAAGAAAAATGAAGTAAGAAAACAACAGGAACGTTTTTCTCGGTTTGAGACACCGGAGTGGATTATTTTCCATGACGGTTGTAACAAGGCACCGTAAACCATTATTTAATCCGAAAACACCCGTTAATTAAAAAAAAAAAGAGCCGAGATTAACATCCGCTAACGAGATAAATAAATGTAAAGAAAAAGAGAAATCTTTCTTTTTCCAACTGAAAATTCGTTATAAATCCATATTTCCATTTTAAATAAGCTTTTATTTTATACGATTTCTACGTGACCTTGACGCGTGTTGGTTACTACGATTTTCTTTGTGATTTATCGAGAGCCGATCCTAAAAATTATGTCAAAACATCAAAATCAAAGACGCGAAGCAGCTCCCCAAGAAACATCATTTTTTAGGATTTTCTACCCGAACATGATTCAACCCGGGAAGGCATCAAACTTAATTTTTTTCACTCGGTTTTGCTTCGATTATACCTGAGGGGAGGAAAGCGTAAAGGAAGAACGAAGACCGATACAACACGAGGATTTCGGACAGGTGACGAGCCTGCATATTTCCTAGGCAGGTGCGACAGGAAAAATTTACGACGAATGCCTTCTCTCCTTTGCTCAACATCGGAGCCCCGCGCAAAAACATCCTCTTGGCTCGATGCGGTTCTTATAATTAATGACCGTCTCTTTTTAATTGATTTCGTTTAAACCGCTTTCCCTTAACTCGAGTAGCTCGCCCATATCGTCGCTTAAAAAATTGCTATCAAAGAATTTCTCGGATCGGAAAAGTACTAGGATAGACCGCAACAAGAATAAGCTCCTCTAAATTAAATCATCGCAACAAATCAAGAATTAGCTGATTTAGATGTTATTTAAAGTTTTTATTATCGTGCAGTACATGAAAACTACACGATAAACGTTGTAGATGTAGAGACAGGGTGACAAGTCTTCACACACAGACACAGAAATAAGGGTAGATTTGTGTCGGTCGGAGCCGCAAGAGCTATTAAACAAATAAATATAAAAGGAAGAAAAAGAAGGATCTTTAGACCCTAATTTAAGAAATGAATGAAAGTCGAAGACGAAGAAGAGAAGTTATTCTGAGAATGTATCATCTCGAGGTTCGGTTTTATTTCGTCGATCCCTGCCCTATCTCAACAACAGGCCCCACAAACCAGGGTTGGATATTTTCGATGTTCGACCCCGTTTTTTAAATAATTACCACCGTTTCTTTTTCCTTCGGTTTTATGGCGCCGATAGGATTTTACCCCTCGTTCCCGGCAGTAACAAAAAAAGTGTCAAGGCCGAAAAAACAGAACCGGAAGGAGTGTTCTCTTCGGAAAAAACCAAGATGGAAACCCCTACTACTGACCTGATTCGTAGCGGAATGCATCCCTTGGATTTATTAGAAACATCGGATTATTAGCCGGTGCTGAGCTTACCCTAGCCCTCGTCTTTTTATTTACTTTATTAGAAAAGAGTCGTAAGCCAAACATAACCAACCTGATTAGTGCTTTATCATTACACCTAAACCTCTCATATTTCTTTTTTCTATTTTTTTGTGTGTGTACCTAAGCATCCTCGATCCCATCTTTCAAAAATCTTTCAACCACACGAAATATTTCTTACACTTCAAACATCCTCATAAGGTTTCTTTTTTTTTCTCTCTCTTTCTACCTAAGGCAGCGGGCTACGTTCCTTTTTTTTCCACGGTTTAAAATTCATTAAAAATATTTATATCTTTTTTCTTTCTCGGAACCACAATGGAATTTATAGGGTCGATCCAACGTGGAGGGGAAAAAAAGTTTCTGACATGGGTCGAGGTCGTAGGCAGAGACTTTCAAGGTACACAACCTTTTTCTTCTCGACTAAATACAATTTCGGGATGCGTGTGGTAATAAGTTTCCGTACAAAATTCTTTTTTTAATAAAAAAAGAAACGTTTTTATCAATAACGAAGTGGAGATGCAATCAAGACGTCGAGTACGCATAGGAACAAAGAGGAGAGAATCCGGGAGGCTGATGGAGATAGATCATGAACGTACACCATCTTTTTTTTTTTAAATAAATAAGAAAAAAAAATTAAAGGACGGACAAAGAACGACAAGCCCTAAAAACGCGTGGGTTCACGCTTATTATTTTCCACTAAACCAGCGTCTAGTCTGAATTAATTCTTGTAGGCGCGTTTGAATGTATCTTCATTAAAAATAAAATATAAAATTAATTCGTCCGGGACGTAGAAAACGGATTCCCATAACCGATACATCCCGTATAGTATTTCCTTTGTAAGATAGGAAACGAGTTTTCAACATCACCCTGTAGTCCGGTTTACCTGCGTTACTGACGCAGTGTGGTCTAGCTTCAACAACACATCAATTTGGTAGGTTTACAGGTAAAATTCTGTCACTGATTTGTCAAAACGGCCCCTGCCATTCTATTCTTTTACGTCCCACAATATGCTCCGTGGTATTTTTTTCTTTCCAAAATTTATTGAAAACTTTTTTTCGCGCTATATATAGCATTCAGAATTCATCAGTGCCGTATATAGTCTTTTCATGCTCTTGCAAAAGGCATCATCTTCAGTAAAATTTTAAACCGATTGATCCATCTTCGATTGATGAAAGCGATGCAGCGAGAAGCCGATTCGACCAAACTTGCACGAGAAGCTATTGAAAGTTCTAGTCAATTTCATCGTCTCTCAGGACGATTCGCAAACAGAGAATGCCTTTCAAAGTATAACTCGAAAAGGTATAGTTGTTGATTAACGAGTGTTTAGCGGGCGATGGTTGCAAATCGTGAGCGGACACTGAACCATCCTTACGATCGGTGAACCGTAACGAGTAAACTATCGCTTAGAAACAAGAAACAATTCTAAGCAAACACGTTTAAATCATTTTTTTATTTAAATCAAAATATTCGTCTTATCGAGTTTTCCCGCCATTTCTTTTTCGCGCAAGTTTATCTGTTTAGAATTTCATCAGGATGTAAATGACATTTACTATGTTAATGCGTTAAGTCGCAAGGATGGCGCTCTATATTTGCTTAAGAACGCTAACGGTGTCAAACATGCAACGTTCGAGTCACGTGAATTTCCTTTCAACAGTAAATAAACAATCGATCATCGATCAAATCATTGCGATAACAACGTTCGAGGATCCTTCGCGATTTTCTTTTAAATTTTTAACTAAGGGGAAAAAAAGAAGACGCAGGAAGGAAGGAAGAAGGAAGAAGGGGAATCGGGAGGGGGGATCCTGCGAGAACCGTGAACCTCGGAATGACAGGCCTTCCTTATTGTTGAAATAATTCACCGTGCAATCACCTATTACAGGACGGTTTCTTACCCACGAGTACACGGCAAAGATTCGACATCTACTACACCTACAACAAACAACCTGTACGAAATCAAGCTCAGAGTTGTCTCGACGTTTTTACAAACAAAAAAAATCCAAACTTTGATACAACTTTGGAGAAGAGTAAAAAAATAAAGGGAAACAAACGTCGACGGATTTTTTTTAAGTATTAGATCAGAAACAAAGAAGACCCCGAGCAAAGTTAGTAAAAGAATGGAAAAAAAAAAATCAAAGAAGGTATTAAAAGAATTGTGTAATCTGCATAGATGAGAAATCAGAGAGCATGACCAAAGAGCACGACCGGTGAAGAGCCGTGATTCGTTTGGGTCATTCCACGACGGAAAAAAAAGAACACGTGATTTAGTTTATTAATTCACAAGATTAAAAAAAAAATGGCGGAAAATTGCTTTCACATTCGGAATAATATTTATTTAGTTCACGACTAACATTTTTAGATGGATTCTATCGCTGACCAAAATCTTGAAAAGAGTTTGCAAACATTTTTTGGGTCGATGGCCACATCATCTTTCAAATTACCAGAGGGTTTGGCTTGGTTTTTCCGCTTAAAAAAAATTACATAAAGCCTCGAGCAATGGGCACTAAAAAAAAAACAATTTCCCTGGTAAGAAGAAACTTTTTTACCGGACGAAAAAATTTCATGTTCATTTATTGAATTTCAACCGGAAATACTTTTATCCGACGTTTCCATTATGATACTACGGCTTAGCGAATATTCTGCAAAAATACTCTTTTACAAAACAATTTTAACACTTCTAAGCTTTGATTTAGATATATATTCTTAATTCAATTCACCGTCATCTGCAATACTATACTAGCGCCATCGAGCAGCCGTTTCACAAACTAAAATCGACACTAGCGCTCTAGCTGTCACACTTCGTACTTAATAGATCAAGGTTTTGACTTAAACCCCGATATTTTAATTTTAGGCCCAACCCTAACAGATTTAAAGAGCATATGCCAAGAAACATAAAAACATTTTCCAATTAATTTTTCTCGGGTCTATGGCAAAGTCGTTGCACTAGGCGAATGCAAAACCACCTACCGGTTATTTCGTAGTGGAAAACCTTGAAAAAGCCAAGATTAAAATAATTAAAATCGGGGATATTATAGAACGCCCTCGGCTCGGGCTCCGAAAAAAAAAAAAAAAATCGGGGGAACAAAAAAGGTTGGTCGGTGGTAGATGGTTTCGGCTCGTTCTTTTGAAATCGGTCCCTAAAGTCGACGGTCGAAATCGTGATGATGAAGATAATAGAAATTCCAACACCGAGTTGAATGGCATATCTGAAGAATAGCTCACAACAAGCAACTAACAAACTCGAGTCAATGTAATTCTCAAGGTCGCCTTTGTCTTCGTGTACTCGAGTCTCATCATCCACTACCATAATTGGTCATTTGAAATTTCCACGCGCCATTTTTTTCTTCTCTGGGCTTTTTAAATGGATGTACCGAAATTCGGGAATCGGGAAAACTAAATTGAAACGAATATACGAGGCTGAAATATAAAAATCGGGGCGGGAGGTGGGAACGTATCGCAATTACGAAACTAGTGCGCTTCCTTTATCGCCTTATAGATCGAGACGATATCGAAGAATGGCGTAATCGAATGTTTACCAAGGCTAAAGCTAAAAATATTGACTCAGGTATCGAGAATCAATTTTATCGCATGTTTGACGGATTAAAAAACTAAATCGGCAACGAGCCAGCTTTTATTGTAAAGAAACGTGCAAATCCACTAGCTCGGATTTTTTTCAAACTCGAGACCTTGACGTTTTCGAGATCGCGATAACCCGTCGGATGTGCCATTGTCTGAGGTAAGTTCCGCGCCTGTTTTCGCCGGACGTGCGAAAATCGCAGAGTCAGCGATCTGACACAACAATAGCGAGCAAGGTCTCGTTCGAAAACGTCAACAAACTCTCGAGCAGATAAAAAGTAAAGAGAATTATTTCCAAGTCGGATTTCGTTTCGAATCCATCGATCAACACTAATATAGTCCTACCGAAATCAAAAGTGGTTCTAACGTAAGTAAAAGTGGAAAGACTTCTTCGAGTCGAGATTCACAACTCACGATTAAACGTTTTTCATTTCCATCTCGTACGTAATCTTTCTGTCCCTATATCGTAATATTCAGCGCAAAACAAATCCTTCTTCTTTTAGCAGAAATAAAAAATTAAGATCCGCCGCGTGTTCATCTGTTTAGGCAACCCGAAAGGCGGAGAAGCAAACGAAGGAGAGAGAAGACGATTCTTATGTTTTAGCATTTCTTACGACCGGAACTCGGATTAAAAAATAAAAACCGGGGCGACATTTATATAGAGTAATGAGATTCAAAACTACGGCTAATCTTGACGTACGGTTTTTTTCCATGTGTACTTTTTAATATTACGACTCGCTCGAATATTTTTCTTCCTGGGCTAGACCTAATTTAAAACTATTTTGCTCTTCTCTTTGAACTCGTCAAGTGTTTTTTCTTCAAATACGAAAACTTGAAAAATCAACAAATTGTTAAAGCGTCACAAGCTCTCGCACTCGCGTGACGCAAACATTTTTGAAAGGCTTGGAACTCTTCAAGCTGCAGCGAGTCCTCATTTTCCATATTTGGGACCCCTAACAACTCAGTTAATGTTGATCCGCTTTGTTCTTTTTTAAGTGCCTCATATGCCAAGATACCATGACACGGTGACTGAATTTAAGACCGACGACATCCTTTCTCTGATTCCTAAAGCACAAGGCCAAGCATAATCAAGCAATAATCCAGTCGGCGGAGATAAAGTTTTTAAGAAGAGTGAAAAGTTGTTCAGATCCGAAATGACGATATTAGAGAAGAGCTTAATATCTTTGCTCTGAACCAGAAGATCCAAGATAATAAGAGGCGATCGAATGGAGGGATCGCCACTGGTCGAAAAATATCTGTTTGACCGCTTCTCTAATTAATAAAAGTCACTTCCTCCGATTTCATACTGTCGAATATCCTCGAAACCTTTTTGCGTTCCCGACCTTGTTTACATAAGATCCGAACGAACCGGGAAACGACATCTTCCCGGTAATCTCGAAAAATCTCCGGGAGAAAAATTTATAACCCGTTACTCGTATCGACCATCATCTCCTTTTTTTACGATCCATTCCCGAGGAAAATGGTAAATCTTAAAGTCGGTTTTTATAACGGGGTGAATTTCAAAGTTAGATTCGCGTGAAATTCCAAGCTCGATATACAGTCGGACCCGCCTATAACGAGCTCGCTTGATACGAGATCCCGGTTTTAACGAGCAAATAAAAATCATTTGGTTGGCCCGCTATCTTTTTAATGTTAAATTTTTCCGGATATAACGAGTTCGGATATAACGAGAACCCGCTTGTAACGAGCCTAACAAATGAGATTTTGGGGAAAATAAAACGAGCAAGTCATTTTAACAAGTGAATATTTACATTTTCTGCGTGAATTTGCGCTTGTATTGGCAGGTTTTGTTGCTGCAAAGGTCAACTTGAAACAATGTATCGCAGTTTAACACAATGTAGTCAGTTTCAATCGGTCTTACTCGACTCTCACAGCTTGATACTTATAATCCAGGCGCTGACGAGGATATTGTATCCGAAATTTTAGGGAAAAAAAGAGGAGGAAAGCGATTAGGTCGACCCCGATGAACCTTTGCAAATCGTGTCTAATTTTGAAGCCCTACAAGCGATAAACTCTCTTGAATTGTATTTTGAGACAAATGATGGATTGGACCCGGAATTCGATTTTTACCTTCTTAAAATAAGAAATTCTATAGCAAAAAAACAACGACGCTTGGTTCAGTCAAATGGACTCCTTCGTAAGAAAAGATTAAGGTGAGTCATTTTTTTCGTGTTTCAAAAAAATTGGCCAAAAAAATCGGAATTTGGTTTATACGAGGATCGGTTATAACGAGCAGATTTTTCCACTCCCTTCAGTCTCGTATTAAGCGGGTTCTACTGTACAACTAAACATTATCTCAAAGGTTTACCTCGACAAACTTTTTACGATTTCTCTTTCGAAAAGGAAATGCTCATCGACGGGAAAGGTTTTTAAGTTATGCCTCTAATTTCTTTAAAAAAATGAAAAAACCCATTCGGGAAAATCAATTATAGGATTTAAATCCCGGATCGAAACGGGACGCGAACGTGATGCAGACAACTTTCTTTTTAACGAGGAAAAAGCTTTTCTCTATTTGCGAGATCAATCTTTGATATGCCAAGTATCCAAACTTATTAAAATTTTTATTGGTTTGGATTCCCCTTTTATAAGTCCGAAAAAATGGATGAACGGTCTTCGAGCGTACGGCACGAATCACGGGCTCAGTACTAAGTTAAATACAAAACGGCTTTTTAAACCTTTGACATCGACGCGATATGGGGGTTTTACGTCTCTGAGACGACGTAATTTTCCCATTATGCAGGGAAATCGATTCTCTATTTTGTTTGAAAATTTTACAACGACTCAATTTCAATTATTAACTCGATAAGCGTTTCCTATTTGGGAATAATATATTTTTTCGATGCGATCTCCCTTAACCGTTGTTAAATGTTCAGTGTTATCGGTCAAATCGTTATTCGGGAATTCTGCAGATAATTTTATCGGGTTATAATAAAAACTGTCAGGCCTGGAGGTTTGATGGGAACATTTTCCGAACTTACAGGGTCGGAATTAAGCTCCGTGCTCTCCTACGACATTTTTCTGGCCTTTTAAAAACCTGCACGATGCCAAAAAATTGATTTGAAACTAGAAATCGAAAGATCAGAAGGAAATCTTAACCCGACCGAATCTCAAGTTTAACGGACCGATGATAAAGTCGAAAAGAAGATACAGAGTATAAATTTTAGGTTTTAATAATTTGAAAGACAAGTCAGTCGATAAGATCTGACACTCGGCCGACCTCGGCGTAAAAAAGTTCTATCTCCTTAATTGAAATTTCAAAGAGAGAGAAAAAGGAAAGAAGGGAAAAAAAGGTGAAGAAATTTTCGAGCGTCAACAGGAGCAAAAGCGAGACGGAAAATACGAGCATCTTTTTCTTTTGTTATTTTCTTTTGCACTTTTCGCCGTCGACTAATGAGGGATAAATGGTGGTGTCGTCTTCGACTTTTCCTGTTCTCTTAATGGTACCCATTAGCTCGATATTATTAGGATCGCCCTTAACGAAGCCCGATTTTCTTTTCGTTAACTTCTTGCAATTTTTAAGACAAATTCATATTCATCAGGTAATAAGTTCCCCCCCTTGTTTTTAGTCCTTCTTTTTGAGGGGGGGGGGGGGGGTGATTATTTTTGCATAACAGTAGAAAAAAGATTTCGTCTCTTAGGACTGAAGTGCTAAAATCAGAAGCTTAACTAAATAAAAGCAAAACGTGTTTTTTTTTAATGTAAGAGAAACGACATCAGCGATAACGCGGAAAACAAGAATCAAAAACTTTTGAAGAGGAAAACTCGCCCAATCACGTGAAAAGAGCTTTCAGCTGTGCTGAATTCTATTTTTGAAAGTAAGTTATACTCGTTTTGATTTTGACAGAACGTTTTTTTTATTCAAAGAGCTAATTTTTTCTGTCGCATAAAAAGGGTTTCTTTGATTAACTTTTCTGATTAAAAAAAAAAGAAAGGACGATTAGCGGATTTCCCCCTAATTTTTGGAACCGCCATGGATACTACTGCAAACATGAGCCGAGGAGCAATCCCACCGGTTTTAAACGAAATTTTAAAAGATAGAAGTCACAAGTAAAGATTTCCATTTAAAAGTTTAGAACATTCCCCAGCTCAGCTAAATAATAAAAAAGGCCTAGTTAAGATTTGCTACTCATCGATACTAAACATGTTGACACGAATTATTACATTGTTGACATTTCAGATATTTTACCTCGATGAATCCTTGAAGTAACGGAGAAGTGTACCACGCATTGTTTATAAAAAATAAAAGTCATTACATTTGTTTTAATTAGACAAAGGAGAGAGCTTTAAATTTAAAGAAAACAATGCATCGCCTTCTCTACCGGGACGCCTTAATGATAAAAAAAAATTCGAAAACCAGTTTTGGCATAAGTTCCCGATTGTAATGGGTCTGGGGAGACTCGAAGATCTTCGTGGCAGGAGGTAAGTTAGATCTCGACTGGGGGTCCTTTTCCTGTCCTCCTCGTCGTTTTTTTATCGTTAGGATCGGCCCTCTTTTAAAAAATTACTCTCGACATCCGCCGAAAATCATCCCCCTGCGAATAAACGGGACGGAACGGCAAAGACCGAACCGCAGAACGCGAACTTTACTTCATCAATAATGTAATCCTATCGCGTCATGCTAAAGCTCTTGTGAAAATTTAACCGGTTTCTCAACGCAAATATTATTTCATGGCAACTATTTAACCACCGGTTGTAAAACTAGACCGAATTTAAACCCTCCATATCGATGATATTGAAAAATTCAAATGGGGATTGATAAAAGCATCCTAACCTTATTAAGTTCCGACTTTTTTGCAGGAAGATAATCCTCTTGAAACAATCTTCAACTTTCCTACACAGGGAATTTAATACTATGCAACACCATTATGAATTTGCATTCCATTAGTTGACACTCATCACTTTTCCAATTATTTAATTAATATTTCAATTATTCATTGAATTAATTAAAGTTCGTTAGCAAAATGAATGTTTTCTAAATGGGAAATTGATTGAATGGCTGGGAGAGAACGAATGGGGTAGGTCAAATTTACATAGCTTGCCCTATTTACCCTATTTTCTTCTCTTCATCTTTCATCGCTCCCTTTCACCTTTTTTCTCTTTTTAAATAAAAATAAATTTGCCTATCATATTGGACAAACCATGCAACCAAATTCGGCAGGATTAGTTTCTCTGAATTTTTTACAGCAGCAAGAACCAAGCTATAGAGATTACTAACCTTTTTTATGTGTGCTTAACTCTCTGAACACTAACGAGATTTTAGGTTTCAGAACAACTAAAAATTCTCCTTTGAATTTAAATTGAAATGGTCACAATGGAGTATGTCTATTGTCTATTGACTTTTCATAAACCTTTCTTGTCAAAAAGCCGTCAGAGATTAAAAAAAATTTTAATCTGCTGCCAATCACCTAAAGATGGTGCACAAAAAATACCAAGACACCAACCTCAAAATTGTAATTAAATGCTAAAGTAGCAAGATTTAAAACTTGCAATTTTACATCGAAGCTAAATCACAATTTTTTCTCACCCCATAACATTGTCCAAACAACGCTATACTCATGAACCACCAAAATGTATAATTCCTTGCCGCCTTTGAGGGCACTTTTATATCATGAATTAGTAGACTGAAAATTTATACATTTCATTTAAAATCTTATCTCTAAAAGACAAAATCAGGAACATCATCATGTTAAAAGTAATGAAGTCATGTCAAGACTTCACCAAAACCGGCAAGACTCATCATAGCACAGATTTCGACATATATTGCAATTCGCTTTTTATTCCATCAAGTTTCGAATCAAAATTACTTAAATATTTTATGTAATTACTCCTGTGCACATTTTCCTACCCTTCACCGCTAATATTATGAAAATATTAAGGTACTTACAAACGAAATCCAATCGTTGAAACCAATGTTACAGTTGCTGCAAATAAACGAATAAACCTAACCTCACTTTATACGAATCGGAAATAAAAGTAATAACTTAAGAGATCGAAACGAAAATACGAAGCGCGTTAACAATTATTAAACAACAGCGATTCTAAAAGAAAATTAACGAACTAATATTAATTAATATCACGATTTTACAATTTTTTTCATAAAATGTTGTATGAACAAAAAACAATAACAAAAAAAAATAGCGCCATATACTTCTACATTGCAATGTTGCCACGCCGTTATGGCGGCGCTCAGTCCACGACACGCTCTTTCTGGCGGTTGCTTTTCAAATTCAAACTAAACCTTTTGAAAAATAAAAAATTATATCGATAAGTAGTTTTTAGTACTATTATAAGTGTTTAAACTAATTATTTACTGGATAGCGACTTTTTTACAAATATTGCTGCGTCTCTTTCGCATATAAAGATGGCTTCGCATACTCTGCTGAGCTTCCGTAAATATTAAAATAGTTGTCTCAAGGGTAAACTGTGAAATCGTAGAGAGAATGAAGTTCATTATAAGTTTATGATGTTACTTAAAATTATAAAATAAGGGTGAGACTATGGCTTAGGAAGATACGATATTTGAAACACAATTTCAAAAGCAGAGGAGTTTAAATAAATTTTACAGAGCACGTAAAAAGCAGAATAAGGAGTCTGGCCAAGGCTCTTCTTATTTAACGAGTGCCACACAAGAGGCTTAACTACCATGTTCCATGTAAGGTTAAAAAAAAGAGTAGTCGGTTTTGTGGAGAGCAATTCTCTATAAATTAACGAAGAATTATGCATTTAAAACGAAAAGCGGGGAAAATTGCAATCATGATTTTCCTTAAAATGGGTCACAAGAGCAATAAAATGAGCGAAATAGTATACCGAGCGATGGGGCAAAAGCTCGAATGGAGCAATTTACCCTTTGTTTTTTCCCTTTTTTTTATCGTCTTCATTTTACATCATCTCATTCATGGCTACGAAAAAGCATTGATCTCGTTTTTTATTCTGCTTCTATATTTTCTGAAAACCGATTGTCTTGTTTTATTTTTGTTCATTATAAAAATTCAACTTTTTTTCAAAGAAAGTTTGTTAAATTTGTGAAACGAATTGTAAAATTAACATGAAAATGTGAATAGGAAATGTTGATTGCTTTTATTTTGTGTTTAAATATTTTCTTGTTTACCGCCAAAAATTTGAATTTTGGCTCCTTTATAATAATGGCCATTGCGGCAACGTGGTTCGCAGCCTCCCCAATTTCAATCACGATTTAAAGCTAGGTTATTTTTAATTAATATTTACAGATATATTATATTGCCGCACAATTTATAGGGATGATCTCCTCAGAAGAAAGAAGTGAAATAATTAAAATCTTTATAATTAACTGGTAAGCGTTTTTTAATAAGTAACGTAACTCGATAAGCATCATTCCCATTGGCATTTTCTCATTTCATAGTGATAGTGCCACTCATTACCCGCGCAATCTGTGACAATAATCGTATGCACCACCAGATTCATATCATTAATTCCTGTCAGTGTTCAGTTTATTTATTATTTTTGTACATTTTAACGAAAATGAAATGATATTATAGTAATGGGTTATAGTTAATGACTTCATTGGCAATAAATGCATTCTTTAAAGTTCGGCTAAAATAATGAGAATGAGTAGTGACAGATTGATTTTTCCTGGTAAGGTTATAATTATTTTCTAGCTTGATTTTTAGTGCATTACTATGTTGAAATTACCATGTCTGTATACTAGCACAATGCAGCATTAGAACGTTTTGTTGGTAGCTTAACTCATTAATCAGAGAAATAGCTTGAAGTTGAAGCACTATACTAGCATTTATTGTTCAAGAAAAGAGCAACAATGTCGAATTGGAATTGCATCAGTTATGTACAAGTACAATGGCCTGTGCTTAAAGGGTGGTATATAAGAAATAATGTTCTGTTATAAATAATACTTTTCTTAAAGGGAATAAAAAGTATAACACCAGTATCAGTTCAAAATATGCTTTAGATAAAAATCACATAGTATATGCATTGCATTTTTGCTTTATTTTACAAATTTTTTTACAAAAATTGGGAAGAATATAAATTTTGTGTATTATAACGTCTGTTTTTGTTTTATTTATGTGGGTTTCTCAATTTGGCTATTAAAAGTCATTAACCATTATTTTTACAAGTTTAAAATCAAAGTTTTTGTTTTTTTAGTTATCATTTCAAATGTATGCATGTATTATTTTAAGATTATAATATAAATTGCTCCTTATTCAAACTGTGCTTTTGTAAAAGATGAAATGAAGTTTGAGTACATTAATAATCATTTTGATACTAATTCCAGGACAGGCTTCAAGATAGAGGTGAACAGAAGTCCCTCACAGGATGGGAAAGGAGGAGGAAATCCAAATATTGCTCATGCTGCTAAAAGAAACAAAAAACAAGATCAGCTATGAATAATTGAAGAGAAGAAAGAAAAAGAAAAGGATTGAAAAGCAAACTTGGCTTTACAGAACGCTTATTATATGTAAGTATGTTTGAGAATCCATTGAATTTTTTTAAAAAAGTTTTTATTTTGATATGAAAATAAAAACTGGGGAAATTTTATCGTTATTTATCAGTATCGACAATTTTAACATTTTGAATGCTTTTGGAGAGATCGTGTTTGTAGTGGAAATCATCTTTAACCACAGAAAATGGATCAAACTGCATAAATGATTTATTCACGATTCAATTCGATTTTGTATATAACGGACCCCTTTTGACAGATGATGATATATTCAGAGAACAAATTTTAAAATTTAAAATTTGAATATTTGCACTACGAATAGAGAAGGGTTTTTGTCAACACGGAAAAAAGAGAAGACAATAGAGGAACCACCGAAGCGTGTATTCAGAGCGAAAAGAAAACCCGTTTGTGCGGTATCGAAAAAGTGCGCCAAAATATTTGTTACGTCGCCAGCTGTATGAATACAGAGAAGCTTTGCGACAGTCGCCGGCTCACTCCCTGTTCTATTATAATTATTTAAATTACAAACAGAGAACGAGGTGGGGTATAAAAATCGACCCTAAATTGAAAAGCAGAATATTTTACTCGACTACCCCTTATATTTTTTTTTAAGTAAAAGTAGACATCGGCGACTCAAATTTTATTCGAACGGGAGGTCAGGAGATCAAAATAGGAGAAGGACACAAAACACGCTTTTAATGGTGTCTTAAGAAAGTTTAATGCTTTACAGTTTGAATGTGGAAAGATGGAGAAAAACAGGAAATTAGAGAATTCTGTCTAAGAAGAAAAGGGGAAAAGGGAGGAATGCGCCTATGGGTGTAGAATGTGGATGCAGCTTGCGACGGGACGCGTGCAGTACACCTTGCCCCATTCCACGGTAACCTCACACCAACCTATTCCATTATTCGAGACGTAGATGATTCTTCTTCTGTCGTTCGTACAGCTTGTGTCCATTGTCAGTAAATAGCCTTTGATGACTCGACTTAATGAATGCTCCTTTTCATCTCCGACGAGGGAGGTATCGGAGGAGAAATGCAAATTTAATAAGATTAACTCTTTAGAAAAATCTGTGGGCGACCATCGATACGGAACGAAAATGCCTGTTTAAAACGATCGAGTGATAACGCCGACGGGATCGATTCGATTAAAAAGATCCGACAGTAATTCAAACGAAGCCTTTGATATTAGTCGAAACTATGATTGAAAACAAGATCGAACGCAAATTCAAATCCCAGGAAAATCGATTAATTATAACTGGAAAATGAGCGAGATTAACTAAACAGAAGTAATACATGCATCGGTTAAAGTGGTTTTCCTCATAGTTGAGTTTATTCTAGAAGCAAAGCCCGAAACAGAGTTTCTCTATTTTATTGCAAACAAGAACAAAAGGGCATTAATCTCTTATCGAATCAAACGGAGCAACAAAATCGGGAATCGTCGAAGGCTGTTTTTAGTAGACGCACACAAAACGTCCTTAGCTCGAGAACAATAAAAAGCAAACCGGAATGAAAATATTAGGGGCAATCGTACCGTGACGTCATCAACAGATGTCCGACTAAAAAGCGTCACGCCAGCGTCACATCTGTCTCGGTTCGAACCCCGTTACCCGCCAAATCATCAGCTGTTCCTTAAGGATTTCTTCTCCTTTTCATTCTGCCATTTCTTAATCTAATAAATCCCATTGCCTACGTCATCACACCTGCTTTTCTTTTCGTCAGGTTGCAAGGGAGATTTTTTGTGGGAATCAGGTGCTTTGATTTTTCTATTTTCTGCAGAAGATCGTGAAAGCGAGGAAATATTGTGCCGATTAAAACTCTTTCATTTTTCTACCGCTTTGAAAACCATTTGAGACTAAGCATTCATCTTCAGCATTGCTTTGAAAAGAACCCAAGATTTTGTTTAGTTTCGGCATAGAATATTTGCTGCAGACTCAAGGTCTGACTTAAAAGCCACCAGATGACTGATGGTCACAACTGAAATGCTTGTGCTAAGGAATGCAGCGAGCGTCAGTCTGCAAGACCGCATACGAAGTGACGTAATCAGGTGAAAGGTTAATATGCAGACCCAGAAGGTTGGTAGTTGGTTTCATGAAACAACATCTTCTTCCGAATTCCTAAAGAATTCAAACCGAAGACCACCAAACGATGGATCGACGTCTCGGGATTTATTTGAAAAAAGAAAAAAAAAAAGGTCCGAACTTTGTTTATAAATAGAAGAAGAAGAATCCTTTGTTCAGTAGAAGGGAAAATACGGGGATCTTTCTACCGTTTTTAGCCAAAGATGGTCTCAAGCGAGAATAAAGCTCCAAGAACGATGCGATCAATGCAAGATACTTTTTCAATTTTTTTTCTTCTTTATTTTTTATGAACTGACAAGTTTTGTTATATTAGCAATGTTTGCATACTTATTTAAAGTTTTTATTTGGCCAGTCATGTTTAATGAGCTTTGCATCCGGTAATAGAAACTCGAATATGAAGTAAATTTGCATGATGATACTTAAATTCGCAGGGGAATTCGGTGATCGTGTAACGCTTTTGTTATCGCGTAAGTTCCCTCAAGTGTAATGTACAACAATTTATTAGTTTCAGACGTCATCTTCAACTTTACTTTTTTACTCGTTTAGAGAAAAGATTGGATTTTGAATTCTAGTCAAGAGCTGGAATTAGAAATTTTTTAATCGGGAATTTTAAAATCTTTTGGCAAAAAAAGGAAAGTTGGAGCAGACTATTCCCGAGCACGAAACGCCCTAAAGTAGGAAAACGAAAAGACTTTTTATTTAATTTCTCTTCAATGATCCATCTTACGAACGTGTTGGTTTTTTTAAATAGCGTTTTTTTTCCCTGCACAATTTATCGCATAATTTCGGAGCGTTCGGGGTTCGATGCGACGTTTGAAAACATAAATAAGGGGAAAGAAGGAAACGCAGAAACGGAATCGACTAAGAAAAATATTAATTACCGGGTGGAAGTGACTCGCTTCTACTCTTGCTGCCTTTTTCTTAAAAATTCTTTCTTCGAATTATTCTCGTTATTTTTCGTGAATCGTTTACGCTTCTGTTAATAAACCCCTCGAACGTTTGCTTTTGCTTGTTTTGTTACCCGATCCGAGCTTGGGATCGCCGGGCGATGTATTTCTTATGCGGTTCCGAGCTTTGAGAGCCTCTCCGAGTTGTTTAAGCTTGGGCTCGTCCTCGGGGATCCTGTTACCAGGCTGCAAGGAACTCGCTTTTAATTATCTACTTCTCATAGATATTAATTACGCCAATCTTTTCCATAAAATTACTGCTGTGAAAATTTTATAAAAATTAATCAGGGGAATATTTAAACCGGAAGTAATCTGATTGTCAGGAAAACCTGGATAAAAGCCTTCCAATTAACTTTGTGCGAATTTTAAAGGTGCATAAGCTCTCAAGCTATTTCGACTCGGGTCGATCCGCACTCGGAAAAGAAAATCGCGATATTTTACGAGAAATATGAGCTCGTCTTTGCTCTGGTTTATTGTAACTGAAATGATAGCGATTTCAATGAAAATCATTGAAGCGCGAACGGGAATGGGGAGTAGAAAATACTCCATGTTCTTTGCTGCTTTTATATGACTTTGAAACCGTCAATGGAGGAGGAAAACGGAATACAAGAAAAATCCGAGAGAGAAAAAAAAATTGGAGTTAAAAAGAGAAAAATGAGTTTCTGACTCTCGAAACAAAAAGTAAAGAAAAATGTAGAGTTTCAATAATAAAGACAATAAACGAAAGTAGACCTACTAAGAATTTTCTTTTACTTTTCTTCGAGTCTTTCTTAGAAATTCTCTTTGAGATTATATACAATTTTACATTTTTTTTATAGAAGGAAAAAAAATGAGGATATTTTGATACGAGATGGCTAAAGCCTATAAATTACCTGTATTACGAGGCGTAGAATACCCGTGGATAAAGGTTTAAAAGCTTTATCTTGATAAGCTAGGACGTCTGTAAATTTTTCTAAACTAGAAATCGATAAAGCGTTATAGGCGAGATTTAAATCGGAAAGTCTCCAGCATCCATCGCACCACAATTTCCCGTCGGAACTCGAAACCTTTAACGGAAAGAAACCGATCAACATCGAAAACAAGGGCGACGAAGGGAAAATCAATTTAAAAGCTTTTTAAGGCCTAAAATCTCGGCTTATCTTTCATTTTTATTAACATAGTTTTAATCGCCGTCAAAGGAAGGGATCGGTTAATTAAAAAGGATATCTAAAATTAATTTGGTTTATCTAGGTTAATAAGTTGTGTCAATTTTCGTTGGGATCGTCACAGGGAAGAAAAGAGCACCCTTTAAAAGGTCGAGTTCGCCTACGCTTAAACAGGAATTTCTCCGACGCAAAACGTCTTGGTCGCCCGAAAAACCCGGGAAAACCGTAGGGGAAGCGACTCACCTCGGTTAAATAGGGATGTTTATCCGATTCTAATTCCTTTTCGACTTGTTCCAATAATGCGAGCATTTCGGGAGAGTTTGATTCTTGCGAAAATCCGCTCAGACTTTCTTCCATTCCGGATTTGTTCTTATTTTGAAACTTTTCTCTCGAGCTAACCCTCGATAAACTTCCCTTTCTCTTATCCCTGTTGCTGCTTAACTTTCCTTTGGACGTGCTTTCCACCGATTTGGTTTTACCGGCATTATTAAGAGTTCCTGGAAAGGCATCATCGATTTATCGGAAGCTCGGTTCGTCGGCCGACCGACGGCTTACCAGGTTTAGGTCTCGGTGCTTCTTTGTCGGTGCATTTTAATTTCCTTTCTTGTAAGATTTTTGCAATTGACGCGTTTCGCAAACAAATCCTCCTGAAATTTTTTTCCCTCTTAATCATAATTTCTTCGTGGGTCAGAGGAAACTTCATTAAAACGTCGGCGAGGTGAGATGCCCCACGGCTAGTGATCAGGTTTCCGGCAAGAGACAAAGACATTAAGCTGCGATTGGTTCGCAGTGCCGTAGCCAAAGCTAAGGCACCGTCGTCGCCTATCAAGTTGATGTTCAAATTTAATATTTGTAGCTTTTGCTCGAAACAGTCTGAGTAAGCCAGTTCTTTTGAAAGCAGTTGTATACCTGTGGAAAAAAATCTGTTCAAATGTAAAAGATTCAGTCGATGAGTAAAGAGTGGTGGCAGCGGAACCCTGTGGAGTCAAAGAAAGAAAAGGCAAATTTATTAAACGTTGCCTTTACTTATTTGTTGGCGAATTCTTTTTGTCAGCGTCGACTTTTGGAAAGGATCTGAAAGGCGGGACGGAGAAAGGTTTAGTAATAACAAAGATGGTTACCTTTGTCGTTCAAGCCGCATCGCCTCAGCGATAAGTATTTTAGGCCGGTTTCGTTTCGAAGCAAAAGTGGCAACGCCTTTTCGATTCCTTCGTTGCCGTCTAAACTCAAATCGACAATCGCTTTTCCGGGAAACTCGGACATTAGCGATGATAATAATTCCACTATTTCTTGACTCACGCAGCAATTTTCTATTTTTAAACCCGTGATCGTGGGGAAATTTACAAGAGATTTGAAAATAGCTCGAACCAAGGAATATTCCACGTAAATGTTTTTACAAGAAACGGTCAGAGGGTTTTCTCGTCGGTCGGGAAATTCGTAAATTAATCCGAGCTCGGGCGGAGGAAGAGCTTGCCCGCACGAATATTCTTCCTCTTCGATTTCGGTCGGAGGAGGTGCCGCAAATCCGGAAATAACCGATTCTTCTTTTTCGGTTTTTCTATCGTCCTTCGATATCTGGAAAGACATTTTTACCGAAAACATGTTTGTTTTTTTCTTGAGTAAACACGACGACGCACGCTTACCGATCGACTAGTTTGCTGATCTTGATTATAGTGAAAACGTGTCACGATTATCGGAGGAATCAAAACGTCGCATTCTTGGCAATGCGTATTAAAAACATTCTGAAAATCTTGCTTGCAAAGATACGAGGCTGATTTTTTGGGGGCCATCACACTGCAAGAATATGCACGGATAAACAACAAACTTTTGCGTCGAGCAGATGATGCTCCGCTTTTCTGGCGGGAAATTTGAAAACGGACGAAATCGTTAATGAGACGTGTAATTATCTCGGGATTACATGAGCCGATTAATAAATTCGATCTCGTCTCCTTCGTAATTAAAGTTATGGACTGCATCCCTTCCTTGACACGGGCGAATGCCTTCGGGGAGTAGACCAAGTGACCAGATGGCGTTTCGATAACCGTTTATAAAATCCACCGGAAATGACGTGGAAAAATTTTATTTTAATCGAAATTTTAGGGGATTCTTTTTTTCTAAAAGCAAGATATAAGGAAACTATTTTCAGAAAAGTAAGAAAGACGAAAGAGAATATTTTTATCTAGCTTTTTTCAGGATCCTATAAATCTGGTTTTAATGTTTTGAATAGTGAACGGATTTCTTCAGCCATTGAGCTGGATATGAAAGACCGGATCAATGCTCGGAAAGATTTTCTGACTCCCTTCTTCAATATTTATTATGTGTCGCGGTATTCTATTATTATTAAGCAAAGCAATAAGCTTCGACTTCCTCTAGGCTTAAATCGAACTGGACAGGAATCAAATTTCGCAGCGACCTAATGATTTTGTATCTATTTTCAGAATATCATTGGAAGAAATACGACCGATGAAAACCAAGAATTAAACAATTTGAGGACGCAAAGCACCAGATACAAGAGATTTGGTTTTGCAAAACAAAATAAAGGGAAAGGCTTAATAAGGACAGGATCAAGGTGCTAAACTTGGCTGCTGCCGAGTCCATAGATCAAGAAGTAAGTAACCCATATTTTCAAAAATTTCCCTTAATGATAGACTGCCCGATATCGCTGGAGCAGAAAGATCGAGCAAACTTCCCAAACTTCCCCCAAAAAAAGTTCCATTTTTGTGGTATGCAATATCAGTAGAATTAGGATTGGGCTGACAAGAGATAAATTAGGTAATTACATGTGCAACTTACGAGTTTTAACTAAAAAGTAAAAGAAGTAACAATGCATATGAAAAATAATGAAAAGAAAATCATATACGGCTTAGAAAAAATTCTAGTGAGTGCCTATAGCCAAAATATTTTTGTTTCAAAAAAAAAAAACGTTGACCTAGAAATTGGACCGCATGTGCGAAACTCGAACGTAAAAGGGTTTCTTACATTCTTAGTTCGTTGCTTAAGACGGGGAGCTTTTAATCCACTAGACTATAAGCAGAATGACGGAAATGAAATGAGAATGTCAGTCGAGTCCGTTTTGAAAAAGTAACACGGAGTTTTCCTTGCGGACATCGTTAATCTGCTTATTCTCTTTCCAGGAAGAAAAGCTCTTTTTTATTTTCGAGAACCGCTCGAAACGATTTATCTTGAGAAAAGAAAGGATTAATTTCGTAATTAAAATAAAATTGCTACACCTATAAGATTAAGGATTTCTGTAGGAAATTATCTCTCTCGTTTTTTATTTTTAAAAGGCCGTCGTATGAAAAATATAAATTTTCACAGTAAGTAAAATTACCCCGTTAATTAAATTCCTAATCGATAATGTAACCCAATCGATCAAACAAAACGAGCAGATGTGCTGTTTCGAGTTGATTTTTATGACGCTAGAACCGGGATACTCGATTAACTCCTTTCGGATTCGAAAATTAAATCGGTTCGATCGAACGACAGATGAACGCTCTAATGTTTCACGATTCTTTTGCTGGGATTTAATGTTTGGGCTTTCGCGCGATCGTTCTTTTTGGCTTTTTAAATTCGCCAAGAATTTTTTTCGAACAAACGAAATAAAATCCTATCGCTAATAGTTTATCAACTTTGCAAATACGAAAAGGGAAAAAAGAACAAAGTACATAAAATTTATAAAAAGACGAAGGAAGGGATAAGCAAATTATGAAACGTCGAAATTGCATAACGGATTTTAATATAAATTCAAATTTCGAACCTCTTGAGTTTTGTTGTGGCGTAAGCTTAACATGAGAGAAAGGAGAAAATTTTATAAAAGAACAAGGAGGGGAAAATACAAAAAAAAAAAAAAAAAAAAAAAATAGGGTGGCAATGATCTGGCACGTGAGCGACAGGGAATATCCTCTATTGTTTGCTTCTTGCTTCGGACGTAGGAGCCATTTTCGCCCTTGCTTATCTTACCCGGCGATTCCATTTTTTTAAACTTTACTCCTTCATATTAAAGTGTACAACTCGGTTAATAAACAACGCAATTAATGTAGGTCTGCATCGGGAAGGCGCATCAATACGCTCTAATGTCCATTTAAACTTTTCAACATGGCAGAAGAAAGAACAAAATATTAGGGAGAGATTTTTTAAAAAGAATACGTGATCTTAGAGAAATAAAAAAGGGCCATTTTTTGGTCCTGAACCGAATCCGTTTTCTGACTGCCTTAATAAGCCTTGCGAGCTGAAAATCCAACTGCTCATCTAAAAAAAACTTGAACAGTCTTTAGAGTTGTAGAAAGAACGTTTTGAAAAGAGTCAAGTTAAATTAACCATTCTTTTTATGCTGAGGCGCAAATTTCCTTTCTCATTCAAAGTCAAAGAAGCTCGTTTCGTCTTGTTAAAATAAAAAAGCTGGATTTGATTAAAAAGGGGGCCGGGAAAGTATAAAGCAGGAAAAGGAGAAGTTATAAAAGGAAGAAGATGACGATAGAAGAAAAGAAAAAAATAAGGGGGCAAGGACTAGAGTTTGTTTCTCTAAAGAAAATGTCAGTTAGTTATGTAGCTTTGTCATCTTGACGGAGGATCAAATAAGCAATAAATCGTTGCTCAACCAATACGTATGTTATAGCTTGTTAGAAAATCGGGTCAAGGCTGTGCTTAACCCAACTCGAAAGCTTTCAAAAAATTGGAAAACAAAGAAAATGGTTTTCGCGAGAAATGCTATATTTTCGAGAAAATCCCTTCGTTTCCAATCGGGAACAACGGGCGACGAGCCTCTTATAAGAACGTCGCGATCAAACGCGGGAAGTAAAAAGAAAAAAAAAAGAGGAAAAGACGGTTTTAAAAATAGCCGGCAGAAAAAACATTACTCGAGTACAAGAGTAGGTTAAAGGGAATCGAATTCCGATTTCCCCGGGAATGTTTTCCTTCGGGAATTAAACAACATCAATAAAATTTCATTAGACGTTTTAGTTTTATATTTAGAAGCTGTCGAGTTTATGGGATTGGATGTCGAATGGGAAATAATTTTCTTAGATTAGGGTCATTACGTGGAATAAAAAAAAAATTCGCACCGCAAATATATCTTGTTAAGGGTTTTCATATTTTTAAGCTTTCCAAAAAAAAAAAAAATCATAATTTTTATACGAAATCTGTTTTAATGTCGACCTTGGGGGATTTGCCGAAGCCTTTTCTCGAGATCGGGGACCGTACAGCGAAACAAAGTCGAAAGCGATGACAATGTAATTAAGCTGTCGCAACACTATACGGTTCATTAAATCAGTAGCCCGAGTAGATATGGAAATGACAGAAAGTGAGATTGATAGGAGGGATACGAACCCCCTTTCTCTTTTTTAGTCCTCCCCGTGCCTGTTCGGACTCCATCGACGTCGGCTTCCATGACGAGGCTACATTTGCTTTTTTTCATATTCTTCGTATTGATGGGTTCTTTCTTCAAAAGTTTTTCGAAATTTAAGTACCCGCACCTTGCCCCAAAAAAATCTTTTTAGCACCTTTCAATGACAAACCTTTAAACATTTTTTATTTATCTATTTTTTTTTTTTTTTCAGATTTCTTTCCATTATTTGAAGTAAACGAAGTTCCTCGTGAAGTGAAGCGTCATTCAGAGTCTTTTCAATAGCAAAAGGTAAGTTCAAACATTTTATAATAGATATTTTGGATTTAAGTTGGGTGCTAAAAGAGTAAACGCTGAAATCGAAATACATGTTTAAAAGAAATAAGTTTGAACTTTGACATTATAAAGAGGCAATAAATGAAATTCGGGTTTCTGATTGTTTAAAGGAAGTAAAACGTAAAAATAAATCCATCGGGACAGGATCGAAAGGTTGATGCCCACATATGACCACCCACAAGATCCAAATAAATGCGAACTAGCGAATCCATTTATTCCGAGGAAACGTCTCTGCCGGTTTTAAGTTAACATTAGGAAATTTTCCGCTGATTATTTCGTTTTGTCATTTCCCGGAATTTAGACGTTTTCATTTCCGAAAGGAGGTTATTTAATTAAAGATCGAGAACGTCGTTCCTCCGAAGAGAGTTTGCACACGTGGGTTTCCTTAGATTTCTTTTGTGCCGGTTTAATTTCAAAATTAAACTGAAACATAAGAAGGAGGAAGATATCGTTCGGACCCGGGGACGTTTACGTCCGGACACGAAACAGAAATTAGATACACTTGTTTCTTCTTCCGTCGGGCTTCCACGGAGAAATATAACAGCTCAGTTGAATTACATGAGCCGGCCGGGAATTTCCTTTTTCTTATCTTTTCCCCTCATGAAAAATGGATTTCATTTTTTTTCAGAACCGATTAAAATTATTAAAGCATTCAACCCGAAGGTAAGGGCTTAAGCGAAAAAGAAGTATTATGGAGGAATAAAAAATCCTCCCGGATCGCGATCCCTCTTCCGGTTCAGAAATTATACTTTATTTTGAGGGAATAAGACTCCGTAGAATTTTAACCACAAAAAGGCGCATTAATTCAATACTAATGATGACAAACCTGTGGTGACGTTAATGTTTATTACATAATACATAAAATCCCGTTCCCGCTTGCAACACAATAACTCTTCCAGCCGCTTTATACCGACAAAATTACCGTAATTTTCAAAATATGAATTTTATGAGGTTTTTTCTCCCTCCCGCAATTTTATGAATTCACCCGTGGAAAAAACAAACGGAAATGTACTTGTGGCTTCCGCTTCACCTGCATTGCAGTTATCGACTCCTCTAAGGCTTTCCCTAAAAAAAAAAACCCCTTCTCCAAAGTTTTTTAAAAAATAATCAAAATTTCGCAGACTCGAAATGTAAATCTAGTTGCGTTTAGTGCTAAGTGCAAACCCGAATATTTTCTCATTAAAATGATGATTTATATTGATTTCAGCTGGGACTCTTATTTCCAGCTGTTTTAATGAAAATCTCTCGGTGACATCAAAGTGCAAAATTAAAGCTCCACAATTATGCGAGCTTTATATTTTTTGAAATGCCAAAAATTTTAGAATTTAAAGGCTGCTGCTCAGAGTTTCTTGGACTTTTTTGAAAAGATAAAAAGATTTTGATTATAATCAGGAAAAAATATAATCTCTTCATCTTTTAGCTTAAGTGATGGTTATGCACTTCTATCTCCACTTTTGTCAGATAAGATCATTGAGAAGTTACCAAAAACTATATTTATCGTTGAGAAATCTCACTTAGCCCGTGATTTCTCTTTAGCTTATGCCAGGCTTAAGCCTTATATTTCTGTAAGTCCGGCTTCCTTTTTTTAATCAAAAGTTGAAATTCTATTTTGTGTATTTTCTTGACTTGTCTGACTTTAATAATTTTTTGATATCGTTCTCTAATGTTTTTGCCGAGCCAAAGTTAGGATTTCTCTTTAACTGCGACTACGTCTTGTTTTATTATTACTATTTAAAATTACCTTTGCAACTTTGAAAGTTTCCCGCCATATATGCTAAGTTTTGTAAATTTAGTTTATCGCAGGAGTCACGTCCTAAATCCTTTTACGTCCCAGTTCTCTTGCATTTCTACATGTATATTATCCCGCCCTTATGATCGCTCTCTCGACTTGTTTAACATGCCGTATCTGTCGCGGCCGTTCTTTGGTAATTTCATAATTCTCGGAATCCTGTTCCTTTAATTTATTCTCTAAATTACCGCACATTTCCGATAGTTTTTAATTAGGATACCTTTGTCTGTTGCAAAAGGCTTTCGGTACGAGCCATTAAATTTAACGTGGAATTTATGCCGCTATAAAATAGCGGCTATCTTTGAAAGCTTCTACAAGGAGCACTTAACCGAATAACTTAAACTCCATCAATAATGGAAAAGGTCCCTCAAAGTTATTCAAACCAGGCCTCGAGCTTCGACTAACCGAATTTCCCGCCGTTTTAACTTCCCGTGTAAAATCTGTCCGGGAATAAAAACCAATCTGCATTCGTTACGTGATTTTTTAGATGAAGGATTCGAGGAAGGAGGAGATATCGGTTTGTTCTTCGAGCAAGGGTCATTTTAAGCGTTCAATTAGAGGCATAAACCTCTCGAAAAATATAAAAGGGGATCTAACCTCTCCTTCGTTTACACATGTTCTTTTTTTTCTCTCTCTCTATTATATCTTGTTCTTTCGGAAAAGTGAAAGAGTGTAAAAGTGTCGATGAAAAGGGAAAGAGAGAGAGAATGCGTTTGAAAGGTCCCGAAGGATTCTCTTGTTAAACTCGAACCGATGTAGCTTTAAATTAATCTCGGGCCGGGTATTAATTAATAAATAGTAACGTTCAACTTTGGGGCTAAAAGCTCGCGTTGACCTTTCCTTTAATTTCACGGGATTCAAACGCGACCCGATATTTTTGGGGGGCCGTCCCGAGATTTCCCGATAACAAGAATCTGTCGGATATCGTTCACACACTCGGTTAAGCCTTTTGCCTCCCTCCTCCTCCTCCTCCCCCTCCCCGAGGAAGCGAAAACACGTTGGATAGGTATTGAATTTCTTTCTAAATGGAAAACTAATTTACCGTTACGAATAACGTGTTGATTTCACTCGATTTTTCTTCTTTCGGATAACTTATTTTCTTTCACGTCTAGGTGAAAATATTTCCTTCCTTTTATTGTAATCAACATCGCTTGCGAAAAAAAGAATTTCCGAAATTCCTTGAAAAACATTCCCAAAATATCAATTAGCTTTTTCAGTCTGATTCTTTTCCGGCCATAAAAAAATCGAAACCGGAAAATTGACCAAAGTTTTTTCCTCGGCTTAAAGTACGAGGTTTAAACGCATGCGGTACCTTCGTTCAGTGGAAACGAAAACGTTAAATAGTTTATGATCCGAGATAGTTATGATGCCATAAAACCGAGTAAAAACCAATTCTTTATCTCAGACAATGTTTTTGTCAGCCTTTAAAGGTCTATGCGGCTAAATAAAAAAAAAACCGTTGTCTTCTGTCGAGAATCTCCCGATCCAAATTCAAATGTCCTGATCGAATAGGAAATCGCCCACTCGTCAAGTCAAATCGAAAGCGAAATTTCGTCAAAAATGAAAATTGAATCGACGAGGCTTGAAGGAAAAAGGCTACATCGGGTTTCCCTCGTTTCTTCCGCTATAATTTTCGCAGAGAGAATAAATTAAGTTTTTCATTTTCCAAAAATCCTGAGAAAACCTGACCCCCGATCCGTCGTTTAAAACTTTTTTTTTTTTTTAAATTCGCACGGAAAAAAGCGAGATCGTTGTCGGGAACGGAGTCGAGGCTAAAAAATTCATATTTACCAAATCTGGAAAAGTTAAACGCTCCAGGTATTATTAAAAAGCTTTCGAGTAAAGAGGGGTAAAAAAAAACAAAAAGGCTCGAATTTCCCCGAATATAATAACGAGTTTCCATCAAAATTTTCCCGTTTCTCTAGTTTATATGCCGGTTTTGCACTGGCACGAAAAAAATTAAGTCGCTTCGACTTCGAAAATCGTTTCATCCGGTCGGGAAACGTAACAAAATCTCTTTGCCTCACGGAAAATCAAATGTTTTTTCCTCTCATTTTATAGGGAAAACCGTTCCGACAGCGAGGGATCCTTTATAAAACCGGTCTAGGTTTATTGTTTTAATGTTTTTAATTCATTTTAAAAAGAGAAAATTTTAACGGTACCAAAAATTGCAGCTCGGGACCTTTCGCGTTATTTGTTTTTCGACCGTGAAAAATGGGCAAAAGGTAACTCTCAAAAAGGGAAAATTAAAACCGAGAAATATAATCCATTTTTCGATCGTTTCTAAAAAAAAAAAAAAAAAACAAGTTGTAAAAATCATTTAGAAATGTGAAAAGTGGTTGAAAAGAGTTTGTTAGAACAAGAGGGAGATGTTTGAATTTATGGGGTGTGCTGAGAGGGTGGATTTTCCCCGTCCGTCCGAGATGTACAGCTGTTACTAGGCCATGTTTTTCAACGTTCACAGTTCACGGTGTATGAGTACATCTGCCATCTGTGTCAGCAATGATCCGATTTTACCGGAAATACATTGAAATTTACAATTTTAAATTTCAAAATTTCATTTTTCATTTTTTGTTTTTCTATTGTTTCCCTATAAACTCCCGAGTTTTCATTTTTCCAACTTCTTTTAATCTTTCTTTTTTCCTCTCCAAAAATTAAATATTAAAAAGATTAAAATTTTCTCTTTAATAAATGGGTCGAGCTATTATACGAGGATGGAAATGTTCTCTCGAGTGACCGCTTGAAATTTTACATGCAAGCTAGAAGGCCCGATTCCGATCCTGGCAGTGCAAGGTTCACTAAAAAATTAAGTGTTCACGTTCTCTGGCAGGTCTCACAAGCTCTGAAATAAAATTGTTTTTTTCCAACCGATGTTAAAGCAAATCGAGTAATTGTCGCATCCCATCAGTCTTAATCGTTATCGCCCCCTCGTATCGACCAAACGTGAAACCTCCAAACTAATTCACGCTCGGGAAATCATTTTTTTTATTTTTTCATTTTCCTCCCTCTCTTTCACCCTTTTCCGATGACCGTACTAAAAATGTCATCAAATTTTTTTTTTATAATCATAATCGACTTGTTAATAAAAAGAGCATGAAAAAGAAATAGTGGGAAATCTCATCGACTTCTAGACAAGCATAACTAAAAATTAAATTATTATTGGGGTGATATTCAAAGTCCCAAACTTAATTTGTATGTAAATATTTCCAGCTGGCTGGGTAAGATGATTGGAAAAAAGTAATATTATTGATGATGCCTGTCGAAAGAGGAAGGGGATCGCTAAGTATCAAGGGTTGAAAATTCAAAAAAAAGTCTAAACACGTGTTTGATCGGCCGTCGTCGTCCCTGCCGCGTCCGATCCATCTACTCTTTATTTTCGGGATCGAAAGAACCGGGGAAAGGTATTAATTACGAAGGAAAATAAAGGGGCCAGGATTTTTCTGTGGGAAAAGGAAAAAGTAATCCGCCCCTGCGGACGACTACCGCTCTTTCTCTTATTTACGACGCGGCCGAGAATATCTCGAGAAAACTTTTCTCTCCCTTGCTTGTTGCTTTGTCCGCAATTTCCCATGAGTTTTACGATTCCTTTGTCCTTTCTCGGATTCGGAGGATTATCTCCGATGACTCATTACCTCGTCTTTTAATTTTTATCGTCCGACGTAAACCGTTTTCTTCTTGTTTACCGCTTTTAAATTACTCGCTTTCTTAAACATCCAAAAAATTAATTACAACAAAATAATTGCAAGTTCGATTTAATGAGTCCTTCTCTCAAGTTTTCGACATTTTTCCGGTTGAAATAAAATAGCTTTGGCTTCTTCTTTTTCGGCTTTTCCTTTTTCTCTCCGGTTAACAGTAATAGTCATCGTCGTCGTCCTCGTATTCCGTTCTTATGCTAAATTTACAGAAGAGCGGCATCAGCGGAATCAGCAACAACAGCCAAAGAAAAGACATGCTTGGGTATTTTCATGTGATACATTTACGATGAATTTGTCAATATAAACAGAGCAAGGACATTTTGAACAGGTTTGCCAGAATTAGGAAACAAAAGAATTCGGGATTCGTTATTTTCGAGAACGCCATGCAAGGGGAGGGTAACCCCGATTCGAAAAAGGAAAATTAGAGGAGATTCGTTCGCTACGTTTCGAATCCACAGGACTCGACTAATAAACTACGTAACGGGGTTCGACTACAATAGAAACGGTCGGAGCTTGAACAAAAAAAAAAAAAAAAAAAAAAAAAAGAGGGCGAGTGAGAGGAGGAAAATAATCGAACGCGTGACATACATTGTATCAACCGGGGGGGAGAAGTCCAAAAGAGATCGATCAACACCGTTCGGTTTAAATAACGGGGAAAATTTTTAAGCTTTCCTTTCGTTTGAGGAAATTTCATCTTCCTTTTTCCTGTCAGCGACGGTTTTAGTGGAGTCTAAACATGAATAAACTAATAAATTTACAAAATGTTGTTTTGCAACTATAAGAATATCGAAATTCCTGACCGAAATTCAGCAAAATTGCTCTGAACCTAAATGCTATGCTAACAGGTATAGGAATTAAAAGCACTCACCATTTCCGCTGCGTGTTCTCGAGCATTTGCTATTAAACCGTGGATTCGTCTCCGTTCTGCTCTAAGTTGTAGTCCTTGCATCGCAGACGACGAGAAAACATTTTAAAATTTTTTCACTTTTTTATAATTCCGGCACTGCTTTTAGATAATTTGTTCAAAAATTTCAATTTTCTTCCTCGTTTCTAAGGATTCTGCTTTAAACATTAAACATCTTTTTCTTCAGTCCTATATATAGGGTTGAGATTCAGTTAAACCCGAGCGAAATCATTCGAGTGTATAATAAAAGATTCAAATTAAAATCGAATTGGAAATCGAGTTCTCCTACTTCTCCTTTTCTTTTTCGACTTTTATTTTAATCTACATTATTTTTTTCTCTCCCTTTTTTCTGCCATCATTTGAATTATAATATTTTAGTGAAAAAAGTCGGAGGATCTGCCCTCTATACAATAGAACTTTTTGAGAAAAAAAAGAAAAAGAAAAGAGGAGATGAAAGATATAGAAGCATACGCAGGGCAAACTCTTTTTTTCGGAAAAGAGAAAAATAAAAAATTTCTTTTTCTGTTTACCTTTTTCCTGGTGAATATCTTTGAAGGAAAATACGTTTTTCGCTGTGGAAAATGTAAATCGACGGGAAATAAACATCCGAGCTTCTCTTTTTCGAAGGCGTATTTTTTAAATTAAAGACAAGACGAGAAAATGAAACAGCCAGAACTGACTGGATCTCTTAAAAACTTGCATCTTTCGCTTACCCTTTTTTAATACCGAAAAAAATTTCCAAGTTTTTCGTGCCCATATTTTTCGCTCTCAAGATTTTATTTATTATTCTTTTTCCTTTTTTTTTTTTTTTTTTTGAAAAACCTTTAAACCGCATCGAGAAACCTCTGCATTTTTTTATAAACCGAATGAGAACGGCATTTACTATCGGCTCGTTTTTCATTCCTTAGCTGTGCTTTATCTTCTTTTTTAAAACCGCGCGTCTTTCCGAACGATTTATAAATCGGCAATTTTTCACCGTTCGGTGATCTGAAGAGTAAACCAAGCAGGACGATTATTGAACTAGAAAGTTTTTTTTTCCGGCGAAACACAGTCGAGACGTTAGGGGATCCCTTGCCAAGGTTAAGTTGCTCAAAGAAGTGTCTGTGTGCGATTTGCGACAAATCTGGAAAAATTCCAAATATTTAAGCTAAATAATTCAATTTTTAAACCGACTATCGCACGTCCTCGGGCAATCCTTAAGCAAAGTTACGCAACTTCGAGCTTTTAATGTCGTCATCCTTATTTTCGAAATAATTACAAAAACAGAAAATGGCATCGCGAATACAAAGTCCAAAAAAAAATAAAAGAAAACCGATTATGATTATGAAAATGCGAAAGCCACGAGGCACGAGGGAAACTGATAAGACGATGTAGCAGAAGCTGCAATCCATTTTCCTTTTGTGTCACGAGGACGATTCAGTAAAGCTCGACGATCACCATTCCACTTCTCCCTTTTGTAATCCCTTATCAAATGCTTTTATTATAATTTAAATCATTTCTATCCGTTCGCGATTATAAAAACCCTTTTCTCTATACTAAAAAAACTTTCCTTATGAAATTCACTCGGCGACTTTTAAACCTCTTTTTTTCCTCCTAATATCCTCTCATTTCTTCTATTCGGACAAACTGATATTCCGTTCGACGTTAAGACAAAGCAATTTCTGTTGTTGACGTTTTACTAAAAGGGGTTCAAAGTCGACGTCCCGATTTCTTTTTTTCCTTGATTCGAACGGACGTCTGTAGAAGAGCGGTTTACCTAAAACTATTTCCTTAACGGCAAGAAACATCCTTTTCGATTGCCTAATTTAATTGTTCGGATAATTTTAATATCGAGAAGGTCGATAAAAATCCGTTAGAAAACTAAATAGTGATGAGGTGTGAAACCGAAGATTGCATTATTATTTGTGCTTTATTTCTCGAGAGAAACGCTTGTGAATGTTTGATGTATGGAAATTCAACGTTAGAAAATCGGAAGGGAACGCGAAAAGGAAAATCGAAGCGGTATCATTTAACAAGTCGTAGCCGAAGGAAGAGCTTTCAGATTAAATTACACCATCGTCGGGTCTTCTTTGTTTTTATTTAACGGGTTTTGTTAAAATTTAAGAACCTACATCACGTGCCGTTAAAAGAGCGGGAAAACGGAAAAGACTCATTGTAAAGATTTTAAAAGGGAAAATTGGGAACTCGGTTAACGAAAAGTTTTCGCTCGTCCGATCGCCTTCGGGCTATTAACCTCGAACCCGTGAAACCTTCGACAACCTTTCGACGTCCCAGATGTTTTCGAACCGCAAAAACCTTTTTTCTTAAACGTAAAAATATTTTTATATAGAGAAGAAAAAGCTGAATATTAAACTGATCCGATCAAGCAAAGAAAATAACCGCAAGATTTTTTTTATTTAAAATATATTAAATTCCATAACGATAACTTCTCTATATAAAATATAAAACTTAAAACTTGGGGCGTAAATGATAGGCAACATTGCGACGAATAAGTAAAAGGATACCGAATCACTGTATATAAAAATCCAGCGTGCTGCAGACCGTCACCAGATTGGTAATAGTATTTATAAATTTTTCTCTGGAAAGAAAAAATAAAATAAATAAATTAATGGAAGAAAAAACAAGATCGGGAATCGTGTTCGTTAAACCGCAGACATTTAATTGTTTAAAATGATCAGCGATTAGAACTTAAATGAGGTCTGTTGTGATTCGTCAATAACGTCGATTTAAACTCAACTCGGGTGGACGTTACTTGTTTGGTTAAGACTTTGGATTCGAGCTCGAAGATTTTCGATCGACTCACCTTTAAAAAGCATCACATTCCATCGTATGCCGGGCCGCCACCTCCTTCAGGAACGACCCAATTAATATTTTGAGTGGGATCCTTAATATCGCAAGTCTTACAGTGTATGCAGTTCTGAGCGTTGATTTGCAGTCTTTGACCGGATCCCTGTTCTAATGGCACGTATTCGTAAACACCTGAAAAAAATAATAGAACGAGGAAAAATTAAACGAAATCTGAATTGATAAAGTGTAGAATATAGAAAATGATGTTAACGTTATATTTCGGAGAAAAAGTAAAGGGAGAAAAAGAGAAGAGAGGAAAAGGAAGAGGACAGATGGTGAGAAAAGCTCTTTTCCATATCAAAGACACGTGGCTTTGAGCCCCAAGGGCTCGCAGGGTCGGGAATCTCAATTCTGCTAACACAGGGTGCGTACGAATAAAAAGAATACAATGCACAACAGAAAGACGATCGTTTTTTACTGTTGGAGGAGGCAATTTTTTTTTATCGTATCGGAATCGAAAGCTTTTCGATATCGGATCGTTCCAATTATTTCAATTTATATGGTAAAATTACGCTTGATTAATTTTTCAGCGGACTGTTGCAGGGAGATAAGCCTTTAGCCTTTTTGCCACTCGTTACGAAATCCCTTTGTTATATTTATCAAAAGTTCTTTCGAGTCTTTTTACCCGCAATGCGTTTTTATTCGAATCGAATTACTTGGCGATGACCGGTTCCAAAATATCGAGTTTTACGACTCGAATTTTTTTTCGCATCTCAGGTTTGGAGAGAAATGTGGCAGGCGTCAAGGTAAAATGTAAATCAATCTAGTAAAGTGGCGACGTTCAAAGAGAGCAAGCACTATGCAAATGAGGGGTTACGATCTGGGGATGTGCAACGTGCAGACAGGATCAACTCCCGAGGGTCATTCTAGCGCAGACCCGATTCCTTTCAACCGTTTATGTCAAATCGGACGGATTCAACTTTCTAAAAACTATCTCGACAATGGATGTCGGACTCTAGAGATTTCGAAAGAGCACTTTGTAAAGAAAACCTCGTAAAAAAGGCGATAAATACGGTCCCGTCGCATGTAACCGGGTAAACATGCAAGGTCTACGAGATGTCCTCTTATAAAAATGAAACCTCATTTCTTATTTAAACCCTTCAAAAAAGATTTTCTCGAGATTTTAAAAGTTGCACTTTGCCAATGAAATATCTGCGAAATAAAAAAATTTTGAGCTTGTCAAAATTTGCATAAACATTGAATATATCTCAGAATACTTTTACGAAATTGTACGACGTCTGACAGTACACTAGTTTCACTGGCATAACTAATTTATTACATTTTATTTTAGAACAATCTCTCTAAACGATTTTGCTTTTTTCTCACTGCGGGAGCAGCTTTTCTGGCAATGAAGGTTTCCTAAGCCGTCTTACAAGTAATCCTGAATCAAACCTGCCGGAGCTAACACCCCGACACTATTATTCTTTCTTATAATAAATTTTTAATCTGTTGTCCATTCGCCTCTTGCTGAAAATATTCTTAAAGCGGCCGATTGCAATAAAGAATTTTAAAGTTGGGGCATTCTGCTTTTAGATAATTTTTATAATTATCATCAGGAAGAGCTGATTTTGTTCTACACTTGCATTATTTTCCTCTCGTTTTATCAATATCGACACTATTGCTTTCCTTTCTATTCTGAGCAGGTTAAATTAATATTTGAAAATTTCGAGTATCACGAGATCTAACGTTTCGCTATACGATTTTTACATTAACATATTTCTGTAAACCCCACAACGATTTTAGCATCCTTTGAAGATTAGAATGAAAATAGGCCCCATCCTCGGAATAACAAACAACTCGCTGACGCGTTTCTCTCCGGTTACGCTTCATTATTTCAGTCAGTACATTCAAAGAACCTTATTTTACGACGTTATTCCTCGCATCTTTATCTAATTAAATCTAAATGCTGAAGCATAATAATCGAGTTAAACCGTGTTTTCGTACGAGATTAAAACAAGAGTTCCGTTTCGTTTTTTATGCGACAGTATTCGAAAGTCAAGAGGACAAGTTGAGTGCGCTTACCGGCTGGACAAAATCTTGATTCCGGGCCGGCGTATTCCGTTAAATTTATTTTCACCGGAACGGTGTCGTCTTTGAGCGTTAGATGAGGCGGTTGATCCCCTTCGTGGTTCGTACCCGTTAACGCGACGGAAGACAACAAATCGAAGCTGATTTTACCGTCTGGTTTCGGGTATTCGATGGGTTTTGATTCTGCTGCTTTTTTCAGTCTTTTATGATCTGGATCTAAAATGTAAAAAAAAAAAAAAATAAGTAAACTTTTTTTTCAATACAGAGAGAGTTTTAATATTTACAAAATTACCTCCGTGCTTGAGTGTCCAAGGCTCTGCTCCTTTTACCATCAAAGAAAATCCGGAGTAAGCAACCCCACCGTAAATTCCCAATGGACTGTGGAAAGAGGGGCGGCAATTACGGACTTGTTTTAATTCTTTCCATATCCAGCTGTTTCGTATTTTATCTTCATACGATTTCGGTTCTAAACCTGCAAAGATTATTTATTTCTCTTAAATCAAGTCAACTTAAAAAAGAAAATGATAAGAAAAAGTTAGTCTTTGTTCGATCTGAAATATTACTTCTACCTTTAGTGGTAGCGTCTCCAGCTTCGACGATAGCTTCAAATGCTGCTTCTGCCGCTAGCATTCCGGATTTCATGGCATTATGTGTTCCTTTTATTTTCGGTACGTTTAAAAATCCTGCGCAACAGCCTACTAGGCAACCTCCTGGGAATGTAAGCTTTCCGATTGACTGTAATCCACCTTCGGCCAATGCTCTCGCGCCGTATGCTATCCTGCATGATTTAAATTTTCATTATTAATTTTTGCTAAAGTTTTGATTTTTATCTCTGCAGTAATTAATACCTTTTTCCTCCCTCGAAAATCGGTTGTATTTTCGGATGGTGCTTAAACCTCTGAAACTCTCTGAAAGGACTTAAGTATGGATTGCTGTAATCTAAACCTACGACAAACCCTACAGCAATTAACGGCGTCGACTCGTTCAGATGATATAGAAAAGAACCTCCGTAAGTGTGTTTATCCTAATAATACAGAAAATTTTAAATATTTCTCAAATTTCTATTAAATTCATTGATCCAAAAAATTACCGACCAAAGGCCATCCGACGGTATGTTCTACAGTTCCTGGTTTGTGCTTTTCGGGTTCGATTTCCCAAATTTCTTTAACTCCTAAACCGTAAGTTTGAGGTTCACATTTTTCCCTCAACTTAAATTTGTTATTTAAGGTTTTGGTCAAATGACCGTGACATCCTTCTGCGAATATTGTAACTTTGGCATGGAGTTCCATACCCCGCTCGAAATTAGCCTGAAATTATGCCAACTTTAGAATAAATTCTACTGCTAAATCCTGATGCGATATCATGTTCAATTTTCTTTACCTTAGGGCTTCCATCCTTTGCAATACCGACATCGTTAGTAGCAATTCCCTTGACGCTGCCATCTTCGTGATATAAAACTTCTGATGCTGCATATCCTGGGTAAATTTCGACTCCCGCTTCTTCTGCTTGAGTACCTAGCCATTTCACTACGTGACCTAATCTTACTACATAATTTCCATGATTGTTCAAGGGCATACCTTTCAAATAAAAATAAAACCAACTTAATTATGTTCTACTTTTACCCCACAAAGTAAATCTAATCTTACCAGGTAAAATTGGAATAGGAATTCTTCCTGTTTTAGTGAGGTATCCAAACCTGTCTGCAGTTACAGGAGTATTTAAAGGAGCACCTTTCTCCTTCCAATCTGGAACTAACTCGTTTAAAGCTATTGGATCTATACAAGCACCTGATAAAATGTGACCACCTAAAAGTATTCATAACAATTGAAATAAATCATATTAAGAAATCATACTTGAGTAAGTTTTTCTTCTTACCGACTTCTCCAGCCTTTTCCACTAAACATACTCTAAGTTCTTTTCCACTAGATTGAGCAAGCTGTTTCAGTCTTATGGCAGCAGACATTCCTGCAGGGCCTCCACCAACAATTAAAACATCTGTTTGATCTCCATCTCTTTCCATTTTTATGTCTTCAAAATAAATGCATGAATTTTATTAAACTGATTTTACTTGATTGTAAGAATATGGACTTACCTTTCCATCTTGAATCGTTTTCTCTTGGTATGATGGTATAATGAGTAGTTATTTTTGGAAAGGCTGAATCTGAATACCACCTGCAGCTACACCTAAAAATGTTATTTACTGCATAGGAAAAAAAAAAAATAGAATTAACATTTGATATACAAAAATTGCAAAAAAAGTTTATTGATCAATGTTATTTTGAATGAATACATTAATTTTGTTTTTAATTAATTCCTGTACAACTGACTTTTGATATTGTCAGTTATTAGATAACCAAAAAAATTCTGATCAAAGTCCTTTGAAAGTATGACTTGGAAACAAAACAATATCCGGTAAAAGCTTGAATGGAAAATTTACGGCATTTAATTCAAACATTTCAGCTGTGCAATCTCGTGACGGTGACATGTCAAATTGAACAGATTCACATTCAGGAAGAAAAAAAACAGTTGGTTTCGGCCTACATATTAAGTAAACAAAACAAATGGGTAGATACCATACTAAAGCTAATATAGTTGAACTGACGCCTCTTACCATTTTTGTATTACAACAGAAGGATTCTAATAAAAATTTACGAGAAAAAAAATCAAAATCATTGACGAAATTATAAATTATTAACTAGAAAAAAAGGTATTACGTACCGACTTTGAGCGTTATACGATTCGGGATCGCCATTTTTATTCAGCTGGTTTCCGTAGTCAAATCAAAATAATGCCTCTAGTTCGACCATTTCTTTAAAAAAAAATTATCAACGACATTTCAAAATCCTGCTATGGGTTAAAAAAATGTTGGATATTACCAAACATTTTATAAGTCCATTCTTAGATTAAAATATTCATAATAAACAGAGAATAGTCCATTTATTTATTAGTAAAGAATTAAGTTTCCGGTCAATCGATTCGATAAGAAAATGGATACTTATTTTAGTTTCACTTAAAATCTGCACCGTAAATAAATAGCAAACACTTACAGCTCAAACGAAGTGAATATAATCATTGTATTTATGTTGTTGAATTATCCGTCAAACTACACTACAGCTGATTTATTCGAATTAAGGTAATTTTTAGGTACGAAATTCCTTTTTTTATCCTTGTTCGCAACTGGAAAATATCAAAAATAGGACTATTTAATGCACTAGAGCTTTGTCATGTTTAAAAAAAAGATTTTGACTTGGTCAACGACAAATTTCGATGATGTCACACATATATGATTCACTGAGACATTACTGCAGCTGAATAAATACAAATTGTCAGATCTTAATATATTCTAACTTTTAGATAATATACAAAATGGAGTGGATCTTTGGCAAAAGGATGACCCCTGATGAGATGCTCAGGAAAAATCAAAGGGCCTTGAATAAGGCCATGAGAGATTTAGATAGAGAAAGAATGAAAATGGAACAGCAGGAGAAGAAATTAATCAACGATATCAAGAAAATGGCTAAAGAAGGACAAATGGACTCAGTAAAAATTATGGCAAAAGATTTAGTAAGAACTAGGAGGTATATTAAAAAGTTTATGGTCATGAAGGCAAACATACAAGCAATCAGCTTGAAAGTACAGACACTTAAATCTCAAAATGCTATGGCACAGGCTATGAGAGGAGTTACCAGAGCAATGCAAAATATGAATAGGCAGTTAAACTTACCTCAGATTCAGAAAATTATGCAGGAATTTGAAAAACAATCTGAAATTATGGAAATGAAAGAAGAAATAATAAATGATACAATGGATGATGCCATGGAAGGAGATGATGACGAAGAAGAAACGTAAGTATACCTTATAAGCCTTATCTTTTGCAAAAGCAAATGCAAATTATAATTATTGTTTTGACTTTCTTCAGTGATGCAGTTGTAGCTCAAGTCTTAGATGAATTAGGCCTTCAAATGAATGATCAACTTTCTGGACTTCCTCAAGCCAGTGGATCTCTTGCAGCTGCAGCCGGAGCTAAGACTCCTGTAGCAGCTGGAGCTCTCAGTGATGCAGATGCAGATCTTCAGGCGCGACTCGATAATTTAAGACGAGAATAGTAAAAATCTGGCAAATACCATAATATAATATTAAATATTTTTTTAAGGAAAGGAAGCATTAGGACATTTATAAAATTAATTATCCCTGGAAACTTGAGAATTTTTACTTATAACATATGCAGTGTATGAGTTTTTTCAATTGTGGCAAATTATAAGAGGCAATTTAGCCTTATTATGCAATTAACCAAGAATGAAAGACATAAAATCTGTTTTGAATGGTATGAGCACAGAAGATAATGTAACATAATATTGTGTAAGTATTTTTATTCAGTTAAAACTTTATTTAAGTTCTTTTTTTTTTTTTGTGAAGTTGTTTTGGTATAAATAGTAATAAATGAAAATATTATATTACTTTCTAACAATTTTTTATTTTCAATGGTTATGCAGACTTTAGTTATTTACATTTCTCTGTTGCTTGTAAAACTTTTAAAACCGCGATAACTTTTGTGCCCTTAAATAATTATGACGGCCTGAATTAATAAGAACTTACTAAGGATTTACAGAAACGTGAAGCCTATTTATTTTTTGAAAAGGCTTACTTTTGGGTGCAGCAATCTTTTCAGATCGATACCTTCACAAACTGACAATACTCCTAATAAGGCATTGGCAGCAAACTTCTTCCAGTAACTTGTCAACAGCATTACTTACTAGGGGTTCCAGCTTCTTCATCACGAAAAAGACTATGCACTAAACAGCTAATTTTGTATTAATTAAATTATAAAAATAATCGGAAATAACCATAAATTAATATTTAAAATTAATTGTAGATGGGTAAAAAAATATAAAGAAAATTATTAAAAACAAATTATAATAATAATGAATAATATGATTAAAAATTTTGAATTGTTATAAGGAAAATAAAAATTTAAAAATATGTGTAACAACAGCTTTAGTGCATTCTTTGCTAAGCAAATTTAATTTTAAAAATAATTGTAAATAATTTAAGGCTACCATGCAAATCCTGTCCAGTGTCCATGCATGCCTATTTACCAATATCCTCTTGCCAATCTTATCTCAACTATCTATGATAATAGTCACTTATTACATATCAATTTTCTTATATAAAAATATAGATAAAAAAGACCTTGTACATCATACCCAATAAATTAGAACTAATACACGTTTTGAAAATGGAAAGTAGGGCACAATTATGCTTAAACTTCATTAAAATCAAATGAATTTCAAAAATGTCCTCATTAAAATTCATATTGATACTTTTTTTTTTAAGAAAACCATATTTGTGTCGTTTTTTTTTATGGTCCAAAAAACATTGTGGGATACAATTTAAGTTAGCATCAATAATAGTCTGGAACTGGAGCACAGGCTATTTTTACAAAATCTTCATAACGAACAGAGCCGTTTAAATTGATATTAGCTTCTCTGAATATTTGATCAACTTCTTTTTGGCTCAATTTTTCTCCCCAGTGAAGTAATAAATGTCTTAAATGACGAGCAGGTATCAAGCCTTTTTTCTGAGGGTCTCCTGCACGAAACGCTTCTATCACTTCTTTTGGCAAGTCCTCTGCTTGACTGTGTAAATGCATTACATCAAGAAAATCCGCAAATGACATTTTACCACCCTTGTCAGTTAGGTACTTATTCAATTCTCCAATCGTTGGACTCATTCCCAATGACCTCATAACGACAGTCAGTTCATCCAAAGTATTTATTTGTCCTGTTCTTGCAAATAAGTAAAAACACTCCCTGAATTCATCGATGTCCTGTTCCGTAAAATAACGTGCCATTTTTAACTAGAATAAGAGAAACTTTGTATTGGCAAAGAGTAAGCAACAGGTTGTTTTTCCTCAAGAAAAAAAGAGGTCACTCCTATCAAAGTTTAACTAAGAAATAAAATTCCAATTAATAGGAAAATTAGAGTTTTAACTCTAAATTATTTGAATCTTTATCATGAGTTACTTACCAATAAAAATTGAACAAAGTATTGAGATTAAAAAAAATAAATTATCAACTTGACAAGTGTTTGACGCAAGCAGATGATTACGACGACATTTTGAGTTTTGTTTTGAAACAAACGAAACGAACGAAAATCCGTGAATGTGATTGGTTCATTTATTTCTACGATGCCTCCTTGTTTTTATTATAGTCTTGCTATACGGAAGAAGTTATATATTTTTGCCTCGTATTTTGAGAGCAGATCGATTTGAGTAGTTAAGTTATTGTGCAGTTTAATAATAAACTATTACTAATTTCAATGCTGACGTATCTGTACGTAAGTACGAACAAGAAAGGCAGATTTAGCTCTAGTTTAATTCAAAAAAAAGGCTCGATATGTTGTTCACTCGCTGTGAATCTGTCTTTTGAGTTAGTAAGAAAAAACGCGTCGGGTGAGAAAGTGGATGGTGAAAACTGTTTGGTGTTGATAGTGAGTTCAAAAATAATACAAAATGTTTTCTCTGTATAATATGTCTGTTAAAAGTTACATGAACAAAACAATTGACCGCATTTTAAAATATGCAATGTAAAAATGTAGGAGCTGTTTCATTAAATGCATGTGTGACCGATGTCTGGGCATCATGGAGTACCGGTTTCTGTGTATAGTGAAAACTCTGGATTCGGCTTGGGTAAGCTTACTTGTTTTACAGTAAAACTCAGTATTGATTGTGTTCAGTTCCGTTACCCGATGAAAATAGTGCCGTGTCTCTGCATATTTTGTTTGTGATGTTTTCAAATCGTTAAGTCGTGAGCTACGAATGACAAACGTCTCGTTAATCCAAGTCTGTGTCATCCATTTTGAATGATACAAGGTATCGTCCATTTTGTCCATTTTAAAGGATGTTTAATTCTTTTTAAAAATCCAAATCTTCACTCATTCATATGACCTTTAAACACTCGAAGTCGATTTTTTCCTGTGTATTGTTTTATAGAGAAAACATAGCTTTTATTTACTTAAAAAAATTCGATTAGAGATTCAATTGTGTTGATACCGTTGAGACTGGCGATAACTTTTAGCAAAATGTCTGCTTCTATTTGTACAATGTACGGCATTAGTAAAGGCAATTTTCCCTTTAAAGAAAATTTTATTGGTGCTATACCCATATTAGCAGCAACTATACTGTTTAGCTTAGGGTTGTGAATATCGACTGAATATGTAAATGCTCTTTAGTTTGCTGTTAACAGGCGTGTAAGTTAATAAAAAGGATTTGATGCTATGTTAACAGAATACTTAATTTCATATGATCATGTATGTTTCCCTGTATAGAGTTTTTTTTATTGAAGTCAACTAGAACACAACATGTAGAGCAATGCAATGCCAAAAAGCTTACAGAACCTGGCACTTTGTAAAACTTAGCACAGAAAATATCAAATATAAATATCACTCAAATATGAATTTGAGTGGAGCGCCTGATTTTAATTGTGATATTACTAGATTTAGACTAGTTTTCGTAGGTTAGATAGACTGAATTTTTTCCCTGTTATTCTGGTAATGAGTAATAATGTGCTCTCAGTATAAAACAAAGATATTTATATTTTTTGACAGAATTTAACAACTCAAATTTTTTTATGAAACGTTTGTGGATGTTTAATTTGCACCCTTCATCAAATATAAAATTAGCAGCTGGCATTGTTTCCTCTCATAGAGATGCTCATCCTTCTGTCTGCCAAAGGAGCATACTGACAGTAACTCGACGGAGCAGGAGGAGGATATCTGGTTCTTCTCGGCCTAGAAGAGTAAATTAGTCGATTGAAAATAGGGATTCATTTTTAAAACTTTAAAAATGTATTAACAAAATACCTGGAAAGGAGATGACCGTCCGTTTGAGCCCTGCCTCGAAAAGGGGGAAGTTCCCCGTTTCCAAAATCTTCATCCTCCTCTCTTAAAATAGAAGCAGGATTATCTTCGAAATCTCCAGGTTCCATCCAAGGCATTCCTTTATGAAAAATATGAATATTTAAAACAAAAGTTTATGAGACGGGAATGATTTATTAAAAAAAATTCTGAGAGCTTTAGCTAATTATTACTAATTCTTTTTTAATTTTGATTAAAAAGCGCTTTCTTCAAAGAATTAAAATTGTATACAAAATATATAAGGTTAGAATTTACATTTTGAAATATATTTGTTCTGTTTTACTTTTCAGTCATTTTCTAGGACTAAAAACGAATTCGCTTTTCGTCAAGGGTTTAAATTGAGTTTCGTAGAGCTTCGATTAAATTATTGGAACCCGGGTGGGGATTTCAAAAACATAGTAAAGCACGATTTGCATTCGGGACCAAGTCGAAACTTGAAATTGAACGGGTTTCTTTTTCGGACTTACCCGACAATCCGACCGGTGAAACCGGACTTTTTCTGCTAGCCGGAGGACTGTTGTTCAAAGAATGTGAAGTTTTTGAGCAAATGGAACTCCCGCTGTCGGGACTTCTTACGTCACTCGAAGATCTCTTTAATCTAGGGAATCTATTGTGAACTTTCCAAAACCTGTACGTATCTCGAAAAACCGACCAAACCTGATAATAAAAACAATCAAATAAAAAAAAAGAGGGATCAAGGAAAAGAGATTATCTGCTTAAAAATTTACAGCGACAGCAATAAAGTTTTACGGGGTGACGTAGATACCGTTAATTTGTTTCGATTGTATCTTAATTATCTTTTAATTATCCAATAAATTTTATCGATGATCAGGAGTTGTACACGTCGCCATAGAATTCTTTTGCGATTTTCCTTTACTCTTGAAAATCATCTTATACAGTATAAGATTAAAGAGTGAAAAAATTAATCAAAAGGCTTACTGTTAACAAAGCTGAGGAAATCCGAGTTTTGAAAAATTGTATAATTTTATCTTAAGGATTTTCCAGGAAAATCGTTTAGAATTCATTTTTTTTTTTGCTATGCAGAGATTAAGAGAATGCCGTAAATATTATTGCGTGAAAGGAAGTAGAAGATTTACCGGGGAAAATATAAATCGGAAAAATCTTACCTGATCTACGCTTTCTCTGACCGATATCTCGTGAAAGCAAACGCAATCGATTTCTTTACTTCTTCTTTGGCCTTCTTCATGAGAAACCATTCTATCTCCGACCTGATCCGTTTTATTTCCGACTAAAACTACGGGCACGTCAACAGTTGTGCTATCCTGAAATTATATTTTCTCAAATGAAAAGAATGTCGTTTAAATTACGCACAACCGAAAACTTTCTAGATGAATTTTAGTGAAAGTTTAAAATTAAATGAAGCGATCGTTTGAAAAATTACCATTAACAGGGCCTTGATTAAACAACATGGGAAAAAGTAATCATGAAAATTATTTTTTTAAAAACCCTTCAAGTTCTGTATTGAATCAAACCTATCTGCTCCAAATTAACTCATCAATTCGAAATTACTGATGCGGAGGGTTCATTGACTGCATGAAAGCCTTTTTCGAATACGCTCTAAATGGGAAAAAGTTGAACTTACTCTAGAACTATTGGAACCTAATCTTCTTCTTCCTTTAAAATATTTGATTAAAAATTTCAGTCTGTTGCATTCGTCGAAGGAACATTTATCAGTAACGGAATATAAAAGAATAAATGCTTCGGCCCATCTGATGTTCGATTCAAGAGTCAGGCACTCGGTTTCCTGCAAAAAAAAAAAAAGTCGAGATACATTCGTGTCGATAAAATATGAAATGAAAAGTCGATTTACTCACGTGAGGTTGTCCAGCTGTATCAAGGATTTCGAAATAAACCATTTCGTTATCCATGACAGTGTGGAATGTGTATACTTTTTCGAGATTCGGGTCATATTCTCCGATGTATCTTCTCGTGATAAAGCGAACGACCAGAGCTAGACAAAAATTCGAACCGTCAATCAGAAAAGATTTACGAGGATTATGTGACGATAGGAGAATCTCGAGGGACGATCTTAACGGTAACTTTCTAGGGGAAGTATCGCGGGGGCGGTTTCGAAGTCGAACCACTCGAATCGACAGCTTCCTACGAACAAACGATCCTTGTTTCTTTTTATTTGGTTTAAATCGTGTCGGTTTAATGAGGCGGAAAACAAAAGGCATCAAAGAAAGAGACTTGTACAAGTGCGGCATGTAACAAGAGGAGACAAGAATGACGTCATTTGAAATATCAGCGGTCATCAAATTAAGAAGACGAGTGCTTTATGGATTGCGGCATTGATCTTTGCTACTTAAACCGGCATTAGTTACTTGGAACTGCGACTTTTCTCGACGAAAACCCTTTTCTAGATAAATGACGTATTTTGCGACTTTTTTTTACGCCCTCGACGATTCGAGAGGAAACCGATGACGCGAAATCGAAATGTAAATTTCTAGTCCCTTTCCCACTTGTACGTAATTCACTGTCCTGGGAATATCTTATGACGTCATCTGTCATACTCCTATTTAAATCCTTTCGTTTTACATAAAGGACCGGCCGAATTCGTGACTCGAATAAAAGTCAAAGTCCGGCAGAACCTTAAAAGTTAATTTGGCTCCGGGCAAATCAACCGGAATGGAATTGCATTTCTAGCGAAGAGATTTCGACAAAATAAAAATTACCTCGGCGATAAGTCTGGGATCGTAAAAAGGAATAAAAGAGGCGAAGGAGGTAATCAAGTTCCAGCTGTTGCATAAAAACGACGAAAGTTAAACTTAGCTTCCGTCGTAGACTTTTTTTTGAATGGGGGGGATGAAAAACCGAATGATTTTTTTAAATTAAATTTTATACGGGATATGTACTCTGGATTTTTTTTAAAATTAGTCATTTGAAAGCTCTTAAGAAACTTGGACATGGACGAAAAATTATCGTGCCTAGCTCGAACCGATTTTGAGAAACGAATTCATTAGTTTGAGGCGATTTTTTCCCCGGCATGTAAAATCTTGTAAGTGGTCGGCTTTCGAGGTACTCGAGTTCTAGGAACTGGTGAAACGTTGGTTTTTCGGAGAATTCATTTTCGAAATCAGAGGAAAATTCCATATTCTGCTGCGATGCCGAAGCGATATTGTTGTGAAAATGTAATTTAAAGTAAAATAAGATGGGAGAAGTTGACAAGGATTCTTTGAAAAAGATGAGATGCCGAACCCGAATTTTCGTATTCACGAACTATCTATCAAAAAAGTGAGTAAACGAGAAACAGTGACAACTTTTCAATCATCCCTTGCTTGTTTTTTATACCTTAAAAATAGAAAAGAAAACAAACTTTTCTTGCTTTAAACTTAGTTAGCTTATCAATAGAGTAAATATTTTTGAAAAGAAAATTCGCCCCGAAATTACGGACCTCGTTTTTCTTAAGATTTTTCACCCTTGTTTTACATCCAGACAGATCGTCTGGAAAAATTAATTGGATTTATTGGAATATAGAACGCATAACCTTAGAAATACAGAAATCGAGTTTAATCGATCGAGCGTTTATTAAAAACCGCAAAAGAGAGTCAGAGGGATTCACAAACCGAACGATCAAAAGGAAAAGTTATGTTCGGTTTACCCTTAACAAAGAGTATACCCGTTTAAAACTGCGTAGAAAATCCTGCCAGATAGAAACCGCAAACAGGGTCAAGGAAATCCGACATTTAAACAAATATACGCACATAAAAGAGCTTAGGGGGCCATCATTTTCTAAATTATCTTCGATACAAACCAAAGCTCGAAACGTCAAAACGTCTCGACATGCACAAGCAACTTGGGAATTCGATCCGAAAGATTAACTCATCTTTCTTTTTCCAAACTTGACGATATATTCTTCGCGGACAAAAAATGTGTCACAAAAGTGTGGCGGAAGATCGATTAATAATGTATCTTCTAACTTTTTTTTTTTAAATCGATGAGAAAATGTTTTTTTGAAGAGTCGATTTTTAATATTTTTTTCTTGGGTGAAATATTTTTGTCGTTTATTTGCGATAATCGTACATAAGGCGAGCTCGATAAGAATATGATGAAAGAAAAATTTGTTTTTTTGGGTGCTTGACCTCTAAGAGCCCACGCAAAAAATCCTACAAGAAAGTGCTACGAGGCAAAGCATTTTCTGCCCTGAACGCAGAAAAGATGGAAAGAATGCTGGATAGATACTTTCGGGGAAATAGGCGAACAGAAGAAAACTGGCGAAAGCCCATTCACAAGGGAAAAGAAGAATCTTGCTGATATTTGGAAATCTAGTCTAATTTCAGACGATATCAATTTGCGGCACTGCTGAAAAACCTTTGAATGTAAAATAATTGACACGTTGTTTATTTAAGGAAGAATATTTGTGAAATGATCTAGTTTTGAAATGAAATGATTAATCCGTCTAGCCCGATAATAGATCAAACAATAAGGGAACGTGTTTCCTATCACACGATATAGCCTTTCATAGGCGGCCGATCAAATCTAATTAATCATCATAGAATCTTACAACGAGGTGTTTAAATGCTATGGGAAATTCAGTGTCAGCAGGTTGAAAGGAAGTGATTCCACTGCAGACCTTCGGAGGTTTTAAGGTTCTGACAGTCTTTGTCTTTTTATTCATCTTAGTTTTGCAGACTAAAATATTTTTATGTATAATGAAGCAGATTTAATCATTTTGGTGGCAGCGGAAAATCTTATCGCCATTTATATTATTTACGGATGGGAAAAAAGGGGAGAAAGCTTAAAGCGTCTATATGCTTAAATCGCTTCTTTACGGAATGCTAAGATCCTCCTACTAAGCTCATAGGACGCAGACTATATCGGTCCAGAGTGAAGTACGATCGAAAAAGCCCAAACCGCAATTTGGAATGAACCTTCTATTGGAGTTTTAATCAGGAGTCGCTTGTCTTTCGTGTGTGCGGCGGGTTTCTAAACCATTAAGCGACGAGGGTGGCCAAGGTACGATCTTTAAATTTTACCAATACATCAACAAACATTGAATTTCCCTCAAACATAGCGGAAAGCAGCAATAACGTTGTTTTAAGTCGTCATTTATTCATGAATCATATTTTTTTCATTCTTATTCTTATTTAGAATAGAAAATTAAAGGAAAAAAATGAAAGTAACTACAGTTCTGTAACCTAATGTGATTCATCTCATTCAAAAAAAAAAAAACAAAAAAAAAATAGTAAATCGTCTTGCTGTAATTTTCCCTTTTCGCAATGCAGAGACTGAATAGTCTGTTTTTATATCACGTTTAATATTTCCTTCGGGGGAAATTTTAACTTTTTGTGATTCATAACGAAGCATTAAAGATATTATATTCTTAGTTAACTTTTGCCGAAAATATTACAGAAGACTGGACATGACACAAAAACAAATCCCTATGTCCAGTTGTAGTAATTTGAAGCTTTCAAAACACTCGGATCACTAAATTAGGTCCAAGAGCTATAAGCTTACATTTTTTACATTAAAAAGTCAGATCTATTGAATGTGCCCCCCTTCTTCCGATAGGATCGGTTTTTCTGCTTCAAGATTTTTATTAAAGCAGAAAATCACGTTTCAGCATTTCAAGAATAGACATATTGCTCTCGATATCTTACAAGTCCATAATTCTAAAAAGTTATATGTTTGGAAATTTAAATAAAGAAAATTTTCTTTTCAAACTACAATTAAGTGTAGCGATAAGGTTTTGTTAGAGATAAGCCTAAAATGAATGAAAAGGTCTAAAGAAAATCGTGAAAACATTTTCGGATCAAAAGCCGATGAAAGCTCTTTAAGAATTGAATTCCTCGGCGATAACTAACTGATAACTTTGACATGGAAATCACGAAAAGAACGTTTCGCGCTTTTTCGAATCTCTTATCCCCACCCTTTTAAATTTCCCATCCTCCTTCCCGCTTTTCCCGACAACGATTTGCTTTTTATTGCGTAACGGATTCCGTAGAAATATATATATTAATAAAATTAAAATCAAATTTTCGTTTCTTTTGCGGTTAAAGTTGTATACTAAGTTACGTAAAACGTAATTGATTTTTTGTTGCGAACAATAACAAATTTTCCACGACGCAAAATTTCCCGTGGGAATAAAAAGAGACAGAACTATTCCATCAATTTTTCACCGATTTAGTCTTTAATCCGGTGTTATAATAAACCGACAATAATGTTTTTACAAAAATGGATTAAGGGTATCGATATCGGAAAATTAATCATCGTGCGATCTAAGTTAGCCGTTCCCAGGATTTCAGCCGGCTAGTGCGTAGTATGTACATGTTGGAAAAGGGTTTTTGGTGTTTAATTCTTATAATTAAAATCTGGTAATCGTCGCAAAGATAATTATCGAGCCAATTATATTTTAATTCCTAGTATAAGTTTTGAAGCTAATAATCGTCTCTTTTCCATCAAGCATCTCTCGGTAACTCTGCAATCACATAATTCTATTTAGAATCCTTCGTAGGTTGTAATTTCTTCTGTGCCATGTTGAAAACATTCGCGTTGGGTTTAATAGCAGAGCTTGCTTTTCAAATCGATCCGAAATTACCTCGCTCGATTTCATCCGGGATCGAGCTCCACGGTAAGCCTTTCGAATTTCGAGGATTAAAATTTGTAAACCGAATTCAAAAGCTGTTGTGATGATTTGCAGAGCCGCACCTATTGTCAGGCAGGACATAAGTAGAAACGAAGGTTAAGGAGTTTCCAGTAAAGCCTATTTTTTCCTTAAAAAAGTCAAATACGATTGAAATCGATCTTTCACTCGGCTTCCACCATAAAATTTTCCACAACATTCCCTACAACGGCGAAGATTATTTTCCAGGAATAAACAACCTTTGCTTCAAGTTGAAAAACTCAGTCTGGTAACAAGGGAAATGACGCTTTACAGATCTGCACATTTTAATGACAACATGTTGAACAATCAATTTCAAAAGAGGAAAAACTCGGATTAATCGCAGAATTTTTAATGATCAAGGTGAAATGGAATGAGGGTTTTTTTACTGCAACGGACCTATAGAGTAGAGAGTAGAGCGAGATACGAAAACCGCCGACCTTCCAGCTCTGCATTATAAGATAAGACAAAAGTAGTTTCCTATAAAACTAGCGTCACATCGACGCAGCCAAAATGAAATTTGTTCGAATAAGGTGAAAGTAAGGACTGATGGCCTTCTGACAGTAGCAAATAAATTTCATCCAACGAAGCCGAAAACAGTGGAATAAACACCTTTAGGAGATGCTGAACAGTGAAAGTCTAGCAAAAATAGCTAAGGAAGAAAAACAGCTGGCCTTTGACTTCTAGTTCCCCCTTTGCCTTTAGAAGGATAGAAGGGGTTTTCTTTGGAGGACTGGTTTCAATTTTAAAACCAATCGAAACCTACCCTAGAAGGTGAATGATGAAGAAGCTCGAATCATGATTTTCAATAAATTATGCAGCACATTTTATACAGATGTCTAAAAATCAAGAGAGGTGATTGCATTTATTCTATTCGTCTCAAGATCGTTGAAAAGTCAGTCAAGTGTTATTAATTGTTAAAAATTAATTATAACGACCGTTTGTTCGATTTTGAAAAGTGCTTTGTCTAGCTGATTCGACGCGAGTGCTTCAAAAATTCATCGATGTCCTTTTTCCTTTAACGGTTTCAAAAAAATCTCATCTTTTTTTAAGATGAAAGCAGACAAATGCAAGACATTTCCTTTTAATAAAAATTCTTTGAACATTCCCAAAGATAGTGCTGACGAAAGATTCGAACCCACGCGCCGAACGAACAATCGTACGTTTGAAATCCTAGAAAAAAATGTTGCACGTCGTAATATAGATTACGGATGACGAATTTATCCTCCCACAGATGACGGAAATCCTCTGTCACTTAACGGCGATCGAATATAGTGTTAAAATGGCCGCGACCCACGGGATGTCGGGTGCGTCTAACGAGGAATAAATCAGCCGTAAACTCACCCGATTTTCCGACTCCGCCTTGTCCGAGAACCATCACCTTCAACGGCTTTTGCTTGGGCAGCAGGCTGATCTTGCAAAAGGAGGACTTCGGTGACACGACCGCACTCGTTATCCTGTCGTCCGGTAAGGAACTGGATTTCCCGCCGTAGCTTCTTCCGGAGGGGATCGGTTCCGTTTCCGTCGAATCGCTTTTAATCGGAACGCTGGAAGATCTGTTTACCGGAAAACAGTACTGGCTTTTCGCCGTGCCGAGATTTTTTGCCGATTGCGTCTTTTTTTGACCGAGAGCGGCATTTTGAGCTTTTAATTGACTTTTTGCTAAAGTCAAGGTATTTAAGAAACCTTTGGAAGGCCCGAATTTGGGGGGCGATATAGAGCAAATGTTTTTCGAAAACGAACTCCTCGGAGAAATATTTTTCGGCGGAGAAAAAATGGATTTTTCCGGAGAAGTTTGATGCGGCCTGGCCGGAATGTATTCCGGTTTCGAAGGAAACACTTGACTTTTCGTCGGAGAATATTGTTCTCTTCTGGGGATCAAGGCCTTACGTTGATCGACGGGAGATTCTTCGGACTTTGTCCGATCCCCGAAATCTAGTATCAAATTTTTGCTTTTCTTTTCGTCCGACGGAGTCGAAACCGGATAATCATTTTCGGATTTTACGAGGGTTCCGTCTAAACGCAGTCTGGCGAAGTCCGAGTCGTAATTTTGATTTGGAGAACTCGATCTCGACGGGAATTGATCGATCGGAAACGGAAGTTCCGTCGGCGAATAGGCGGCTCTCGGAGACGAATGGAAATGAAGATTCGAACAATAATTCCCCTCAGAAGAGGTCGCCGTTTTGAATCCTTAGTGGTTTTGGTTTTTAAATGTCGTTTTGTATAATTTTCTTGTTTTCATGATTCCGTTTTTCTCAGACCGTCGTGCAGGGCGTAACATCGCCGAACCTGAAAAAATAAATAAAAAATCAAAGTATTGATTTCTATTTTTTTTTTTGAAACTTGAAGTCTTGAAAAATAATTAAAATCAACGAGTGGTGAAACAAAAACGAACTAAAAAATATATTTTTTAAAAAAAAGCTCGATTCAAATCGCTTTCGCCGAAGGGCGAAGACGTAACATTAACAGAAACGAACTCGAAAATTGTAAACATGTCTCCCCCACGCTTTTGCGAATGTCAGTTCACAAAAGGCTTCGTCTCATTTATATTCGAAAATGGAATTTATTCTTCACAATAAAAGTGATAAATAAGCCATATTTATAGGATGCCTTTTTTGCCCCTATTCGAAATAAAGCCATCTGCGATTCTATTCCCACTAAAAACCAAACACATTTAAAAACTCAAGTAACATTTATTTAATTTCAAAAATAAGTAGCAAAATATCTCCTTTTCAAAATCCGTTTATTGCCAATAACTTTTTTAAAACAAAAAATTGAGTGTTCTACTTAGTCTCAATCGATTCCTCAGATTTAAATACATCTCCCAGTATATAGTTTGTCAGTATTTTGGCCCGGTTTTAGCCGGAAAATTCATATTTCTAAAATTGAACATCGATTTTGAAACATCGAAAAAACGTCGAATTTTTTCGTTAGAGCGAAACTGAAAAATGCAAATATCTCGAGAACCCGGCCGAATTTTTGAATTCTGTAAATTCCAACGGATTCCTTGTGTCAAAATACGTCTGCTAAGATATAGTTTGCCGCTCTAGAGCGTAGGAAAAATCATTTTTTTGTAAAAACAGATTTTCGACAAAGTTGAATTCTCAAAATCGGTTTTTTGGCAATAACTTTTTTAAAACAAAAAATTGAGTGTTCTACTTAGTCTCAATCGATTCCTCAGATTTAAATACATCTCCCAGTATATAGTTTGTCAGTATTTTGGCCCGGTTTTAGCCGGAAAATTCATATTTCTAAAATTGAACATCGATTTTGAAACATCGAAAAAACGTCGAATTTTTTCGTTAGAGCGAAACTGGAAAATGCAAATATCTCGAGAACCCGGCCGAATTTTTGAATTCTGTAAATTCCAACGGATTCCTTGTGTCAAAATACGTCTGCTAAGATATAGTTTGCCGCTCTAGAGCGTAGGAAAAATCATTTTTTTGTAAAAACAGATTTTCGACAAAGTTGAATTCTCAAAATCGGTTTTTTGGCAATAACTTTTTTAAAACAAAAAATTGAGTGTTCTACTTAGTCTCAATCGATTCCTCAGATTTAAATACATCTCCCAGTATATATTTTGTCAATATTTTGGCCCGGTTTTAGCCGGAAAATTCATATTTCTAAAATTGAACATCGATTTTGAAACATCGAAAAAACGTCGAATTTTTTCGTTAGAGCGAAACTGAAAAATGCAAATATCTCGAGAACCCGGCCGAATTTTTGAATTCTGTAAATTCCAACGGATTCCTTGTGTCAAAATACGTCTGCTAAGATATAGTTTGCCGCTCTAGAGCGTAGGAAAAATCATTTTTTTGTAAAAACAGATTTTCGACAAAGTTGAATTCTCAAAATCGGTTTTTTGGCAATAACTTTTTTAAAACAAAAAATTGAGTGTTCTACTTAGTCTCAATCGATTCCTCAGATTTAAATACATCTCCCAGTATATATTTTGTCAATATTTTGGCCCGGTTTTAGCCGGAAAATTCATATTTCTAAAATTGAACATCGATTTTGAAACATCGAAAAAACGTCGAATTTTTTCGTTAGAGCGAAACTGAAAAATGCAAATATCTCGAGAACCCGGCCGAATTTTTGAATTCTGTAAATTCCAACGGATTCCTTGTGTCAAAATACGTCTGCTAAGATATAGTTTGCCGCTCTAGAGCGTAGGAAAAATCATTTTTTTGTAAAAACAGATTTTCGACAAAGTTGAATTCTCAAAATCGGTTTTTTGGCAATAACTTTTTTAAAACAAAAAATTGAGTGTTCTACTTAGTCTCAATCGATTCCTCAGATTTAAATACATCTCCCAGTATATAGTTTGTCAGTATTTTGGCCCGGTTTTAGCCGGAAAATTCATATTTCTAAAATTGAACATCGATTTTGAAACATCGAAAAAACGTCGAATTTTTTCGTTAGAGCGAAACTGAAAAATGCAAATATCTCGAGAACCCGGCCGAATTTTTGAATTCTGTAAATTCCAACGGATTCCTTGTGTCAAAATACGTCTGCTAAGATATAGTTTGCCGCTCTAGAGCGTAGGAAAAATCATTTTTTTGTAAAAACAGATTTTCGACAAAGTTGAATTCTCAAAATCGGTTTTTTGGCAATAACTTTTTTAAAACAAAAAATTGAGTGTTCTACTTAGTCTCAATCGATTCCTCAGATTTAAATACATCTCCCAGTATATAGTTTGTCAGTATTTTGGCCCGGTTTTAGCCGGAAAATTCATATTTCTAAAATTGAACATCGATTTTGAAACATCGAAAAAACGTCGAATTTTTTCGTTAGAGCGAAACTGAAAAATGCAAATATCTCGAGAACCCGGCCGAATTTTTGAATTCTGTAAATTCCAACGGATTCCTTGTGTCAAAATACGTCTGCTAAGATATAGTTTGCCGCTCTAGAGCGTAGGAAAAATCATTTTTTTGTAAAAACAGATTTTCGACAAAGTTGAATTCTCAAAATCGGTTTTTTGGCAATAACTTTTTTAAAACAAAAAATTGAGTGTTCTACTTAGTCTCAATCGATTCCTCAGATTTAAATACATCTCCCAGTATATATTTTGTCAATATTTTGGCCCGGTTTTAGCCGGAAAATTCATATTTCTAAAATTGAACATCGATTTTGAAACATCGAAAAAACGTCGAATTTTTTCGTTAGAGCGAAACTGAAAAATGCAAATATCTCGAGAACCCGGCCGAATTTTTGAATTCTGTAAATTCCAACGGATTCCTTGTGTCAAAATACGTCTGCTAAGATATAGTTTGCCGCTCTAGAGCGTAGGAAAAATCATTTTTTTGTAAAAACAGATTTTCGACAAAGTTGAATTCTCAAAATCGGTTTTTTGGCAATAACTTTTTTAAAACAAAAAATTGAGTGTTCTACTTAGTCTCAATCGATTCCTCAGATTTAAATACATCTCCCAGTATATAGTTTGTCAGTATTTTGGCCCGGTTTTAGCCGGAAAATTCATATTTCTAAAATTGAACATCGATTTTGAAACATCGAAAAAACGTCGAATTTTTTCGTTAGAGCGAAACTGGAAAATGCAAATATCTCGAGAACCCGGCCGAATTTTTGAATTCTGTAAATTCCAACGGATTCCTTGTGTCAAAATACGTCTGCTAAGACATAGTTTGCCGCTCTAGAGCGTAGGAAAAATCATTTTTTTGTAAAAACAGATTTTCGACAAAGTTGAATTCTCAAAATCGGTTTTTTGGGAATAACTTTTTTAAAACAAAAAATTGAGTGTTCTATTAGTCTCAATCGATTCCTCAGATTTAAATACATCTCCCAGTATATATTTTGTCAATATTTTGGCCCGGTTTTAGCCGGAAAATTCATATTTCTAAAATTGAACATCGATTTTGAAACATCGAAAAAACGTCGAATTTTTTCGTTAGAGCGAAACTGAAAAATGCAAATATCTCGAGAACCCGGCCGAATTTTTGAATTCTGTAAATTCCAACGGATTCCTTGTGTCAAAATACGTCTGCTAAGACATAGTTTGCCGCTCTAGAGCGTAGGAAAAATCATTTTTTTGTAAAAACAGATTTTCGACAAAGTTGAATTCTCAAAATCGGTTTTTTGGCAATAACTTTTTTAAAACAAAAAATTGAGTGTTCTACTTAGTCTCAATCGATTCCTCAGATTTAAATACATCTCCCAGTATATATTTTGTCAATATTTTGGCCCGGTTTTAGCCGGAAAATTCATATTTCTAAAATTGAACATCGATTTTGAAACATCGAAAAAACGTCGAATTTTTTCGTTAGAGCGAAACTGAAAAATGCAAATATCTCGAGAACCCGGCCGAATTTTTGAATTCTGTAAATTCCAACGGATTCCTTGTGTCAAAATACGTCTGCTAAGATATAGTTTGCCGCTCTAGAGCGTAGGAAAAATCATTTTTTTGTAAAAACAGATTTTCGACAAAGTTGAATTCTCAAAATCGGTTTTTTGGCAATAACTTTTTTAAAACAAAAAATTGAGTGTTCTACTTAGTCTCAATCGATTCCTCAGATTTAAATACATCTCCCAGTATATATTTTGTCAATATTTTGGCCCGGTTTTAGCCGGAAAATTCATATTTCTAAAATTGAACATCGATTTTGAAACATCGAAAAAACGTCGAATTTTTTCGTTAGAGCGAAACTGAAAAATTCAAATATCTCGAGAACCCGGCCGAATTTTTGAATTCTGTAAATTCCAACGGATTCCTTGTGTCAAAATACGTCTGCTAAGACATAGTTTGCCGCTCTAGAGCGTAGGAAAAATCATTTTTTTGTAAAAACAGATTTTCGACAAAGTTGAATTCTCAAAATCGGTTTTTTGGTAATAACTTTTTTAAAACAAAAAATTGAGTGTTCTATTAGTCTCAATCGATTCCTCAGATTTAAATACATCTCCCAGTATATATTTTGTCAATATTTTGGCCCGGTTTTAGCCGGAAAATTCATATTTCTAAAATTGAACATCGATTTTGAAACATCGAAAAAACGTCGAATTTTTTCGTTAGAGCGAAACTGAAAAATGCAAATATCTCGAGAACCCGGCCGAATTTTTGAATTCTGTAAATTCCAACGGATTCCTTGTGTCAAAATACGTCTGCTAAGATATAGTTTGCCGCTCTAGAGCGTAGGAAAAATCATTTTTTTGTAAAAACAGATTTTCGACAAAGTTGAATTCTCAAAATCGGTTTTTTGGCAATAACTTTTTTAAAACAAAAAATTGAGTGTTCTACTTAGTCTCAATCGATTCCTCAGATTTAAATACATCTCCCAGTATATATTTTGTCAATATTTTGGCCCGGTTTTAGCCGGAAAATTCATATTTCTAAAATTGAACATCGATTTTGAAACATCGAAAAAACGTCGAATTTTTTCGTTAGAGCGAAACTGAAAAATTCAAATATCTCGAGAACCCGGCCGAATTTTTGAATTCTGTAAATTCCAACGGATTCCTTGTGTCAAAATACGTCTGCTAAGACATAGTTTGCCGCTCTAGAGCGTAGGAAAAATCATTTTTTTGTAAAAACAGATTTTCGACAAAGTTGAATTCTCAAAATCGGTTTTTTGGGAATAACTTTTTTAAAACAAAAAATTGAGTGTTCTATTAGTCTCAATCGATTCCTCAGATTTAAATACATCTCCCAGTATATATTTTGTCAATATTTTGGCCCGGTTTTAGCCGGAAAATTCATATTTCTAAAATTGAACATCGATTTTGAAACATCGAAAAAACGTCGAATTTTTTCGTTAGAGCGAAACTGAAAAATGCAAATATCTCGAGAACCCGGCCGAATTTTTGAATTCTGTAAATTCCAACGGATTCCTTGTGTCAAAATACGTCTGCTAAGACATAGTTTGCCGCTCTAGAGCGTAGGAAAAATCATTTTTTTGTAAAAACAGATTTTCGACAAAGTTGAATTCTCAAAATCGGTTTTTTGGCAATAACTTTTTTAAAACAAAAAATTGAGTGTTCTACTTAGTCTCAATCGATTCCTCAGATTTAAATACATCTCCCAGTATATATTTTGTCAATATTTTGGCCCGGTTTTAGCCGGAAAATTCATATTTCTAAAATTGAACATCGATTTTGAAACATCGAAAAAACGTCGAATTTTTTCGTTAGAGCGAAACTGAAAAATGCAAATATCTCGAGAACCCGGCCGAATTTTTGAATTCTGTAAATTCCAACGGATTCCTTGTGTCAAAATACGTCTGCTAAGATATAGTTTGCCGCTCTAGAGCGTAGGAAAAATCATTTTTTTGTAAAAACAGATTTTCGACAAAGTTGAATTCTCAAAATCGGTTTTTTGGCAATAACTTTTTTAAAACAAAAAATTGAGTGTTCTACTTAGTCTCAATCGATTCCTCAGATTTAAATACATCTCCCAGTATATATTTTGTCAATATTTTGGCCCGGTTTTAGCCGGAAAATTCATATTTCTAAAATTGAACATCGATTTTGAAACATCGAAAAAACGTCGAATTTTTTCGTTAGAGCGAAACTGAAAAATTCAAATATCTCGAGAACCCGGCCGAATTTTTGAATTCTGTAAATTCCAACGGATTCCTTGTGTCAAAATACGTCTGCTAAGACATAGTTTGCCGCTCTAGAGCGTAGGAAAAATCATTTTTTTGTAAAAACAGATTTTCGACAAAGTTGAATTCTCAAAATCGGTTTTTTGGTAATAACTTTTTTAAAACAAAAAATTGAGTGTTCTATTAGTCTCAATCGATTCCTCAGATTTAAATACATCTCCCAGTATATATTTTGTCAATATTTTGGCCCGGTTTTAGCCGGAAAATTCATATTTCTAAAATTGAACATCGATTTTGAAACATCGAAAAAACGTCGAATTTTTTCGTTAGAGCGAAACTGAAAAATGCAAATATCTCGAGAACCCGGCCGAATTTTTGAATTCTGTAAATTCCAACGGATTCCTTGTGTCAAAATACGTCTGCTAAGACATAGTTTGCCGCTCTAGAGCGTAGGAAAAATCATTTTTTTGTAAAAACAGATTTTCGACAAAGTTGAATTCTCAAAATCGGTTTTTTGGCAATAACTTTTTTAAAACAAAAAATTGAGTGTTCTACTTAGTCTCAATCGATTCCTCAGATTTAAATACATCTCCCAGTATATATTTTGTCAATATTTTGGCCCGGTTTTAGCCGGAAAATTCATATTTCTAAAATTGAACATCGATTTTGAAACATCGAAAAAACGTCGAATTTTTTCGTTAGAGCGAAACTGAAAAATGCAAATATCTCGAGAACCCGGCCGAATTTTTGAATTCTGTAAATTCCAACGGATTCCTTGTGTCAAAATACGTCTGCTAAGATATAGTTTGCCGCTCTAGAGCGTAGGAAAAATCATTTTTTTGTAAAAACAGATTTTCGACAAAGTTGAATTCTCAAAATCGGTTTTTTGGCAATAACTTTTTTAAAACAAAAAATTGAGTGTTCTACTTAGTCTCAATCGATTCCTCAGATTTAAATACATCTCCCAGTATATATTTTGTCAATATTTTGGCCCGGTTTTAGCCGGAAAATTCATATTTCTAAAATTGAACATCGATTTTGAAACATCGAAAAAACGTCGAATTTTTTCGTTAGAGCGAAACTGAAAAATGCAAATATCTCGAGAACCCGGCCGAATTTTTGAATTCTGTAAATTCCAACGGATTCCTTGTGTCAAAATACGTCTGCTAAGATATAGTTTGCCGCTCTAGAGCGTAGGAAAAATCATTTTTTTGTAAAAACAGATTTTCGACAAAGTTGAATTCTCAAAATCGGTTTTTTGGCAATAACTTTTTTAAAACAAAAAATTGAGTGTTCTACTTAGTCTCAATCGATTCCTCAGAAATAAATACATCTCCCAGTATATATTTTGTCAATATTTTGGCCCGGTTTTAGCCGGAAAATTCATATTTCTAAAATTGAACATCGATTTTGAAACATCGAAAAAACGTCGAATTTTTTCGTTAGAGCGAAACTGAAAAATGCAAATATCTCGAGAACCCGGCCGAATTTTTGAATTCTGTAAATTCCAACGGATTCCTTGTGTCAAAATACGTCTGCTAAGACATAGTTTGCCGCTCTAGAGCGTAGGAAAAATCATTTTTTTGTAAAAACAGATTTTCGACAAAGTTGAATTCTCAAAATCGGTTTTTTGGCAATAACTTTTTTAAAACAAAAAATTGAGTGTTCTACTTAGTCTCAATCGATTCCTCAGATTTAAATACATCTCCCAGTATATATTTTGTCAATATTTTGGCCCGGTTTTAGCCGGAAAATTCATATTTCTAAAATTGAACATCGATTTTGAAACATCGAAAAAACGTCGAATTTTTTCGTTAGAGCGAAACTGAAAAATTCAAATATCTCGAGAACCCGGCCGAATTTTTGAATTCTGTAAATTCCAACGGATTCCTTGTGTCAAAATACGTCTGCTAAGACATAGTTTGCCGCTCTAGAGCGTAGGAAAAATCATTTTTTTGTAGAAACAGATTTTCGACAAAGTTGAATTCTCAAAATCGGTTTTTTGGCAATAACTTTTTTAAAACAAAAAATTGAGTGTTCTACTTAGTCTCAATCGATTCCTCAGATTTAAATACATCTCCCAGTATATATTTTGTCAATATTTTGGCCCGGTTTTAGCCGGAAAATTCATATTTCTAAAATTGAACATCGATTTTGAAACATCGAAAAAACGTCGAATTTTTTCGTTAGAGCGAAACTGAAAAATGCAAATATCTCGAGAACCCGGCCGAATTTTTGAATTCTGTAAATTCCAACGGATTCCTTGTGTCAAAATACGTCTGCTAAGACATAGTTTGCCGCTCTAGAGCGTAGGAAAAATCATTTTTTTGTAAAAACAGATTTTCGACAAAGTTGAATTCTCAAAATCGGTTTTTTGGCAATAACTTTTTTAAAACAAAAAATTGAGTGTTCTACTTAGTCTCAATCGATTCCTCAGATTTAAATACATCTCCCAGTATATATTTTGTCAATATTTTGGCCCGGTTTTAGCCGGAAAATTCATATTTCTAAAATTGAACATCGATTTTGAAACATCGAAAAAACGTCGAATTTTTTCGTTAGAGCGAAACTGAAAAATTCAAATATCTCGAGAACCCGGCCGAATTTTTGAATTCTGTAAATTCCAACGGATTCCTTGTGTCAAAATACGTCTGCTAAGACATAGTTTGCCGCTCTAGAGCGTAGGAAAAATCATTTTTTTGTAAAAACAGATTTTCGACAAAGTTGAATTCTCAAAATCGGTTTTTTGGCAATAACTTTTTTAAAACAAAAAATTGAGTGTTCTATTAGTCTCAATCGATTCCTCAGATTTAAATACATCTCCCAGTATATATTTTGTCAATATTTTGGCCCGGTTTTAGCCGGAAAATTCATATTTCTAAAATTGAACATCGATTTTGAAACATCGAAAAAACGTCGAATTTTTTCGTTAGAGCGAAACTGAAAAATGCAAATATCTCGAGAACCCGGCCGAATTTTTGAATTCTGTAAATTCCAACGGATTCCTTGTGTCAAAATACGTCTGCTAAGATATAGTTTGCCGCTCTGGAGCGTAGGAAAAATCATTTTTTTGTAAAAACAGATTTTCGACAAAGTTGAATTCTCAAAATCGGTTTTTTGGCAATAACTTTTTTAAAACAAAAAATTGAGTGTTCTACTTAGTCTCAATCGATTCCTCAGATTTAAATACATCTCCCAGTATATATTTTGTCAATATTTTGGCCCGGTTTTAGCCGGAAAATTCATATTTCTAAAATTGAACATCGATTTTGAAACATCGAAAAAACGTCGAATTTTTTCGTTAGAGCGAAACTGAAAAATGCAAATATCTCGAGAACCCGGCCGAATTTTTGAATTCTGTAAATTCCAACGGATTCCTTGTGTCAAAATACGTCTGCTAAGATATAGTTTGCCGCTCTGGAGCGTAGGAAAAATCATTTTTTTGTAAAAACAGATTTTCGACAAAGTTGAATTCTCAAAATCGGTTTTTTGGCAATAACTTTTTTAAAACAAAAAATTGAGTGTTCTACTTAGTCTCAATCGATTCCTCAGATTTAAATACATCTCCCAGTATATAGTTTGTCAGTATTTTGGCCCGGTTTTAGCCGGAAAATTCATATTTCTAAAATTGAACATCGATTTTGAAACATCGAAAAAACGTCGAATTTTTTCGTTAGAGCGAAACTGAAAAATGCAAATATCTCGAGAACCCGGCCGAATTTTTGAATTCTGTAAATTCCAACGGATTCCTTGTGTCAAAATACGTCTGCTAAGATATAGTTTGCCGCTCTAGAGCGTAGGAAAAATCATTTTTTTGTAAAAACAGATTTTCGACAAAGTTGAATTCTCAAAATCGGTTTTTTGGCAATAACTTTTTTAAAACAAAAAATTGAGTGTTCTACTTAGTCTCAATCGATTCCTCAGATTTAAATACATCTCCCAGTATATATTTTGTCAATATTTTGGCCCGGTTTTAGCCGGAAAATTCATATTTCTAAAATTGAACATCGATTTTGAAACATCGAAAAAACGTCGAATTTTTTCGTTAGAGCGAAACTGAAAAATGCAAATATCTCGAGAACCCGGCCGAATTTTTGAATTCTGTAAATTCCAACGGATTCCTTGTGTCAAAATACGTCTGCTAAGATATAGTTTGCCGCTCTAGAGCGTAGGAAAAATCATTTTTTTGTAAAAACAGATTTTCGACAAAGTTGAATTCTCAAAATCGGTTTTTTGGCAATAACTTTTTTAAAACAAAAAATTGAGTGTTCTACTTAGTCTCAATCGATTCCTCAGATTTAAATACATCTCCCAGTATATATTTTGTCAATATTTTGGCCCGGTTTTAGCCGGAAAATTCATATTTCTAAAATTGAACATCGATTTTGAAACATCGAAAAAACGTCGAATTTTTTCGTTAGAGCGAAACTGAAAAATGCAAATATCTCGAGAACCCGGCCGAATTTTTGAATTCTGTAAATTCCAACGGATTCCTTGTGTCAAAATACGTCTGCTAAGATATAGTTTGCCGCTCTAGAGCGTAGGAAAAATCATTTTTTTGTAAAAACAGATTTTCGACAAAGTTGAATTCTCAAAATCGGTTTTTTGGCAATAACTTTTTTAAAACAAAAAATTGAGTGTTCTACTTAGTCTCAATCGATTCCTCAGATTTAAATACATCTCCCAGTATATAGTTTGTCAGTATTTTGGCCCGGTTTTAGCCGGAAAATTCATATTTCTAAAATTGAACATCGATTTTGAAACATCGAAAAAACGTCGAATTTTTTCGTTAGAGCGAAACTGGAAAATGCAAATATCTCGAGAACCCGGCCGAATTTTTGAATTCTGTAAATTCCAACGGATTCCTTGTGTCAAAATACGTCTGCTAAGATATAGTTTGCCGCTCTAGAGCGTAGGAAAAATCATTTTTTTGTAAAAACAGATTTTCGACAAAGTTGAATTCTCAAAATCGGTTTTTTGGCAATAACTTTTTTAAAACAAAAAATTGAGTGTTCTACTTAGTCTCAATCGATTCCTCAGATTTAAATACATCTCCCAGTATATATTTTGTCAATATTTTGGCCCGGTTTTAGCCGGAAAATTCATATTTCTAAAATTGAACATCGATTTTGAAACATCGAAAAAACGTCGAATTTTTTCGTTAGAGCGAAACTGAAAAATGCAAATATCTCGAGAACCCGGCCGAATTTTTGAATTCTGTAAATTCCAACGGACTCCTTGTGTCAAAATACGTCTGCTAAGATATAGTTTGCCGCTCTAGAGCGTAGGAAAAATCATTTTTTTGTAAAAACAGATTTTCGACAAAGTTGAATTCTCAAAATCGGTTTTTTGGCAATAACTTTTTTAAAACAAAAAATTGAGTGTTCTACTTAGTCTCAATCGATTCCTCAGATTTAAATACATCTCCCAGTATATAGTTTGTCAGTATTTTGGCCCGGTTTTAGCCGGAAAATTCATATTTCTAAAATTGAACATCGATTTTGAAACATCGAAAAAACGTCGAATTTTTTCGTTAGAGCGAAACTGAAAAATGCAAATATCTCGAGAACCCGGCCGAATTTTTGAATTCTGTAAATTCCAACGGATTCCTTGTGTCAAAATACGTCTGCTAAGATATAGTTTGCCGCTCTAGAGCGTAGGAAAAATCATTTTTTTGTAAAAACAGATTTTCGACAAAGTTGAATTCTCAAAATCGGTTTTTTGGCAATAACTTTTTTAAAACAAAAAATTGAGTGTTCTACTTAGTCTCAATCGATTCCTCAGATTTAAATACATCTCCCAGTATATATTTTGTCAATATTTTGGCCCGGTTTTAGCCGGAAAATTCATATTTCTAAAATTGAACATCGATTTTGAAACATCGAAAAAACGTCGAATTTTTTCGTTAGAGCGAAACTGAAAAATTCAAATATCTCGAGAACCCGGCCGAATTTTTGAATTCTGTAAATTCCAACGGATTCCTTGTGTCAAAATACGTCTGCTAAGACATAGTTTGCCGCTCTAGAGCGTAGGAAAAATCATTTTTTTGTAAAAACAGATTTTCGACAAAGTTGAATTCTCAAAATCGGTTTTTTGGCAATAACTTTTTTAAAACAAAAAATTGAGTGTTCTATTAGTCTCAATCGATTCCTCAGATTTAAATACATCTCCCAGTATATATTTTGTCAATATTTTGGCCCGGTTTTAGCCGGAAAATTCATATTTCTAAAATTGAACATCGATTTTGAAACATCGAAAAAACGTCGAATTTTTTCGTTAGAGCGAAACTGAAAAATGCAAATATCTCGAGAACCCGGCCGAATTTTTGAATTCTGTAAATTCCAACGGATTCCTTGTGTCAAAATACGTCTGCTAAGACATAGTTTGCCGCTCTAGAGCGTAGGAAAAATCATTTTTTTGTAAAAACAGATTTTCGACAAAGTTGAATTCTCAAAATCGGTTTTTTGGCAATAACTTTTTTAAAACAAAAAATTGAGTGTTCTACTTAGTCTCAATCGATTCCTCAGATTTAAATACATCTCCCAGTATATATTTTGTCAATATTTTGGCCCGGTTTTAGCCGGAAAATTCATATTTCTAAAATTGAACATCGATTTTGAAACATCGAAAAAACGTCGAATTTTTTCGTTAGAGCGAAACTGAAAAATGCAAATATCTCGAGAACCCGGCCGAATTTTTGAATTCTGTAAATTCCAACGGATTCCTTGTGTCAAAATACGTCTGCTAAGACATAGTTTGCCGCTCTAGAGCGTAGGAAAAATCATTTTTTTGTAAAAACAGATTTTCGACAAAGTTGAATTCTCAAAATCGGTTTTTTGGCAATAACTTTTTTAAAACAAAAAATTGAGTGTTCTACTTAGTCTCAATCGATTCCTCAGATTTAAATACATCTCCCAGTATATATTTTGTCAATATTTTGGCCCGGTTTTAGCCGGAAAATTCATATTTCTAAAATTGAACATCGATTTTGAAACATCGAAAAAACGTCGAATTTTTTCGTTAGAGCGAAACTGAAAAATGCAAATATCTCGAGAACCCGGCCGAATTTTTGAATTCTGTAAATTCCAACGGATTCCTTGTGTCAAAATACGTCTGCTAAGATATAGTTTGCCGCTCTAGAGCGTAGGAAAAATCATTTTTTTGTAAAAACAGATTTTCGACAAAGTTGAATTCTCAAAATCGGTTTTTTGGCAATAACTTTTTTAAAACAAAAAATTGAGTGTTCTACTTAGTCTCAATCGATTCCTCAGATTTAAATACATCTCCCAGTATATATTTTGTCAATATTTTGGCCCGGTTTTAGCCGGAAAATTCATATTTCTAAAATTGAACATCGATTTTGAAACATCGAAAAAACGTCGAATTTTTTCGTTAGAGCGAAACTGAAAAATGCAAATATCTCGAGAACCCGGCCGAATTTTTGAATTCTGTAAATTCCAACGGATTCCTTGTGTCAAAATACGTCTGCTAAGATATAGTTTGCCGCTCTAGAGCGTAGGAAAAATCATTTTTTTGTAAAAACAGATTTTCGACAAAGTTGAATTCTCAAAATCGGTTTTTTGGCAATAACTTTTTTAAAACAAAAAATTGAGTGTTCTACTTAGTCTCAATCGATTCCTCAGATTTAAATACATCTCCCAGTATATATTTTGTCAATATTTTGGCCCGGTTTTAGCCGGAAAATTCATATTTCTAAAATTGAACATCGATTTTGAAACATCGAAAAAACGTCGAATTTTTTCGTTAGAGCGAAACTGAAAAATGCAAATATCTCGAGAACCCGGCCGAATTTTTGAATTCTGTAAATTCCAACGGATTCCTTGTGTCAAAATACGTCTGCTAAGATATAGTTTGCCGCTCTAGAGCGTAGGAAAAATCATTTTTTTGTAAAAACAGATTTTCGACAAAGTTGAATTCTCAAAATCGGTTTTTTGGCAATAACTTTTTTAAAACAAAAAATTGAGTGTTCTACTTAGTCTCAATCGATTCCTCAGATTTAAATACATCTCCCAGTATATAGTTTGTCAGTATTTTGGCCCGGTTTTAGCCGGAAAATTCATATTTCTAAAATTGAACATCGATTTTGAAACATCGAAAAAACGTCGAATTTTTTCGTTAGAGCGAAACTGGAAAATGCAAATATCTCGAGAACCCGGCCGAATTTTTGAATTCTGTAAATTCCAACGGATTCCTTGTGTCAAAATACGTCTGCTAAGATATAGTTTGCCGCTCTAGAGCGTAGGAAAAATCATTTTTTTGTAAAAACAGATTTTCGACAAAGTTGAATTCTCAAAATCGGTTTTTTGGCAATAACTTTTTTAAAACAAAAAATTGAGTGTTCTACTTAGTCTCAATCGATTCCTCAGATTTAAATACATCTCCCAGTATATATTTTGTCAATATTTTGGCCCGGTTTTAGCCGGAAAATTCATATTTCTAAAATTGAACATCGATTTTGAAACATCGAAAAAACGTCGAATTTTTTCGTTAGAGCGAAACTGAAAAATGCAAATATCTCGAGAACCCGGCCGAATTTTTGAATTCTGTAAATTCCAACGGACTCCTTGTGTCAAAATACGTCTGCTAAGATATAGTTTGCCGCTCTAGAGCGTAGGAAAAATCATTTTTTTGTAAAAACAGATTTTCGACAAAGTTGAATTCTCAAAATCGGTTTTTTGGCAATAACTTTTTTAAAACAAAAAATTGAGTGTTCTACTTAGTCTCAATCGATTCCTCAGATTTAAATACATCTCCCAGTATATAGTTTGTCAGTATTTTGGCCCGGTTTTAGCCGGAAAATTCATATTTCTAAAATTGAACATCGATTTTGAAACATCGAAAAAACGTCGAATTTTTTCGTTAGAGCGAAACTGAAAAATGCAAATATCTCGAGAACCCGGCCGAATTTTTGAATTCTGTAAATTCCAACGGATTCCTTGTGTCAAAATACGTCTGCTAAGATATAGTTTGCCGCTCTAGAGCGTAGGAAAAATCATTTTTTTGTAAAAACAGATTTTCGACAAAGTTGAATTCTCAAAATCGGTTTTTTGGCAATAACTTTTTTAAAACAAAAAATTGAGTGTTCTACTTAGTCTCAATCGATTCCTCAGATTTAAATACATCTCCCAGTATATATTTTGTCAATATTTTGGCCCGGTTTTAGCCGGAAAATTCATATTTCTAAAATTGAACATCGATTTTGAAACATCGAAAAAACGTCGAATTTTTTCGTTAGAGCGAAACTGAAAAATTCAAATATCTCGAGAACCCGGCCGAATTTTTGAATTCTGTAAATTCCAACGGATTCCTTGTGTCAAAATACGTCTGCTAAGACATAGTTTGCCGCTCTAGAGCGTAGGAAAAATCATTTTTTTGTAAAAACAGATTTTCGACAAAGTTGAATTCTCAAAATCGGTTTTTTGGCAATAACTTTTTTAAAACAAAAAATTGAGTGTTCTATTAGTCTCAATCGATTCCTCAGATTTAAATACATCTCCCAGTATATATTTTGTCAATATTTTGGCCCGGTTTTAGCCGGAAAATTCATATTTCTAAAATTGAACATCGATTTTGAAACATCGAAAAAACGTCGAATTTTTTCGTTAGAGCGAAACTGAAAAATGCAAATATCTCGAGAACCCGGCCGAATTTTTGAATTCTGTAAATTCCAACGGATTCCTTGTGTCAAAATACGTCTGCTAAGACATAGTTTGCCGCTCTAGAGCGTAGGAAAAATCATTTTTTTGTAAAAACAGATTTTCGACAAAGTTGAATTCTCAAAATCGGTTTTTTGGCAATAACTTTTTTAAAACAAAAAATTGAGTGTTCTACTTAGTCTCAATCGATTCCTCAGATTTAAATACATCTCCCAGTATATATTTTGTCAATATTTTGGCCCGGTTTTAGCCGGAAAATTCATATTTCTAAAATTGAACATCGATTTTGAAACATCGAAAAAACGTCGAATTTTTTCGTTAGAGCGAAACTGAAAAATTCAAATATCTCGAGAACCCGGCCGAATTTTTGAATTCTGTAAATTCCAACGGATTCCTTGTGTCAAAATACGTCTGCTAAGACATAGTTTGCCGCTCTAGAGCGTAGGAAAAATCATTTTTTTGTAAAAACAGATTTTCGACAAAGTTGAATTCTCAAAATCGGTTTTTTGGCAATAACTTTTTTAAAACAAAAAATTGAGTGTTCTATTAGTCTCAATCGATTCCTCAGATTTAAATACATCTCCCAGTATATATTTTGTCAATATTTTGGCCCGGTTTTAGCCGGAAAATTCATATTTCTAAAATTGAACATCGATTTTGAAACATCGAAAAAACGTCGAATTTTTTCGTTAGAGCGAAACTGAAAAATGCAAATATCTCGAGAACCCGGCCGAATTTTTGAATTCTGTAAATTCCAACGGATTCCTTGTGTCAAAATACGTCTGCTAAGACATAGTTTGCCGCTCTAGAGCGTAGGAAAAATCATTTTTTTGTAAAAACAGATTTTCGACAAAGTTGAATTCTCAAAATCGGTTTTTTGGCAATAACTTTTTTAAAACAAAAAATTGAGTGTTCTACTTAGTCTCAATCGATTCCTCAGATTTAAATACATCTCCCAGTATATATTTTGTCAATATTTTGGCCCGGTTTTAGCCGGAAAATTCATATTTCTAAAATTGAACATCGATTTTGAAACATCGAAAAAACGTCGAATTTTTTCGTTAGAGCGAAACTGAAAAATGCAAATATCTCGAGAACCCGGCCGAATTTTTGAATTCTGTAAATTCCAACGGATTCCTTGTGTCAAAATACGTCTGCTAAGATATAGTTTGCCGCTCTAGAGCGTAGGAAAAATCATTTTTTTGTAAAAACAGATTTTCGACAAAGTTGAATTCTCAAAATCGGTTTTTTGGCAATAACTTTTTTAAAACAAAAAATTGAGTGTTCTACTTAGTCTCAATCGATTCCTCAGATTTAAATACATCTCCCAGTATATATTTTGTCAATATTTTGGCCCGGTTTTAGCCGGAAAATTCATATTTCTAAAATTGAACATCGATTTTGAAACATCGAAAAAACGTCGAATTTTTTCGTTAGAGCGAAACTGAAAAATGCAAATATCTCGAGAACCCGGCCGAATTTTTGAATTCTGTAAATTCCAACGGATTCCTTGTGTCAAAATACGTCTGCTAAGATATAGTTTGCCGCTCTAGAGCGTAGGAAAAATCATTTTTTTGTAAAAACAGATTTTCGACAAAGTTGAATTCTCAAAATCGGTTTTTTGGCAATAACTTTTTTAAAACAAAAAATTGAGTGTTCTACTTAGTCTCAATCGATTCCTCAGATTTAAATACATCTCCCAGTATATATTTTGTCAATATTTTGGCCCGGTTTTAGCCGGAAAATTCATATTTCTAAAATTGAACATCGATTTTGAAACATCGAAAAAACGTCGAATTTTTTCGTTAGAGCGAAACTGAAAAATGCAAATATCTCGAGAACCCGGCCGAATTTTTGAATTCTGTAAATTCCAACGGATTCCTTGTGTCAAAATACGTCTGCTAAGACATAGTTTGCCGCTCTAGAGCGTAGGAAAAATCATTTTTTTGTAAAAACACATTTTCGACAAAGTTGAATTCTCAAAATCGGTTTTTTGGCAATAACTTTTTTAAAACAAAAAATTGAGTGTTCTACTTAGTCTCAATCGATTCCTCAGATTTAAATACATCTCCCAGTATATATTTTGTCAATATTTTGGCCCGGTTTTTGCCGGAAAATTCATATTTCTAAAATTGAACATCGATTTTGAAACATCGAAAAAACGTCGAATTTTTTCGTTAGAGCGAAACTGAAAAATTCAAATATCTCGAGAACCCGGCCGAATTTTTGAATTCTGTAAATTCCAACGGATTCCTTGTGTCAAAATACGTCTGCTAAGACATAGTTTGCCGCTCTAGAGCGTAGGAAAAATCATTTTTTTGTAAAAACAGATTTTCGACAAAGTTGAATTCTCAAAATCGGTTTTTTGGCAATAACTTTTTTAAAACAAAAAATTGAGTGTTCTATTAGTCTCAATCGATTCCTCAGATTTAAATACATCTCCCAGTATATATTTTGTCAATATTTTGGCCCGGTTTTAGCCGGAAAATTCATATTTCTAAAATTGAACATCGATTTTGAAACATCGAAAAAACGTCGAATTTTTTCGTTAGAGCGAAACTGAAAAATGCAAATATCTCGAGAACCCGGCCGAATTTTTGAATTCTGTAAATTCCAACGGATTCCTTGTGTCAAAATACGTCTGCTAAGACATAGTTTGCCGCTCTAGAGCGTAGGAAAAATCATTTTTTTGTAAAAACAGATTTTCGACAAAGTTGAATTCTCAAAATCGGTTTTTTGGCAATAACTTTTTTAAAACAAAAAATTGAGTGTTCTACTTAGTCTCAATCGATTCCTCAGATTTAAATACATCTCCCAGTATATATTTTGTCAATATTTTGGCCCGGTTTTAGCCGGAAAATTCATATTTCTAAAATTGAACATCGATTTTGAAACATCGAAAAAACGTCGAATTTTTTCGTTAGAGCGAAACTGAAAAATTCAAATATCTCGAGAACCCGGCCGAATTTTTGAATTCTGTAAATTCCAACGGATTCCTTGTGTCAAAATACGTCTGCTAAGACATAGTTTGCCGCTCTAGAGCGTAGGAAAAATCATTTTTTTGTAAAAACAGATTTTCGACAAAGTTGAATTCTCAAAATCGGTTTTTTGGCAATAACTTTTTTAAAACAAAAAATTGAGTGTTCTATTAGTCTCAATCGATTCCTCAGATTTAAATACATCTCCCAGTATATATTTTGTCAATATTTTGGCCCGGTTTTAGCCGGAAAATTCATATTTCTAAAATTGAACATCGATTTTGAAACATCGAAAAAACGTCGAATTTTTTCGTTAGAGCGAAACTGAAAAATGCAAATATCTCGAGAACCCGGCCGAATTTTTGAATTCTGTAAATTCCAACGGATTCCTTGTGTCAAAATACGTCTGCTAAGACATAGTTTGCCGCTCTAGAGCGTAGGAAAAATCATTTTTTTGTAAAAACAGATTTTCGACAAAGTTGAATTCTCAAAATCGGTTTTTTGGCAATAACTTTTTTAAAACAAAAAATTGAGTGTTCTACTTAGTCTCAATCGATTCCTCAGATTTAAATACATCTCCCAGTATATATTTTGTCAATATTTTGGCCCGGTTTTAGCCGGAAAATTCATATTTCTAAAATTGAACATCGATTTTGAAACATCGAAAAAACGTCGAATTTTTTCGTTAGAGCGAAACTGAAAAATGCAAATATCTCGAGAACCCGGCCGAATTTTTGAATTCTGTAAATTCCAACGGATTCCTTGTGTCAAAATACGTCTGCTAAGATATAGTTTGCCGCTCTAGAGCGTAGGAAAAATCATTTTTTTGTAAAAACAGATTTTCGACAAAGTTGAATTCTCAAAATCGGTTTTTTGGCAATAACTTTTTTAAAACAAAAAATTGAGTGTTCTACTTAGTCTCAATCGATTCCTCAGATTTAAATACATCTCCCAGTATATATTTTGTCAATATTTTGGCCCGGTTTTAGCCGGAAAATTCATATTTCTAAAATTGAACATCGATTTTGAAACATCGAAAAAACGTCGAATTTTTTCGTTAGAGCGAAACTGAAAAATGCAAATATCTCGAGAACCCGGCCGAATTTTTGAATTCTGTAAATTCCAACGGATTCCTTGTGTCAAAATACGTCTGCTAAGATATAGTTTGCCGCTCTAGAGCGTAGGAAAAATCATTTTTTTGTAAAAACAGATTTTCGACAAAGTTGAATTCTCAAAATCGGTTTTTTGGCAATAACTTTTTTAAAACAAAAAATTGAGTGTTCTACTTAGTCTCAATCGATTCCTCAGATTTAAATACATCTCCCAGTATATATTTTGTCAATATTTTGGCCCGGTTTTAGCCGGAAAATTCATATTTCTAAAATTGAACATCGATTTTGAAACATCGAAAAAACGTCGAATTTTTTCGTTAGAGCGAAACTGAAAAATGCAAATATCTCGAGAACCCGGCCGAATTTTTGAATTCTGTAAATTCCAACGGATTCCTTGTGTCAAAATACGTCTGCTAAGATATAGTTTGCCGCTCTAGAGCGTAGGAAAAATCATTTTTTTGTAAAAACAGATTTTCGACAAAGTTGAATTCTCAAAATCGGTTTTTTGGCAATAACTTTTTTAAAACAAAAAATTGAGTGTTCTACTTAGTCTCAATCGATTCCTCAGATTTAAATACATCTCCCAGTATATATTTTGTCAATATTTTGGCCCGGTTTTTGCCGGAAAATTCATATTTCTAAAATTGAACATCGATTTTGAAACATCGAAAAAACGTCGAATTTTTTCGTTAGAGCGAAACTGAAAAATGCAAATATCTCGAGAACCCGGCCGAATTTTTGAATTCTGTAAATTCCAACGGATTCCTTGTGTCAAAATACGTCTGCTAAGACATAGTTTGCCGCTCTAGAGCGTAGGAAAAATCATTTTTTTGTAAAAACACATTTTCGACAAAGTTGAATTCTCAAAATCGGTTTTTTGGCAATAACTTTTTTAAAACAAAAAATTGAGTGTTCTACTTAGTCTCAATCGATTCCTCAGATTTAAATACATCTCCCAGTATATATTTTGTCAATATTTTGGCCCGGTTTTTGCCGGAAAATTCATATTTCTAAAATTGAACATCGATTTTGAAACATCGAAAAAACGTCGAATTTTTTCGTTAGAGCGAAACTGAAAAATGCAAATATCTCGAGAACCCGGCCGAATTTTTGAATTCTGTAAATTCCAACGGATTCCTTGTGTCAAAATACGTCTGCTAAGATATAGTTTGCCGCTCTAGAGCGTAGGAAAAATCATTTTTTTGTAAAAACACATTTTCGACAAAGTTGAATTCTCAAAATCGGTTTTTTGGCAATAACTTTTTTAAAACAAAAAATTGAGTGTTCTACTTAGTCTCAATCGATTCCTCAGATTTAAATACATCTCCCAGTATATATTTTGTCAATATTTTGGCCCGGTTTTTGCCGGAAAATTCATATTTCTAAAATTGAACATCGATTTTGAAACATCGAAAAAACGTCGAATTTTTTCGTTAGAGCGAAACTGAAAAATGCAAATATCTCGAGAACCCGGCCGAATTTTTGAATTCTGTAAATTCCAACGGATTCCTTGTGTCAAAATACGTCTGCTAAGACATAGTTTGCCGCTCTAGAGCGTAGGAAAAATCATTTTTTTGTAAAAACAGATTTTCGACAAAGTTGAATTCTCAAAATCGGTTTTTTGGCAATAACTTTTTTAAAACAAAAAATTGAGTGTTCTACTTAGTCTCAATCGATTCCTCAGATTTAAATACATCTCCCAGTATATAGTTTGTCAGTATTTTGGCCCGGTTTTAGCCGCAAAATTCATATTTCTAAAATTGAATATCGATTTGAAAATATTGAAAAAACGGCCATTTTTTTCGTTCCACCGAAATTGTTTGGGTTTTTGCGTCAAGTTGATCGTGTTTGAAATTGTTCCTCATCATGTTTGTGATCATGTTTCAATATTTATTACTCTAAGGTAGCCCTTACTATTTAGTTTCCTAGTTGTTTTCAATGTGTTTTTTTTTTATTGGCAATTAATTTGTATTTTCGCTGAATGTAATGTAATTGATTTTTGGAAACAAATCGCCAATAAATGAGACTTTGATTGGCGGTGTACAATATTAGCTTGGTAAAATTACAGGAGCTTTCGACCGTCGACAGCTGAAGTGTCACTTATTCTAAGTGACGGTTAGTGAATTTTAATCGTATGGCACGCTATAGTTTCGTGTTTTTAAAGATATTTTATTTGTTTATTTGTCTTATAATATATGATAATTCGCTTAATTCTATTTGTGAAGGGATTTTATTCTTGAGGATGAGGAGTTTGAACTGAAAGGTGAAATTTAAAAACTTTAGTTTAAGTCAAAATTGTAACGACGAGTATGTTATCCTTTTACAAGACCATGAATGACACCATGCTTATCGTAAATTCTAACGTTGTGAAAAGTTTTTTCTTTTTTTCTCTTTTGTGACTAATGATTTACAGAGCAATTAACATGTTTTTTTGGACTAAGTAGGACACTTAAGTATAAATTAACGCCGGAATTACAAACAGACATAGCTCTGGCGGACTAAATTTAAAAAGTCAGCAACTTTTAAAACGAAATTTTGTTTTCCTTGTAAAATTCGTGGAAATTATTTTGCTCTTGGTATTGATCATTGAAAAAAAAAAAAAAAATAGCGGAGAGCTATAACTTTTTCCCCCCTTTTTTTGTTAAAAATTACCCATTTTATTTCGATTGAATCGATATGAACCGAAATACCCAATAATATGATGATTGACGTGGTAATAATGAATTAAAACTGTGAAAAGTGCTTTTAAAAAATGGAAAACGAATTTTAAAAGCCGTGATTCGTTGAAAGGAACAGGAATCGGACGTTTCGGTGAATGGGAATGGGAAAAACTGCCTTTTGCACGTCCTTCGGTAACTAACCTCTTGATCGTTTTTATTTTCATTTAGCGGTCAAGCTAAACTGGTCGCCCTAACAATTTTTCAGTCAAGAATTTTTTAACGAGCAGAGAATTTTAATCGGTTTTTCTAGGGTGGCCGACCGAAAAAATGTTTCGCAATTTTTGTCTTCGTAACCTAAAGCACAAAAGACAAATATCTATTTCTCGTACATTCACTACTAGCAAAGACTTTGAAATAATGAAAAATTCACTTTGGAGCTGACAGTTGTTTTTTCAAATGAGAAATGACTTCCCTTTTTTTCTTCATCAATATCTTTCTTATATAATATCAATCTTTTATGCATTCCGCATCCTTCCATTTATTTTAATTTTTAACGGGCGATCTCCTATCTGCGTTGTTTTTATAAAAACTCGTGCGAGAGTGCCTGATTTTCGGAAACTTAACCGATAATATTTCAAACAAAGAGTCGTTTTTTACGAAAAAACGCGGAAAGATGGAAAAGAGAAGAGAAACGTATTTCATCCTTGGTTAAGCCTCAAACATGGAAAGGAAAGTTTTTGAAACGAGAAATGAATTACTGTACCTACGAGCCGGCAATAAGGGCATCGATGAAAAGTACATAAAGCAAAGTAAACTTTCAATTCTCTGCTAAGGGTTATCATACATTTTTTGCTTTGAAGGGCCAAGAAAAGCTAACAAGACATTTCAGGTTTGTCCAAAAAATATTTGAAAAGTCTTACTGTTTCCTTTGATTTACCTTTAGTTGGAATATTATTCAACGCATTTTCAGCCAATGAAAGCGATTAAAAAAAACAAAGGCGTAATAAAATATTCTATGTCTTAATAAAAGTTCGTGTCACATTTATAAATATTAAAAAATTAAGCATTGATGTCGAAATTTAAAAAAATTATCTTACTTGTTAACGGAGCAGTAATAATTTTGTGTTCTCACCTTTCTTGCCAAGTTATTTTCATTCAATCTTTGCCTCGGAAAAAATTGTTCCCATTATATTATGAAAGCTCTCATCAAAACTTGCTACAGTTTCAGACCTGTTTTCACTTATCGATTGCGAGTAAATCCTCTTTTATCTCTGTTCCTTCGCTCTTGTACTTGCTGTCATAATTGAAAGATATTCAGCCGACCTATTTGAGAACATACTTCGAAGCAAGATTGCCGAAATCTGTTAAGTTTTCCTTTCTTTTGCTTAAGAAGCAAATATCTCCATAAAATTATTATCAAAATTTTTATATCAGCCGATATTTTTTTACAATGTTGAAATGAGTTCACCGTTGCATTATAGAGAGCTTATAAAAAGATCAAGGGCGGTTGGCTTGGTTTGGCCTAGAAACTTTAAATTGATAAATATTTAAGAAGAAAATAATTACTTTTCTGGCTTTGGCTAAATGAAAAACCTTAATAAATGTCTATTTTCAACACGTCTCTTTTCGTTGCATATTGCGGTCTTCAATGATTGCATCATTTTTTTTTTTCATTTTACTTCTGATCGGATTCCCTTTATTCTATAAAGCGATTGTAAAGACCACATTTATTTTTTATGGTTTCAGTACCTTCAACTAAATGGAGAAGGACCGGCTGGGAACATCTTTCAGCTCATCTGGCCGAAACATGTTCGGAATCGCTCCCAGACTTGCATGGCACTACACTGAACGCATTAGCAAAGCAGCCTGGAGCTACATAACCGTGTGAGCGTCAGAAGATCGTGTGTCATACAGTAAGTAGCTCTTTTTTTTAGGACCTTTGAGCGTTGACCTGCCAATAGGGAACTCTAGCTAGACATCATATATCAAAACGCACTTACAGTGACGCTTAAATGTTGCCCAGACAACGTATCTTTGTTTACCCCCAGAATTTTACTTGAGACCCTATATTTTCAAAGACCAGTAATAACGGCCCTTGGGCTCGAACGATCATTCAATTATTATCACTTCTAAATTACCTTTATTTTTATTCCATATAAAAACCTTCAGTCCTCTCTGATTGTAAAAAAAACTCAGTATTTATCAGCAAAGTTGTATTTTTGGTTCGTAAGAAAAATTTTGGTTGGTCAAACCATAATTCTTAAAGTTTTCGAAAGGGTCACAAGTCTCAAAGGCGAAATAAGGAAACAAAAAATACCAATAAACAAGTGTAAAGTCTCGAGAGTTCTTTTGAGAATTTTCTCTTAAAGCTTTTTTTTCTTTGCAAGTTTATTTCACGGTTCCGATTTTAAAACCTGTTTAACATCAATTTAAATCTCATTCATCACTTTCTTTCCATCGGGAAAAATTTTCACGCCCGATTTATATTTTTAGTCCTTGTTATTATCTCTTCCGGTTCGTTTATTACGATTTTTGCTGTTTTTTCTCGACAAGTTATCAAACGATATTTACTGGGTCGAGGAAACTTTACGAGGTTTCTATGTAATCTCGAAAGCGGTCTGTTCCCCCGGAGGAAGGAAAAGGGATTTCCTCGGTCTTCGCATTCATTTCTTAAGGTTTACGTCGACCGAGGAAGCGGTTATCTTATCGAATTACAAAATCCCGAGCTCGATCGAACCGAGATCGATTCTGTCAAGAAAACACAAACTGCGTCAGACGGAAAAGATTTTGTTTTAAAATAAAACTTTTAAGTTTAAAAAGCAATCGTTATCGGTTAAGCTCTCGTATAAACAATGTAAAAGAAAGGAAAATCGTTGGTTTTTCTCCCTTTGCTTAAAGCTAAAGGGAAAATCTTAAGGTAAACAAAACCTTAATGCAGTTTCCTGGTGAAGCGAAACGGCAGACGATCCGGGAAGTGTAAAAGTTTTTCCGATGACACTTTCTCTTCCTTGTTAAAGCATTACGCAATGCCGAGGCAGAAAGGAAATAATAAGGTCGTTGCGTTTCAAACAAAGCCGGAAAACAATTTCCATCTCGTTTCTTTATTTCTTTCCTTCTTCAAGAAACTTATGAAAGTCTGATGCTCGACGAGAAGTACGTTTTACAAGGTTTCCTAAATTTCTTTCGAAGGGCTTAGAAAACGATCCGTCTCTTTTCTAAAAATCCGGAATCAAGAAGGTCAAAAGGACTAAAAAAAATGTTTACATTTCTTTTCGACGTAGTAAATGCTTTTCGGAATTTGATTTTACAATAATCGCAGCAACGGCACGATTTTCAATTTTTCACCATGATCGGAAAAAAAGAATTTAATCGATTAGCAATTTTTTAACGATGAATTTTTTTTTTCGCCGTAGTTATCTTTTTCAACTTATTATCTTTTATGGCTGAATCGTTTTATATATTTTATTAAAAAAGTATCGAAAAAGTGTAATATAGATAGAATATCTTTTCGTCGAAGAAGACCTCTATACTCGGTAAAGTAAAAGGGATTTGTTACATCTTTATTTGTTCTTCATTTTGTGTTTCCGAAGTAAAAAACGAAGCGTCAGATATTAATCCTGTCGTATGTTGTGGGAATCGATTGAAAGATCAGTTTCTCTACATTATTTGTTCGGTTAGAAATACCATATTTTCGAGGAAAAGGAGAAAAATGAATTGCTTCCGCTTGCTTTCCTGGTTAAATTCAGGATAATGAAGTTTTTAGGATATTCGATAAGGAAGTCGTTAAAAGAATATTGCATCTACAGGAAATAATTATTTCCGAAGTATCAGTGTCACAAAACATCATAATAATAATTCTGGTTATTTTATACTAGAGTTAATTAAAAAGGAAAGATTTATGAAAGTAATTTGTTTTTGATGACATTTTTAAAATTCTTCGCCCAGAGGAAGATCCAAAGCTTTGTGTTATCCCTTTTGCAGCCCTGCGTAAATTGCTCTTTCTGTTTTCTTCAAAATTCAGTCCCCTCCTCCTCTTTCCCTTGTTCGTATGAGAAGGTTTTACCTCTCCCCAAAGAGCTTAACAAGGTTTCAATTGTTGAAGAAAGTTCAAGAAGATGAAGTTTGGTGTTAAAGTAATAAACTTGGATTTTAGGTATTACTTTCTGGCTAGGTCTCGAATCCTCGACTGTAATAGCTTGAGCATGGAGTGTTTAGAGGTTTGTGAATTGAAAAAATTTTTACTAAACAACTTAAGCCGGACACAACCCAAAAAATACGGACGTTGCCTTGGCAATCTGAGTTGCAAGTCGCCCCGATGCTATAATAAACTAACCCAGACCCAATCTTAGAAAGATTGCGACCCGAACCCAAAGGAGCGAAGAATAACCGAGGTTACTGAGACCAAAAGTGACTAATATTAGCAGCTTCGTTCTGCCGTCAATCTCTGAATCAAATAACCGCTGACGAAGAAATCGCGCTTACCGATAGCATACGAGCTTTACTGCTCTAAAAAGTAAAAGTCGCCTTCATTTAACGCGATATCGTTATGGTCAGAGATAAAATATGACCAGAAAAAATCACAGCCGTTAAGTGGTTATGACCCATATATTTCAAAATATGAGTCTGTTAACTTATCCGCTCAACCACGAAAAATTATCAATTATTAAGGAGCATTAATTTCCTGCGATTTTTTACATTGTCTCTTTCACTACCAAGCTTCATTTTTTATAATCACTTAAAATAGTAAAAAATGATTTTGCGTCATCGGGAAATTCTGTAAAAGGTTTTTGTGACCAACTGTCATATATCGTAGCCGGAAAATCAAAATCAAAAAGAAAAACCACAAAGTAGAAAACTTATTTCACGAGCTTTCCCTCCTTCTTTAATCTGCTTCACCCCTTCCCCCCGTCTTTTGCAGGCCAAACGTTAAAGAATCTTTCTCTAAGAGGTAAATGAACTTTCTAAGGAATCCGATTTTGTGTAACGAATTTTATCGCGTCGTCGTTTCGCTAAGGAATTTGAAGAACGCGAATTAAATATCAGAAACGAGACGCGGGAAACGTAAAAGAAAAACATTTTTTAGGGCCGCTCGGATTTCCTCTTTGGAAAAGGAATTGACGTAAATGCGTCTTTTCCCAAGTTTTGTTTACCGTTATAATTAAGCGGAGTGTGATTAAACTCCTCTCCCGTCTAATGGCCTCCCATAAGTAAAGACCATCACGTCACCCTTATAAATGATCAATAAATTAGGATTATTTTACGCCCTCCAATTTATTACTTAACGAGGGGCGATTTTCCCTCCGAAATATCTCTCTCGTAAAATTTGGCCTCAGAGAGAAGCGGACATTGTCGAACAATCGTGAATTTTTCTTTCGATTCAAGGTTAACGATGAGACGATTAAAGGCTCGCCTACACGATTTCTTCATTTTTTGCTTATGTTTATACGACCGATGAAAATAGATTTATTTTTAGGAGGAAGGTTGATAATGCTTTAAAGTCGAAACCGATCCCCCGATTCATTCTGACGAATAAATAGTTTTGTCATATTCTAAAAATGTTTGAGATAGCTAATTTCCTTATTCCTAATGACAAGGGTTTCCTCTACGATTTCAGTTTTGCGACTCGTTTGATAGTTTAAAATTGATGTACGCTTTGCCAACTTGATCTTTCATCCTCCTCTGTATATTTTGCTGAGATCACCTTAGGATATCAATCGTTTCAATGTTGTCGAAGGATGGCTCGACTTTATAAAATAAGTAGACTCGGAATATTTAGCAAATAAAGAAACTTTCGGAGGTGCTTTGGTGGCAGAGGTGTCAGGAAGCAGTTAAACCTAAATTGTTAGGACTAAAACTTAGACAAAGATTATTATAAATCGAAACAGGCTTAAGCCAAGTCTTGGGGGCTTGAATGAACCATCGAAGCCATTTAAAACTCTTATTTTCGTTCTTATAAGGCTTACAACATCTAAACTGAAGTCGTTTTTTTCCTATAATTATTGAAATTACTTGTGCCCAAGAAATTTTTGTGTGACACGAAGCCGTAGAAATGATATTTTTTCATTATGCTAAACCTTTTTCTACGGCTTTATTATGAATTCGGTCCGGCTGATGAAATCACGGATCAAAATTCTCTAGTTAGATTTGATTTTTTACTTTGCAAATACGGATCATCTTTTTAAGAGATAAGATTTCTCGAGCGTTTCTGAAGACCGGAAATATCTCTTGCGATGTGAATTTTTTTTCGAGGAAATATCCGTAAAATATGTATGGGAATATGTGAAAGAAGCCAAGGACGATGAAAAGACCGGGAAAAGCTTTTGCCTAAAATCAAATACGTTCAATTTTTTATAACTCGGGCAAACCTTCAAGTTCCGTATTTATTTTCAAAGAACATGTTCTTTGAAAATAAATATTATGCATAATATTCTTTGATCTTTTCAATTAAATTATAAGGAAAAGGTTAACATTTTTATGCATTGCACAAAAAGATGAAAATGCGTAGCGGGTTTAATTATCCTTGCATAAATACAATTATTCAACTAATTAATCGGAAATTAGCAAAAAATTAATTGTCAATAACCGGAATATTGCAGATTTCATATTTAAGCTCCCATGTAAACATTTCAGATTTGTAACTTTGTGGACATTGCGCTTTGTTCTTTAGACCAGATATTGAATCGAAATTTTTTTTCGAGTTTTATATTAGGACTTTACAATTTTTGATTTTTTTTCAGTTTTAAAATGTAGGCAAATCAATAACCGTAAATTCTGATTATTTTTGTTTGTTTGTTTGAATTTCTCGACCTCGAAAAGAGAGTTAACGTAAAACTTGCAAAAAAAAAAAAGAAAAAGATAATACATACGTGTTGGAAATATTTACGTTTACACACTGATAAATTACGAAGTGTCGAAAAACGGGACGAACGCGGAAAAGTTATCCCCGATATATCCAGGCAACGTCTTTCAGAGTCCGTTATAAACTGACGTTTAGATAACATTCACCGAGTTTATATGTCGGAGATTGCGCCATGGTGGAAGACCACTTGTAACAGATTTTTCCCAAAGACAAGGTCGCTCATCGCCCTTTTCTTTTTGTTTTTTCCCCTCTTTTTTCCTGAACACGAGACATATTTGTAATCTTCTTAGATCCACCTTTCTGTCTGCTCTCGCTTTAAGTAAACATTTCCATATGCGATTAATAGCTTTCGAGATTTTTACACCCTCTCGTGAGAAATGTTTTTCCTCGAATTTTCAACGTGCGAGGCGATATTAATGTTTACAATTTACACTTTTGTCTCCGGTTGAAGAGCAGGAAAACGGAGGAAATCGTCTATTCTCGAGAGATGATATCAATTTTTTCCACGAGAACGGAATAAGTAATGAGTAAGAACGCTTTTGCACAGCAAAATGTAGGAGGAAACTTATTGAGCAATTTTTTTTCTAGGCGATAATCATTCAAATTTAGCCTATCGGTTTACGATGGTGTCTAACTTAAGGTTCAGTTGCTATAGGTCTATTTTTGTGGATAAAGTTTGGTTTACGATTTCAAATCAAAAAGTTGCAGTTAAAAACCTTATTTTAATCTCTATCAACTGTTTTAGCAAGTATAATAAATCGATTGGAATATTGAAAATTTAGTGATATTTAGAAACTGTCACGTTTGTTGACATGAGAAAGGCTAAATAAATTATTTTTCAACATGAGGGATTTCTTGGAAATACCTGATTTTGTAACAGCAGAGAAATATGGTTGTTGTATTTGCCAGTCTTTAGATTAAAATCAAGTGTTTTAGACCTCTATTATGCTTGGAAAATGGAAGAGCTTGAAAACTCCTACTCAACTCGTTTGATATTATACACGATGAAAAATAAATAGGCGGAAGTCGGAGAGGTAAAACGATATTGGGGCAGGGAAAATGTTGATCAGGCCATTCGGTGATTACTAAAAACATTTAAAAATTTTTTAAAATTATTATCATAATCTTTCTTTTCGGTTAAATAATAGAATTTTAGACGACTGTTTATAAACATGCTGAACATGATGGCGAACAAGCCTTTTCTCATCGTAAAGAGGGTTAAATCGATATGGAGTGATGTTTGAGAATCCTCGGGCAATATTCAAGGCATGTTCGTGGCTGAGAGCACTGGTAAAGCCGTTCACAAAAAGTAAACCGTAAACGTATTTTGGCCATTCTTCGGACACTTTCAAAAAGTTATCTAAATAGTTAAAATCTCTCTAGCCGTGGGAAATGATTTCAAAAGCGTTCGCTGCCACCAACGTGGTTTGAACATTTGCAGAACATTCCGTAAATTTTTTTCCTGCAGTTTAGATTCAGAAGTTAAATCATTTTGTCCCTTTTTCGATTAGGTATTAATAATCCTCATAAAGCAGTGAAAGGATGCAAAGTCATGCAGCTGAAATTAAAACAAACAAATTGATATGCGTAGTGGACGATGGGTCGTGAGAACCTACGATCCGTGTTTACAAGCCGTTTACTTATTTTTGTCAGGACGGAATAACAGATGCCGATTATCTTTATCCGAGAGTAAGTCTTTTTCCCTTAGTTTCCGCATCAGTCAAAACTTTTAAAATCGAAAATTTTTGATTTAAAGAAAATTGATGTCAAACTTTATTCTTACGGCAAACGAGGTATCTTTTATATTTCTAAAAAAGAAAGTTATCTTGTTAAGGAAGTATTAGAAATTTTATATCGAGGAATAGTTTTGATGAAGGGAAACGGCGTCTCGATGAAACGGAAATTCCGATAAGGAACTTTTGAACGAAGTTAACGCCAATTAAAGTAATACTGAATAATCCTCGTTTAACAGTTGCGAGAATTAAATAAATATGCAGGGTGATAAAGATCGTTAAAGGTTTAGCTTCTTTTCTTTTTTTATTAAATATATGCTAGCTGGATACCTATTACGAAGGAAAAGTGTGGGCAGAATGCAGCAATGCTTGCGCCCTATGTTGCCAATCCAATTTCAAGATTACTTAATTAAATTCTTTTTTAACCTTGGGCTGGTAGAAGCCGCGGCTGTGATATAAAAGTGAAAATTCAGAATCAAAAGCTTAAAATTCTGCAGCCTACTGAATCTGATTATCTGGGTTTCTGTAGAAATGGGCGAGCTGTTGGAGGAAAGAAAAATTTGGCAGCTTTTTTAAGATGCCTAAACGCCGACCCGCAGAAGATGAAGAAGACTCCGATTTTTATTTTGGGACGTGAAGGTCTTTTATGGGAAAAAAGAAAGTTTCCTTCTTCCCCCGACTTATATGTAAATAATTACTACGCAATACTTTGAGAAAGTTGTCGTCCGAGTTTATCCTAGCAGAAAGCTCCAACGGACAGGTGTCAAACTCTATTCTTTTGATAACGAGTAAACACTTTTATCCCTGTCTACTGCGAATAAAATTATTAACGTCGTCGGGGGCACTAACATTTCGATGAAACGACGAATCCGATAAAGTGTCGAAAGGTTTCGATTCTTGACAAGGTTTTTTTCCTTCTTGTGTTCGTCGATCCGCACGTTCCGTTTTTTATTCGAGATTTCACGTGTGGGAACCCTTGTGCTTTTTCTCCCACCGAATCTAGTTAAATGCTGCGTAGGAAATATTCTTGTTTACTTCCTGTTGACCTCGTTTATTCGATAAGAAGCCGGCAAATTGTTATTATTTTTGCGAATATATTTTAGAAAGTCGTATTCTCGGTTACGTCACGTTTACCTTCGGAATTTGAAGGCCACGGAAAACGATCCGAGAATTTTTTCGAAAAATAAAACAAGGCTAAATCGAATAATCTAGATTTATAATTGCACTTTATTTGAATTTAAATGGACCGTGTGAGCTCTATCCCGATCAACTTTAGGGGGGAAATCGTGAAATAAATCTAAAGATTTTGTAAGGACTCCGATAGCCAGCATTAAGTCTGGCTAAGCTTTTAATCATTGCAGTTTCGTCTTAAATCGCCGTATTCCCGAAAAACACGATCAGAAATTTTTTCGACAGGTTGTTAAAAAACTGTTTACATCCCACTCGAAAGCTTTACTTCGTGATCAGAATGGTTCATAGCGGTTTATAATGAGTCATTAACGACAAAAAAATACAGCATGATTAATGAAAAATTAATTTCTAAATTATAGTAGCGTTCGCTTTTTGCTTACGGAAAAGCGCAACGCACCTGTAAAATCCCACCGTTTTTCAAACAAATTAACGATTACATTAAATCTAATTAACGATATAATTACCGATGAACATCGAAACCAAGCTAAGAAATTCAGCGAGCACGGTTTCGAGAAATACATAATCAAACATCATTTCAACATTCAAACTCAAAATGTCTCCGATCGAAGTAAAAAACGTTTTCGAAATTTTCCGGTTAATTCGAAACCTGAACATGATCGTGGGGCTGCCTTCGTTTTATACTTTCGTAATGGCTCGGACCAACAGGGCTCTCGTTTTTATTTACGATTGTTACGTTACTGTGATCGATATCATCGTTTTCGTGGCCACCTTGAGATATTACGGAAGATTATTATTTGAGTCGGTGACTTTAGCCGCCATCATCGAAGCTCTCGTCGCCGCAGGTTTTTCTACTCAAGCGTTAATCAGAATTTTCATCTTAAAGAAAAAAAGAAAATTTACGGATTCTTATTTCGCTAAAATCGACAACATCGAATATATCGCGGTCGATGAAAATGGCCTGAGCGTTGTCGAATTATTCAAAATTAGATATAAAAAGGGAAGGAAAGTGGTAACTTTTCTTCTTGCGAATCAAGTGATCGGTTGTTTTACTGCTTATCTTATCGCCCCGCTGGTTTTAAAATTAGAGAAGGATCTGATGCCTGGATCTTACCCGTTCAGAAATCTTCACCATTCGATAAGAACGTTTTACTTGGTCCTCGATCTGTTGACAGCTTTATATTTTATAACCAGATCCGTAATCGTTGATTTCCTATGTATCTCTTTAATTAATTTTCACGCGTTTCAGCAAGAACGTTTGAAAAATAAATTGAGAGTTATTTTCGAAGATATGAAAAAGAATTTTAAGAATTACGAAACAGAAAAGGAGCGAGTTAACGAATGGCTACGATATCAGCAAGAAACTTTGAGGTAGATTATTTAACAATTTTTGAAAACTAAAGTTATTCATGTAAAATTGTTGGTGATTTATTTTCAGGAATATAAATGATTTAAAAAAGTTTTTAGAACCTCTTTTACTGGTGTCTTATATTTATAGTCTAGTAAACGTTGTGACCGTTCTCATCTTCTTCCTAGTGGTAACTCCTAATTAAAAAATTAATCATAGGTATCGGGCCTTTTGTTTTTACTAGCTTTTCATCTTTTTCAGGAAGGGGACATGGAAATTTTTCAAAAAGTTCTCGGCGGCGGCAGCATATTCGTTTGCTTCTGCTTTCTCGGATGGTACTGCATTGCGATAGACGAGTTAAAAGAGCAAGTAAGTCGCAATTTCCCTAAAAATTAATTCTTTTAACTTCCTAAGCTTATCGGCTCGCGCTGTATTGCAGCTGGAAAATTCGATTCAGCAATTTGATTTGGATCAAGTAACTCATGATCGCGGATTGAAAAGTATCTATCTGATTTTTGGACCTCGATGTTATCGTGAACTTAAAATATCGGCAATGGGATTTTTCAATCTCAGCTCGAGAGGATTCGCAGAAGTAAGCGGATGAAATTTTTCTTTCAAACTATTTTTTCCTATCTAGTAAAGTTTGATTCTGTTGATTTAGGTCATAAGCGGATCTTTTTCCGCTTTGGCAACATTTTGGCAATTAAAGGGCCGAGTGCTTCGTTGAAAGCACGGACCCAAATATAGGCCTTTTATTTTATGGGTCGGAGGTACGATGAACTAGTTTTAGCAGTTAATTTTACTTTTAAAATGTTTTGCTTTTTTTCTGTGCAACTCCCGCCTTGGTTTCTAGTGTTCAAGCAAGAATGAGACGATTTTTTTGGCTAAAGTTTAAAAAGTTTCCTCTTAGAGTTTTTTATAATGCTTGCGATGCCATTGATTAAAATTAATTTCCAAATTAATGGCTTTTGCTTTTTGTTTATGGAAAAACACACACGAAATCCCACGAATGGTAAGCAAATTAGCGGACTAAAAAATTTAGTGAGCATGCTCATAAGGAATATTTAAGTACCATTATTATTTGTTAGAAATTAGATGCGCTCAAAATGTCACGGACTCAGGCTGAAAACGTTTTTGCTATTTTTTCTTTTCTTCGAAATATTTTCACGCTTTCAGGTTTGCCTTCTTTTAGAGCTTTTATATCGTCTCGATTTAACAAAGTCGTAATTTTTTTTTTCGACTGTCACGTCGCTTTTGGAGATATGATTCTGGTTACGGCAGCCCTTAGATTTTACGCGAAATTATTGTTCTATTCGGAGAAGTCGTCTGATATAGTTGAAGCGATCATCGGATCAGGCTTCGCCACTCAGACAATGACGAGAATGTTTATTTTGAAAATAAAAAGAAAATCCATCTGCTCATACTTCGCCAGTATTAATAACATCGATTACATTGCCGGTGTTAAAAAAGACATCGGGTTTATCGAATCTTTCAAATACGAATACGAAAGAGGAAGGAAAATTGTAGCCTGCATTCTCGTATTTCAAATTATAGGCTCTTTCGTAACTTTTCTTATCGTTCCTATTATTTTAGACGTAGAAAAAGATTTGGTACCTGGAATTTACCCGTATATAAATTTTCACTACTCCGTAAAATACTTTTACCTAGCTCATGACGTTTTGCTTGCTTTATACTTCATGACTAGATCCGTGGCAATAGATTTCTTTTGCATAACTCTGATCAATTTCCACGCTTTTCAACAAAAATATATGAAAATGAAATTAAAATTAATTTTACAAAATATGAAAAATAATTGTAAAACTTATAATAGTGATAAAGAAGGAATGAACAAATGGTTACGATATCATCAAAAGGCATTAAGGTAAGGAAAAAATATTTTTTTTAACTTAAAAGTGATTTTTTAATTTTAAAATTATTTTTTTTTGTTGTTAATTTTCAGAAATTTAGATCTTTTAAAAACGTTTTTGGAACCGCTTCTTTTGGTATCTTACATTTACAGTTTAGTAAATGTTGTGACTATTCTTTTTTTCATATTGGTGGTAAGTAAGTGTGCACATCTGTGCACCATCATAGAAACCAAGTATATGCAGAGAAGTTTTGTGATACGGCACATAAAGAAAAAGTATTACATGTAGGTCGTAGTGAATTTCTAGCAAAACTGACTGGCCTGTTGTAAAGTTGTCAGCAACAGCAACGGTGATACTTGTGGCATTTAAAGTAAAAGCATCAACATATAAGAAACTCGATTCGGTAAAATCGAAAGAATTTAAGAATTTTAATTTTTCTTTTTAGGAAGGTCACATGGCCATTTTACAAAAAGTTCTTGGTTGTGCCAGCATTTTTCTTTGCTTCGCTTTTTTCGGATGGTTTTGTGTTGTAACCGATCAATTGAAAGAGAAGGTTAAGTTCGATTTTGTAAAGAAAAATGATGCTGTCACTTCATAAAACTTTATATTTTAATTTTCTTTTAGCAACAAGATTTGCCTTTGGAGTTTGATTTGAACCAGGTCATTCACGATCGTGGATTGAAAAATATGTATCTTATTTTTGGACCTCGATGTTGTCGGAAACTTAAAATATCTGCGATGGGATTTTTCACCCTCAGCACTACAGGATTCGCAGAAGTAAATCCATTGAAAATTTTCTTTTTTTAATCCTTTTTTTTCTGTACAGTGACAATGAGTTTTGTTGATTTAGGTTATAAGTGCATCTTTTTCTGCTTTGGCAACATTTTGGCAATTAAGGGGGCGAGTGCTTCGTTAAAAACATGCAAGCGTCTTAAAAAATAATAATTTTAAAACTCTGATTAGTATTTTAGCTCCAATTTCTTAGTTACTTGGTATCTTTTTTTATGAAATAGGTTACTGCCTGGCACTATTAAAAAAGATTTCTTCGCCGATCGAAAGGGAAAATAGTACCAAGCCAAGACCTATATTTTTGTAGAATTTTCGTAAAATTATTTCATTGTAAAATTAAACAAATTTTACACAAACTTGATTTTTTAAACTAGCGTTTATGGAAAGTTGCTGAAAGTGGTATGGAGCTATTTATACTCTTAATTAACTCAAAATAACGATTTCGCTAAACGGTTTTGATGCATTAATACTTTACCACTCGATTTATACTAGAAAAGAAAACATTTCTTAGTATTTTAGTCTTTTAAAAAACCGTATGTTAAAATCCCATAAAATTTCGTAGGAACTAGAAAACACTGATTACAAGTCATATTACGGATTCGCAGAAAAGAGCCGCTTAAAAAAATGAATGAAAAGTTAAAATATCTTTTTGGCTAGTTATTAAGTCAGACGAAAGAAAAATGTCGGGAAATAAACTTCGGAAAGTTTCTGTGATATTTCGCTTGAATCAAAAAATTTTTACTTATATAGGGCTACCCTCATTTCGGAGTATATTTTTACATCAGAAAAGCAAATTCACGATATTTTTTTATAATATTTACGTTGCCATCATCGAAATTAATATTATCTTTCTTGACCTCAGAGTTCTAGCAAGACCGATTTTTGATCATTCTCTTTCGATGGAAGCAATAATCGAAACCGTTATCGGTTTCTCCTTTGTGTTTCAAACTTCTCTCAGGTCATTTATTTTATATCGGAAAAGAGGAGCCACCTTTAATTATTTAGCCGAAATCAATGAAATACCATATATATCTTTCGAAAAAGACCAGGAAAAATTTTTAAAGATGTTTAAAAAAAATTGTAAAGTCGCTAGCAAACTGGGAAAAAATATTGTTATTTTTCTTTTTATTATATCGGTTTTAACTTTTATAATCGGACCTTTCGTTTTGCCATCCAAAAAGGATTTGGCACCTGCTTTGTACCCGTTAAGGAATCTTCATTATTCTTTGACTTACGCGTATCACATGTCCGATTTTATTGGTGCCGCATATGCTTTGTCCAGGTCGACAGCTATGGATTTGTTTTGTCTCACATTTGTCATATTTCATATCACGCAGCAGCAATATTTAAAAGAGGAATTGAGAAAACTGTTGCAAGAAATGAAGTACGGGTATGAAAGTAGAAAAAGTCAGAGAGACAAATTGGCGAAATGGTACAGACTTCATCAAGATTCACTAAGGTACTCTTAACTTAATTAAAAATTTTAAAAGATTTTTTAAAGTGATAATTTATATTTTTTTAAGCTCTCTGGAACATTTAAAGGGATTTCTCGAACCTCTTTTATTAGTAACTTATGTCTACGGCTTAATAAGTGTGGTTAACGTAATTTTTTTCACGTTAGCAGTAAGTACTGTATAAAAATTTTATTTTTATTTAGGGCCGATCCCACCACTGAAGTTTAAGGAGATAATCGTCAAAGGAAAAAAACTCGTTTTCTGGTCAATTCGGGCAGTTATCTTTCTTTAAACTCGTTTCTCTCTTAAAATTTTGGTGGTGGGATTGGCTCTCAGTCGCGTTCAAACTTTTTTTTAAAAAAAAATTAGGAAGGTGATATGGGTGCTTTTCAAAAGACAATGGGAATCGTTAGCATTTCTACTTCTTTCGCATTTGTCGGGTGGCTTTGCTTGCTTACAGATGAATTAAACAAAGTTGTAAGTTATTTAGCCCTCAAAATTTTTTTTACAAAAACGAGTCGTGCTGTCAAATTTTTGTTTGCTTGCAGCAAGAAGAGTTACTGCATCAGTTCGATTTAGATTTCGTCGCCCAAAATCTATGGCTAAAAAATCATTACCTCATATTTGCACCTCTATGTTATCGAAAACTAAAGATATCGGCTCTGGGATTATTTAAATTCAGCGCAAAAGGCTTCACCGAGGTAATATTTTAATAAAATTTAAGCATTTTTTGTTTGTTATCTTCTTACTCTTTTTAGATAATGAGTACATCGTTTTCCATGTTGGCTACGTTTTGGCAGATAAAGAAAAGACAAACTCGCTAAAAATATATTTTCGGAAGACTTTATTAACTGTTGTAAATAGTTCTTCAAACATAAAAAATTTTTGTTTTTAATGCTTTGTGCCACCAAGCCGTGTAAACGCATTAATCGCACTTAATTTAAGAAATTAAAATTCAAAGCAAATTTAATGGCTTGTTTAGGAAAAGCACAATAATTTTAATAATAGTGACAAAACCGTTACGTAGCAATCGTGCATCATCGATGAGCGTTATCTGAAATTAATCATTGACCGATACCCAGTCATATCAGTTGTTGTTATTTCGAATTCTGTATTAAGAAAATCGTAAACGATTTAATTCGTGTCGATCAAAATGGCAGTTCATTCTCCGATGATTTTTAAAAAAATAAGAAAAGTTCCTTCTTTTATTCACAATCGAGATATTCACGAGTTAAACGATTTAGTGCCGTCTCCTTCGTTTAAGGCCAAATTCGTTGCCAGTGAAGAACAACAATTCAGGCAGGAATGGGAGCATCTTCAGAAAGCCGTCTTTGATTTGTACGGATCTTTTAAGGTATAATGTGCTTATTTTATGAATCGGTACAAAGTTATTAATTTTTAAGTTCATTTTAGAGGCCGAGGGTAAATTCGGGCGCTTTAATCCCTGGCCCGAAATCAGGTAGGTAAATTCGGGCGGGGATTATAGGGTTAATTTTGTTGAAAAACTAGGTAAATTCGGGCGCTGAGTTGTTTACTTTTAAAAACAATAACAAGTGACTTTATCTTTTATCCCTTGTACATAGTATAGGGTCCGAAGCTAAAGCGTTAAAGATTTATCATTTAATAGCCACTTTGGACGTAACTTTAATAGCGCGCACCCCAATATTCACATCTTTGTAAAAAAACTTTTAGAATTTCAAAATGTAGTTTATATAAAAATTCAAAGTCGGTTTGAGCCACCAGCAGTAAGGTCAAAAAAATTTAGAGAAGCTCAACAAATTTTAAAGTCAAAAATTAGTGAACTAGATCTTGGCCTGATAAGGCCCTACGATTTCGTGAAGCAAGTATCACAACGATACAAGGTTATGCCAAAGAACAACAATGTAAAAAAAAAGGCACGTATTTTTTTTTGTATTTTTGATATTGGTTTTTTGTTTTTGTTTAATTTGTGACTTGTTATTCAAAATTCAAATAATAAATTTTTATATTTTAATATTTTATAAATAAATTTTAGCTCTGACGAAAAATTATTTATCTCATTTCTACAAATAATTTTCTATCCCTGTTTGTATACTCTTCCCGAGTGGGTTAGTATACCTGTTGTTGTCGTCGTCGTTGTTGTTGTTGTTTACAAAAAACAATGGACCGCCCGAATTTACCTATTCTAAAAAAAAATTAAACCTATAATCCCCGCCCGAATTTACCTACCTGATTTCGGGCCAGGGATTAAAGCGCCCGAATTTACCCGTTACCATTTTAGATGGTGCTGTCGAAAAGAAATAAGAGTGAAACTTTGAGAATGCCGAAAGGGACTTTAGCTTGTTTGCACGATGACGTTCACGTTCTTATACGATCAAAAGCAGGCAGCTTCGTGTACGATTTTTTTCAAAAAAGAATACTCCCGACGGCTACTCAAATACTTTTCGATGCAGTCGTGCAAGCCGCTCCCGGTAAATAAGTTTTCTTGCTCAGCAGTCTTGCTGAGAAAAAATAATTTTTTTTCTTTCCTTTTTTTAGACAGCGAAATATTTCTTGAAATACCGAACAGTCAAAGTTTATTAAATACAAGTAATGTAAAGGCCGTCAGAAGAAAAGACACGTCCAAAGCCGAATTCGAATTGGAAATTATGATAAGAGCGTGGAAGCATTTTTATAGCCACATTTTACCGGATCTGGAGATGATATTTGCTCAAGTTAAAAGTCAGTCTCAAGACACCATTCGAACGGCCGCTCTCGTTGAATTTCGCGATGGAATCATTTTGGAATTAGAGTCACAAATTACGGAATTGCTTCAAGCACGGTCCGAAATATCGGAACATTTAAGATCCCTAAAGCAAATGTTTTTAATATTACAGGCAAGTATTATTTCTCTATTTAGATTAAAAGTTTAAAAATAAAAAAGTCAATTATTCAACCAATTTTTATTAATTTCATCTATTTTCATAGCAAAATTTTAAAACAACATTATAAATGTTTGTAACAAAATAATCTTTTGGTTAATATTTACAAACTATTCACGTATAGGACAATGATTTAGGTGGATCGCACGATTTGATCACGTTCAGTTAAATTTATTGAAATAGAAAGAAAATTTAAAAAATGCTGAAGAGCTTTCTCGAAACAATTTTACTGAATTCATATTGCACTTATTTAATAACAGTAATTTCTTTCAGAGCGTGTCTGAGAAATATCCTCCCACAGAAAACAAACTACGATTGGAATCCTTAGTAGCTTTAGTTGTATCTCCTTATTTAGGCCACCGCGGTCTTTATAAAGATTATTCAAATAAACCAGTTATTGTATCTAACGAACTCAGTGTAGCGCACCTTAGACGATTGAGTGGTAAGAATAAAAATATTTCGGATTAGGCTCTTAAAATCAAGTTATACTAAAAAATCTTTTTTTAAATCAGTTGCAGATCCTAGGAAATTATCTAGACCGCTTAGTATGCATTCCAACAAACCTTTAGAAACTCTTCAAGATTTGTTTGTTCTTTCCGCCGACAGAACTCGACATCTTTATAAAACAAAAAGCGGAAATAAGGAAGGTCGAAAGCGTAGCGTCAGCACGTCTGAAGAATTTTTCGGGGGCATTTTAGGTTATTAAATCGTTCTGGATATTAATTAATTAATATATGTTGCTGTTGGGAGAAAAGAGGACTCCTGCTTTCCTTAGGACTTGGATTCCGCCGTGCAAACTGCACACTTTTGGGAAACCGCATTTAACTAGCCATCTACAAAACTCGGTAAAATTTTCACCGCCAGATCCGATGACCACAATGATTTTACCTTTATTTTCAGATAATATTCGACCTTCTTTCGTCGACGGAACCTAGAACAGTAAAATATATTTAATTTCAAAAAAATTATTTGGTTTTATTTTCGATTAAAATCCACTCACCTCTATTTCCGATAAAGAAACCGTGTTAAACGGAATGTTTATGCTGTCGGGTAAAGATTCCGCGTTATATTCGTCAACGTTTCGTATATCGACAGTCAAAGCTTTATGCTCGGAATATTTATTAACGTCTAATAAATATAAAAGATCGGACCCGCTGATCCTCGGGCAAAATTCCCGCTGCAATTCAGCGATCGACAAAGGGCTCGGTTCTAGTTCGGGATTTAAAGTTGAAACATTTTCCCCGAGTTCGTTTTGTCTATACGTGATGCTTCGCGGTGTATTGTTATAATTTTCCGCAGAGTCTTTCACGCATCGCTCGATATCGATTTCTAAAATCAACAAAAAATTTTTAAAAAAAGCTCAAGTATAAATATAATTTTTTCTGTGGGGGTTGCCTTACCGGGCAAATCAGAAAAAAGAAGAATGCATTCGTTGAAACCTGAAGATAAAAGAGTACTTCGAAGTTGAGTTAAAACGGCTAAACCTATAAACAGCGGAAAGGAAGCATCTCCCAACAACAGCCTGTCCCATAAGTGAAATATTTTATGAAGTGGGAAAACATCTGTAACAATTTTATAATATTTTATCGTCAGGACATTGATCCAAAATTTTGAAAACACTTACGAGAAAAAACTGTTAGAAACCAAGGTATTGCAAATAGCTCTGGTATAAAATTAATAGAATCTAAATGATTCGAAAGTTCTGGATCGTGAAATGCGATCAAATGTTTAAATTTGGCTAAATATTCTTGAATCACAGCAGAATTATCCTTTAGGAAAAAATTATGAAGATACTTTGGAATGAAAGCTGATAAACAAGCATAAGCCTGAGCTGAAAAGATAAAATAAGAATTTTAGAAAGTTTGCTAAAAAAAATTTTGGGGGAAACATTTTTTGAATGGTAAACTTACCTTCATTGCAAAAATTGAGATAGAGGAAAGGCGCACAAAGTGAGTCTAGGCCCTGCCAGTAAACGTACTGTGGATGCGATATAACCCAACCTTTTAGCACTCTTTTTAATTTTCTGTGACCTTCAGACGATGATAATAACTCGTTATACTGATGACACCGTGGAATGTCAACTTCGATCTGCGGAAAATGGCAACAATTTCGTACTCATCTTAAAAAAATTAATTTCTAAATTGAAAAAACGTACTTGTCTGTCGGTAGGAATGGGAGTCTCTTTATCTATAGCTTCATATACTCCCTCTAAGTCTCCGATAACGCCGAGCAAGGCAGCCCAAACGTCTCCTCTATAAAAAGGCGGCACATCTTTTTCGGCTTCTTTAATAATGGCATCTTTCTTAAACGGATATCCCAACAACAGTCGCTTGTGTAATACTATCCTGTAAAATTGATACTCGGTATCTTTTTCTCTAATAATCAGAGGTAGCGATGAACTATCGGAAGATTCCTCTTTAGCTATGAGATCAGATTTGGTTTCGATTAGAGGATAATAAGATTCAAACGAGAGATGAGATAATCTTTGGTGTAAGCTTTCCATCGGCAAAGGAATTACTCTAAGGTCTAGCATTGATGCAAGATCCCGTACTTCTCCGAAAACAGTCCCTTCAAGAAGAACTAAACTGTAAAAAAAAATGTTTATTTTATTTAAAAACATTTGAAAAAGTAATGAGGTAATAATTAATTAATCTTACTTACTTTGGCAGAGTTAATATTGGAGGTTTGCTTTTAATCATTCCTTGCTTTTTCAGCTCTGAATAAACGTCTCCTCCAGCTAACTGCCATAAATAATACAACTCTTTCAAACTTCTTTCAGATAATTCTTTAACAGACTTTTTACAATATTCTTCATATGATTCAAAATAACCGTTGCTGTTTATTCCACTTGTATAAATCTTCTTTTTTTGCCTTTTCTGATTTTTGACATTTTCAGCAGATACTCTTTGTAAAAATCCTATGTGATAACCTATCTCGTACTCTTGTTCATCTTTTTCCTCTTCATTTGATTTAAGAAATTCATTATTTAATAATTCTTGAGGTACCGGGCGATGTTTTAAATCTACTTTTAAACACAAATTCACAAATTCTTTTAAATCATTTGGAATTAATTTGTATGCTTCGTTACAATTGTGTTCGTTAGCTAAATGCTCAAAAACAGTCCCAGAACAGTTTAATAAACTCAATACTCTTCTAATCACTTGATTCAGTTTCAGATCGGCCCAAAACTCTTTGTTTAAAGCTAGCTCTGCTAATATTATTCCTAAAGACCATATGTCTACTTTGGGACCACAAGGATTTTTTTCTCTCTTTAAAAAAACTTCTGGAGCTGTGTATTTTGGATTGCTTATGGGAAATGAAACACATTTGTTATAGTTACTCATGTAATACAGTCCATAATTAAATAATTTAATGTTATCATCTTGATCTAATAAAATGTTGCTGGGTGCCAAAGTTCTGTGAACAATCCCTCTTTCATTTAAAAAGCTTAAGCTGAGAAGAATTTGTTTGGCTATTTGTTTGATTTCCAAAAAAGTAACAGGTTTAGGAAGATCTTTGATGGTTTTTTTATAATGCTCTGAAACTATTATTATCCTCTCTGAAAAAAACATTGAGGATAGTAAATAATACCGTACGCTTAATAAAATGTCATTTAATATGCAGCTGAGTAGGAGTATACTTACCATGTTTTCCTCTAATAATGTCTAAATATTCACACAAATACGGATGATTAACTGTTTTCAAACACTGAGATCGTCCGTATATTGTGACAGAATTTGGTGTTAGAGGTAATCCATTACTGCCACATAGTTCGCCCGGATGTTTTTTCGCAAAAAAAGTGATAGCACCAAATTTACTGTCAATATTCATTTTTATCAATAGTGATTATAATGATCTTTTTCTACTATCATCGGATATAAGCCGGAAAATATAACAAAAATGTAAACGTTCTCTCAATAACTAAACTGAATTACATCTTGGTGAATTAATGAAAAAATAAATTTAAAAATTCGGTTGTTTTGTTTTCGTTTACTGTTTTCGGGAGGAGCAGACGAAACGACGTGGCAATAAAACGATTTTTCTCTCTGCAACGTTGCACGTGTTACTTTTCCCAAACGGTTACAAAACCATAACATGATTCTCAGAAGTTTTGGAAAAACAATTCCTCGTAAATATAATGTTTTGTTCAGTAATTTTCGCTGTCAAGTAACAATATCCGGGTTAGAAAAGTTTGCCGAGAAAAAATGTGGACCTCTTTCCGATTTTGATAGGATATTTACTAATCTATATTGCTCTACCGATTGGAGGTTAAAAGGAGCCTTAAAAAGAGGAGATTGGTACAAAACAAAAGAGATTATAGAAAAAGGGCCGCAATGGATAATCGACGAAATAAAGGCGTCCGGTTTAAGAGGTAGAGGAGGTGCCGGATTTCCTTCGGGAATGAAATGGAGCTTTATGTTAAAAAAGATCGACGATAGGCCCAAATATCTAGTGATTAATGCAGACGAAGGAGAACCCGGGACTTGTAAAGACCGAGAAATTTTAAGACACGAACCTCATAAACTTGTAGAAGGTTGTTTGTTGGCCGGATTCGCGATGGGGGCGTGCGCTGCTTTTATTTATGTTAGAGGTGAATTTTATAACGAATCCGTTAACCTTCAAATAGCCATCACGGAAGCTTATCAAGCTGGATATTTAGGAAAAGACGCGTGTAAAAGCGGATATTCGTTCGATATTTACGTTCACAGAGGTGCTGGGGCGTATATTTGTGGGGAAGAGACTGCCCTTATCGATTCTATCGAAGGTGAAAGAGAATTAGGTTAAGTTGGAAAAAATTTTCGATTAAATTAATAATTTTTTTTCTTATTTTAGGCAAGCAAGGGAAACCGAGACTTAAGCCTCCGTTTCCGGCCGACGTGGGATTGTTCGGTTGCCCGACAACCGTAACGAACGTCGAAACGGTCGCCGTTTCTCCTACTATTTTACGACGATCCGGGAAATGGTTTTCTTGCTTGGGTCGAAACAATCGGAACACCGGAACTAAATTATTCAACATATCCGGACATGTTGTGAGGCCGTGCACAGTGGAGGAGGAGATGTCGATCCCTTTGAAGGTAATATTCTTAAATTAAAAGACAGATAAAAAGCTAACTTTTATTCGGTCACGTAACGTCCGGTTCATGTCAGACAGAATTATTACCCTATGAATCTTTCATGTTTCGGAAAACTCGACGCCAGTTTAAATGTTAATTACTCTTGTTTAACTTTGCAGGAATTAATAGAAACGCATGCAGGAGGAGTCCAAGGAGGTTGGGATAACTTATTAGGGGTCATCCCGGGTGGCGCTTCGACTCCGATAATACCGAAATCTATATGCGAAAGAGCTTTAATGGATTTCGATGATCTCGTAGCAAACAAAACGGCTTTGGGAACCGCGGCCGTTATAGTTATGAGTAAGGATACCGATGTTATTTATGCTATTGCGAGATTGCTGGAATTTTTTAAACATGAATCTTGCGGGCAGTGCACGCCCTGCCGAGAAGGTATAATTCTTGATTCTGCTTCACAAACCAGGAAAATTATAATAAAAAACATTTTATTTTAGGAGTGCCTTGGATGTGGAAAATCATGAATAGATTCGTAAGAGGAGAAGCAAAAGAAGAGGAAATTGAAATGATATGGGAAATAAGTAAACAGGTATGTGCCCAGGAAGAACTCCAGAACTTTCGTTTGATTAAAAGTTGAGGCTAAACGTAAAACCCACCTGCTAGAATTCTTCGCAATGTCACCGCCGCAAAAAGCCTTTTTTTTGAATCTACAAAAATCGTAATAATTTGTACTTCCCCCGCTTGCCGTAATTAGGTCGAAGGACATAGTATCTGCGCTTTGGGCGATGGAGCAGCATGGCCGGTTCAAGGTTTAGTTCGGCATTTTCGACCTTTGATAGTGGAAAGAATTAAACACCATTCCGAAAACCCTTTCAAACTCAATCCGTTCAAAAGATCTCCCCCGCGATATCCCGGCAAGCCTGATGAAATTTCATCTACGCCCCCGGATTCTGAAACTTCTTCAAAGGAAGATAAGCCCCACCTAGAAGAAGTGGTAGCAAAAACCGAATACCACGAAGAATCTGCTGCCGATAGATCGGATTAAAAGCTCGTGGTTGTTTTCTTCGTACAGATTTTCCTTTTAAAATAGATTATTTTTTTATTGTTCGGATTTTTAAGAATCCGATTTTTTTAAAATTATTTGCCTAGCTGAAATGATAAATGTTCACCTTCATAAGGTTTCGAGCGTGGCCCTCATAATATGAGAATACGGTTTGGAGAATTTCATGAACTGCGCTCTAAGCTTTCATTTGTTCGACCACATTAATTCAAAGAAAATGTTTATTAACTCGCAAGACAAGTCAACGATGATCACGCTTTATACTAAACAATTTACGGAATATTTTTCCACTGTAAACAGTATATGCGTTTCAATGTCATTCACAATATCGTTTTCTTTAATTCGCGAATCCGTGTTTCTATTTATACGTAAATAAGTTTACGATTTGAAATTCGCGATCGGAGAATGTTCAACGATAAGATTTCTGACATGAACTTTATCGGGTCTAATCGAAGTAAATTTAAAAAAAGTACTTCGATCCCTTTTTTATCGTTAACGACACGTGACGTTAATATTTTAACATTAACATGATTGCACGGGATAATAGGCGAATTTTTACATTTAAATCTTTTTAAATTTTTATTTTGAAAATCGGGCCAAATTATCGAAAACAAGAACTTGCAAGTTAAGATAAAATTTCATGTGTCAGTGTTCATTGAACTCGTGGTAGGCTTGTTAATCTGGCCCAGCTCGTGAATAATAACGGATTTTTCAATCAAGTAAGGTTAGTTTTATTTATTACTTTGTTGTTTTTAATTTTAGCATAAAATAAAATGAAGGAAATAAAAGAAGGGTAAAAAAAGCTTGAATTTTCCAAAAACAGAGCTTTGAAAACACCTTTATGCCGGTTTCTTCGGCTTAAAGGAAACAACGGAAATTTTATAAAGAGTTTTTGAAAAATTCAAAAAAGAATTATGGTTTTTCTCGATTCTGGACGAGGAAAATTTTTCCGGCACGTTTTACTCGCTAAGCAGAGTGTGTGATCCATTATGAATGGATTGCTTTTCCTCTTTGAAGAAACTTAGCTATGCAAATTATATACTGAGGTGACTATAAATAATTATTAGCTTGCAATTTTTCAGGAGTATAGAAAGAAAAAAGGCGTTTTGAAAGGAATCGATCTAGTTACAATCCTCAAATCCTTCACATCGCAATGTTGACTCATTTGGTACCGTTCGGGGGAGCGATTTTTCTATATTTTTACAAATTTATTCCCTCAAATGAACCGTCCATTCTTGCGATGCTTTTGAAATGTCTTCCTATTTGGTGCCTGTCAGGAGCTGCATTTTCCTATGGCAAGACTTTCAAAAAGAAGTAAGTATGTTTCCTTTCAATTTTTCAGCTTTAAAAATTTTAAATTTAATATTTTTAATCATTTTTCAGATCGGAAGACAACTACCATGTTTATATAGGCTTAGGACTTCTGTTTAGCAGTATCGGAGATGCTTGCCTCGTATGGGATGAATACTTTCCTCACGGGATGCTGGCCTTTGCTATAGCTCACCTGTTTTATATATACGCTTTCGGCTTCAATCCTTTAGGCCTATCAGCCGGTTTTCCTTTGTATCTAACTTCATCAATAAGTAAGCTTTTCTTTGTTAGGCGATGCAAATCGACCATTTCTTTTTGATATGAGTCTTTTACGGTTTCGAATTCAATAATAATTTTTTTCCAGTTTTAAGTCTAATCCTGCCGCATATTAAATCTCCAGAAATATTTTTTGGAATGCCGTTGTATAGTTTTTTCTTAACTACTATGGCTTGGAGAGCTATCGTACAAGCTTTCTTGGGACCCGTAAGTCTAAAAATTTTGTTCTGCAAGAATCTAAATTATGAGATTTTTTAGCAATTTTATTATTATTATTTTTAGAATGCTTGGCAAGCAACGAAAATAATTTGTGCTGTAGGAGCCGTTTTGTTTTTAATTTCTGATTTGCTAGTCAGCTTCCATGATTTACAGTTTCCAATTCCTCACGGCCAGGTAAATTTTTGAATTTAAAAATCTTCTTAAAAAATTAATAGCTAGAAACCTCTATAATTTCTCTTTTTTTTAAATTTCAGGTTCTCATCATGGTAACATATTACGCTGCTCAATTTTTTCTGACATTAAGCATATATAAAAGTAATAAAAATAGTAAGCAAGCAAATGGTGCGGTTTCTGCGTCGAAAACAAATTTAAAAAAGAAAAAGAAGTCAAGGAAAGATTCTGGTTCATCCTCCGCCTCATAATGAATGTAAATACAAAAATAATCACGACTTCTTTGCAAGAGAGAATATTTAGTCTGATAAAAGTTTGAAAAATCGCATTTAAGCACCAGTTAGTATAAAAATATCTTAAGAGATTTTAAACTACATGGAAATCTTCCTAAAACATATCTGAAATATACAAATCGTAGAAACAATATAGCGCAGTATTATTTAATCAACTCAGAAAAACCGATATCGATAAAAATAATTTTTCCAAACTATTTACCGTGTATTTCAAATAAAAAGGGAATGTACTACAGAAAAGAAAGAAACAGTAAGATTGCTTAATGAAATTTCCAAAACATAATGTTCAATTTTCTTTTACATAAGAAGAAATTTCCCGCCATTATAAAATTTAGCTATCTGATCTCCAATCGATTACCGCTCTATAGTTCTTATCAGTTGCTAAGTAATCTTAACACCTTAGAAGCGGATCGATTTGATTTTTATAATTTTAACTTGAATCCTATTTGATTTTTGTAGAATTACTTGCCTACACGCATCTAGGCCTTCTTTCAGCTCCATTTGCCTTTTTAATTACTATATTAGCTTGGCACTTTAGGATCTTCAATCAGCTTTGAGTGAACCTCACTTAATGCCTGAAAAATAAATTCTAGTTAAATTAACTGTGAAATTTAAACAAAGGTCAAATAATTATTGAAGATCAAATAATTATTTAGAAAAATTCCTTATCCCAAAAATCAACAAAAGTAACGAACAAACGGAACAAGAAAGGGTTTAAGTAGAAAAATTAATTAATTTTCAAATTACCTTGAAATATTTTACAGTCTTCACTTTTAACTCGAGTGTAGCGTTCTCGTCGCATACGATTATTGTTGAAGGGTGCTGTTGAAATGCGGAAACAGTCCACATATGATTTACACCGTCTTCTATCGCCTTGTGCAATGCATAAGCTTTATTGATTCCAGTAATCAAAATCAGTACCTAAAGTAAAAAATTTAATTCAACATTTTTACGGAAGATTAATATTACTCTTAAATTATAGTGACCTCTTGAGCGTCCATTACAGTTCCCACGCCGACAGTCAAAGCATTTTTCGGAACTTTAGATATATCGTTATCGAAAAATCGGGCGTTGGCTTCTAAAGTATCGTGAGCTAATGTTTTCACCCTCGTTCTCGAAACCAACGACGATCCGGGTTCGTTGAAAGCTATGTGGCCGTCAGGGCCTATGCCACCTACAAATAAATTAATGCCACCTGCTTCTTTGATTTTTTGTTCGTAAAGATCGCATTCCAAGTGCAAGTCCGGTGCGTTTCCATCCAAAATGTTAACGTTTTTCGGGTCTATATCGATGTGCTTGAAAAAATTATCCCACATGTAAAAATGATAACTTTCAGGATGATCCCTCGGCAAACCGACGTATTCGTCCATGTTGAACGTTTTAACATATTTAAATGACAGAAGCCCTGCTTTTTGAAATTCGATAAGTTTTTTGTACATCGGAAGTGGAGTGCCTCCGGTAGGTAATCCCAAAACGAAATAACGGTCTGGACCTGGTTTGAAGTCGAGAATCTTTTTCAGCACATATTTTGCCGACCATTCTGCTACTCTGTCGACATTATCTTTAATAATTAACCTCATCTTATTAAAATCTAAAAAAAAGTAAAATAACTTCGTAAAGTTCCATGGATTTAAGTTAACATCATAAAAAGTTGAATGTCTTTTAAACTAAATGTGGTAAACATTCTTTCAATTCTTATTTTGACACATCGATTTTATTTTTGGGTAGATTTACTTCGTTTTTTTAGTAAGACTAATAAATCGGGAAATATTAAGAACAAAAAACTTACCGAGAAAGCCTTTTTTTCAAAAATCTATAAGTAAACAAAAAAAATTCGACGAGTAATATAGTATTATCTTTTGACAAGTAAATCTTGACGCCTTCTCCCTGTTGTCAAGTGGGTCAAGTATGAGATTAAATTACCATAGATATCCAAATTATAAGATACATCGTTGTCGACTGATACGAAACTCAATTACCACAGACGTTAAAATTAATAGAGTATATTTTTCCACGTACAAAAAACGATCTCGATTGTATGATATTTTGGATATTTCACCTGATCATTTAAACAAATAAGGACAGCTGTTCCTTCAGTTTATCATTTTTATATGTTGCACCTTTTTAAAAAATAATTCTAGAGAAAAATGCATAAAAAATTAATTTTTTAAATTGCATGATTTTAAAGAAAAAAATAATTAAAATTTATATTACTATAAAAAAATCTATAAATATAAACAATGATTATCTTTAGTAAATTCTAATATAAACAGGACCTGTACAAAATTTTAATTTTTAGATGCGGCATCTGTGTGTAAAAAAGAGCGTTATTTTACTCATTTTCCAATTATTTCTCATTCAAAAGTCTTAAATAATTTAGGGTAAATAGTTGAGATGCCGAGATCTTAACGCATAATCCTTAATCAACGCTTTTATGCAAACAGAAGAAAAAGCCGTTGACTTTTGTGCATTTTTAGAGAAATATAACATCGAAACTAATTAAATATAAAATAACTGACTAGATTATGAATCACTCTGGCAATGGTCATCACCCTGCCCTCTATCAGAACTACATTCATCACTAATTTTATTTTCTCCAATCTTTTCGTCTTTGTTTTCATCAATTTCAGTTTGTTTATCTTCATTTTCTTTTCCTGTTTCTGTCGCAAGCACGGTTTCATTATCGATTTCATCCAAAATGATTTCATCTGGATCAGGAGCTCTCGGCAAAAATTCTTCATCACATATTTCTCCAAATATTTTTTTAGCCTAAAATGAAATTAAAATATGAACAATCATTTCCCAAAGCGTTTTCTTCAAAAGCTACTAAATGAAGCTTACTTGATCAATTGAAAAATCAAAATCAAGCCCCAGATCAGGGCCGGGGCAAATTTTTATGTTTTCCGGGCAGATTTCAGTCGTTTTAAAATTTCCTTGCGAAACGTTCCACGTTAATGACCACAAGACTGTGGGCCTTTCATCTCCCTCGTTGTTCCTTTCTGTTGTTTTAAGCAAGGCATCGACGACGTGTTTTAAATCGGAAGAAGAGTCTTTAGTCGTTTTAGTTGTCATGTGAATAACGAACAAGCCTTCCGGACAGGCGTGGGTGCCTGGACCTAACTCGATAACGGTTACGGAATTTTCCGTTACCTGAGGCACAGGAGGAAAAAGGAGAAGTGTCAATGGTTCTTTTTCGCTGTCTAATATCGACCTGCAAAAAAAATTCGTTTTTAAATCTATATTATTCAATTACAGCATCTAAGTAATAACTTTCTCATACCTGTCAGTTATAAAAATTCCTCTTGACAAGTTTTCGCAATCATCATTTGCTAAATAATCTGCCGGAGCGCAGCTAGACGACAATATTACATGTTTAGCGTTTAGTCGCTTTTTATTCGAAATAACACCACAGCATTTACTATCCTTAATTACTAGGCCGTCAATTCCTCTTTTTAAATGGTAGACGCCACCGAAAACAGCACATAATCTGCAGAAGCATTGAGGTAGTTCACCCGATCCGTACATTGGAAAAATAAAAGGAGTGTTCCCGTACCGCCCAAGAGATTCTAAGAAAGCCTTTGAAGCTTTAACTCCATCAAGACATGAGGTATTATTTGTTCCCATAGCAATTGCATATAAAATGTAATGTATTAAGTTTTCTGGTAATTTTTTATGTTTTAAATAATCAAAAAAAGTCTTGTTTTCAAAACCTGAAATAAAAAATAAAAAGTTAAAGATGTATTAGAAAAAAAGTTCTTGAGCAAGAAAATTTCACTTGGAAAAATTACCATACCCTGAAATTCCTCCATATTTTTTGGATAGTCTGCAAAAAGAGTAAGAATTTTGACTAGCATTCTTTTCTGTACAACTGTTACATTTTTTGTAGCAAAAACATCAGCCCTAGAACATGGAACCGGTTCAAGCTTTCCATTGCGGTAAGTCAAAACTCTATTGACACTTTTAAATTCAGCATATCTGGCAATGTTAGATGAAATTAATAATTCTACTAAAGCCCCTCTCGAAAACAGCATCTGAAATAATTACCATGTTAAGAGTAAGCAGCAATCCTACAAATGATAAAAATGCAAGGTAAAATCCTAACAAACCTTAGGGCAAAGGTCTAAATTAAATCTTCTATATTCATTTCTAATTTTATCTATGGTCCACTTTAATGGTGAAGTATCAGCTTCATTTATTTCTACACATTCATTTTCTTCTTCTTTCTTCTCAATTTCGGTATTTTCAGAACACAGCCAGCTATCTTCTACATTCCAAACATTTGACTTTATTTTAGTTTGAACAATGCTTTCATCTTGTCCAATCAAATTATCTGCTATTCCCTCTGACTCTAAAGGTATGAAATTCTTTACAGTCTGAATCCATGATTCTAAATTTTCCAAATTAAAAGATGCCCAATTTTCTCCATAAAAATCATTCCAATCTAAATGTAAGACACTTTTCCCTATCCTGCTTAATGCTGCAGCAACAATAGATTCAGTCATACCTACAAAATAAACAATAAAATGAGGCCTACCTTAATGTTTATTAACTTGCACTATATAAACGACGTTTTAAAAAGTGTTAAGCATATTGATTTGACAAAAAGAGTCGTAAATGTTATTTTTCATGAAAGAAACCATCATGCGTAAGCCTTACCTGTCCCTACGACGATGGCATCGTATTCAGTTGGTAAATCTTCCATTCTGACAATTTTTTTTGATAAAATTTAACATCCCTTGTCACTATTGCTTTATTCGTATCGTAACAAATATTATTGTCACGTGATGTCTACGTCAGCGAGTCAAGTCATAAACTTTAAACTGCTTTCGTATAATCGTATATCTCTATAATGAATCACAGCACGAATTGAACTACGAATATTAAATACAATAATTTTTCAGGTGGAGAAATACTAATAAAAAGTCTGAAAAATCAGAAATTTAAAAGAAGATTCTTAGGATGACGTTTGCGGTGGTACAGTTCCCAGTGGTTACCAAAATTACAAGGCAAAATTTACATGCTCTACATCAAATTAGATTGGTTTGCAGATGTTTTTTTACTCAAATTACGATTTGTCTTTTGCCGTGATTTATAAATTTAAAGCTTAAATGATGATGATGTTTGGATAATATCAAACTATTTTAAAGGTTCCGCCATTTTTTGAGAAACCCTAACCGGAAACAGATGAGACGACTGGAATTATTCCTTTGACTTGTGCATATCTTCTTCCTTTTATTTGTTGTTTGACATTCATCAAAATGGCGAACAGTCGATCGTTCAAAGACGTTGGAAAGTGTTTGTCGTTTATTTTTTTTAACGCGAACGGATAATAATTTTTATGTTTTTAAGACTCGTGCGTTAATAGTGCTTCGGTATATAATGTTGTGATAATGATTTTAAGAAAATGCCATCACCTCTTGCGGTGTGAATTTTTTTAATTTCTCTGTTTCCAGAAAATTCAAGAGTGTCGACATAGGACACCATCTTGAATAAATAAGAAAAATTTTTGGATTTTCCAAACGAATCACCTAACAAAGGTAATAATTTTCTCGCTTAAGAACGTAATACCCGTCCCAAATGAAATCTAACAATAGAATCTAGGTGATGAGGAGATATCGACGATCGCAAGAACGTCATTATTTCCGAGAAATGACAAAGATGATTTCCTCGTTGACTCATTTTGTTGTCACAAAAAATTAGAAGAAAAAAAGTTTGCTTGAAATTTATGAATTTCTTTAGGCCTATGTGTAGCTGAGACTCATATTAGGCTTGAAGAGGAAAGAGATGTCTTGTGTATAGTTGTTTAGTCATATTTTATCTGGAATACCAACAAAGTGGACATTAATTTGCTAATGGTTTTAATTCTTGATATTGTAGAGTCAAAATAAACAAATGTTGTTTATTATAATTTTCTCAGGCTCCAGATTAGAATCGATAAGTTTGAAAATGAACAAACATTAAATTTTTTTATCACCATTGCAGATAGGGAGGGGTTTACTAAGGGAACAAAAGTGAATTTATTTTTGATACCGAAGGAAAAATACCTAAACAAAATAAAAGTTCCTAATATAATCCTTTTCTCCTTATTGATAAACAACATTTCAAGTTCTAAATTTTTGAAGGTGCTAAATTGAGGAAAAGTCTACTTAATGAATTCACTCTTAAGTACTTTAATTTTAATATAATAAAAATATTCGGTCGATCCGGAAATTAAGCGCAAAGAAAAAATACAAAGATGCGGAAGTCTCGAGATACGAGTGCGATTTCCAAATCAATGACTTTTTATTTTCGGATGGTAATGTACGGTACTTACTACGTCATCGCAATGACAAATAGACAATGGTTTCAATCGCCTTTGAAATAGTGTAAATTAATTAAAAAAGAGCGAATTCTTAATTTTTTTTTACCAATTATAAGGAGGGTTCTCGTAAAATATCATCATGCGGGTTCAAAGACAAAGTCTCAGGTTAATCCTTGATCTTATCATTTTTTTTTCTAGTAACACGAAAAATCGTAACCTTTACAGGAAACGATTTCCGATTTATGAAAAAATGCGAAGAAGCTTAAATGTAGGTGAAGGGAATGCACCTTGATAGAGGTTATTCAGCCGTTTGGTTTTCATTGAACTTGTACAACATATTTATTAATGACAATACGGCTATTTTTAGGTGCCGCAACTTTTTGTTCTAGGATCTTTTCTCTTTGAAAAAAAATCGATACGGACCCGTTAAATTTTTTTAACGAAGATCCAACAATCGTTCTTTTTATCAGATAACAATAAAAATAGGGTAGACAACTTAAACCGTTAATAAAAATCGGCTTTCAAGTGAGGTCGTTCTCGTTGGATTTAAACGATAACAAATCCAAGTGGTGATAATTATCAGGGCTTTTGTTAGCCAATCAAAGGTCATTAATACGTGTTTCTTTTAGTTTTAAGCAACCCTTAAGATTCAAACAGCTTAAAATTCGAACTTTTCTTGCGCCGGATTTATCAAAGAAGAAACCGTTTTCATTACATTGATGAACTAGTCAGGTTGTCATAAAAACATTTTTATTGAAAAAACTTGTACGAAAAATTTTTGAAAGGAGCCTAGATTAATACAAGAGGTGTTTAACCGTTGAAATGCCTAATTTGAGTTTTGAAAAGAGATTCTTTTCATAATTTTAGAATAAGTCTCGATTTTTTTTTTTCATTTTTGAATAAAGCATTGAGTTGATACTTTCTCTAATTACTTACAGAACAATATTCCTGACAGTTGTTAGGCCGATTAAACAGTAAAAAAAGAAAATTTATTGAAAACTAAATGAAGCAATTTACAAATTTAAAAAATTATGTAATTAAGGTTGAAAGTTTGATTAGTAGTATTCATACATATTCTATGACATGAAAGCAAAAAAATTATTTGATACAAACAAAATTCTTTATAATTTTTTTTATGTAACTGTCATAGATTTTCTCATTAAAGTGGTCATTGTATATATTTATTAAAAACTTTTTGTTTTGTGTCGCATAATTAAAATTGAATGCGAAGTTAACAGAAACGAAATAACCTATTTTTTACACATAAAAGATTTAGTTTATTTTGACGGAAATAAAGTTTAATTGAAGTTTAAATGTCTAATACGTGTCGAGGAAGAAGGATTCATTAAATGAGTCTTTCACATTGTTAAAAAAAATGTTTCAATTTTTTCTTTAAAACGAAAAGTCCATTAATTTTGTATCAAATCAGGCACCTGAGGGGTATTTAAATTTTTAACGTTGAAGTCTTAATTTGTATTTTTTCGTGCCGTTCGTCCCATAAAAAGTTAAAAGGAGAAAAATAGAATGCTCCGATGAAATCGTATTAAGAAGAAAGTACATTTTCTGACAAATGACGGAACATAACGACACGCACGTAAATAAGTCATGCAAAAACGTCTTTGGCCCGGGGACAAAACTTTCGATTTCCTTATTTCCATTTTCTTTATTTTACGTGCTTCGACCGAAAATCAAAAAAAAAAAAAAACAAAGGTTGGAAAAAAATATTTGAGTTTTGTATTAAAGAAGGGGTTCGATCGACGTCGGGTTAATGCAAAGGGATAATCTCTCCCACACATCCGGTCCATTTCTGGATGGCACCGGCTGTACTTTTCAATCCTTTCCGATAAAAGACACGCAAACGGAAAACTAGGAAGCGACCTGTTTTACTTTTTTAAAAAAATCTATCGTTCCACTTTTAGTGTTAACTTTTAATCCTTATAAAAAGCAGAGGAAAAGCAATTTTTGTAAAATTCGATTCGAATCTAATCTTTCAGCGTTTTTCGTTTTATTGATTTAACTGGAGTTTCTCGTTAAATCGTCGAGAGATATTATTTAAATAACGAAAGGATCTTTTTGAATTATTTATAGATTGTTTGTGAGTTATTTTCAGATGTAGTCGTAGGTGTTCCAGTAAGCAAGCTCGACTATTTTTAGATAAAAAATAAATCGAGTTAATTTAATTTTATTGAATAGCAGAAGAAGTCCCTTGAAGTATAGGCGGTTTAAAGCATTGCTGGAAATGCTGCTATGCTCTCATTATAAGCATATAGTAGTTTTCATAGGCTTAGATTGAGCCTCTGGCGGCTGCAGGAGACTTTTCTCGTATATTCGTGTAGAATTTTTCTGTTTACATCTGAAAGGAAGAATTTGGCGTCGGCTATGTCCATGTCGAGGAGTGGTTAAAGTTTCCATAGGCTTTTTCTTTAAACCGAAATATTTTACCTTCGTAATATAAATAATGCGCAGCGTTTTTTTAAATCCAATCAAGGACACAAAAACATGACTATACGTAAATAAATTTTTCCCATAGGTGCAACTTTTTTTAGGATGATCGTGGAGGGTCTTAGCGATATCTGATTTGCCCTTCAAGGTGGAATATCGATCCCATATTGTTTCTTTTAATTGAAGAACAAATTAATTATTCGGTATAATAAGGGGAAAAAATTTACTTTAGAAACCGATCGATAGCCAATTAATTTTTTTTTCATACCTCTCAAAACTATCAATAAATAATTAGAGCATAAACTTTTTTCCCCGATGCAAAACTGCATCGATTTTATAAAACTCAAAACAAAAGTTTCTTTAATTTAAAAAAAAAAGTATTTTAGTTTGACTGTAAATCGAAACGACATTTTTTGGACACGTAATTTTATTGAAAATTTGATTTTCCTTGACACCGTGACATGTCTTTTACTATTTTAAAAAATATTTTTATTTCGAGATTTTTATTGAAAATGCAACATACGCAGTTACCGAATTCGACCTTGCCCACGTGCGTGAAAAACAAAAGCACAGAAAGTGAAACCTTTGCTAAATTAACCCAAACAGAATGAGGATTTAAGATTATGCCTATGAATAAGTTATCTCCTAATAATCAGATACTATAATCCGACGATTCGATTTATTCTACATGACACACAATTCTTATCGTTAGAAAAAGCGATAAAGATCTGAAGAAGCGTAAAAAGTATTTTTTAAAAAAATTTTCAAGTTTTTCCAACAATGAAGAAAGAAAATTGGATGGAGGAAAAGTATGGCTCTTAATTAAGCTAGTTTATTCTTAACTGTTATTTTCATTAATATTAATCATGCTCGAATTCTCGACTTGCTTTTTAAATTCTCTACTGGGTCGAAACACTTTTTCTTCGTCTAATTGGATCGGGATAGAAAATTCTGTTTTATTTAAATAAAAATTTGAGCGATTTAAGCGAATACGTCAGACGAGGCCTTGGTAGGCTTGTTCTGGCTCCACCTAAAATCAATTTTGTCGCATTTTGGCCCCTCCTAGTGTACTGCGTCGAATCTGCCTAATTGTATTTGATGTTAACATAAAAGTCGTTAATTTTTTTTCTTCACAGACTTTAGGCTAGAAATTTTTCCTTCCTGCGCTTACACAGTAATTTTTTTTAGATTTCCCACTATGGTCTTTGCTACCTTAAAATTTGTCTGTGGTTAAACCCACAAAGTTTTTGCCGGTGCTGAAACATCCGTTGAACCCACAAGCCTCGATATTAATTTGATTTCTTTTCAAATCGACCGTCTTTCATCTTGCTCGCTCTTGAAAAATAACAAGAAAAAGAGTTACGAATATGTACAAAAATTGGCACCTCATTTTGATTCATTTGACGAACGATCAACTTGAAAAAAAAAAGAAGAAATAAAAACCTGTTTGATGCTAATGACATGCAACGTTATGTTAGCTAAATTAACACTTGAAACATGTTTTATTTTGTCATCCATCAAAATGAAAAATTATCATCTTTTTCCCTATTTCTTTTTTTGCAGAATGGGACGTTATTCGGGGAAAAAATGTCGCCTAATATCGATGTTCGTGCTAACAGCGATTTACTTTCTCGTCGAGATCGTCGTCGGTTACGTTACAAATTCGATGGCTTTGGTAGCTGACTCTTTTCACATGCTAAGCGACGTTGCCGCTTTAGTCGTGGCTTATTTATCTGTTAAGGTAAGCTTAAAAAAAAACAACAAAGAAGCTCGTGAAAAAGGTCACGTCGCCACCGTGAACGGGCATAACAGCATTCGAGTTGGATGACCTTAAGAATATTTGCAAACGATTAAAGGAACACTATGTTTTATGTAACTGTAATTAATATAGTCCGTTTCTCTTACCGGAAACGACTTGTCACATGATAACTTAAAATATGATAACTTGCTATTATTGAAAATGCAACGCGATCTTCCTATCCGATTTTTTTTTATCGTGAGAAATGAATTGTAATTTTTTTTTCGTTTTGTTTCAGATGTCGCCGAAAAAATGGTCGAAAAATACTTTCGGCTGGGCGAGAGCCGAAGTTTTAGGAGCTTTGGTCAACGCCGTGTTTTTAGTTGCCCTCTGCTTCTCTATATTAGTCGAAGCTTTCAAGAGATTCATCGAGATCGAACAGATCCACGAACCTCAGTTGATAGTTATCGTGGGCGCAGTAGGATTATTAGTCAATATTATAGGATTGTGTCTTTTTCACGGTAATATCCGGATTTTGTTTTTTTTAAAATCGCGAGCAATGTTTCCGTTTAATTGTTAAAGGACGACCGGTTTCGTATCCGAAAGTACTTTTTTAAAATATCTTGAACTAGCGATGACCTCGATTAATAAATTTTCAAGAAGGCTGTTAAGGGAAAAAAATAGAGGCGAGCATGGGAAAATGAACGGAGTTATTACTTATACCTCTTTAATTTGCTTTCTGAAATGATGCGGAAAAATCTAAGCGGCTTTTTCTATGTTGTTTAGATTATTATACGAAAAAAAGAATCCCTGTTTTCGAGCGGACGAAAACCGCGGTCACTGCAGAAGTCGTCGAAGTCATGTACGAAAGAAGGACGGGAAAAGCCAAAACGATTGACGAACCAAGCACTTCGGCAGATCGCGAAGAGTTCGATAAAACAAGAAGCTTTAAAAATAATCCGCTTTCCGGTACTCGTTTCTTTGAATTTTTCCAAACAAAACAAACCATATTTCATGTTTTACAATTTGCGTGATAGCGCGAGCGCTAAAGCCAGAGTTTGGTGTATTTCTAGACCTAAGGCTAACCGTATTTGACCGAAATGGGACTGGGCTAAAAGTTTCCTGCTTTTTTTAAAAAACAAATTTAATTCCTACCCTAAGAAAGGAACCCTTTATCCCTTTTTAAAAAAATAACTTGAAAAGTCGTTTTGATAATTCGATTCGTTAAAAATTTTTCATCGTGAAAAAAGGCATAAGTAATAATATCGTTTGTTTTTTGAATGTTTGATCAGTAATTTTATGAGTTATACATTACAGCCTTGAAATTTAAAAAAAATCGTGTTTAACCTTCTTTGTAATCGAACACTCTTCCAGGAAATCAGCTATTAAAGTTTTACTATTGCGAAAGTGTGAAAACATTCCATTTTTATCGCCGATCAATATTTAATCGATTTTAGAGCAACGTTAATAATTATTAAAATTGAAATAATTTGAAACTTATCTTGTTGTAGAACATGGGAGCCATTCACATTCTGGCCTATCCAGAAGCCACACTAAACTTAGCCATTTGGTAGGAACCGACGACATCAACGAAAACGATCAACATTTCAAACCTCCGCCTCCGCCTCCTGTCCACGAAAAGAAAAAGAAAATCGGACACGGGCACAGCCATTCGCTGGACGACGGATCGCAAATGAATATGAGAGGAGTGTTCCTCCACGTTTTAGCCGATGCCCTCGGATCCGTAATCGTCGTCATATCTGCTTTGGTAAAAACTTTTCCCGGATTACATGCCGGTTTTTTGTCGGGGAAATTAACCATTTTCAACTTGATTTTTTGTAGATCGTTTGGTTGACGAACTGGCCGGCCAGATTTTATATCGATCCAGCCCTGAGTTTAATTTTAATCGTTTTAATCCTGAGATCTGTTTGGCCGCTTCTTCAAGAGTCTGCGTTGATCTTACTGCAAACGGTGCCAACACATATCCAAGTGGATGCAATTCAAAGAAGACTACTAGATAAAGTCGACGGAGTTTTAGCAGTTCACGAATTTCATGTGTGGCAGTTAGCTGGAGATAGAATTATTGCTTCAGCTCACATTAGGTACGAGATTTTTTAGTGATCTTTAAGTTAATTTTATAATTCTTAAAGATTGAATGAGTGAAATAGAGCAAAGGTTTTTGAAAACAAAGCGTTAATGTGATCGATTATTTTTTAGGTGTAGAAATTTATCAGAATATATGAAATTAGCTGAAAAAGTGAAGGAGTTTTTCCACAATGAAGGAATTCATTCTACGACAATCCAACCCGAATTTTTAGAAATAAATGAAGTAAGTATTGTTTTTATTATCATCGTTAAAAGTTTATTCTTGAGACAAGATAATGATTAGTAACCGTTGTTTTAGCTCCCTGAAGACACATCACAAGTTACACCGGATACGACGACGGACGTAGATTGCGTTTTAGACTGTCCTAAAACAGATCAGCCTTGCGTTCTTAGCACGTGCTGCGGTCCTTCGAAACAGGTAAAACACTTCACCTGGCTTTTTTTTAAAACTCCTACTTCTTTCGCAAGATTTTTACAAACAAAACCGTAGATAATGTAAATTTTATTTCGTCAGGATCTCCGAAACGGACAGTCTGAAAATAATATAAAACCTAAAAATAAGAAAAAAACTTCAAATATCCCCGGGAAAAATTCTTCAAATACAAGTACGTGGTTTCCCTTTATCCTTTTAATAAGAATACTCTTTGATAAAAGAGCTAAGGAATCGGTGATGAAGGATAGAAAAAGATCTGACGTTTCTACTTACGTACAAATTTGGTAATCGGTCTGTTTTTAAATCCAGGCGCAAGAAGTCGCGAGTCTCAATAGCGGATCTTTGAAATAACGCTGTTTCAAGCCATTTGATATCTTTTTTGAAAGGACCTTTCGGAAATTTGTATTTTTACGACCCATTTTCAGTATATATCTTGTTTTGTTTGTATTTATCAATATATTTTATACATATTGTTTTGCATTTCTATTTTTTAAATTTTAGAGTTTTTAAAAAAGAGATTGATAATTTTCAGGGTCGAGATTCACCGTCTCCGGGCGATACTCCTTATTTGTGCCGTCAAAGATGCGGCTCTACGGCTAGTTTCAATCGAGTACAAGAGTTGCAAAGCGAAATGGAGAGCGGACATCTTCTATCGCCTAGCACGAATCAAAACAGTGAAAACAGTCCGAAATTATCGCCTAAATTGAATAATAAGGAAAGTCGGGTTTGACAGTGGCCTAAACATTCGCATTCACATGCCACCACATGCCGATAGTTAATAACTGGAAAACAATATTTTAAATTACCTAGTTCGTTTAGGGAAACCAAAAGTTTTCATTTCGATAAATTTTAATAGTTTTTCAGATTTTTTCAATGTGATATTTTAAAAGCTGCATTTTTTTTTATTCGGACTAAAACAAAAGACCAGCAATTTCTTCCTCATATAAAATCTACTTAAAAATTTTCATTAATTTTTATTTTTTTTTTGTACCTTAAATTGTATTTTATCTGTTGTAAAATATTTATTTATTTATTTTTCTAAATATTTTAGTGTGTTTTAAGTTTTCTTGCTAACACTTTTTTGTTGTCTACTTAAAATGTTCGGTATATATAGCAAACGACTGGGGCGAAACTAAACGAACTAAGCTGTTAATGCGTTCACTTTTTTATTTCAATTAATCTATTTTTAAGCCAAGTGAATTTATTTATCACTTCGAACCAAAGAAAGAAAAAAACTTGACGGGAAAAAAATAAGGGGAAATGACCAGTAATATTCAAATTTCTAGAAAATAGAGAACTCATTCAACGGTTATAGGAAACCGAACTTGGAGTTTCACGAACTGGAAAATATTTTTTATGCCTATAGTATTTTTGAATGAAAAATTTAATTTTTTAAGAAGTCATTTGCTTGATTTTTGCTTTGAAAGTCTTTTTAGAAGTTACGGAAAGTAATTAAATCATATTATCTGTTTCTGGAACGAATTCAAGATAAGCTGACTTTATTAAAAAACACTGAATTACTGCCATTTTAAAAGTCTTCTTTCCTGTCTATTGAAAGTAATTATTTTAATTATCAAAAAAAGAGCTTATTATTTTAATAGTCGTTTACAGTTTTATCTTGACTCGTTTTATTCTTGGATTGAAAATGATTAAAAAATGTAACTGCTTTTATTATCATAAAATTAGATAGTGAACGAATTTTTTATTATTTGCTTTATACTGTACCATATGATTAATAATAAGGTCATAAATAAGACAGAATCTAGTAATTTTATCGTATAATGTAAAATTTTTTTGTGTTTTAGTAGGCAGAGGAAACGAATTTTAATTTTCTCTGCCAATTTTTTTTTAAATTTAAGATCGATCCTTTATAAATAAACTATGAATCGTTTTGATCTCTCCAAAAACCTTTAACGCTGAATATTTGTTATATTAGCTAATTTTATGCCGGGAAAACTAAGCCGAAAAGTAGGAGTAAATTTAAGCAATTTGGGAAATTTTTCGATCAGATTTGAAAAAAATTACCCAGAGCAGTTAATTTTCGCCTTACTGTACTTTTATGTTTCTTCCACATTGCACAAATCGTCTTAATTTCTGAGCTTCCCTTTAGAATACAGGCTACAGTTCCTTTTCAACATTTTCCTGATTTGTCGATCTCGTAGCTCAGGATTAATGATAAAATATTGTTGGGCCGTTTTAAAATCCAATTAAACTCCGAGCATTATTTTATTTAAGTATTTCGTAACCGTTAACTATTAAAACATGCGAGCCTGACTTTTCCCTCGCAATGACATTTAAATGTTTTTTTAAAAATGTGATTATACTTATCCTCTTTAAGAATACCGCATATAAGACTTGCACTGATACACTTCTTTGTTCGTAAATTTAAAGATTTAAGTGGCAACTGTTGCATCAAATTTTTTCAAGTAAATTTCCTGTGCTGTTTAGCAATTCTAATCTGAACTGCTGAGTAAATTTTATATTTCCCATTGATGTGTAATTTTAAGTTTAAAAATGTAAATAAAAAAGGAACTACATTTTTAATTTCAAAACTCTCTACGATTCTCTTGTATTTGTTTTTCTTTTCTTTCCATGTGTGAATCAATTTTTTTTCCTTAAGTAAAATTTTCGTATATTTTAATTTATTTTTTTAAATTGTTGAAATTTTAGAATATAGTTTATTTAAATTACTTAAAAAAAAAAAAGGACTTTCTTTTAAACATTAGCCTTAAAGAACAAATGAAATGAAATGAAATATAATATTACATTAAAAAAATTTTATTCTTTAAAACGAATCCTATCTCATCAAAAAAATACACAAATTTTAAACACGTAATCATTTTCAATAGATAAAAAAAATAGCTGATCCTGTACCGACAAATGAACAGAGTCTTAACATACATTATAATCTAAATCTGTTACTCCATTATTATGATAAGAAAATTTAATCATCATTAGGTTCAGCTGAGCTGTTACCTGTTTCAGATGAGTTGTTACTTGTCGATCCACTTTCATCTGAATTCTGTTTGACAGGAAAAAAACGTGTGATTTCTTTTTGCCAAGCTGGTGTTTCTCTAGGGCAAACACTATTACCTCCTTCATATTTTTTTGAGGATTTTCCTAAACAAATGTAGATAAAATTTATTGACGGGAATTCCAAATGTGTTTAGTTAAGGTTAGAATCTTACCTGGAGTACTACCACTCGATGAAGCTGGCATTTTTCTAGGAGCTTTGGTGCTTACTCTAACGCCAGAAAAATCGGATCTAGTCCTTACCATCGCTACAGCTTAATAATACGACTTTTGGTGAGAAAATTTTACAAAACGAATGATCCTGAGATAAGCACGAATACCTTTCTTTTTTCCAGAACGTAAACAAAGATTTGGCGGCTTAAGCTATCGCCACGTCAAACTGCAAATTTGCGACAACACCGCCTTTTTCTTTGTCTCTTTCCACGGCAACATTTGTTTACTGGAATTCGTTCGAGTACGGTTTTATCTTATTTTCTAAATATGTGACTGAAATTGTGCTTTAAATCTCTTGTTGATCGTGTAAATTTTTAGTTATAGGCTGCAACCTTCTCTTGGATTAAAACAATAGGTAAGTCAGTCCCTAATTTTATGTTTTATATCTGTGACTAAACGTTTAACGGTTTTCGCTTCGTCCCATTTCTGAGTCGTTTGCTTGATTTTTTTCCCATCGGTGTTCATACAAATAATAGCTTATTACTCGATTTCTCATTTTTTTGTAAATGTTAGTGACCATAGCTATGAATGTTAAATTGGGTCCTTGAATGATGATGGAATCATGTTGATCTTGAGAATCTGTAGCATCTTTAGCTTGTGTGGCTTTCACAGGTCCATAATGTATAAGAAAATATCAAAGATCATCATAGAGTACTCCCTATTAGTAGATGAGTTAAAACTGAGCAAGGTGTTAGTGAAATATTCCTACTTAAATCTTTTTGGTTGTAACATTTTTCTGTCTAATATTATTGATTTACTTTATAGTTCATTGAAGGCTTAGACTCATAAATGGAGCTTAATTTATGTGTTGAGTGGAGTGAGATGTATTGGTTGTTTCTTTAGATTGGGTTAGGTTTTTAAGAAATGAAAATTTAATTCTGAGCAAAAGAATTGTTGTTATTTTCAACTACAGATCTTTAAGTTTGTGAAATTTAAATTTTAAAGGATGCCATTCCGTCCATTTCATTCTTACTACAACTTACCTTAATCAATTTATTGCTTTATCGAAGCACTTAATATGGGAAATTTTTTTCAACAGTGCCAAATAATTTGAAGTTATGTTAACTTACAAAAGCTTTTTATGTCTGTATAGGAGACAGAAAGGTGAAAGGTTTAAAAATTTCAATTAATTAAATCACAAATACTGTATTATAAAAACAATGACATAACATTAACACAACCTTAAAAAGTTTAAAGGCAGGATTAATAGGAAAATTCATTTCAGATTCAATATGCCTATTTTTTTTATCTACAGTCTAGTTAAGAAAAAAAATAAGTTAAACCTTTCTAATTAATTTCATTTTTCATTGTCAAATGATTTCGTCAAATAATACAGGTTTGCTGAATTTAAATACTGTGTACATTTTTTGCAAAAGAAAAGAAAATGGTTTAATATGCTCAATTTTTACATTCGACTGCAATTCTAACTACAATCCTGACTAGTCACTCCTTTTTAAAAATGGTTTTCTTTTCGGAAACAAAATCTCTGGCGCGATTAGATTCGGAAAGAGGAACCTAAAACTCTTAATTTTAAAAAAGGCTCTCTGCCAAGGCGCAAATCAAAATTTCTTTTTTTTAAAAAAAACGTTTATTCGTCGACCTGAGATATTTCGCCAATCGATTTCTTTTCGAGTCCACCCGTATAACGAATTGCTCTACCGCAAATCAGTCACTTATTCGAAACGTTCCGACTGCGTGCGGCCGAAAATCGATTCGACCGCCGTTGAGATCAACTTCTATCGTTGCCCTTTTTTATTTTAAGACGGGGGCTTTAATCTGCCGGAGGCAAAAGCCGTCAAAAAAACGGAACTGTGATCGACTTCGTTGGAATGCGACGATTCCTCGTTCCCTTTGACGAGCTCGTCGAGATCGTTACAACTGACCGATCTCCTATGAGAATACTCGTTCATTTTTTTACTATCACAGACGTCGGTATGAGAAAATTTATTAGACTTAAAATGACTAGGTTGATTCGTTTCCGAGCTTTTTTCTTTGTCTCCCTCGTCGCAACGGAATTGTTCGTTTCCCTCGAATTTATGAACCGGCGAGCTCATGTTGGAATCGGTGCTTTGAGAATCGTAAAAATTATCGTTGCCTAATAATTGAGCCGTGTCCGGATCTGGATCCTTCCCGTTCGGACTGGTTGCGGATCCGCAACAGCTTTGCTTAATCATGCAGCCGTTGTTCCCCGTTCTGATGCCCCCGGAATTTGTTCTTTTGCTTTTGTCCGATTTCGAGCAACATTTAATGCAGTGCCGATGCTCACAAACGTTCAACAATTGATCCGATTGATCGGATTCCCTCGACTGTCGCATCGAATATCCCGCTTGTACTTGAATGGCGGTCGTGGCGTCTGGCGTCGCGACTCTGCTGATCGGTTCGCTTCTGATGCCCGAAGGATAACTTCTCGATACCTGAAAAAAAAAACGGAAACGGTTGGATCGAATCCAATTATCTAATCGACATGCAATCGACGCGACTCCCGCGGAAGTTGTCACGTTTACGGTGAGAGCGAGAAAAGGAAAACTTTTTTGCCGTAATCGATGGCGGAAACGATTCGCTCCGTTATATTTGCACACGCCCAGACTTTTAATGTGGGCGAAAAATCGTTGACATAACCTTACCCTTAAAGTCTCGAAATCTCCGCTTTCTTCGACCTCTCCTCTTTCTGCGTCGATTTGCAAAATACTTTCTTGACTGCTCGTGAAAACGAATCCGTAATGTTTCAAAATATCCATTTTGCACATCGGGCAAGTTCGATGTTCCAGAAGCCAAGGATCGATGCAGCTTTTATGGAATTCGTGCCTAAAAAATTAAAACGTTTTTTTAGTTTTAAGTCTTTAAGAAGAAAAGCCGAAAAATTATATTTTCCGACGGAATAAAGATTAGATTGGGATTATTCACTAGGATTAAATGGAATCTATTTTGAGTATGATATCGATTTATCAAGTCACGTTTTTTTCTTCAATTTCAAACTCCGTGTAGGAGCAACATGAAAGCTAATCCTTTTTTAATAACGGAAAAATGTACGGAAGAGCTATAGTAGGCCATGTGATCTTGCTGAAAATTTTTTATTCATAGCCCCGGTTAAATCAGTTGATGTCATTCCGAACTTTGAATCGAAACTCGTTCGAATCACAGATTTTTAAGGAGGCCGACCCAGAGACCCATCAGGCATGAGCTTTTACGTTTCAAGTGGCTTTGTTCCCTATCGGGCTTACTGAGAAAATATTTTTTGAGCCCTTATAGAGAGCACGAGATGAAACTGCACGGGAAAACGCATACATTATATAATATAATAAATTAAATTAAAGATGAAAAAAGAAATCGAATCGATTAGGGAAAGTTACGTAAACGGCCGATAGTTGAACCGTTGAATGTTTGAATGTTCCATAAAATGCAACCCATCAAACTGTCGCTCTAGGAAAATTAAGGGCGATTCTCGCGTGTAAGAATTATTAATTAAACCGAACTTTGCCATTTCATTTTCGTAGTTTGTAAAATGATAAAATATGTGGATGGAAGTTTGCCCGAATAATTTTCATTTTCTTGTTGTTTATAGAGGGAGCATGATCAACCTCGGTTTGCATGCTAAACAGAGGTTGAAGGGCAATCTTCTATTTTTAAAATTGACAATGCCGTCTCGGAACAACTTTTTTACGAGAAAAAAATTATTTTCTTTTTTTTTCTGAAACAGTCGTATTAAGAGACCTTTCGTTTGGATTAGTTTTCCTCCCTTCTTTTTCCTCTTTCTATGTTTTTGTATGGAACTCTTTTCTATTTTCTTTAAAAAAGAAAGGAATAAAATGTTTCGTTTTGAATTTCTTTGCTGATATTGCTCCTCCTATTAAAATGTACGAAGCAATTAATCGATTTAACAAGATCTTAATTACATTAACAGAAATGCAATATTTGTCGGATGTTTTAATGAATTCAGTTGTTTTACTCTTAACGCCCCACCAAGAAACTAAAATCCTATTAGGACTCTACCATGATCGGCGAGGAGCAGATTCATCCTCTGAGAACAGACAAGACATATGCCGCTGGTATCTCAGCTGTTGTTGCTTAACCTGCTGGAGCATGACCGATGTGCCTGCCGAAAGCGACTGCGTAGAGTTTTACGCCTTCCCCATTATAAAAATGGACATCGTTTTCGCCCCACCTTGCCCCCTAATCGATATTTGGCTTAGGGTTTAAAACTGACCTGCACGGTAAAACCCTGAGATCATCCGTTACTTTGTAAGGTTCTATGCATACGGCACAACATTCTCCATCTCCTTGAACTTCTCTGTCTTCTTGTTGAATTTCCTTTGTAGGGATTTTCGAGAGAGCCTTTTTAGCTGCGTTACATAATCTCTTCTGCATTGAAAAAGAAAACCATAAATATTTTTATGAAAAAGGTCAGAATCCCACTGGTGGAAAATTCTTAGCGAATATAAAGGAAACATACCGATAGCCGGTCTTTCGCGTGAATGTAGCGGAATCTCTGGACGTAGTAAAAGACCAGCCATGCGAGAGATATGAGCATGAGAACCACGAACGATATCGACACGAACAAAACGGAAGTCCTGAAAAAATAAACGGGTATTTTAACGGTTAATAAAAAATTAAAAAGAGTCTCGAGGGAAAACTGGAACTTTTAAATCTTGTTCGAAAACTGCGCATATTTCGTTAAATGTATATTTTCGTTGTTGCTAACAAAAACGTCCTCGTTTACCTTCGGATAAGTACTTGGCATTGTTTCAGGTTCGGCCGTGGTTTTTTATCCGTAAAGAAATGGTCATTGAGTTTTGCTATGACCGATTTCTTATTGCGACCGTCGGACAATAATAACTATTTTGTCTAATGTCAAGATCGAACTCGCATTTACATTTTAAATGTTATATTTTCATATTTCAGAAGCTTTTATCGGAAAAATCTTCATGTTGCTTTTCATCTCTTGAAAATGCTTCAAAGAAGCATATAAAATCTTATTCTACTTTTTAATGCTTTTTATCTTCCGAAAAGTTTTTATATTTTTTTTGAAATTTAATGAGATTTCGTGGAAGAAAGAGTTTTCATAAAAAAGAAAACGATAGTAAGACGTATGAAAGAGAACGTCAGGTTTATGAAATAAAGATTGTAGCACATATAACTCTTTGAAAGGAAGAAACATTTTTTTAAGCACAAGTCCTGACACTAGAAAAAACCTTAATTAAGAGTTTTGAAATTTCAATTCGTGCAAATCCCACACGTTTGAGAGGAAACCTTATTAGAATAGAGCTAATAATATTTTCCGTAGGGTTTTCGATCCTACGGGAAAATCGGCTTTGCGGATCCCGCAGGATTGCGGGATTCAGTCTCAATTCTGAAGCAAAAGTTCATTGGTAACCTACTGATTCCTTTTGTAATATGACCGCGATAGATTCATTCATTCCTTGATATTCCTTAGTTTATTATAAACATAAACTAAATGCAGGAAAAATTTTTTTAGGCAAAAGAAGTTCAATATTTTTCTTCGGCGAATAAAATTCTTACAAAAACCGCGACAATAAATTTATTTTGTTCTAAATATTAAAATTGACCGAATGTTTTTTCCAGAACTTTTTTCAGATTTTTGGTTTTGGAATTGCATCGTGTGTAATATTGCAGCGATCAGTTAATTTAAAAAAATGTGGTATAATCCAACTTAACGTCAAAATATTTGCCAATCACTTGTTCTTCCAATCCTATGTGAATTAATCAAAAGTCGCTAAGAGGAAAGTTAAACAATCGTTTTACATAATTAGTAAAAAAAAAACCTCTGAAGATTTGATACTTATGAAACTAGTTTAATAAAATATTTCTGCTCGGCAGATCTTATTAGACTTATCAAACTTTTTAAGAGCTAAGATTTTAGACTCCTCGAAGTCAACCCTAAAAACCGATGCTTATTGTTAACATGAAAGTGCAAAGTAGATATCAATAAAAGTGAAGAAATACGTTGATCGATTAATGGAAACGGTTTTTTGTTTTGAATTACTGCCTTTGATTTAATCGTTTGGCAAAGATTTGGAAACGTTTACTCGTTTTTTTTTTCAAGCACGAAAGTATTTGAAAGTGGTTTTTAGCAAGGGAATCCAGCTTCCAAGCTTGATATACTCGTTTCCCATAAAAATAATAAGAATTTTGAAATAACTTATTTTTAGTTCATTTTAATTCGGTCTTGTTTTTAGTCCGGAAAGAAAATACGAAAATACGAACCTGTTAACGTGAGGATTTGGTCGCGTGCAATGCGTGGCCACAGTGATATGCATCATTACTCTTGAGCCATTGTCTACTAATTTAGCCAGTTGTTCGCCCTTCCATTTGTAGGTGAACACCGCGCTCATGTTTCCTGAAAAACAAAAGAAAACAAACACTTGATACCTTTTTGTTTGTTTAAGTTTTACGTGACTTTTACGAGGTGATTCCACCAGACTTTCACCTAAAATTCTATTCTATTCTTTTTTTTTTTTTTAATATGCTCCCGTCTATTAAATCGTCTTTGCATGTTGCGTTTGTTTTATTTCGTTCGAGCAACAGATGTCGAGACTATTTTTCCATTATTACCTTGATTCATTCAATTACTCGAAAACATCTTTCATTTTCGCTTTGAAAATTTAATTTTAGCACGGCCTTCGACTTTTCGCAGACGAATCAAAAACTAGTGTTTAATTAACAAAGATTAAGAAGGCCCAAGAAATAGTTTTCGTCTGCGTGAGTGTCTGTTTGAAATTTTGTGAGCCTCGTTAGTTTTCGAACAATGCCAGTTTTAGAGAAAAAATAGGAGCAGTTTTAATAAAGAGTTTGTTGAAAATAAAGGTCAGGTGAGATAACGAGTAATAAAAAGAGCCATTCTTGGGATAAGTCTGCGTGATCGGATTAGGAATGAGGTAGAGTAGAGTGATGGGTGTTTCGAGGCTCGCTGTAGAGCTGAAATGGTAGGACACATGACAAGGCTGGGCTAGGAGTGGTAAAATGGAGACCACGGCTATAGGTCTGCGAGCAAGAAAAGATTACAGAAGAAAAACCACTGCACTAAGACTGCAGGGAGAGAAGGAAAAGATTCCAAGAGGAACACGTCGAATAATGACTGGGAGAGGGTCGTAAAAACTGTGAACAAGACCGATTGTTTTTTGAGAAGAAACTGAACATTTTATTGTGCTTGTGCTTGCAAGCTGAAGAGGTGGAGGACAAGAGATGATTGAAAAAGAGATCTTTTCACGAAGTCACCGACTTATGTCTTATAACTTTTCGAACATAATGCTGCATTGCACATCACGATATTCGCGCTTTACCTGATTAATTCTTTCGTCAGCTTTTAAATTTTTTTGTATGGATCGATGGCTGTGTTGCGTTTGCTTATCCAATCCTAAGGTCAAGGTATGGGGGTTTACCAAATCTTTTTTTATGTATTTAAGAAATCGGATCGAAATAAAGTTGATATACCGGAATGTTACATAGTCTCGCCAAATATCTAAACATTATTGTGTCGATCGACTTTCGTGCCACCTACTCGAAAAACATATTTTCCTCGTTTCGCTTAAAATTAAATAATTTCCCCCCTTGTTTTTCAAGTTTTCATTTTCCTCTTCGGGAAATTTTCTAACCCTCCAGATCGGTCGCCGACCTCGTTTTTTTCTTTTCCATTCTGAGACCCACGCGGATCGTTATTACTGGAACTTTTTAATTAAATAGGGAGAGTGGGCGGAGGAAAAACATAATCGGGTGCCATCGTTTTATTTAACTAGGAGTAAATCACGAAGAGCACATACACCGAGTTTTCAAGTAGTTCATCGACCATAAATGCGACCGGTTCTTTTTTCGTTGTATACCGATGTTATATCACTTATTATTTCGCAACCGAGTACATATTGTAATGGATTTCAGATGGTGTTATTGTGGCCGCTTCCATTAAGCCTTTAAGCTAGAAAACCCTCCGGCTTTGAGCTATACATTATGCAATCCTGCTCCTCCGTTTTTCATTTTTCACTAATTAAAAGCTGGGACGCTTATCGTCGACGACAAGTTTTACAAGGAGACATCGCCCTCATAGGAAAACACAGTCTCGATCGAAACAGGAAGCGATAAGGAATAAGAACAGAACAACTAGACCGCTCCTGGGGAAATAGATCGACTTGTGCGCTTTATTAGCTGGGTCGAAGCAGGAAAGAAAACCTTTTTTTGTAGCCGACGAAATGAGTCTTTAACGAGGCGAGAACCAGAATATCACAATGCCGGTATCGATCAAAGAAGAGGATTACCTTAAACCGTTCCCTCTTTAGCCTTATTATTATTAATGACGTCAGAGGAATCCACAATTAGATGCAAGCAATAATTAACGAATGCTGTAAGCAAAAGGACAGCTTACGAGGCAAATAATTCATGTTTAATGCTAAAATTGTGGCAAGATAAACATGCAAATTTTCTTTGTTGATTTTTATTTAGATGAAAACAAGTCTGGAATAAGAATAGGTAAAATCCTTAGCAGAGTGACTCGAGCCAAATCGGCTGAACAAATGGGAAATTCCTTCACGTCTTGTTCATCCGAGTTCCCCGGATGATGCTAGACTTTAATTAAAAATGATAATTCGTAATGGAATTAATTCTGTGGAAAAATTTTCAGACCAGATGAAAAGTCTTAACAAACGTACAACGAAATAATATAATTTTGCACATGTAAATAATAGAATATGGTATGGTCAAGGTGAAGCAAAATATGATCGTTTCCTTATTGGATAGATAAGGACTTGTCTAATGTCATCTTCTATTCACAAGGATGGACCGGTTAAATAAATAGTCGTAAAAATTACGAAATAACTCGAAAGGAAAAAAATTTTTTTAAATTAAAATAAAAATAAAATTGATGAAAAGCGTACGACCTTTGTAAGTCTGTTCAAAAACGTAATTATAACGGTTGATTAAACAGAACCCGTTTTCAAACCATAGACTTTCTAAAAAAAAAAAAACCAAAATCGAAATCAAATGGGACGCACCCGAACCTTTTTCAAGAAATTTGAAAAAAATAATGAAAGTCTCTTGCTAAAAAATCTTGCTCGACGCTAATCATAGAAGACAAAAAATTTATGGTCGATCGAAGAGGGGGTCACGGTTTTTGGGTTAGTAACTCAGCATTATTCGTAAAATGTGTGTTCAATTTTTCCGAGGCAAAAGTGCGGATACGTCGACACCTCTCTGAAGACTTTCGACCATTCGTGTCATAAAGTCTGTGAACCCGTTCAGTGATCGCAGCTGCTCGTTTTTGGCCTCATTCTGTTGCCTTGAATCAGAGCTCTGGTTAAGATTCGATCCTTTCGGGCAGCTTAATTTTCCAGAGCCAGTCGAGTTGATAAAGTTGGCCACTTTGACGTTTTTCCTGGTTTGAATTGAAGAAAGATAGCTTTAAGGTCGTATTAGGATTTATGAAAGTTCGTGCGAGCTAAAAATTTGATTCCGATTTTCAAAGAAATGAGTCAAAAATAATTTTTCTTTTATTTTTTTATGTCCTGAAAATTTATATTCCGATCGCATCTGATTCAACGTTATTTCAAAACCTTTTTGCTTTAGTTGTTCTTCCGAGAACAACTTATTGCTTTTGATTTAGAAAGCAAGAAATGAAATTCCTTTGCGAATGGCTGAGCTTATTAAACTTATCGGCTCCCTCATATCTTTTTACCTTTATTTTTCTTGAAATCTGATTTTTATTATAACTCATCCAGCGTATTTAAGTGTGAGGAAGTTTCGAAAAAGAATATTTTTTACATTTTGTTTTTGAAACGAAATTTTAATTTTTCAACTTCTTTTTCTAAGAATTGGATTTTTTAACATAATGAGATTTCGTATTAAATTTAATGGAAGCACATACCGGGAACGAAGGGGATGCTTAAAATTCATGGAAAAGTTTTTTACTCCCGAGATATTTTGGGATGAGAAAATTTGTAGCGAGCGCATGAAATTTCCTGCAGAGTTTACAGGAAATATAACTCCGGTTCGATCGAGGGATTAATCGAGAACAATGGAAACATGAAAGTATCGAGATGAAAATTAGCCGGAGGCAGGATGAATATTATCGAAATGAGAGATGGAAATGGAGATGTATTCAGTCAGCTGTGGATCGGGCATAGTCATAAGATCGAGCCTCATTATCCAAGCGCATAGACCTCGAGTTCTGGTGTTGAACATTGGCTCCGAGGAAGCGCAAACTATGAAATCAGAAGGCAGCTGAAACCCTATGGAAAGCATCAAAAGAAGATGCGATTTACATTCACAGAGAGGCCAAGACGAGTTAATTGAAAGCAAATGGTTTTTCTGCGTGATCGAGACCGCAGACGAATCGGAGAAAACCACGCTTAACACGAAGAGGCCTATAACTGGAAGATTATGCCTAAAGACTCAAGAAGAAGACAACAAATTCCAAACCTCGAATATTGGTTTTTCCAAGATTGTAAATTTTATTGCAGAACTTTTTTCCATCGAGTCTTCGAATTATTAACAAGTAGCTGATGCAGAATCTTGATAAAAAATCCTAAGCCGAAGGTTTAATTTTATGGCGCTTGCATAGTAACATATAATTGAAATCCAACGGGAAACTTTTTTTCTAGTGGACGTGAGTGCATCAAGTTAGGCGATCCTTTTAAAAACCAGATTATTCGTGATCGAATGTTGATTCTTAAATTCGCGTACGGACGTTCGATAATATTAATAATCACTAGGATCATATACGAATTTCATGGGCAGAACGATCTTTCAGGAGATTCTCAAGACAAGTGGCAAGGTTTTTCTTTTTTTTAAATGGGATAATATTGGGCTTATTAAATAACACGGGTTATGATCATACTCTGTGTCAATGCAATCGTGTCTGATCTAATTACGTTAGGATTTTTATGAATTTTTAAAACGTAACCAATTGCAAAACCAGACTCAGATCTAACTTGTTTCTTTGACATTGTTTGTAAACAAATGAGTGCATATAAGTGATATAACAGTACTCTCTCAAGTTCGATTAATGCTCTTCGCATGTAAAATCCTTGGGGAAAACTCTTTTCGTCCTGATACGTACTATTTTTAAAAGCAAATGGGGGAAGCAGGGAAAATCGAAAAAGTTTCCGTTCTCGAAAACTGTAAGCAATCTCTTTCGCTCGTTCATTCATTTTCTGAGTTTCCGAGTTTCTCTTAAAATTTAGCGAATAGAATAATTTCGAAAAAAAAATAATTATGGCACCGTCCCGGTGTTCTCCTTTTTATTTCGAATTACGTGTCGTTTGGATTTCGCAGTCGTTACGTGAGCCTCGCCGCGAATATCGAACTTTATTAACGATCATTATCGTGATGGATGTTAAAACAACGCCTCGGCCGTGAATTTTGTGTATCAAAAGTGAGAATGTGCTCGATCAAGGTTTAAAACTCAAGGTAACGCGGAGAGATCGAGTCTGATTTCCGCTTCCTTTCACATGTGTCACGTCGAGATTTATTTATAAATTTGTCGCGTTCCCCCCCCATACGTCGGTAATTATTATTTTATTTTTCACCGAGAGGTTGTTTATTACAAAGCTCTTAATTAATCGTATCCGATATCGACTCGGTTAATTGGTTTTTCTCGAGCTTGCCGTTGCCGAGGAAAACACGACGGGGACTCGTTTTCGACCGAGAATTTTCCTTTTTCCTGTTTACGATTTCCTTATTTTAATTATACGCACACGAACCTTTTTGTTAGCGAAACGAATTTAAAAATTTTGAAAAAACAGATGTCACGTTGAAGTTTTGAATGTTTTCACGTACACGCGCTAGCAGATTTCGTGCAGAATGAATTTTCTACAGGTCCCTGACATTAACATTGTTAATTGTTGAGGTATTAACTACCAAAACGGTGTTATCATATGATTGCACGTGAAAATGCACGGTCATGCACAACAAAAGCACTAGGTTCTACGCTGCATGTTTTTCCCTCAAAATATTTCCCAAGTGCCTTTTTTCCGGTTTAATTAATTCCAGGTCTTTAGCCTCGATTCGTCTCATCGTCTGCTGCTTTGCGATGCAAAGGATCGAATGCATTATCGTCTTAAAGTTTTGGATTTTTTAAAGCTTAGGCTTCACTTGGTAAAATAAAGGCCTTATCGAGTTTATAGTCGAGGGCCCAGAACATTACATGCAGAGACTGGACTCTTCGATTATAGCAAGATCTTGAGCAATTTGCTTAATAGTAAACCTGATGAAACTCGAGCTCTGGATCTTTCCAACAATCATTTTTTTTTTTTTTCAAAATCGAAAGTTAACTGTGCCAAATTAAAAAGCTACGCAAGTTGAGATAAGAGTGCGGGCAAAGACGTAATAGACGATGACTCGAAAATTGAGAGTCCCACACGCCACATAGCACGATGACCGTGTGCCTACAATTACTTTACTCTGGCAAATCATTTCCGTAAAATTAATCTTTCCAGGCATTAGAAATAAAAACAAGCACGAATTTTAACTTTTAATTGCGATTACTATAAAACACACATCGATGCATAATAATTATCTCTCGAAACGTTTAATTAAAAGAATGAATTACTGGCACTTAAATAGAATGGACCGGACCGTAATGCGAATTGGTCAATACTATAAATGTCATCGGTCCAAGAAAATTTAACTCGCCTTACGTAAGCATTTATGTTCGGATGAAATACTTACACACAAAAAAGTCACCATTTTTTTTTTTCAATCAACTCGGGAAAAGGGAAGTAAATAGCTAATTAGAATGAAAGTCTATCATTTTAATTATGTAGAGAAAGTGTCGATCCGTATGGCATCTATTTTTTTTCATTACTATTGTTGTTCGATGACATAACACGTACGCAAAATGCACTAGATGGTTCATCTAGTGGAACTGACGATTCCGAATACTCGGCTATTTCATTTCTTGTTCGGAATAAGATACGAAAAAATAATAATGGATAACCTTGTCCGTAAATAGTTTAAAACATATAAATTTGCAATATCATTGGATAAAATGAACGCGATTGAACGGTCGAATGATCCGCGGCGAATATTTTTGTTCGAAATATAAAAATAAGCCGTGCGCAACTGTTGGGTAAAAAGCCCTTGATCCTTAAGCCATGCACACGACTGATATTGTTTATGCGAATTTTTTTGTCGACAATGGAATTTAACAATGTTTACGATTGTCGTCAAAATACTAATCGAACTTGAAGATCTGTCTGTTTATCTGACGGGGGATTCTATAAAGTGACATTCCGAAACGTCTGCAAGGTGATTTAAGTATTTTAAGCAGGCCTTCCAGCAATGTCGTGAGGATTTACGCTTCGATGAACATCCCTATCGGATATCTGGGAAAGGTAAAGTCCAAACGATAAAACTTCCTTTTACTTATTTTTATGCCTTTCATTCACCCTTCACCCGAGTAAAAAAATAATCGCTTAGAGATGGATAAAATCAAAAAATTAAAACCGATAACTTTTTCATCTTTTTTTTCAGGTGAGCGCCGACGAAAATCTGATTTGAAGGCTATGGAAAACTTCTTGGAACTAAGTGCATTATAAACGTGGTGGCAAAGTTGGAATTCCTCAGCTATGTTTTCTCGTAAAGTCTTTGAAAGTAAAAGGGTTAATTAAAAGGACTTACTTGTTCCTGAGGTAAGTTTCATTTTATCTAGACTCGGAGATTCTCTATCGTTATAAACTAAAACGGCAGAGGCGTTGTGTCTGTACGCGTTTTCTACTTTAACTTCGAAATTGCATTGGCCTCTTTTGACTAGCGCTATCCAGGGTTCCCGAGGCAATTCCCCGTTGTCCCACGTGCTTCTTAAAGGAGCTGCACATCCCGTGTGATCTCCCTCCCAAGAGGACACGTGGACGAGGACTCCCGCCGCGGGTCCCACTCTCCCGTCTCCGAACTTTCCGATTTCGGATTTTTCTGTTCTGATCCGTCTCGAGTCCGGATCTATATAAGAAACGTTTATGTAGGCCGTAGTGTAACTGTCCGCGCCTACGTCCTCGTGAGCGTTCGCCCCCGTTAGCTGCCATTCGCTTCCGGCGACGCAATGAGCACTTGACGGGTACAAAACCAGCACCATCACACATAAAAAACTACCGATCTTCGACATCCGCATTTCTTTTATCACTTTTTGGCACGTATTTATTACTAAATCGGGAGATCCGTTTTCCGGAGGCGGAAAAACCGCCGCTCCCGTTGCTCCTTCCTCCGACGAATGCATCTTCGATTATTTCCAAGTCGGCAGCATTCGTACTACGATATCGATTCGATCGATTTTCTTGCTGAGTCGGTTGGAAGCTCCGATATCGGCCAGTCCGAACCAAGCATGTCTGAAACAAAAAAAGGAAATTAAGGCACCGATACCATTCAAATATATTAGAAATCTTGGCGAACTCAAGGACAAATCTAACGAGAACCGGCGATATTAACCGTTTCAAACAAGTGGAAGCCAAAGAACCGGAATAAAAAAATTCTAGTTTTAAGACTGTAATTCCGCGCTCGTTTTATTATAATAAAAAGAAAAGGCAAAGAATTTGCATATCAACTTCGATCTATAGGGGAAGTAAACGCAAAATGGTTTGAGTGAAGGTTAACGATGCCTTAAAATGATCCGAAAATAAAAAAAAATACCGTAAAAGGGATTAGGTTTGTCATTTTTTCTTTCTAGTCGAAAATCCCGTTTAAATCTGCAACGATGCAGTAAATATTAAACCACACAAGGTTCTTCCTATATTAGAGTGGACCTTGCCCGCTACCCAAACTACTGTTACCTACATTCTAAACTCGGCCCGAGGCTCCCGACACTGTGAATCTCGATCCTACCCAGGAATCATGCTTAAATAATCGATCAAAGGTCAATGCGACGGTTCAAGTTTTCTCTTACTCATTCCAGCACTAAGATCTATTATCTAATATTCTAATTTAATGAGATTAGAAATCGTAATAATGTAAGTGAAAAATTTATTTGGCATGCGATATTTAAGAGACCGGATTCGTTTGTAAGGAAAAGCTAAAGCACAGGCAGAAGCACTGATTTAGAGTGTTTGATTTGACCTATCGCTACAGATCTTAAGCTGTTCTGTTTCCATCAGGCCACAGCTCTGATGTAATTGGCATCAGACTTTTGCCCTGTTCAGCCCTGTTCGGAGTCTTGCTTCCCGCACTGCAGCACGCCACTGGATAAAACCGACCGTTATTAGCTTCCCTGTTTGTGGTGGGTTTTTAGTGCTACACCTAGGTTAATGATTTTAAGTATCTCTAAGTCCTTTCATCGTCTCATCTATTTTTAGACCTCATCTTCATTAATCATTTATCCTCAAAGAAAAAAAAAGACTATTTTTTTAATTTGCACGATGCAACAACAACTTTATCACTCTTGAATTAATATTTAATCCCCGTGTGACTCCTAATTACTTTATTTAAAAGTTTTTCTATTCATGAATTGAAGTTGTAAAAACGTGAAAAATGGTTCGTCATGATTCGTTAGAATCTTATTTGATTGTTAATGCGTAGACGATTTACGGTGCAGGTTTAGGCCGCGATTCGAACCGAAAATATAAGGCGAAACCTTGAAAGTTTTCTGGCGCAAAATAATGCACAAAACACACGATCCGTTTTCTTTTGTTTATCGACGGCCTTGTCGTTGCATTTTTTTTTATTTTCGGTTATCGGTGTGTCCGATCGAACTGGAAGCGTGGGCAGATCGAATTATTTTAATTAGTTTTCGATAGGCTCGAAAACCACGTTTTCCTATTATCCGAACTTTGGCAAAGAGCCGGTTGGCGGTTGCCAATAATTCGTCCCTTTCTCCGAAAAACCGATATTAATATGAAAAAAATATAGGTTTATTGCTGCATGACATAAGCACGAAGACCTTGCCATATCTTTACATATGTGCAACAAAAAAAAACCGCCGGTTAATTACATTCGCCGTATAACGACGAATCTTGACCTATTTTTCATTTTAATCTTTTAATTATCGCCATTAAAACTTATTGATTTTGCGGTGTAAACCGATTGTTTGTAGGACCATCTGCGGTTTTCCTTTTGAATTTGCATTCGGCAACCGTTATGAAAAATCCGTGTCAGAGTAACGAGGCCGGAGGAGCGTAAATATTCCATTTGAAAATTTTTTATCCTTCTTATATTTAAAAGAGCTCGTGCCGTCGGTTTAAGAGAGCCAAAAAGAACACCACCCAAATAACACAAAAAATCTTATTAGTTATTTAAAACTTGGCAAGGAGCACTATTTCAAGAATTTTTAATCGCGTCCTTTTTTTTTTATTATCTCACTTACTTGACACTTGTTTATTCCTCGAAAGCTCGGCCCGATATCCCTCCGACAGGAAAAGCAAAAGCACTGAACAACACGTTCCCTTAGAGGACACGGCATCGTTATATTTATTAAAACCCGTGGTCGAGAAAGTCGTACGAAAACACGAGGAAATCGCGATAATGACACGTGAAAAAAAATCCTGTCGTCGAGATTATTTTTTTTTATTTTAAAAAAAAGGAAAAACGTGAGAAATTTTTCTCACGACCGCTTTAATCGTATTAGTAGAATCGCCGTTTTTCCTTTAAATAGCTAAAGATTAAAAACGAATCCGTCAATGGTTAATCGCCCGTTTTCTTTTTTTATTTGTTCGAAAATTTTTCAAGGATCGGAAAAATTGTCACACAATTGAGCAATAAATAGTCTACTCGGTTTTATCGGAATACAATAGTTGAGCAAATAATCGGCTACATTTCAGTTAACCCTGACATTGTTATTGAATTGTTTCTGTTTTCGCATTTTGTCGCAGCTTTTGCAATGCTTTTCAGACTTTTCCATTCTTTTCGTTTTAAAAGCTTTTTGTTTTCCATTTTTCTTCTTCGAATTCCTATTTGTTTACCTTGTCGAAACTACAAAATCGGTCCTTGTTTTTCGAAGGTTAAAATCGTTTCTCTTTCTGTTTTCGAGCTTCCACTTCTCCAAAATAAAACAAGAGCGGAAAAAATTAGTGACGTTAAGTGAGCTTGACCCTTAGACTCCGGCTCATCCACTAAAGTTACAAGGACGTTTTAAATTTTGTTTACGTTATTCATCTTTTATACCCGTAATTGAGAACCCGTTACTTCTCTTTTCTTTTTCGTTCATTCATTTTTTACCCATTCATTAAATATTACATTTCGAAAAAAAAGTTTCAGCTGTTTAAAAATTTAACGAGGAAAGTGAAAGAATTATTAATCGATGGAATCTCCTGGAAATGAAATTCAGACTTTCATGTCAAGAAGGAAAGATAAAATATCCAATGTCAGAAATAATTTCCTTTAAAAAAATTTTTTTCGGCCAGGAATCTACCGTTTTTTTTTTGTGAATTTCAGTAACGGTCGCTGGTCAGAATCAATTATTTCTTGAAAAATTCATTTCGAGAATCAAAGCTTATTTAAAAATAAATTTTTCCAAAAAAAATCAACCAAGGCTACTTAGCAGTTTTTATGTTTTTAGATAAATCGTAAAAACCAGAAGACCATCGAATAAAAAACTTTTTTTTGGTCTCACCTACGGAAATGATTATGCTAAGGTCTGTGCAGTTTCTCTGTAACCTAAAAACCATTGCATTTCCTCCAATGCGGAATGCAAGGACAATGTTCTTGCATCTTGTGCTAACCTCACCTCAACAGCGCAAACTCATTATTAATTACGATTTTAAATGAATAAAAACTGCAGCGGATTTATCGAAATAATTTTTCAATGAAAGCACGTGAGGTTTTTAAGCGGATTCGTAAAGCTTATGACGATTTAATTCGTCATTGATAATCTAATTTATTTTTAATCGGGATTGCAACCTTTGTCTTTTTTCAACCTTGAAAAAAGGTAAGAAAGGGAGAAGTGTAAGGACCTCCTTTGACATTTACCTAATTTAAGCGTTAATTAGATTTACTGTACTTTTTAATTTTCAGTCTATTGTCTCTTCGCACTCGTTAAAGGGTCTAATAAAGAGTAACGACGACTATCTAATCGATTTTAAATCGGGGTCGTTGAGCGGTTTTTCTGCTTTCCGTTCGAAAAGCAAGAAAAAAAAATCCTTCGACATGTGGACGTTGTGTAACAGTCCTTTTACCTTCGATTTTCTTTTAAAAGAAGGTGGAGGATTTAAATTTTAACCGCAAAAGCGACCTCAGCCGGGAGTTGTTGACCTAATCGAAAACTGTTAATAATTTCTGAGAAACTCATACATTGTAGGATTCCTCGCGGAAACGGTCCGGATATCAAATGCATATGCATCACAAGTTTGATTTTGCCCCGGGAGGATTAATGCAAATTCGAGTCAAAATTAAACGACCGTTAATTCTTTTCCTACATCGCTTTTTACGATTTCCCGCTTTTCCTTAGTTTTCTTATTATGTATTTAATTGTTTTTCCTCCAACGTCATATTTTTCTTTCTTAGATAATTAAGTTACCGGCTCGACTCGTTTAGGAACTCGTATGTTTAGGCGTATTTAAACTTTAGCTCGCATTCGATCTATGACGTATGATTTTAAATGGCAAGGGCCACGTTTAAAGGGATTAGATTTTAATCTTTTGAAGGAAATCCTAACGGGTGCTACCGGCTTTGTCAGGTTTTGGATTTGAAATGTTATTGTTGTCCCCTCAAGCCTGTCGGTCGAATATAATAATTGAAATTTGTATGTTTCACAGTCTAATCGAAAACTAACTTTTAGACTTACGGCTAGAAAAGAATCGAGATGAGGCCGTGCAAAATTAAAGCTCTGCTGCATCGAAATATTGTTATTCTAGCAATAGATAGAGGTTTAACCCGTAGAAGAAAAATTGTGACTGCAAAAGCTGACGGATAAAATACTAGAAGCCTGGATTGCAAGCGAGGGTTTTCAACAGCCCGGATTGAGCTTAGTCGTCTGAGAAGTCTATTCTTATGTAAAAAGTTTTGCTTAACCCTTGCCAGAAACATTAACATAACCAGTTGTAGGTTTTCTGTTGGCAGATCTTGTCCTGCCAACAGAAACTTTGAAACGTGCGAGAGAGTTCAGAATTATCGAAAAGCTCTCGATCTATCTTTTTAATGCTCCATATTCTTGTGTATTTGATGCTTGAAACAAAAAGCTCAAAGACTTAATTTGTTCAAGCTGTTTGGTGCACATTTAAATTTCCCGCTTAAAGGAAAATTTCATGATTTTATGATTTTAGAACTTTTTGAAGCCGGATTCTTTTTGTGGGCAAATATCTTATATTACAAAAAAATTATATTGCGAACGACCGATTGCGAACGTTGAAAATTTCTTCCTTGACTTATTTAAATTCTTTTTAAAAGCAGAAATAAAAAACTTCCCGTCCGGGCGTCCGGGTTCAGGTTATTCGAATTTTTGACTCGACGCCCGTCTGCCATTAAGTGAAAGTATTTATGTTACGCCTAAAAATCCATTGTTATAAATAAAGGTCACGATCAGAGATGCTTAAAATGGTCCAGTTACTCCTCATCAATCACATAGCGGAAGCGAAAACAAAGAAACGGTCCTCGTGCCCTTTTAGAATTTTTTTCTGGAGCCCGTGCTAAGATTGTAAAATATTATAAAGGCTCCTCATCAAAAACTGATAAAAATTTCTCGAGAATGGTTTTAAAATAAATGAAAGAAACAGTGAACTAACCTGTTTTTATCTCATGGCGAAGCGGCTGAACCCCTTATTATCCTACGATCAGCTGCTTTTCGTATCCACATAAAAGAAATCACAAAAAATGGTAAACAAATCACAGCACTCCGATTTATAGAATATCAACTTTTTTACTTGTAAAAAATGATGTAAAACTGTAAAATTTAAATTTTTATTTCCTCTCGTGGATTTTATAATATTAAAAAAAACAGTCACAGTAAATATAAACTCATCTCGAGGGGAAATTGTATATAAAAATTCAATATTTAGTTTATTGTCATGCGTGCGAAGCTAGCGAGTTAACGCAAACTCCGACGTGGTAGCAACCAAGCAACTCCTCCGCCGACTCGAATACTGAAGCGGATTATGTCGAGTCCACCTGACAAGTTAACGCTTCGCTTCACCTTGACTAAACTTTAAAAAATTAACCGCTAGATCGAGTTTCGATCGCTATGCAAAACGTGTTTTTAATTGTTAATCTTTTTTCTTTTCGTTAAAGTTTTGCCAGACCGGAAATAATCCTAGCCCTTTCCTTTTTCTTCTCAGGTTTTGAGATGGACGCCAAAGAATTGACGAGCGAACAGTTCCAAGAAGAGCTGAACCGATGGTTTCAGGATCGGGGAATCATCGCGGATTTGAGATCCCATCTGAGGCATTTGATGATCACGGCTTTACAAAATACCCGAATCGGACTTAAGCCGACTTACACTACTTCTCCTAAAAGTCAAGCCTTGGATTTGCTTCTGGCGGAATATTTGTTAAGTCGAGGTTGTCATTATACCTTGTCTGTTTTCACGAGCGAAGTACCGACTTTGAAAAGTTTTGCCGAAATCACGCCAGGATTATTCTTTAGAGCCAGAAAGAATGAAATGGGAATAGGAGCAGGAGATCGTACGAGATTGATCGACGGGAATTCGATGAAAAAGAATAAAAGCATCGGATATTTTAAGGTATAAATAAGCTCTGCACCACCAATTTTAAATCTAAAATTTTTCCATTAAATCGGTTGATTAATCCTGCAGAAGTATTTACGAGCTCCTTTATTTTAACGAATTCGAGCATTCATTTTTCTAAATAGATTTTTTGAGTTTATCTTCCACTGGACACTTAAGAAGTGTAAACGCCACATAACCCATAAACCATTATAGACTCGAAAGTATCACTAAAGCCGCATGAAATTTTGGAAATCGAGATCAAAGCTGCATCTTCATAAAGGAGGATGTGCAATCAAGCACCCGAATAGAATCAGCTATCAGGTTTACTTCCCCAAAGTTTCGCCTTCTCGCTTAACGAATTTCCCACCAAAAAAAATTAAAGGTTTCACATCGTTGGTAAATCGAACTTTGTTTTCTACGAAACACATTTTGAAATTTGCTATAATCATTCACTGATAAGTGCAATTTTTGAGGCAATTTTCGCTTTAAAAAAAATTAACTTATGCTTGGATATCTACACAGTGATCGAATATTTATTCTTGAGGGGAAAGTTTTATTCTTTTGTTCGTCAAATTTGTTTCAAAGAACTTGATAAAATTTAGATAATTCTTTAATTGAATGCCTGCACTTCTTTTAATGCAAAAATAGAACTTTTGGAAATTTTTAGTATAAAAAAAACTTATTGTCACGTTGTAATTGATGAAATATGAAAACAATGGAAATCGCACAGACCCGGCCTAGGTTGAAGGAGGTCGTTTGTTTTGGTTATACATTCACGTTTGTTTTCAATTTAAACCGACTCGCTTAAGTCTCCTCTTCTAAAACCCGGGTCAAGACTCTCTTTATCATTTTCAAACGTATTTGAAAAACTCCCACTGCAATAATCCCATTGAAACTATAACGCTCTGCTTCTTATGTTATTGTGGGAATATTTTAAAAAAATGAATTAAAAATTATCTGGAAATCTAAAGGAGCAAAGTTAAAACATATTTAATTATGCAAAACTTATATGATTAATCTTAATCTTTAATGATCTTTTTATTTTTTATTGAACTTTTAAAACTTATGTAAGGATTATGTCAGATTAATGTGGAATACTTACATAAACTAGCGCAAATGATAATAATGATTAAACGTTGAGAACATATTTTGAGAGCATCAACTCCTTGAAATTAAGCATCGTATCACGGTAGGCCTAATGAATTTTTGTTCAAGGTTGAACTATCAAACAAAAATAACAATTTTTTTTCTTACTTTACTTTGTTTATGCAGATGAAAGTCCAAGGACCGAAAAAACCCCTTCTTACTTACAATTTCAAATAATTAAAAACTGAAATTTAGTCGTTAATAAGGCTCTTTACAATTTCCAGGAATCCGAGGTTGAAGAATTATTAAACGCGCTGGGACTAACGAGTTGTGGAAGCGAAATTAAAATCATATCGGAATCCTACTTGACGCCTGAGAATGAAGAATCTCTTTTGGAGTGCTTGTTAAAAATAATTCCTGAATTGTCGACGAAATGGTTAATAAGGCAGCAAACACTTCAAAAGTATGTAATTTTCATTTCTTAATTTTGTAAAATTTTTAAATTCGTAAACAGTTATTCTGACGTAGGTGCCAATCTGATGGAAACCAGACAGGAGTTTCTCCGGAATGGTCGTCTCAGTTAACAGACATATTGATGCAACTTCACATGAAGCCCTATCATGTTATTTCCGCTCAAGAAGAGATTCATAAGTAAAATTTTTTTCCGATTGTAAAACTTTCAGTTTAAATATTTAAACTAAAAGTTCTTCAATTGTTTTTCAGGATTACCCAAAGCGAAATATCGAAGATTATGGAAGAAGAAAACAAGAAACGTTTGGAGTTTTTAACGGAGAGGGAAAAGAGAATTCAAGAGAGTTTTAAAAAGCACGAGGAAGAACTTTTGACCAGACTGAAAACTGCCGAGGAAGAATTCAAATCTAAAAGAGAAATAATAGACGAAGAATTGTCTCAAAGACAACGACATTTATCAAAGATGGCATTAGAATGGAAGGGTAGACACGATGAAATAATGAGGCTCTCCTTGAATATTCACGTAGGTATTTAATAAAATATGAGGCATCTGAACGGCTTAGCCAAGTTTTGTCGGTTACTTTCCGGAAGAAAAAATTAAAGGGTTACATTTTCAAAATAGAAGCAGATCATAAAAGATGGAGCAAAATCTGTTTAACTGTCAAATTTTATTTTATTTTTTAGGATGTAAAAAGTGAAAATCAAACTCTGCGAACAGCCATCCAGGAAACTGAAACAGAGAAGCAAAGTCTGAATTATAAACTAGAAGCTCAAAATAAAATTATAGCGCAGTTGCAAGGGCAGATAGCTTTGTTGGTTGAAAAACTGGAAAGCTCGGCCGAGTCAAATGCTGCTTTGACTAAAAAAATTGAATCGGTGCAAGTACGTATTACGTTTTTATTACGCTTTAATTACATTATCTTGTAAATATTCTAACGATAAAAATTTTTTAGTCGATAGATAAGAAAACCGTTTCACCGAAACACCGTCTTAATAAGCAGCCTGATAATCTTGACTGTTTAGAGAAAGCAAAAATCAGTGACGAAAGTCCTCGATACCCCTTGCGACGATCCAAGTCTTCCGAAATTCCCAAACGATCGAAATCGGAGTCTTCCTGCCGAAAACCTGTTATTCCTCTTAGTTTTGAATCTTCCGAAGAAGAAAAAGTCAATGCTGCGTATTCGGATTTTTCGACGTTAGAAGAAATAGTAGCCGAAGCGTGGGAAAGATTTCATTCGTTGGAAGAGGAAAGCAAGCAGATCGATGTTAGTTATCTTCATTATAAGAAAAAATATGCCAGCGTATTATTGAGTTCCGACTCGGAAAGTTCGAAGAATGACCGGCTTGTTTCACCGAAAAAATTATCTGTCCTCCACAACCATAATGTTCAACCTCCGATCGCTCGGATCAAGTCTCCCCAAACCGGAAAAGAAAACAAAGAAGACGAAATGGTCGAAAAAATTTCGACACCGAAAAAGACGGAAACGAACTTGATAACTAAAAAAGAAACTTTTCGAAAACAACCGATAGCTCAAATTGTTCCCATAAGGCTTCCTACGAAACGCCAGTTAAAGGATCATTCTTATTTTTTAAAAAGCAGATCAATGTTAGAAAAGATGGACCGCGACGAAATTTCGATTTTAAAAAGTTCGGCTTCTTCTACGGTCGACACGTCATTTCATTGTTCCAGTTCTAACGATTCCGAAAGTCCAGGAAAAAAACATGTTTCATTTAAAAAAACCTCTACATCGACTCCTAGAAATTATGAAAGTGCAAAAAATGTTTACGAACCTGGTTTGCTAACTCCTTTACGAACTGCATCTTTTTACTGCAATCCGGATGAACTAAAATCAAAAAAATGTGACGATAACTCTGGTGAAAAAGTTTCTAACGTGCAAGAAATAGAAGTGGATTCCGGTTTACAAACATTTCAAGAAGCCGAAATTAAATCTGGAGTGTCAGCCGAAGAAGATGAAACTTCGGCCTTTAAAATTCCTTTGAGGCAACAGATCTTGATGTCTGATTCGGACGAAAATTCAAAATCTGAAATTTTAGAAAGGAGAAGTCTTCATAATTCTCCTAAACCTGAAGTATCGCCGGCTCAGCACTCTGGCACTAGTGGGAATATTTCCGTCGGGAAGCGCAGCTCTTCCGATGAAGATTTTTGGGCGTGATGGTGTTCCAGAAAAGGAAAAAGACTGCGTGGCTGTGATTCAACCCCTAACAAGGTAAGAAATTTTTTTTTCTTAGAGGTGGGATATTTCTAGCAAAGAAAAAACTTTTGGCTATGTACTACAAGTTAGCAAAGTTCATAAGTGCGAAATCTTTCAGCTGAGATGTGCCATCGGTAAATGTACCCCGAAAAAAAGAGTGCTGTTTTAAGTCTTGAGCCTGAGTGTCAAAGCAAATCTTGCAGTAGGTATTTTTGAAAAGTTGTCTCAGTGAGCAATTTTATTATATCCGTTACAAATAGTTTGTAGTCTTCGAAGGAAAATTAAGTCAAAAATTTATTCTTAGTTACTCTTCGATAGTTTTGATTGAAGGAAAGTAAAATATAATAACTTCCGAAGGTTTTTTTTTTCAAAAAAAAAAACCTATATATTTATTAGTTTTTTTAAAACTGCAAAAATAAATTATTTTATGATTGTAAGTTATTACTTTCCGCGGTAATACCATATTATTATTCATTAGCATTCCCCTCTTTCTTTAAAACATTGGCCGCTTCAATTAATCCGAGACCTTCAAGATAGTATTCCAAATTTTCGGGCGTCGCATCTTCGTCTACCTCTGCCCAGATTTTGAGTAATTTTTCTGCTCTTTCGAAATCCGTCGGTTTCTCGTTAGCTACCATAATTACTTCGCTTTCTTCGTAGCCTACCTTAAGAGCTAATTTTCTCCATTTGTCTCCCACGAGCTTAGCAACTTGACTTAAAATTTCTGCTGGTATTTTAGGTTCTTTCATTTTCTCTTCGGCTCCGTCCTCTTGCGATTCTTTTTCTTCGGGTTTGAGGAGTACGTCGACTTCTTCGGTGTCCGTATTTAAAACTTCTTGTTTGACTTCTTCGTTGGAGTTTTGAGGACGATCTCTAATTATTCTTTTCAAGCTTAATTCTAAATAATCAGGGAGTCTGGCTATTGGGTTGTTTGTGGATGTGAAAAAGCAGGAACTTCTTTGAGTTAGCAATCTCAGTGCTCTCCATCCGAAATTGGGATCGTTCACTTTACGATATTTGGGTTCGATTTCTGCCTCTGGATCCAACTGTTCGATCGCCTCCTTGAAATAATTATCCAATTCCGGAAGAAAATTTCTTTCCTTAACTTTGCACGCATCTAAATTGTTAGGGTGTACATTCCACAACCTCGTCAGTTCCGTGCTACAAAGTCAAATAAAAGATTTATTTTTATAAATTTTAAATGAAGGATTTCAACGAATTTTTTGCCAGTTTCTACTTACTGCCCCAAATAATATTTTTCCTGCTCGGTAGCCTCTTTGATCATCTCTCCGACGTTTCTCTTCCTCCCTCTTAATTTAGGCTTTGCCACATCTTTTTCGTCTAAGCTTGCAGGCTTTTTGAATTCGGGACAACCTAAAAAAAGACATTCAATCATATTCGCAAACTATTGACATCAAAAATAAGTGACTACCTTCGTTCTTCCAGTTATTCCAAAGCTCTTCTCGAGTCAAAACATGTTTCACAGCTTCTGAGAACTTGGCACTGTTGGCAGGGGTTTCGGCAAGAAGGCTGTACACTAAAGTGACTTGCTCTTTAACCCAATCGTTTTGCTCTGGTTTCAGTTCGTAAGTTTCCAATTTAAATTTCACTGTTGAACTTAAATATTGAAGAACAACGAGAAATTGAATTAAAAGTGACCGCCGAAAATCGGCGTCGCTTAGCTGAAGTTCTAAGAGTTTAGGATTCGTCATATATTTTGCAAAAAAAGTTGAGGAAGAGGCTTCTGCTAAATGCTCTTGAACAGGTCTGTCCTGGATTTGTTCTGCATCTAATTTAAAATTTTGGAAGGCAGCCAGGACGTCCGTCGCACTCTGCCCAATAAAACCAAATCATTAATAACATGACATTAGACATGATAACATAATATCACAATTATTAAACTAACAACTTACATTGACGAAAACTCTCCATCTAACTTTATTATAACACTGATTCGGACTTCGTAAAAATTCTTGCAAAGTTAAAAATTTGTTATAAAAATTGTAGTCGATTTTAAATTTGCATTCTTGTTCTGCATCATCATTGGTTTCAAACTTTTCTAAATGAGAGCTATCTTGAGAATATTCTGTTGCATTATCTAAATTGAATTCACTTACAATATTCAAACCTGAAATTGAATTAAGCATTTTAATAATATTTTTAATATCATATTAACTTTTCTTATACAAACTACAAAGTTGACTTACCTGATCGTTCTGAAAAAGGAAAGAACCTGGCCAAAAACAATAATATTCTCCCTCTGAAAACTGTGTTTTGAGATCTGGAAAGCCTTCTCAGCAAATCATTACACATTCTTAGCAGGTTATTTTTACAAGCTCCAAAAAATGAGTCTTCTTTCCAAACAGTAACATTATTTTCAACAAATGTGAAAAGTTTTTCACATTGATCAAGTGTGAAAAGATCAAAAATGTCTGATAAAAGTACCACTGGTATAGATGCAGAACATATTTCTCTTCTACTAAGTTCAATAGTAAATGTTATGAACGACTCTAAAACCTGAACTTCTTCTTTTGATTTGATAGTTAATTTTAGGATTACATCCCTTAAAATTTGATCAAAGATTACTCGTTTTTCTAGATCTCTGTAAAAACAAGCAACAGTAAGTTTCATTTAAATTTGAGAGGTAAAACAAAATAATGAAAAATTACTTACATAAGATTAAAAGAATTATAAACTTTTTCCAGCTGGTCCACTTTTCCATTTGAAAAAGAAGACATAACATGGTTCTGGAAAAAAAAACGCTTATTATAACAGTGTCCAAGTTAGGTTATGTTTGTTGATTTTTTAAAAAGCTGTTTTTGAAATTTGTTGAAATAACCCTTAGGAATGAAAATTCGTTTTGAAAATTTTTTTAATAGCTGACTGCGCTTATTAAAAAGATTAATGAATAGAAACAAGTAAAATGTTTTGAAATGGATCTTTTGCAAATGAAATCAGATTATGTAAGATATAGTAACTTACCTCAAACGAAGTTTTCATATTTTCAAATCGGGACATTTTGGTTTATTTTAATAGCTTATCATTAATATAATTATTAACCTCATAACAAATATTTTTAGTTAAGATTTTATTATTGTTTTGGTAAAAGGTGGAACTACAGGCTGTGTTCCGGCTTAGATTTTCTAACAAAGCTTCCTTCCCCCCTTCGTTCTTCGCTGTGTTCGAGTGAGAGTTTATTTTCAAATATTTGCGACAAAATTTTACCGCCAGTTTTAAAAACTAAAATGAGTTTACATAGGAAGAAATGGGGTGGGATTTTATTTATCAAGAAAACATTTTTCAGATCAGCTTTTTAGTTTATTTGGTCAGTCTTTCCTTTTTCTTTAGATTCAGTGAAGTAATTAGTTTTTCGATAATTCTTCAACCACTTCAAGTAGTTTACTTGATCAGCAACTGGGGCTCAGAAAACAACTTGAGTAAATTCTCTGCACTGTTAGAATTTGAGCTTGAAAAAATGAAATAGTAATATAAATGAGAGTAAAATAAGAAAAGGATGGGACGGGGGAAAAAAATAGTAAGCCTGTTTTTAATAAAAAAGACATTTAATGTTTATTCATATTTCTTGAAAAAAATTTTTATCTGCTTTGGGTTTGAAAGTTACAAAATAAGAAAACAAAACCAGTAAAACTGCATTCAATTTATCTTTGGACTTTTTCCGATTAATTTCCATATAAAATTTATCACATGGATATAAAATATTGCTTAAATAATATATATAGAATATAAACTTTTTTTTTGAATTCAAATATGAAAATTTAACGTGAGCGTATCCAATATATATCAAGTCTAAAACCTACAAGGGAAAAATAATAGTATATAGGCCTATTATATTGTGAAAACTAAAAATTACAATTCATCACAGTCCAGTCCAACTTTTTTAAATATTTTTTCAAATAAAGCTGCAATATTCTAAGCCGCCTGCCAAAACAAGCACCCAATCGCAAAGCTATAGTGATTTTCAAAAACTTTAAAACGTGCAAGATAGTTTCAATGGCAAGCGAACAATTAAACGAAACATCTATGTTGGACAAAACTGACATAAAGGAGAGATTATTCACATCTTTAAGTTTAAAATTATTTCTCGAAAAAAATTTTTGCTAGAGAAATAGTATCTCTCCACATCGGCAAAGACCAATAATTCTACAATCAGTCTTATAATTTGAAGACTAAAATTATTTGATTCGACAAAATTTATTTTATCACAATATCAATATTTACATTAAATTCGAACACCTTTTTTGAGTACAAAATCCATAATAGAAAAGGAGCGGTTTTTTTCACTGAACAATGAACGTAGCACAACCTTTACATTTAAAATATACATGACCTGAGTCCATCATATACATATAATATACCGATTTCTACAATCAAATCTCCTATTAATAAACTTTCTTTGATCGAGTATTCTTTCACATTGATTATAATTAATAATAAATTCTTTTTTTAAAACTCCGTTATTAGATTTGAAATTTTTAAGCATAACAGTTTAAAATTGATTGTTATAAGTTTTTTTCTTGCTTGTACAACTAATCCGGTTTTCTAAAAACAACCATAAAGTAAAAAAATTTACTTAAAAAAATAATAATAATGCAATTATTAAAAGTGATCATGAAATTTTTACGAAACGAAATGAAAAGATAAGCTTTATGTGAATAAAGCTTTTGAAAATAATTTTTATTTTTGCAAAGCTTTAACTATGAAATATTTTTTTTTTAAATTTTGAAATTTACATTCTTGGCTGAGTTTCAATTTAAAAGTTTTACTTTCTATTCAAACAATTAAATAATTTAAAAATAATGAGATTGCTGCTGAACTTTAAAGAACTAAAACAAAGTACTGAACTCGTTCAGCAGCAACAATGCATTTTGCAAATCACTTCGAATATGTAGAACATATTCTATGAAGATATCACATTTCCAGTTTATAAAATATAAAAAGTTAAAGTTCTTATAATCACTAATGGTGATGCAATTCATCTATAATAAAATCATACTGTTCGCTGATAACTAAGGGTTTTTTGCAAATGTAAAAATATGAGAAAAAGAGTTGAAAGAAAGTAAAAAAATAAAAAAGCAACTCTAAAATAAAGCTTTAAAATAAAAAATAATTTAAGATTTCATATGCTTTGTCAGATCTAAACCAAGATTCTTTTTCCTAACGCGCTAAAAAATTTTATTCAATAATGATTTTAAGATCATATGATTTTAAAAATTTACTTTCCGCTAAAACATTTTTTTTTCTTCAAAAAAAATCTGAAAAATGTTATACAATAATCCTTTTTTTTTGATATTTTATAAATTACGAGGTATTTTCCAATACTTCTAAAACAAATAAATTGATAAACAATTATTATTTTAACTTTACATACGGAAACGGGGCTAGCTACCAATGTCCGAAATACTTCTTTCTCCTAACCCGTCGAATTCTTCGTTAAATTTAGTCTCATCATTGAGCGAAGTTAACTAAGCTAACTTTTTACATATTAAGGACAGGTAAATAGATTTCGCATTTTAAAGACCTTTCCTAAATTCGCATTTAAAACATTATGAAATGGACCTACGATCCGTGACTAGTAACGTCTTTCACTTTCAGAAATCATGAAAAGTATTTACCTTTTACAAATTAAGGTGCCGCCAAAAGGTTTAAAAAAAATTAATAATGCTGCGAATTTTCGCTTTTCCCACTTCGGACGGAAGACCTTTCGACGGCATCTACAGCGTTAATGTTTGATTCTTCCGAAATTGTCGTTAATCCATTAATCATCGTTCCGAATCCTCGATGATGAAATTTACTGACGAATTTATCGTCTTCTCCTCGAGGATTGCAATTCAGACTGATTCGATTAGTGTAGCCCATCCCGTCGACGTGATTAGTCAACGAAGCAAGGGAGGAGCTCGAATTGGACGGGCTAGGAGGACTGTCCAGGGTAGGAGGGTATATATAGGGCGAGGAGATGAAGCTATCGGGAGATATTATAGCTGGCGGAACGCACATTCGGTGATACTGGTGGAAACCTCTTATCGAGGACCTCGCTGAAGTCGGTGTTCCGTCCTGTAAAATAATTAATCTTGGAGCATCTTTATTTGAATAATAGAAATATTAAAGGAGTTTTCCGGCTTACGTATAGAGATCGATAGTAATAAAGCGGGGAAACGGGGAAAGATTTATCGATTTGGCTTCGAATCAAATCGGTAAATTTTTGAACATCAAAAACCTCAAAAAGAAGGGAAATGAAGATTTGTAATATTTAAGACTACAAAAATTTGTAGCACTTACCAAGCTATAACCTCCAGAAATTGCTACTTCGGAATTTCTACTATTGTCTTCGACAGGCTGAAACACGACGAGTATCGCCCAAATAGGAAGTAAATACTTTCCAAAATTAAATATCAATTCTGTAGCTGAATAAAAGAATTGAGAATGACCGAAAACTCCACTACACCCCGTTTCTTCTGCTCCCACTGAAATAAATAAATTAAAGCGAAATATTAAATCGCTTTTACGAGTTTTTCAAATGACGTAAGCTTCCTACTTACCAAATCTCATTAAAGCGTCAAATGCAACCGAAAACAAAGCCGATAATTCGTATGCAATGACAACAGTCATTAGATCTCTCCTTTGAGCACTTCTAAAAGAAGCCAAAGTAGTCAGCCCGTTAGTTTTATGGGTGATAAAAATCGCAGCACATGCGAAACATTGCACAGCGACGAAATCCGCTGCAGACAGCATCAACCAATACGGCTCTAAAAAGAAGACAGCAAGTTATTATTCCCAATTTTTCTTAAATTCAAATGGTTTTTTTTCTGTTTCCTATTAAATTTTAAACAACCATCGATTCAATCATAATGACTCTTACTAAAAATTTGTAAAAATATTGCTGAAAGAATACATACTGAGACATTCATTCCATGTTGTTCCAATATCCACCATTCCCATTAGGGCCACTGCTGTGCAATATATCATGTATAAACAAAGACCTGGATTAATGGCATGCTGAATAATATCTTCCTTATGATGTGCCTTTGCAGAAGAAGACCAATGCAAATGACAAATAACACTGAATTGCAGGAGCTTAAGAAAGTTTGCAGAAAATTCAAGTTGGGGATATTCATGTCCAATAATAAAAGTTGAAATACTGAAAATGAAGATTACCATTATTAATAATAAGTTTTACCACAAAGCAGCATGCTTAGGAATCTTTAAAAAAGTGCAATAAGGTCATTTAGGCTCTTATGATAATTGTTTATCAAATCTTTTTTAAAAACATTTCTGGAGCTCCGAGGTAAAGGGAGACTACTATCTTTTGTTTTCATAAGGTAAACATTGAAACAAAAGCCAACTAAGAACCCTTTACCTCGGAGCTCCAGATTTAACAATTTAGCAAAAAAATTTTAAGAACATTACTCTCCCAATGTTGATATGAAAGACACTACAAATGTTTCCAAGAGCATTAGCTCAAAAAACAATGAAAAATTAATCTCTGTTTAAAAATAACCTTGGTTGGTAAATATGACAGAAAACTATGCAGGTATGAAGCTGTTAAAGGAGATAAGAAATAAATGTGAAGTTGTTAGTTTTAAAGCTGCAGTTTTACAATCAAATTCTTATTTTTAAAAAAATTTATAATTTACAAAAACAACTGATAATGACTAAAACAACAAAATAAGACTCATCCCACTTTAAGCCTCTTTTTCATACCATTATGTTAGGATTTTGTTTTGTTGATTTTAATTTGTCTTATCAAATAGAGAAAAAAAATGTAACTGTTGACATCAAAATTTTATGTTAACCACATTATCTGATACATGAAGATGAAACATTAAAAATATCATAGAACTTACCAAACAATCAATTCAACAGCAGTGACGTAAAAAATGGCATAGTGCTGCATCTGTTTGTGTTTGTAGACATGATATTTAAATAATTTACAAACTACAAATACAATAGTGATACCAGCAGCTGTGGTTAATACGATTGACCGTAAGCAAGCCAAAGTGTCATATTGTGAGAAGCAACTTTTATTTACTACATCTATTGTGTCATTCCCATATTTCCTACCCCGGAACGACATGTTTTGGTCCCTAAAAATTAGACAAATCACATGAATACATACACTCAAACTACAACATATATGCAAGTTCACTTTATACTTTGTTAGTCCATAATGATAGTTCTAGTCGATACCAAAGAGTTCAATATTACATTTATATTTTTTACACTGACAATTGTTTAATCACCCTTGTTGGTATGCAGGAAACATTGCCCACTCAGCCTGACATTACAAACTGAAGACACCAAATAATTGGCAACATATCAAGTTATATCAACAAAATATTAAAAATTGTCTATAGATAGAAAATAAGTCAGGGACTACACCCTAAAATCTGACCATTTCCAAAATCAAGTTTTCCTTCTGTTAACTCGTAAAATCACGGCTAATTATATCATTAAAACATCGCGATAAACGATACAAACTTGAACTAGAGTAACATGAAAAGATTAAAATACAGCTGGCCTTGAATATTTATGCTAACGAGGATTTCACATTCGAGTTAATACGACGATATTCCTAGGACGTATTGAACGAAGTATATTAAAAATTTTAAAAGGGGCTTACCTGCGTTAGTAATTACTGCGAGTCATAGTTAAAAATATTTCCGTATGAAAGTTAAGAACGAGAAGGACATTACCCAATATAAATAAACAAAATTAAGCTAGAAGCCATTTTCTTAGCAAAATGTGTAGCAACTAGGAAATCGATAAATCGAAATGTCGACAACAAAGCAATCAGTGCAATGTGCGACAATTTTGATTGAAATTTTTCCCGATAGAGTTCGCGGCAGTTGTTACCTGTTTTGTATTCATAATGGACGCGATATACATACGGTAGTATTTAATCGAAAAAGAATGGAGAACAAGGGATTTTTATCGTTAAAAAGTTTTTAGTGCTGTTGTTACGAATAGTGTGATGTGTGGTACGAATGTTTTATCAATTAAAAACGTTAATACATAGAAATCGCTAAACTATTTAAGATCATAAATATCAGGCTTAATATGCTAATCACTGCATTCCATTCTCGTGACGTCACAAACTTGAGGTATTTCAATATGGCGGAAATTTAAGTTCGTGAGTGCAAGTACTGTGATTTTGGATGGCTTTAAAGTGCGAAATATGCCTAGGAGACGAAATGGCGAGTTACCATTGCCCGAAGGCTGGGAATACGCGACAGACTATGACGGAAAAGTTTATTTTATCGATCACATTTCGAAGAAAACCACTTGGATCGACCCTAGGGACAGGTAGGCCAACCGATGTTACCCCACGTCAACCCGCATTCCTTACTCTGTATCTGCTTTTAACTCGACTTATCCCGCTTCCTTCGAACCCTTTTTTCCCCTTTTATTATTTTCGTGATTAAATCTCTCTTAAAAGTAATCGCTTTTGATATAGTTCCGGAAACAAGCGAAAGAAATTCTCTTGTATACATTAGTTTGTACATGTGCTGCAGTCTGGTTGAAAACATGCTCTCTACACTACATTGCTCGGTTCTGCACGCATATATTTAAGTCTTGATGGATTGATATCTCATTGACAATTAACATAAATCAGCAGGATGAAATTGCTTTTATTAGTTTTTCCTTTTTTATGAAATAAAGAAATGAAGGGAGCAGACATGTTTGATCATATCATGCTTGTTTATGAGTTTTAACCTAAAAGGATGGGTATTCTCATATAAAATTCCCACATAAATTTAATTTCTGGTTATTAAAATTATAAAACATTTTTTCCTTATCTGTTTATTGTACAAGTTAAGAAAATAGTTAAGACAAATTACAATTTTGATAATTAAAACATTGTTAGTGATTCTTAATTAGCTTTGATTTTTAGAACCAGAGTGAGTGAATAATTCTTAGACACTCTGTTTTCTGAGATCATATTGCTGATGTACATAATCTTCAGAGAAAACTTTTATTTTTGCAATCAGAGTTGCAGTTTAAGATTTGAACCTGTCCAATTTGATTGTTCTAATGGGCTTGCAGAAAGGAGTAGTTAAGACAGGTTTTTTGGTTTTACTGCAAAACATGGATTTTAACATTCTGATTCTCATTACATTCAAGCAATAAAAAAATCAATAATAATAAACCATTTTTGCATACTCCACACCATTTTTATGAGCATTTTCATGTCTCATTAATCTTGTAACTTTACCCTTACGTTTATTTGCATTCCTAAAAACAAAATGTCAAGTTCTGCTACCTGCCAAATGATATTTTAAATTACTTTTTTTGTCAAGTGTTTCCCAGGTTGTAATGCATTAAATTTTTCACTAGATTTCTCTGCCCATCTCATGAAATTCCTGTAAAAAGTCTGTATAGTTTTTAAGCAACACCGAAATTAAGTGTATGCAGTTTTGAAGTTTTCGAACTGCTTTAGAGTTCCACCCTGTTGATTTCGTTTGCCTGAAATTTGAAAATGTCTATCATTTGAATTAGATTAAATTGATATTACCTTCTTTTTGCAGTTTTCATTGGAATTTGTTTCAATTTTTGTTTTACTGTCAGTTTTTTCATTGTTTTGGAAACATATGAATGCTGAGGAAATCCAAAACCTTCTGAAATCTGGATACTATTGACAACAGTTTTTCCCAATGTCATTTTTTCACTTCTGAGCTTAAGCTTTTTTTGTTTAACAACTTATTATTTATTTTCTGATTGATCCTTTCCAATGGCCATTTTTGTATTGGTTTTTGTTGTGTTATTTGAGAACTTGCAATTTGATTTTATTCAAATGGCTAGAACAACAAGCTCCTTTTTTATTGTTTTAGCCAGTAGAGTATTGTGTTCAGTTTATTTTGGAGGCTAGATTACTCTATTTCTTTAAATCTTGAACATTTTTACTTTCATACTTTTTCCACGAATTTTTTGTTAATAGTTAGTGAATTTAATAACTGTGTTGAAGAGAAGACAATTTTTCACACAGCTCCCAAGATTTTTCTTGAGTTATTCCAGAAATATTCTGCAATTCCCCAATTCCCCGATCAAACCTTTTTTAGAATCTGATAAAAACAGCTAGACTTGCAAATTTTATTTTTTTTACTTTAAATTTTGAAAGCTTCAAATTTGGTATTACAGCGTTGTTTTCAGACTTAAGCAGAAATTTCAAATTATGTAATTTTTTTAATGGAATAGAATTTTAATTGTTTACCTTTTCAAAAAAATAAAAAAATTATATCTAAATTTGAAGGGGTGAAATCCCTGAATTAATTAATTCGACTAAATATGCACATTTTAGAAATATTAACAGGTTTTAAAAACTAGTTTATATTTTGTGGAACCCTATCTGAGTTTCTTTTTAAAAAAACGCGTTTGATCACCCCTTTAAAAATGGCCTAATGAAAGGAAAAGATAGTGTTGTTGAAAGTATAAAATTCCTTTGCAAATTCCAAAGCCACGAAACATAGGCTTGACTGTTATCTAAATGAAAATCTTAGTGGAACTCGAAGAATGCAGTCCTGAATTGCCCTGTGTCCCCCATTTAATTTAAGATGATCCCGTTGGAGCATTAACAGGTCGGATAGAAAAGCGATCTTTTTAGAGTCATTGGATTCGGTTGCGATATCATCTCCATCCACTTCATATGCTTTATGTAATTGTATACTATTTGAGATTATCTGTCATTGGTTTTGTTGAAACCACTCAAACGTGTTGAGTGCCGATTGCCGACAATGCTCCAATAATCTGTTACGTTGATTGTTGTTACTTTCTCGGAAAAAAAAATTTTTATTCTCGTTTCCAACGCTGAATCAGCTTGCGGTCTGTTGTTAATTAATGTTTGCATGACGCATTGCGACCTGAGTTATTTCTTTATAAAAAAAGTGTTTTGCTGAAACGGCATTTTTTCATATTTGATGGCGATAAAGTTTACCAATGTATCCTAATCTGTGCAACCACGAGCACTTGTCTAATTACACGATAAAAGGGCATGCGTGGGTTTCGGATAAGAACCTGATTTCGATAAGAAGGCATGCGACTTGTTTTTGTCATTTCCATTTGCCGCCATTTTTTATTTTTCTTTATTATCTGGCCCTCGTGCGCCCACTTGCAACAATTCCTTGTTTATTTTTCTTGTAAATCCGATACTCTTGCAAACATTTTTCCTCCACCCGATCGTTATAAGAAAAACAAAGTGCTAGACGAAAACAAAGCAGGAATGTAATTCAGCTGCAATAAATCGTCGAAAGCCGTAAGTAAATGAAAAAAAAAAGTGGAATCGTGGGACACACCCGCACCAGATATTCGGCGTTTAAAATGGTGGGGACCCCCCGGGGGGGAGTAGGGGGGAGGAAGGGGAGAGGAGCGGAGACTCATTGAGTTAATGAATTCCTAACATTCTTCATCGTTACGGCCTACACACCAGGTTCAGTCCTTGACATGGCCGAAGCCTGAAGAATAATTCGCATCGATAATCCCCTTCAACCTCGACGTCCCGTGTTTCAACTTTATGCCATTCGAGAATGATTCGGCATGAAAATTTGCAAAGGAGTAGGCCCGAATTTTTTCAAGATTCTTAAGATTGGTATTAGTATCTGCCTTAGTCAAGATTTGGTCGTTGAATATTTTTTGTTATCTTTTCCAATTTTTAGAATAGGAGTCTATAGTTAAGACAGTTTGTCAGTATTTCTGGGCGTTGATTTGGCTTTCAGAATCGAATGGAAAAAAAGATGAAAATTCGAGTAAAGATTGGTTTTCAAAAAAAATAACCGAACATCACTTTTTTTAATTCAAGCAAAAATTTTTGACAAAATGAATTTTGAAAGCATAAAATTTAAGTTTTTTATTTTATTATTCAATGGGATGGAGTAAAATTCTGGCATGCTCATCTCGAAATCCCAAAATATTTTCTTGAAATCAGTTTTCATTTGCGAGGATGCCACGTTTGACCATGGACAAGATATCATGATCATGCGGGCTTATAAGGGCGAAAAAAAGCTTGACATTTTTAATATTCCGGTTGAATGGGAAATAGAATAGTTAAAAAAGATTGGATCGGTTATATCCATCCGGTAAGTACATTATGGTTTGCCTCTCAGGCAGGTCGGAAACCAATCTGGTTTGGCAGGCCGTTCACAGATCTGGTTTGCTTCTGCTTTGGCGCCATAGACCGGTAATACTTGCGAGTCCATCGATTCGAGCCTACGGTCGCGATGATGAAGAAAAAAATATGAATCGAAGTGAATGGATCACCGGTTCCACTTTCATTCACTTTTTCTATTTTGTTCGATCGATGATTTGAACGCGTCTTGTCCTTTTCCTTCATTCGAAAATGTATTCTTTTTTTCTTGCAGATTCACGAAGCCTCAGACGTTCGCGGACTGTATCGGTAACGAATTGCCCCTCGGCTGGGAGGAGGCCTACGATCCTCAGATAGGAGTTTATTACATCAATCACGTTAATCGTAAGTTCTCTTTTTGTTTCATTAAAAAAGAATTATGAAAGTAAAAACTTCCTTCCGATTGACCCTTCGCTGTTTTGATACCAATTAGAGCTTTGGAAAAAGTAAAAATTCACGAGAAGTGGGGGCAGCTCTGACTGATGAGGAGCCGGTGCCATGCGTTCGAAAAGTGTCGCTCGCTGGTGCTCTTTCTTCAACATAAGGAAATAAGATCTATGGCCCTTTTCAGCGAAAATTTGATATGGTATTTCTGAGGAAAATCTCTAGAAAACAGTAATTATTTTTATTTTTGAGGGTGCCCGGTCGTTCCGCCCCTCCAGAATGCATATCAAGTCTAGTTAAATTAGGCCCTTGTAGTAACTCAAAGTTAATAGCAGACATTATTTTCTAGAAACTGTGGCGCCATTTTTTTAATAACAGAACTTAAAAAAATAATTAATCGATGTTTAGGTTGTTTTTGTTTACATGAAACATGTACCTTAAAGTGTTTTCTGTTTCGAAGATGTGATTTTAGTGGGTGTTCGATGAAAACCTTGAAAAGTATTTGCGAAGCTGGAAACAGGAGAAAAGGTCGGAGTGGCACCCGTGGAAACCAAAAAACCGTGACAAGAAACACGAACGGGAAAAACATTCACAGACCGTGATTCACGGTCGTAAATTTTATTTCTTTCAGATGGATTCGAAGGCGGATCCATTTGTAAGAAAAAAACCTAAACCGTCGGTCGCGCGTGTTCCGTGGAAGGAATGCTAAGAATTTCAAATCTTTAATCGACAGTTCGAAAAATAAAGTTTAAAAAGAAGTGGTGTCAGCACGAGGGATTGTTGACTTTTTTTCTCACGTACAATGGAAAATCTTGCATCTGACCTTGCTCAGACCTTTCCGTCAGATTTTTTTTTGGCCGAATGCCAAACCCGGTCATTCGACACCCCTACCGACTCCTCTTTCCTGCAGTTTTTTTAGAGAGAGAAACAATCTTTAACGTCTGCGGAATCCCATTTGTTTATTTATTTATATATTATTTTTTTAATGCATCTATCTACCGGTTTTAATTTTGATTTTATTCTATTTAATTGTTATTTTGTTGCAGAATGTACTCAGTTAGAAGATCCTAGGTTAGAATGGAGAGCTATTCAGGAGGCGATGTTGCGGGACTACCTCCAGACTGCACAAGATGTTTTAGAGGTAAGAAAATTTTTCCGAGAGGATTCGACCTTAACCCGAGATGCTGTTTAATCCGGCGCCGTTCCTAGCGATTAAGATTTCAGACTTGTCGCTTTTTCAATTACCTCCAAGGCCGTAATTACAATATTTGAAAAAAATACTTTCACTCATTCTACAAATAATCGGTTTCGAACTAGCATTTTTTTGTAATTTCTTTTAATCTTTTTTTTTTTTTTTTTTTTGGTGAGCACCTTTCCTCGCTTCCACATCTATTAAAATAACGGTTAATTTTAGAGAAATTTTTTTTCATATATTTAAAAATGGCGCCTCTCCGAGAATATTAAATAAATAACCTTGTTTTGATGCTCCTTTTAACTATTAACTAATAACACGCCTTGCAAAGTCTAAAGGCGCAAGTTTTACGATTGGCGCCCAATCGAGCGCATCATTGAAAAATAAAGAGAAAAAAAAGTGTTTACTTTTTAAATTTGAAGCGAGCGAATATTAATTTGTAATGTAAACATTTTACAGGGAAAAACGTGTGCATGACATCGGGTTCAATCGCTTCTAATAATAAAGAAATGCATTCGGATAAATATTTTACGCGCCAAACGATTAAAAAATAAGCTCATCTCTTGGTTAGCTAATTCTTTTGATACGAATTTCGCATGTTTCTTAACGGTTTGAAAGATTCTCGATAACAGCCTAAAGTGAAATGTACACTGGCTTTAATCAATATTCCCATAATTTCGAAATTGAAATTTGTTTAGTTTCGGATATCATGCCGGCCGGGATGCAATAATTCCCTTTTAGCAGTTTGTCTAAAACTGCAACCTGTCCATGAAAAAGTTTTTCAGTTAAAATCTGGGTGGCTTGTTAGTAGGGCCGTTCGATGGAATTAAAATATAATGTAAGAGCGTCAGTGTAATGCAACAGTGGCAATGAAATAAGAAACTTTGCCTTTCGGTGGCGATTGCACAAACTAAAGTTTCGGAGACGCCATCTATTGAATGCTTATTCAACTGCTATCAGCGCCATCTATGTCAAAACCGACAAACTTTATCATTGTCTCTGCTGTCGAGGCTATCGATTATTTTTTCTTACGATCAAAAAATTAAGGCATCAAAAAAATTTTTTTGCAAGATGGCGGCTCCCAAAAACATTGGCGATAAATTCATTGCATTAACAATAACAGCCGTTTGCTGATTCCTTCACTCTCCAAGATAAAAATGAAAGATTTCTAAACTTTCGAATTTATAAAAAATTGGGATCGAAATGATATTGAAAAAGGATAATCTAACGGTGGCATGTGTAAATCGAAGCCAACATAAGGAGTAGTTGTAGAATGTAAGCTATTCTTTCACGTTGCCATGTTGCCAAATTGTTGGAATACATTTAATTCCTATGTTGAAGGCTAAATAACTGATGAGTTGACCATTTCAGTGACGAGTTTAGTAGATTAAATTCACTTTTTTTTATTAATTCTTTAGGTTTTACCATGTCAAGTATTGCTGATATAATTACGCAACCGTTTTAATCGGCATGATCTTATTTGCGCGTCGATCAGCTTCCTAAAAATTATAGGAATCTTTAATTTTTTTATTGAGTGTAAGGAGAAACCGCTCCTTGCGAAATAATTTAGCTGCCAATTAAATATTTTAAGTTTTTGCATTTTTTCATCGCCTACCTTTGATGAAAACTGCCGGTAATGAAAAATGTTATGGTCTTTGACCTTTCCGAAAAGCTTGTTTAAAATTTTTTTTTACGACTTGCCAATGTTAATTTATTAATCGATATCGGTTTTAAGTTTGTTGTTAAGGTGATTTTTTTAAACGGATTTTCTCCAAGTCGTTATCGGAGATTTTTAAGAAAAAGCCGGGTCAGAAATTACTAAGAAATTTATTTTTATAATTGATAAGATAATGAAAACGTTCCCGATCGGTCTGTAGAGTCGAAGGGGAAGCTGAAATCGATATGAATGTAAATTATCGATTCTAACGAAATAAAAGCGGATAACATTATTTAATTTTTCAAGTGGAAGCCTGTGTCGATTACGCTATAGGAAATAAGTAGATCGATAGGATAAAGGCTAATCTTGAAAGGAAGCAACAATCGGGGACCGAAAAAATGCAGGAATGAGCTCGACAAGAAAAAAGCTCTTTTACATGCAGCCTTAAAAGTCAGGCATAGATTGGCCAAGGAAAAAGTCGAGGATTTCAAAAGCCGAATCAGTTCTAACTTCGAGTTTTTCCTACTGCCTTGCCTGGCTTGTCCTGACCCTCATTTTTCCTGCAAGAGGCTTCTCGTTACACTGCATCTGAAATATTTTGGCCCTCCGAAGATTGCTTTCACCCTGTTCACCTAAAGTTCTGAAGTTTTTTGTAGCTTTAACTCAAGAGAGAATAATTCTTTCCCGTTTTTAAAAAAATTCACTACATGAAGAACTAATTTTTATTGAAAATTTGAACTGCTCATATGATTTTTGTGTCTTTATCAAATCAAATTTTCAAATGCATTTACAGAAAAAATTTTGATTATTTAAAAGAAATATTAGGTTTAATAGTGTAGAAGAATCATGTAGCCAGTATTAAAAGTTACATGTGAAGATTAAAAAGTTGGTTGAAAATGAAATGGAGTTGTACTCTCCAGTTTTAAAGTTGGAGTACAAGATTGGCAACATTGGAAAAAGTGGTTGCTACCTGTGTTACGTACATTTTTTTTTTCTTTTTAAGTTGCTTTTTTATCCCTATTTTATGCATGCAATATTTTCTTATTCATTTTATATGATTGAACTCTTCCACGGAATATGGGATTCATCTTAAAAAGACGAAAAAAGGATGAGAAAGACAATGTCCGATCGTATTCATCTAAATCCGAAGTCTTAATAGTTGACTTATTCTTTAAAAGACGGAAGGTTCCATTTTACGGTCTCGAGATTTTCTATTTATCTAATCGATGAGTCGGACTTGGTGAATCGTTAAAAGACGAGGACGAGCGTTCCATCTTTAAAAAACATTCCGGTCGAATTAAAAAGAATTCTCACAGTTCATTTCGTTGCAAGTTGCGTTACACATTCACTCAGACTGATCGACTTATCATCATTTTAAATAATCCAAAGCATTTCAAATGTCCCTCTCACTTTCCTTAAAATGAATTTCCTCAAAATTTTATTTCTTTCGAAAAACTAAATCATTTTTATAGAAACATACAAGACGTTCAATATTTCGTGTCTTGATCTTGATTCGAAATACTTAAAAAATTTAACAGTTGATTTTTTCACTTTGGACTGGCTCAAATCGTCGGGCCGGTCATTTGGATTGTTTTTTATTCTTATATAGAAAAGACCGTGAAGAAATTTAAGTTGAAATAAGTAAATTTTAAAGTTTGGCCGATTTTAAAGAAATAAGATTTGTAGCGGAGCCATCTTGATATTCTTTGATGGGGAACTACTTGGAAATAAGAAATGGTTCATACTTTTCCTGGAGAAATTATTTCGGTTTTTTTAATGCATTTTTATTAAATTACTATTTTAATTTTATATAAAAGGAAACGTCACATGTTGATTGATCTTGTAACAAGTGTCCGCAGTTGGAAATTATTGTCACTTAACGTGTTTTTCTTTATTTTCAGGCCAAGAAAGAAATCTTTGACGTAAAACAGCAGAGATTGTATCTGGCTCAGGACGAGTACAATCATTTGAGCAATGCCTTGACAACGCTCAACACGTCCCGCGCCTCATGTAAGTTTCTTTTGAATAACACACCCCCAGAATCTTGAAAAACAATTCCTGAGGCAGAAATTTTGTCATAAGTAATTTACTTGTTTAATCGATCCAAAAATTAAGGATTTCTGAAGAATAATATAATCTCAAAGGCTCACAAGACTCCAGCTCCACCGTGCTCAGGTTTTTTTTCCCCCCCCAAAATGGAATGATCAGATCATTGATGAGATCATTGATCTCTTAAGAGCTCTATGTGTGGCTCCTACAAACCTAACCCCAAATTCCTGCTAGCTAACCTCTTAGCCCGGGCTTAACTTGGGCTCTCAATCTTTTAACGAGGCAGCATTTTAATTTTTTTGTTTTTATTTTCAGTATGTTCAAGTACAAGCAGTACCAAATATGATCCAGATTTGCTCAAATCCGATGTGGCATTAGCAAGAAATCGAGTTTCCCGACTGAAGCGAGAACTGGAACAAATAAGGGCCGAAATGACGTGCACTCAACGTGGAGTCGAAACGCTGGCTAGTGTAGAACAAAAATTAAGCGGGCAAGGAGGCTATTATAATTTAAGCGAGGCCCAAGCCATCGTCACGGAACTAAAAAACATTCAAGTTTCGCTCTCCAGCGGGGAAAAAGAAAAAGCGGAGCTTATGCAGAGTTTGGCCAAGCTCAAAGACGATCTTACGAGGTTAGCCTTGCATTCTCTAGCTTTATGTTTTAGTAATATCAGTTAAAATATTTGAGGACAATTGTTATCTCGAACAGAATGAATTATTATCCTAGATCCGTTTTTATTAAGAAACTATTTATTTTTATTATGAAAATTTTCATAATGCCATATCCTTAAGCGGGTCGAGATATCATGATTTTCTTGCATCATTTTTTTTAAAAAATATGTGCAGTGGCGTAAACTGAAAAACGTTTTAATTCGTGTGTTGAACCTAAATTTTTTTTCACGATCGTTTCGTCGGCGCCACTGAATCTCTTAGGGGCTATCATTAGGATCCTGCTTTAGTTACACGTTTTCGTAATATTTAACCAAATTGTGTTCACTGGAGCAGAAACTTGGTTTTAGCTAAAAAGTGTGATGCCGATATCTCGTTACGTCGAGACTACCACATTTCTTTACGTTCCAAAGCGGGAAGATAGATAAGGACGAAGCGCATCTGTCAGATTCTAAGTGTTATTTATTAACGATTTGATAGTAGACTTTAACAACGAAAATAAATGTTCCGATAAGTTTGAAATAGAGTTTATTAAAATATTTAAAAAATCAAGGTCGTTACTTATGCATGTTGTCGTGGTTTTTGAATTTAACAATGCTTCCGATTATGTTTACAGGTTGCAGTTATCGGAAAGTTCGCCCGATGTTTCTACCTTAAGTTTACCTCAAGAAAAATTGAGCACTGCTTCTCAAACGGATCTTTCGGGAGAGTTGGTACCTATTGGGACTAGACTTGCCGAAATGGCGAGGACAAGGCTGCAGTACGACGAGGCTAGGAAACGTGTACAGCTAATTCAAAGAAAGCTGGCGGATTTAGAAGAAAAAGTAAAGATTCTTTTAGTAGTTTTAAGTTTTTTATTTTTATTAAAGATAGATTCTTACTTAAATGTTTCTTTAATTATTTTAGGTAACTCCTGGTCAGGCAGAGAGCGATAAAGACCGGCTTCTGCTATTCCAAGAAAAGGAGCAATTACTCAGGGAACTAAGAAGCATGACTCCGAGGAGTAGGACTGCTCAAGAAATGACAGATATTCAGCAAGAAGTTAAAAGATTAGAAAGGGATTTAAATCAAGCTTTAGAATTAAATAACAGGGCGATAGCCGACAGGTGCGTAATTTTTTATCTTAGTACTGCTACGAATCAGATTCTTCTATTTATCCGTCTTGGATTGTTTTTGAAAATGTCGAGAAAAACCAATAAACTCTTAGCCAGGATTTTGGGTTGACACAATTAATAAATTATACTAAGGCAAATCTAGTAGTCTTAATAAATCACATTTTAAAAGTTAATCAGCCAAATTTTTTATTTAAATTTTTAGCCTCAAAAATCGAGTACATTATTACCTACGTAAACGTCTAATTGTTTATTGTTACAGAGTAAGGCTGCACGAAGAAAAGCAGTTATTACTTCAACAACTCTGTGATGCTCTTCGAACGATGACGTCGTTAGAATCGCAACTGAAAACCCTTTCGGCGTCTACTTCCTCCGTATCGAGTAGTTCAAGTCTAGGATCACTTTCTACTTCTTCCAGTAAAGGCTCTTTGTCGAGCGGTCTTAGTTTCACAGATATTTACGGACATTCTCAGTGTACAGAGATCAATTGGGCTGGTCCTTCCGTCGACATGGTAGATTTGCATAGGCGAGTCGAACGTTTGCTACGACCGAACGGCGAACCGGTATCCCCGCAACCCTCCTTATCTCCCCGTTCTTCTCTTTCTTCCGTGTCGCCTCCCGTTTCGCCCCAACTTCATAAACTATCCCCTAAAATGAATTATACTTTTGAAAGTAGTCCCGTTATTTACGAAAACACGACGGATCCTACTCATGTCTATGACAATACTCTATCAAATAATCCTAATGCTATGAATAGCTACAGTTTATAATGACGGGGACCCGCTTTACGAAAATATAGGTAATTTACAGTTTTTAGAGAGATTTTTTTTTAAAAAAACAGGAAAGTTAAAAAAATTTTATTTTTAGGTATGAATTTAGTAGGTCCGCCGCCAAAATACGACGACGTAGAAAGGCAGCGACAAATAGAAAGAAACGGAAAGTTACTAGATAATGTTAAAAGCAAATTGCTCATGTACGATCATGGATTGGACACTTTAGGTCTCTGCGACGAGGAGAGAATTTATCCTCAATCTCGACTTACTCAAGCGAGGTCGCAACTAGAACCTCCCCTTTCACCTATCTCAGAAACTCCTCCCGATCAAAATTTGGAACTTCTTCAGGTAACATTTAAAAAAGAAAGATTGTCAGAATTAACGTCAAGGACAAAGTTTAATTTATCATTCAATTCTTAGGCGTCGGCCAGTACTCCTTCCTCCGGCAGTAACACGAGGTCAGTTTCCGCTGCCGTTAGCGACGAATCCGTGGCCGGAGACTCTGGTGTCTTTGAAGCAGCAAATAGACTGCAATCGTGTAATTTAGAAACGGCTCAAGTTCAAATAAAATTAAGGTAAGTCTTGACTTTGTTAAAATAAAATTATTTGAACGTTTATAGAATTCGATTGTAAATTAATAATTTTTATGATTTTAGGTATGCTGGGTCCGATGGATTGTTATATATTGGAATCGAAAGAGCGCGAAATTTATCTGCGCTTTTTATTCCGCACCACTCTCAAGTGTAAGTTTTTTTAAGCGAAAAATCAATCCTGTTTTAAACAAAATTATTTTATTACAGTTAATTAATTTTTTATTAATTTTCAGATGCATTAAAACCGCGCTTCTTCCCTCAGGACCTGGTATACAATCTTGCTGCACAAAATATGTTTCCGATTTAAGGAAGCCAACATTTGGCGAAACGTTTTCATTATCTGTACCTTTAAATAAATTGTCTTGCAAAATTTTGCAAGTCAATGTTTGGGCGCCTCTAACACCCAATTAGAAGAATGTATGGTAGGTATAGCTTAACTTTGTGAAATTTTTGTGTGAAAATTTAATTATGCAATAACAGAATTGGTATTTTAGGGGTGCACTCAAGTGAGTCTAGCCGATTTCCAGTCCCGAATCGGTTTCCATGAAATGGTATAACATTCTCGGCTCTCAATTTATGCAACAAAAACACTCCTAGCAGGATTGTACATACCTGTAATTTGTCGACTGTGCCGCTACTAGCAAAAGTGATGTTTCCAGAGCGGATAATACCGAAACCAGGCGAGAGGAAAGCAGCGATGAAAGTACGATTATATCTTCGCAAGCTTCTACCTTGACAAGAGCTGCAGTCGTCGAGTCTTGCGCTCCGACGTTCTGTCTGGCTGAAGAAGAACGAGGAAGATGTTCTTCGAACAAGTTTTCCCTTCGGAGGTGGGTTTTCTGGTGCCCTTTTTTAATTTGTAACAATCGTAGGAACTGTTTAATCAAAAAATTTAACTTTACTTTACGAATTTTATTTCTAATTTCAGGATGAATCCGGCGTTGATAAAGAAACCAAATACGGAGTGTGTTTTTTATACCCCGAAAAGGCAACCGTGCTGGCAGTAAAAAATTCCGGGATAATCAAAAAGCTCTCAAACATTTTCACCAAGCGCAGCACATCATCAGTACACTTGCCGGCGTAGTATGATTGCAAATTTTTTCGATTCCATCGTTTTTTGAAAATATCTTTTTTTAATGTGTTTGTTTTACAGTTAAATAGAAGCGATAGTGATAGTTCGATGCCGTTATACCGCCGAGGAGCTCCATTTCAACGCAATGCCGTAGAAAGACGATCGTTGCGATGGCGACCGTCGGCAGGATTAACAGTTGCCAAAGCAAGTTCTCATCGTCATTCCGGTACGGGCCCTCCATGTAGCTCGAACTTCTTTAGATTTGGAATTAGATCGAAGAGCTCAGTTGAGGCCGGTTGCAGGCTCAACAAGACGAACTAGAACGGTTAAGAGAGCTCCAACACCAAACTCGAAACCGAAGTTTTAACCATTTCAACGATCCGTTAAAAAAATTAAAACGTAAAAAATAACGATCACACACTTTTTTAGGTCCGAGCCCAGGGGAGATGCCGAATTGGCAGCGTTAGTTTTAGAAGATCAACAATTTCAAAGCTTGATAGCTCAAGCGGAGTCCTCACTGCAACCGAAGAGTGAAGACGATAAAACGAGTAGAAAAAAATGTTAGAAAAACCGCCAAGGAAATTTATAAAATTAAGGAAGAGTAAAGCAGGAAAAGGAAAACCCGACGTCATTTCTTTTAAGTAAGTTTTAATATTTTGTTAATCAAATAATCAATTGGGCGGATTTAGTTTCAACTGTTTTCATACTTTCCAGAGAAAAGATGGCTTTCTTTACGAGAGTAAATTTGAAAGTTCCGATTCTTCCCGGAGAGGAAATCAGATCGGAAAGCAGCACACTCACCAGAGCGAATCATTGTTCGGGCCCGAAGCCGAAGAAGAAAGCGGGGGACGATGAAATCGAGTCGAGCGATGACGAAGACGAGGAGAAGAAGAAGAGGAAAGAGGAATCGGAAGGAGAAGAAAGCAAAGTTGTGATGGGACAGTAGTGAAGTTACTAAAGTCGATGAAGACTCAAGAACGGTCGAAGGGAAGTGATGCCTTAGAGCCAAATAAAGAAAATCAAAGGTTTTGATTATGTCGTTGATCGGATACTAGGTGTTGAAGTTTAAATTTTACACAAATACTGTTCGAAATTTAAATCTCATTTTATTTTATTGACTTTGAAAAAAATTTGTTAGAATCGCTTTTTTTAACGCTGTCAAAATAATTTATTTTTTGAGGCCATCTGCTTCGTAGATTAGAGAGTCCATCCTGTTTGGAGTTTGTTTTTTTTAAAAGGGCAAGTTTTTCACATTGAAAAAGATTTTGAAGGCATTAAAAATTTTTTACCAGATCGTTTTGGGATCTCTGAAGGTTATTAAAGAATTAAGTTGTTAACAATCGCAATGAATCAGGCAATCTAAAAAATTTTAAATTGCATTGCATTTATATCGTTTTTATTTAAAATATTAAGAAATCGAATTTTAAACAACTTTTTATTGAAGCTCAAATCAAAACTTTTCTAAATATTTTCTTTTTTCAAAGTGAACAAAATAAAATTCAAGATAAGAGAAGAAAAAAAATTGTTAGTTTATACATATTGTACAGCGGAGGGTTTTTTTGTTTTCAAGTGCATATTCTTGATTGGCGAATTTCTATTGACGTTTTGTCTCGTACATTTTTTAGGCTGAGAGCGTTTCTAAAATGTCATTATCAAATTTGATTTTGCCCAAACGACTTTTAGCGAGCGTCCTTCATTAAAATTTACTTACGGGTTGCCTTATGTTAAAGGAATAGCAGTGCCTTTGGTGGCTGTAGGCAAACTAGACACTCCGTCCAAGTTATTTAGAAATTCTAACGAAAATAATAAACTTCGTCATCGATGCTAAGCACTGTGATGTAAAATAATAGAACGGATTTAATTATTAGGTGCTATAGTACCTGAGATTGTCATGGTAATGTGCCATATCTCTGTACATAGCTAATAGTGCCTTCTTTTTTTCCAATTGTTATTACTGTCTCCTGACATTATTGTATCTTATTGAGATCTGAGAGTATATAATATTTTAAAATTTCATCATAAATTAAATTTCTATTTATGAAGTACCTGATTTGAATTCATTTGATACCTTAAAGAAACCTTAATATTATTTCACTTAACACTAAAAATAATTGATGAGGTTTATGGTTTATTGCCAACGAAGAATTTACGATTTGAAAATAAAAGTCAGCATTCTTGAAAAGAAGACTGAATTTATAAAATTAATAAAGCCACTCCTTTCAACCCTTTTTTAAATGAATCAAGTTTGACTAAAGATGTTTGAAAATGTTTCATTCTTTAAAAAAAACCTCCTAAAAAGGAAAGATGAAAAAAAGGAAACGTCAAAGTTCTTGTGGCCGAAGCAGCTCCCTATTCGGGCTTAAGGCGAACTAATGGTGCCGCCATTTTTTTTCGCAGTGTTGTTGTCAAGAGATCAGGAATGTGTTCATTTCGTTATCACATTATTGTTTTCAGTGGTTTTTCACAAACATATTGTAAAGAAAAGTCTCTTAAATACCAGGAGGTAAGCTTTCATTCAATTTAAAAAAATGCAAATAAATAGGTTCATCGTATGGAAATAGGTTCCTCGTCGTTTTAGTTCGCCGACAACACGTACGGTAAGGCGTTTTTCAACATCAAGAGGTAACGCTGTAATCCAGCGACAATAGAAATGACATAAAATGCTGTTACCGGTAAGTTCAAGTCGAATTCTCTTTAATTTTCAAAATGGTGCACAGGGAAATATAAATCGAATCTACGATATTTAACACAACCCACCAGAATCACAATAAATCAAGAAGCTATATAGCGACGACTTTTAAGTTGAGTTGTATAATCAAGCTCAAGCAGTTTTTTAAAAACTTGTTT